>CM068543.1:55000785-56200785 GCA_035048495.1 Euptelea pleiosperma
AAACATTGTTCATTAAGAAAAGAGATAATGATATTTTGATATCCCAAATATATGTTGATGATATTATTTTTGGCTCAACCACTGAGATACATGCTTTAGAATTTGCTCAAGCCATGAAATCTAAATTTGAAATCAGCATAAAGGTGAACTGAATTTCTTTCTAGGTCTTCAAGTTAAACAATTAGAAAATGGCATTTTTCTTTCTCAATCTAAATATTCTAAAGAATTACTTAAAAAATTTGGCCTAGAATCATCTAAATCTGCTCACACTCCTATGAGCACTAGTATTAAACTCACCAAGGATTTGAGTGGTAAATTTGTTGATCAAACTCTATACAGGAGTATGATTGGTAGTCTTTTATATCTCACAGCTAATAGACCTGATATTGCTTTTAGTGTAGGAGCCTATGCTAGATATCAATCTAATCCAAAAGAATCTCATCTCTCGACTGTTAAAAGAATCATTAAATATGTCAGTGGTACTATCGAATATGGTCTTTGGTATCCTCTTGAGACTAATAGTGAAATTGCTGGTTATTGAGATGCCGATTGGGTAGGAAATGCTGATGATCGTAAGAGCACCAGTGGTGGGTGTTTCTATATTGGAAATTATTTGGTCGCTTGGCATAACAAGAAACAGAATGCTATATCTTTGTCTACTGAATGAAGCAGAATAGATTGCTGCAGGCAGTTACTGTTGCCTAGTTGATTTGGACGAAACAAATGTTATTGGATTATGGAATCCAATCAAGAATCTATGAATTTATTCTGTAATAATACGAGTGTGATCTGTATTTCTAAAATCTTGTACAACACTCTAGAAACCAAACACATAAATATCAGACATCATTTTATTCAAGAGTTGATTGAAGAACAGATAATTTCATTTAGAGTATGTAAATACTGAAAATTCAACTGGTTGATATTTTGACTAAACCTTTGGATTCGCTCAGATATGAATATCTGAGAAAAATCTATTGGAATCTGTCCATTGATTGATTTGTGTTGATATTGACTGAAATATTTAATTATCATTGAAAATCATAGTATAAATATTTCAGTTAATTCTTGAGTCGACTCATTTGAAATAATGATTGGCTAATATTGTTTAGAAATTTATTTGGTATTCTTTGAAAATTTTGATTGTTTGGGAAAATTTATTTTTGGATGATTTTGTGTTTTAAAATGATATTCACAAAAGTCAGGCCATTGGAGTTCTTTTTGAGGCGTTTGGGTTTGGCGAATTTATAATTTGCAATGCTAGGTCGACCGAACAAAAGGTCCAGTCGACCAAAAATATTTGTTGGGTTTTTGCGATTTGATTGGTTGCGGGGATGGGCCGACTGAACATTTGGTCCGGTCGACGGACCATTATGATCTGTCGATTGCGTCTCGTACCCGAAGGGCTTATACTTTTCTCGGGTAGGTCGACCCATGCCCGATTAGCCGCCCTTGTTTATATATAGTTCCTAATCGATTTTTGGGTCATTTGTTACTCTATTTGAAACCCTAGAAATTGTCTTTGGTGTCTCCCATCCTCTTTGAGTAATTCTTAGCTTTCTACTCTAATATCCTTCTAGAGATTTTTTTTTTTCATAATTTTCTGTGGTGAAATTTTCTCTGTGATTTCTAAATGACTTCAAAGGGAAAAAGCGCAAGAGGGGAATCTATCTTCTAGTGATCCCTATCCCTTTAGCTTGTTCATCAATCCCATGGCTAGGGCTAGCTTCAGGAAGAACTATATCAAAAGAGCCGTTGCCATTGAGCGTGGGGTCATTGAGAAAGAGTTGATAATAACTGGGATTCCCACCTTCTTAATTCGGTAGGTTGGTCTAAACTTTTGTCAATTTCTAGCATTGCATATCCTGAGTTAGTCAGGATGTTCTATTGTAATTTGAATAATCATGATCCAGATGGTCCTTTTCTTTAGTCTGAGGTTCGAGGTGTTCGTTTTAAAATTACATTATCTTTGATCTCAAAGATAACAGGTCTTTCTCGAGTGCCTAATGGAGGAACTTTCCCACCTTTCATACCTCTCAAGAACAAAAAGGTTATTTCAAAGAGCCATTTATGGGAAGGTAGTTCATTGGTCATCTGATTTGGCTACAAGGGAATTACTTTCTATGTATCATTTGCTAGGTTTGATTTTCTCCTACAACTTGGTCCCTAAGGCGGGACATCGGAGTGAAATTGACCCTATATCCAGTATCTTCTGTATTGTGTCTCTCAAGGCATGAAAATTTGTGGTCCATTAGTAATTTTTCATCTCATGGTTGAGAATTTGGCGATTGAGAATCGCAAGCGGTCTTTGCCTTTTGGCATTTTAGTTTCAAAAATTCTGAGTCATTACAAAGTTCCTATTTTAGACTCTGATGAAACTATGCATCCCATCTCACCTATCAATCAAGCTACTTTTAGCAAGATGTTGGTTGGTGAATCGTCTATGTCTGCTCCTGTTTTTACTTCTACTTCGAGTTCTGGATCCCGTCGTTCCTCTGTATCTGCATCTATTGCAGGTCTCTCGTCCAAGTTGGACAATCTTTGTGTGTCGATTGACAAATTTTCTCGACTTCAGCATGACTTCATTCCTTAAGTCTCAGCATCCTGACTATCCAGAGTCTTCATCTGAGGAGACGACTGTGCCTTTAGCAGCTGGCGATGATGAAGAAGAAGAAGATGAAGATGAAGATGAAGATGAAGACGAAGATGAAGAAGAAGGAGATGATGCAGATGACGATGATGGTGATGACGATGACGATGACGATGATGATGATGATGATTATAACTAGAGCACGCTTTGCTCTTTCTCTCTTTATAGATCAGTAGTACATGTTGTGTTGATGTATTATTCGATACTATTGGTTTGTATTATTTGATACTTATATACTTTGGCTACTTTGTGTGGATGTTGGATATTGGTCACTATGTTGACTGGTTTACGTTATGATATATTTTGATATATTTTGGTATAATTTGGTATGATTTTCTTCCTGTATGATTGATTAGCATTGTCTTATATTCTTTATCATCACAGGTTAGAGTTCTTTCCTTTGTCAATGTATGACAAAAAGGGGAAGAAATCCATTATAATGTGGATTACATTGATAATAACACTTGTTGCTTTTACTATTTTATTGAACTTCTTGTCATAAAATATCTGTGATTCTTATTTAGTTCTATTTGACTAAATGTACTGAGAAGACGTTTTTGGTATATTTTTGACTAATATACTAATGAGAAGCTATTGTCAAAGATTTTTTTGTCAAGTTGTTTATTTTGTAGCAACAAGTTGTTTGCGATAAGTGTGGTACCAATCAAGATACTAATCGCGAGCTACAGCATTACCTCCTTGTACTTAGGGGGAGCATTTTTTTTTATTTGTTTTGTAATGGACAAAAAGTGTAATATAATTGGGTAAGTATTTGTTTTTGTCATGACATTGACAAAGAGGGAGATTGAAAAGTCTCGGTTGTCAAATCCCAAGAATACTTAGTTCTTCGATAAATATATGTATTGTTATGCCTGAATCCCCTGAAGACTGAAGCATCAAAAATCAAGTGGACTTCGACAAAACAAAAGAAGGATT
This sequence comes from Euptelea pleiosperma, assembly GCA_035048495.1. Lineage (NCBI taxonomy): Eukaryota > Viridiplantae > Streptophyta > Magnoliopsida > Ranunculales > Eupteleaceae > Euptelea > Euptelea pleiosperma. Next base: position 55,004,372 of record CM068543.1, read on the forward strand.
AAAGCTGAAGAAAAGACAACCCAAGTGTTCAAGATCAATTGAAGACAAAGTCAAGATTATCAAGTACAACTGAAGACAAAGTCAAATGATCAAGCTCAACTAAAGACAAAGTCAAAAGCTCAAGTACGTTCTCACTCAATGAACGTTCAACTATGAAGAAACTCGTGTTGCGGTTACTTACACAAATCTGAGGGTAAAACCGTGCGTTGCCAGTGTATTTTGTTGTACCCTAGATGGTTAAATTTTGGTTAGGGTTTGTGCGTGTGATGAGAAGAGAAATTCTCAGAATTTGGTAGCATTCGGCTATGGAAAAAATTATCTGGCAGACCGACTCATTTATATGGGAGACCGAAGGTTCGGTCGACCGGCCAAAAGGGTCCGGTCGACCCTAGTTCTCGAGTTCGAGATTGTTGGCTTAAAGCCTGAGCGGGCGATCGACTAAAGGCTCGGTCGACCAAGGCCCGGTCGACAGGCCAATAATGCGGTCGACCCTGCCAGTTTCGGATCTTCAAACGGCTATATTTGGTACGGTTCTAGCAAAGGGAGGCCTGTTTATAAATAAGAGCCCTCTCCCTTTGATAGAATCAACCCAATCAAGAGATCTCTACTTTACTTTTCTTGATTATCATTTTTTAGTCTAGAGATCTGGAATTTGTGAGAGCTTCACTAGAGCAAAGCTGAGAATTCGTTATGAAGTCTCTAAGAGTTTGAAAAAGACTATTTGGTATTGTTAGTTTGCAAGAATCTTCTTCTAAGAAGAGGATTACTCTTGGCGGAGCGTCTCTTGGGCAAATTCTTCTCCAAAGGATTTTTCATTCGATCGTATTCATCGAGAGGTAAGCATTTCTATGAACCAATACCTTGTTGATAGAATTCGATATTTATGAACACTGTTATTTTGTGGTTGGTGGATGAGTGTGGACTCATCTAACTGAGTTGTGGATTGTAGATCCAAGAGAAAGGAATTTCTCTAAATAGACTACTGGCCTAGGCTGACTCTCTAGGTGAGCGAGAAGCGATTCTCGTTAGATTGAGACTAAATGTAATCTTAGTTGGTTGATTATTTATTTCGATTGGAAATGTTGTAATGCATGATTGAAATAATATAATACTACTCGTGGTGAGTATTGGATAGTGGACATAGGTGCGGAGTCACCGAACTACTATAAATCTTAAAAATTGTCCTATTCACCCCCCTCTAGGACTTAACCTGGTAATTAAAAGGGAATTTCAGAGATAATCTTCATTTATAACATAAGAACAAAAGGAAGTCCCAGCACGAATACCCCAGGTATGTATACCCGAAGTACCCCCAGGAATAGCCTTTGGCACATGCTCTAAAAACAAAACAAAGCAAAGGATTCAAACCCTAAAAAGGCCAGAAACAATACTACTCCCAGTCATAAATATAGGGCTCTACGGGTGACGACCCTTCGCCATCCTTGACGAACTAGAGAAAATTAGCCAGCACGAAGCAAATCCCGTCTACGCTGATGGGTGTAACACCCTCCTCATCTGATACGTCCGACAATGAGATGGCTGTATTTCCGTTCAGATATTTCCGTCATGTTATCTGTTTCGGGACCCCCTCCTTGGCCACAAAGACCATCTTCTTCCCATCAACTTCGCAAAAGGGTGGCACGGGCCTATCAGCCGCATTTGACAGGTTGTAGAAACGAGCGTCCACATAGTAAGACTCCCATCTCTCGAATGGTTGCACCAGGCCCATGACAATCCCCTGCTGTCCGTCCATCCAATACTTGAAACACTGGTGGTAGGACGACGAGACTCTATGGTAATAATGGATCCACAGCCTGCCCAACAGTAGCTGGTAGGAAGGGGTAGTATCCAACGCGATGAAATAGTGGACATGGTCTAGCTCGTTCACCACAATCCACAGTTGGATCGTCCCAACCGATCTCTGCACGGCCTGCCGACCCTGTGGATGTAGATAGGTCGGGGCGTATCCACGTCATTCATGGAAATGCCCAATGGGGGTAGCATGCCCAAAGGGATGATCTTGATGGACGACCCCACGTCCAGAAGAGCCCTGGGTATGACGACATCCCCTGCCAGAACCTGAATACACAAAGGGCGATTTTGGCCCTTGTCATGGCAGACCATGTTTGCGTCCGTGAAGGTTATGGCGGGCGGGGAATATTCCATCAACCGCGGGAATCGAGAGGTGGCGAAGACTTCGACGGGGCTCTAGGATGTTCTTGCTAGCCCCTAGTCACTCCTCCCCTCAGGCGTCAAAATATCGATAAACGGCCCCTCCCCCGCTCCAAAACGGAGGTCCGAGCTAGTTTCAAAGAAAGTAGGGGATTACCCGTCTGACCATCCCTAGGCTCATGTTGCGAGGTACAAGAAAAGAAAACCTCATGCTCCCCCCTTTCTAGAGCCACCTCGGCAATAGCCACTTCGAGAGTCAACTTCGTCCCGGGGGAGAATTTCAACACTTCGAAAATGGACATCATAGCTGGGATCTTCTTCAGGTGTGCCACCATGTCATATAGGGCACGTGTCTTTGACTTCTCATGAGTGAGCTTTGCGGCTTGCACTCGAAGCTTGCTAATTTGTTCCAGATGCTTCTTCTCTCTTTCGACCCACTATGGGCCTGGTACAACTTCAGTCGGGGCTGTAGGGGCCCCACTCTGTTCAGTCCCCTCTGCAAGTAAATCAATGAGGGTGGCAGAATCCTGACTTGTGAGGCCATCCAAGGCTCTCCTAATTCCGCGAGTCTGTACCACCAAAGTCTCAAAAAGCTACTCTTCGGCAACATTCTCATGCAAGACAACTCCCTCAAAATATCTCTTATGCCTTGCTCCTCAATAAGAGAGGCAAGGTCCTGCTCCTCCTCCAACCAGTAGTTGTCTGGGTATTGATATGAATGACTGGTCGTCCGGGCATTGGCCCTAGCCTCTAGGGGTCTATTGCCTACTCCCTGTGCTGGTGCCTCCTTGGGCTGGGCTTGCAATGCACCCGTGAAAATCTTCTGGTGGATGATGTCCTGCAGCTTGAAACAACTCCTGGTGTTATGAGTGACGCTGCGATAGAAGGCACACCACCTGGCATCGGGCCCTTGGTTAGCTGGTCGGGCTATATAATTTGAAGGGGGGAGGATGAGCTGATTGGTTGCCATGAGCCAGTTGAAGATCTTGGCCATTAGCAGTAGGTTCTTAGAATGTTCCCCACATTGAAACTCATACCGCACCAAATGTTCGGCGGGATCAGTGATCCCATCATACGGTGTGAAGGTAGGGACAATAAAGCCAGCTGGGGATGGCTGCTGAGAGATGTTAGGGGGTAAAGACACCCTTAGGGCTGGACGGCCCCAGAGTCAGGTCTCTCTCACGTAGAATATGGTCAATATATTCACGGAGTTGGGTATGATCCATAGTAATGTCACTCCCTTGTCCACTCTCCTGATTAACAGTAATCGGTGTCTGAGGGTCCCTGGCTGGTGCTGCTTTTGAAGTTTGGGCTCTCTGGTGCGGGGGAACTTGTCCTTCCCTCATTTCTCGGAACTGCTTCCGCAGGTCCCTCAATCGATCCCTGAGGGCCATATTCTCTTCCCTGACGGCCCGATGAGAATCTAGTTCTTCCACGGAGGGCCCCTCTATAGGCTTTTCCCTACAAACTTCTCTATCTGGGCAGAAAGCCGCCCCACCTCCTGCCGAAGTTGTTCCATCTTTGCATGCTGGTGCTCGGGCGGGTCTAGAGCCATGAGTTCTTGATACTGTCGCACGAGGCTGTCGATACAATCCAAAAGTCTAGAGTTAGAATGAGTCGGAACTACTTGCTCTCACAGTTCTACTACTATAGGACTTCCCCGGTGCTCAATCCAACCCAGTCTTGGCCAGTCATGTGCCTTAGGCCCACAAATTCACGAAAGAAGAAAAAACCTTTCATAGGGTTGCTTATACATGTTTTGAGAAAATAATGCCTGATCTCTTATACATTTTGAAAAACAAAGCATATGCAAGAAAAAGGTCATGAAATTAGTGCGGCCCCCATGTGTGCGTTACCCAAAGGGCCATTTTCTAAAACATCGATGTATAGCTATAGGAAAACTTCAATCTCGGAGTGGCTTTAAGCCTATATTTGCTAAACAAGAGTAAAATTCACTCTTAAAACATGACAACTTTTATGGTAAAAATCTTTTCAAAAAGATCAGTTTATGACAAAGTATTAAAACCACTTTTTTATGAGAATACAAGCCCTTTTGGGATTTAACACATGGGGTTACGCTTCCTCCCTGTAGAGGGTAAAACAGACATGAAATCTGGTTTTAAACAACGATGAAAAAGAGATGGTTAATGGAGGTTTAAAGAACCGCTTATTGATAAAATTGATCCCTTCTATCCAATGTTAACCCGTTCGAATGTCGGGGCCATGTTACAGTTAAGCAGGTTCAGAGGGTAAAGAAACACGAGTCCCGCCGGTACTAGATCCTACGTGGGCTCACGTTTCCCTACCGTCGCCGATTTAATTGATTATTTCATTATAAGATTTCAAGCAACCTTAATTCACATGCTTCTTGTATAATAGATTATGGAATATGTGACATGGACAAATCAAATTAGTGAAAATGCGTCTTTATAGTGGAAAAAAGGGAATGCATTAATGGTTCGCTGGATTACATGATGCGTGCACGCCAAACATGACATTAGCCAAAAATCCATCCATCCAATCAATTCATCAAAATCAGTTCATCAAACCAGTGCAAACACCCCCCTCGTCCCTTGGTTGGAGGGACTGAAGAAAAGAACAAGGAGTACAGGTCCCCGGTAACGACACCATATTGTCGGACGCATCTTGGCAACACATGAAACTGGGAGCAGGCAGTGTGTGTGCTTGTGTCATTTCTGGGGTTCTCAGGGTATGGGTAGTCTCCGCTAGTCCATGAGAGTGGTAATGCTGTGTGTGTGTTGTCTCTTTTGAACAACCACAAACGTAACAGGAGGTTGATTGATTAACATCGCTTCTAGTTCATCATTCCCCAAGAAGGTAATCTTAATCTAGTCATGCTGAATGGGTCCCTCAGCCTGTCACACTGAGGGATTGGGGAATATCCAAAGTGCATCCAACGGTTTCAAACATTGTTTAGTGGAGTCATTCTCTGCTCAAGCGGTCTCAAAGGGGAGTGATTCGATTAGTCCTTAATTAGTCCTTGGTTCCACGTACCAGTTCTCTATATTTTTTTGTCCTGTTTTAAACAATGGAGAGAAGATCTCCTGGTCTCAATAACATTAATAGGTTCATAAAATGATGTGACAGAAACGTCTATGTGGCAAGACAACTCCATAACATTTTAGGTACCGGGTCCTTAACTGTTTTCATACCCTGAATGGAATCCCCTAGACCCACAAAGGATAGGCTTGTTCCCTTGCCTCAGTTCATTCCCCTCAAGACGGGGAATGTCACTCAAACACTAATCGCGTAGTAACCCGGCATAGAGTCCTTAGAAGAGGAACATCTATCCGGTACAGTTCATTAGGGATTACCTTTTTACTAGCATTGCATAGGATATCTGAACTTGAGATTCTGTATTTCTTCGGTAAATCACTTACACACTGAAGGAAAACACTAAGTCAAATTCTAGATGAATTTTGACAGAGTATAGCCTTATCATAAAATAACAATTTTTTTTTGTCCACAGAGTCCTCGATTTATAGAGTTCTGGGAAGGGGTCTACACATGTTGCAAACTCATATTTATAAGGAAAAAAGATTAAAATAATGAATAAATACAAACAATCTTAAAAAAGTAACCACATACGATTGTGTAATTAATAGTGTTACACAATTGTATGGCACTAATTCTGGTAGATTCTGTACGCTTTTCGAGGAAAATGGCATATCTGCTTTTTTGGATGAATGAGAGGTTTCCCTGCAAATGTAACTGCATACGGTTGTGTAGGAGGAGGTCCTACACAACTGTATGTCACTAATTTTTCGCTCCACTGCGTGGATCTTGAGGAAAAGGGCATATGTGCTTTTCTAGAGGAATGAGAGGTTTCTCTGCCAATGTAACTACATACGATTGTGTAGGAGGAGGTCCTACACAACCGTATGTCACTAATTTTTGGCTCCACTATGCGGATCTCGAGGAAAAGGGCATATGTGATTTTTCTCATTTTTTGGCCGTAGATCTTCTAGATCTGACTCCATACGGTTGTGTAGCCTTCATTCCTACACAACCGTATCCAATTGATTTCTCTGATCTGTGGGTGGTTGGCTCAGAAATCAAGGCATGCCCTTTATGAAGAAATTCAGCCCTGATTTGACAAATCTTAGGGAATACAATTGTGTATCCCTATGTCTCACACAACCGTATGTAGTTACTTCTTGAAGATTTGGGCTGGTTCTGCTCAAAACTGACTGTCTTCATTTTTTTGAAATTCGTACCAATTGTGCTAGTTCTGACTGAATACGGTTGTGTACTTTCATCTTCTACACAACCGTATATGATCATCTTCTCAGAAAAATGTCATATCCAAGTCCTCTGCTTTGATTGGTCTACTGCCACGTGATTGACTTTGACTCTGACAGTCAGTCTTCGCGTCCCTTGGTTGTGATTTTCGTAGCGATCCACATTTCACTGTTAACAACAGGTGAAGTAGTTAGACGAGTCTTCAGCACTTCAAAGGCAGAAGAATACTTCTCATCCCACTCGAACATCACACCCTTCCGCGTGAGGCATGTCAATGGTGTAGCAATGCTGGAGAATCCTTCATTGAACCTCCAATAGTATCCCACCAAACCCAGGAAACTTCAAATTTCAGTAACATTGCTCAGCGGCTCCCAGTTCAATACTGCTTCAACCTTCGACAGATCAACTGAGACTCCCTCCCCGAAAATCACATGACCCAAGAACTTCACTTTCTCTTGCCAGAATTCACATTTACTGAACTTGGCGTAGAGTCGATGATCTCTCAGTGTCTGTAGAGCTAGTCGCAGATGCTGCTTGTGCTCTTCTTGAGTCCGTGAGTAGATCAAAATATCATCAATAAAAACAATGATGAAATGATCGAGGTACAATCGGAAGATCCGGTTCATCAGATCCATGAATGTAGCTGGAGCATTCGTCAATCTGAATGGCATAACTAGAAATTCATAATGGCCATACCATGTTTGAAATGCTGTCTTCGAGATGTCCTCCTCTATCACTCTTAGTTGATGATACCCAGACCTCAAGTCTATCTTCGAAAAGTAACATGCTCCCCTCAATTGGTCAAACAGATCATCGATCCGTGGCAAAGGGTACTTGTTCTTCACCGTGACCTTGTTAATTTGTCTGTAGTCGATGCACATTCTTAGGGAACCATCTTTCTTCTTCACGAACAGAATTGGTGCGCCCCAAGGGGAGATGCTTGGTCATGTGAAGCCCTTAGCTCCCAAGAAATCCAACTGAACCTTCAGTTCCTTGAGCTCAACGTGTACCATTCTGTACGGCGCCTTGGAAATAGGTGAAGTCTCTGACATAAGCTGAATGGAAAACACAACTTCTCTCTTTGGAGGCAATCCTGACAGTTCCTCTGGAAAGATATCCATGAACTCACTAACCACAGGAATCTGCTCTAATTGTGTCTTCTCGCTCTCTTCGCCTTCTAGGAAGGCAAGGAAACTTGTACAATCGGTCCGACGTTTCTAATAAACATGTAAGGCCGATACTACTACTACATGGGGTGATACTTTCGCACCCACAAACTGAAAAGGAGATTGTCCAGGTTTATGGAACGTAACCCTCTTCGCATAACAATCCACTGTCGCATGAAATGTTGACAGCTAGTCTATTCCGAGAATAACGTCAAAATCCGTTATCTCGAACAGAATCAAGTCAGCAGTCAAAATCATGATCCCCTATCCAGATTAAACAGTTCTTACACATATGATCTACAATACAATTCCCTCCTAGAGGCATAGATACGGTGCTTGTCATGACCTGAACCTGAGACCCATGACCCGACCCAGAAAAGTATGGATCGAACTTGGTATCCAAGGCTAAGGCACGAGGTGCGGATAAAAATAATATTAATGAAATAGTGAGCATGTATCTAAATCAACACATAAATCAAAATGAATCAATCTCATAATGTAAATTTGAAACTTATTTTCGATTACATTTTAAATGTCAAATAATAACTGATAGTAGGGATTTTCCGCGTCGTTGGTTACGAAAACCCTAAGTCCAACAAGATTTGTAATTTTGATTCAATTTTATCCTGCAAAATTCAGATATTCTAGCATACGGATTCGTGTCGGATGTCGATCCACACTCGGGGTAAGTTGCGCAAACAAGAACATAAAATGATGGGTTTTTGCCACAGAATTTGCTAAAAAGAATGATGGAAGGATGAGAATGGTGATTAAGGGATCGGATTTAAAACATGTTTAGTGATTTTAGAGAAAGAAATTGCCATAAGATTAAAAAGAAAATAACTAACACAATGAAGTAATACTAGAATTTATTGAAATAATAACTTTCTTACAATATTCTCAATCAAAATTGCGAACTAAACATAAAAAGAACCAAAAGGATTAAACTATAAAGCCGTAAAAACTAGAGAGAGAAAGAGAATAAGAGGAGAGAGAGTATGAATTTTTAGAGAGAGAGAGAAAAATTAGAGATAGAATAGGTAGAGAGAGAAATTTTACCCATGGGAAACTTACCAATATTGAAGGTTGTGAAGATAGTAGTGGTGCAATAGCAATGGAGATGGAGTTGTAGGTATAGGCGTTTGTTGGAGGTATTGGACACGGTGGCTGCAAGGGAGAAAACAGGTAGGGGGATCCTTTCACTTGTTCTTCTTCTTCTCTTCTTTTTTTCTTCTCTTTTCTTTTTATTTTTTTTTTCTTTGGGGGGGGTGAAACGGACTGGAGTTGCAAGTTGCAACTCCAGCACGTTAGAGAGAAGAAGTGGTGGGCGGTGCAAGAAGGAGGAGTGGCTCGTGGATCTGGTGGATGGCAGCAGGTGAGGATGGTGTGGAGATCGTGGAATGAGGTTAATGAAGGGGTGAGGTGGTGCAGTAGACCCACAACCCGAAGTTGCAGGTGGTGGTGGCTGCTATTGGCGGTAGGTAGGAGCTGGCGGGGATGCAAGGTGGAGGAGAACCAGCAGGTAGGCGTTCCTCCTCTACTCTTCTTCTTCTCCTCTTTCGGCTCTCTTTTTTTTTTTTGGTTTTTCCTTTCTATTTCAGTCAAAGAAATAGGGCAGAAAGGGGGTAAGGACGGTTGGGATTAGAAGGAAAGTGAGAGGAGAAGGTGTATGTCGGTGATGGAGAACTTGCAGCCCGGAGAAAAGTGCAACAGGGAGGAGAGAACGGTGCACAGCAGGAGCATGAAGATGGATCAATCCGTTGGCCAGGAGAGAGGAATGGTGGGGAGAGTTGCTGATCTTCAACTCTCCAATGGTGAAAACGATGATGAGGGTGTTGCTGTCTCTTTGTTGCAGCGGTTGAGAGGTGGAGAACCAGGTGGTATGGTGGAGTCTTTTGGCAGCGAACTGCCGTTGGAAGATGTGGAGATGGGGAGCGGTTGCAGGCAGAGGGATGGCTTGGCAACAGCCAAGGTGAGGGAGGATGCAGCAAGCTGCTGCGCAGGTTTCCGGCGAACTTCTTGCCGTAGAAGATGACCGGAGTTGCAGCTTGCAACTCCGGTAGGTAAAAAAAAAATGAAGACAGACGTTAGAAGCAGAAGAAGAAGAAGAAGAAGAAGAAGAAGATGGTGGAGCCGGCGTACCAGTCCGGTGGTGGCTCGCCGGAGAGGAAGGAGTGGAGGAGAAGAAGAAGAAGAAGGAGGAGAAAGCGCCGAAAATGTCGGGGAAGTTTTGGGCGAAGGAGAGGTGGAGATGGGGGAGAGATTATAAGAGAAGGGAGGGGGATTAGGGTTCGAACGAACCCCTATCCTTCTCCTTTTAAAGCTCCCTATTTCCTTTAATGGAAGTAGGGTATTTTTTGAAAATAAAAAATATGAAAATATATATATATATATATATATATATATATATATATATTTTTTTTTTATAAGTAAAACATTACTTTTCTATGGGGAATCTCCCCATTTAGTGGACCCCCCTTTTTTTTAAAATTTAATTAAAATTATCTTGAAATTCACGGGGTCCACTAACTGGTCGGACAGCGGGTCGATGATGATGGGCCCGGCTACTGGCCCACATGGATTGATGATGTCCATCATTTCACAAGATGATGTGACAGACAGTCTGATGGCGATCGGATGGATGGTGACTTGATTGGGACCCAGATTGGTAGATCGATGGATCTAGAGAGATCCAACGGTCCGATTGAAGATCCAACGGTCCGATGGAAGATCCAACGGTCAGAAAGCTAAGGGAGATGAGATAGAGCCGATGGGCAGGAGTTCTGGGGTTAGGTCAGTAGATTCGAGGACCGAGAGATGAAGAGAGAGAGAGAATAAGGAGAGATGAGAGAGAAAGTATCAGAAAATAGAGAGAAAAGCACTGGCGGAGGGTCTGGAACCCTGGTCTTCACTGTGACCATCCTCACGCTTCTCCAGTAGAGTCGACTATCATTCTTTGCTGACTCATGTGGCTTTAAACGCTTTGGTCCGTCTCTTGGTCATTGGCTCTCCTACTCTCTTCGTTCTTTGGGCCAGCTTTTTGGTCCTCTTATTCAGCCCATATTTGGCCCATATCTTCTAGTCATAGCATGTGGGCTCTTTAAGCTTTGATAATGGGCTTTCATGATCGATTTGGGCCCACAAGTCTCGAGAATCGTCCCATTGGGGTTTCCTGCGACAGAAGAAGCGCGTAATGAGACTTTATCAGAACGGCTTAATATCTAGACTTCCGAAAATGTGTTTAATGCATGCAAATATACCATTTCGTCTAGAAAAGTGTGTTCTATGCAACAGAAGAGACTATTACGTAGAAAAGTAGATAAATAGAGCATTTTACGTAGGAGAATGCAATAACACTAAAAGGATAATTGCTTAAAATAAGCACTTTTGAGCGAATATCAGTAACCTACTGAGATAACTAGGAATTTAAATGACTAGAAGCAAAACCTAAACATAATTTTTAGAAAAATAATAAAAGTGTTAGAATCCTCTGGCTCCTATCATTGAGCCGCTGGTCCATCCGGTATCTCTGCAAAAATATTAGAATATAGGCATGAGTTATCGACAACTCAGTCGGTTCGCTCCACCACCTATACTTCTATGGGGATGAGCGGTTAAAACATGATAAAAACCATACAATGATCGAAATATGCATCAATGCTATCGATAATTAAATACTGGACTCATCGGGCAAATCCCCAAACCCCAATGAGTCAAAATAATAATGAGAGTGCATGGTTGGGCTAAACAAGCAGCTTCCTTACAGGCGGGCCATGCTGTTAATTCCACCGCAAGGATCCAGGGATGTTTCAGGTCTTTCACTATTGGGAGCAGGCCATTTGAAAGTAGGATTTTTTCGCGTCGTTGGTTACGGAAACCCTAGAATCAACACATTTGTAATTTATCTGAGATTTCCTACAAAATTAAGCGATTCTTTGCACAGTGAAAGTATGTCGGATGTCGATCCGCACTCGGGGTTAGTGTGCGCAATTCAAGGATATGAAATGATAGATTTTTTTTTTTTAGACATTGTTAAAAATAAAGGGATGGAAAGGTGCGAATGGTGGTTGACAGTGACTTGTAAAACTTGATTTGATGATTGTAGAGAGAGCTTAACACAAAAACAATAAAAATAACAAAGATGAAGTAATTGACAATTCGCAAAACCCAACTTTTCATTAATAATTAAGCAATTTAGTACATTTATTGAAATTTAAATCTACTTCAAAATGAACTAAAACATTTGGATCTGGAGAGAGAAAGAGTACTAGAGTTCTAGAGAGAGAAAAATAAAAAGAAGAGGTGTTCTAGAGAAATAAAGTGAGAAACAAAAGAAAACTAGAGAAAATATAAGGAAAAACTAGAAAGATCTAGAAAAAGAGATGGATTAGAGAGATAGAAAATCGATCGAGAAAGGAAGGAAGAAGAGGGAAGACACTAACAAACACTTACCATGGTGGCTGGAGTCGGTAGATCGTGTTTCAGATCTGTAACTTACTGGCTTGAAGGAGATGATGGGCAAGCGTTGCTGGCTCGGGTGCTCCCAAAAGAGGAGCAAAAGAAGAGGATGGACCAGGAGGCTGTGATGACGATTAGGCCAAGGTGATGCAGACCTGTGCATCAAACCCACGAAGAGATGATCTCATGGATAGGTGAGTGCATCATGTTGTGGTGATGAGGAGAAGCCTGAAGCATGAAGAGGCGCTGATGGACAGCACCGCTGGTTCATTGCTGGTGGTGGCGGTTCAAACTATAGATGGCAGCAGTGCCAATGGTGGATGGCAGCGTGGAGAGTGAAGAACCAGGCGGGCTGGAGTTGCTTCACGTTGCTGCCTTGTAAGAGGGCAGGAAGGAGAAAGAAAAGGTGTTGCAGGAGTAGGCGGTGGAGCTTCAGGTGCACTTGCAGGTTGAGCAAGGAGGAGGGCGGAGCAGCAGGTGGAGATGCAGGGTTGAGGCGCTGTTGCAGGCGGGCTGAGGAAGATGGAACCCACCGTTCTCTCCTCTCTTACTTCTTTTTTTTTTTTTATTTCTTTTTCTCATTTTTGTGAGAGAGGCGATGATGGAAGAGATGGTGGCTGGGTTTTTAGGAGAGGGAAGAGATGGGGGAGATGACGGTTGGGAGGAATGAGGAGAGGAGTTGAGCCCGTGAAGACGCACCTACACAGCAAGCCGGAGTTGCAAGTTCGGTGGACCTCCAAGAACAGTGTGTGCAGCAGTGGTGAGGCATAACAAGATGGGGTAGAAGAAGAAGAAGAAGAAGAAGAAGAAGGAGGAGGCCAAAAGGGGTGAACCAGTCTGGCGAGCACGTTGGTTGCTTGCCGGAGTTGCTAGGAGGAACGGTAGAGAAGGGAGAATCCACCAGCAAACATGCCGGTAAATGAAGAAGAAGGAGCGGCCGGAGTTCTGCAACTTCGGCCAGTAAATGAAGAAGAAGAAGATGAAGAAGAAGCGGAAGAAGAAGAGGAGAAGAAGAGGAGAAAGAAGGAGAAGAAGAGGCAAAAACGTGGTGGAGTTTTTTGGGGAGAGAAAGGAGCAATAAGGAGGGGGATTAGGGTTCCAAAGAACCCTTCTCCTTCCCCTTTTAAAGCTCCCTAGTTTCCATTAATGGAAATTAGAGAATTTTTGAAATAAAAATATATATATATATATATATATATTTCTTTTTTTTTAAGTAAAACCCTACTTTTCTTTGGGGGATTTCCCCATTTAGTGGACCCCTCATTTTTTAAAATTTAATTAAAATTATTTTTAAATTCACGGGGTCCACTAACTGGTCGGACAGTGGGTCGATGATGATGGGCCTGGCTACTGGCCCACATGGATTGATGATGTCCATCATCTCACAAGATGATGTGACAGACAATCTGATGGCGATCAGATGGATGGTGACTTGATTGGGACCCAGATTGGTAGATCGACGGATCTAGAGAGATCCAACGGTCCGGTGGAAGATCCAATGGTCCGATTGAAGATCCAATGGTAAAAAAGCTAAGGGAGATGAGACAGAGCCAATGGGCAGGAGTTCTGGGGTTAGGTCAGTAGATTCGAGGACCGAGAGATAAAGAGAGAGAGAATAAGGAGAGATGAGAGAGAAAATATCAAAAAATGGAGATAAAAGTATTGGCAGAGGGTCTGGAACCCTAGTCTTCACTGTGACCATCCTCACGCTTCTCCAGTAGAGTAGACTATCATTCTTTGCTGACTCATGTGGCTTTAAACGCTTTGGTCCGTCTCTTGGTCATTGGCTCTCCTACTCTCTTCGTTCTTTGGGCCGGCTTTTTGGTCCTCTTATTCAGCCCATATTTGGCCCATATCTTCTAGTCATAGCATGTGGGCACTTTAAGCTTTGATAATGGGCTTTCCTAATCGATGTGGGCTCGCGAGTCTCGAGAATTGTCCCATCGGGGTTTTCTGCGACAGAAGAAGCGCGTAATGAGACTTTATCAGAACGATTCAATGTCTAGACTTCCAAAAATGTGTTTAATGCATGCAAATATACCATTTCGTCCAAAAAAGTGTGTTCTACGCAACAAAAGATACTCTTACATAGAAAAGTAGATAAATAGAACATTTTAACGTAGGAGAGTGTGAAAACGCTTAGAAGATAATTGTGAAAAATACGCACTTTTGAGCGAATATCACAACCCCCAACCAGCATATTGCCAATCCTTGGCAATTAGTGCGAAATAAATGAGCTTAAAAGGGCTCTGCACATGTTACACACTTTTTCATATTAGCTCCGAAAAAACACCGTTCGTCAAATCATTGAATGGATGCAAAAATAGTTACATGCTAGCGAAGATTTGGAAAGTTTTGACAAGACTACAGACTGATAATCATGACCCAGAATAGTCAGACTCTGCGTGTGTGTGTGCTCAACATTCTCGTCATCCGACAGTAAAGATTTCTAGATCACCTCTAAGTTTTTATGCCTCGACCTCAAATCTCACATGTTTAGCACTCAGAATAGAATCACACAAGAAGGGTTTTCTTCTTTTCTCTCAATTTATATGTGAGGAGATGTGTTAATATATGAAAGCAACGATCTCACATATGTATTATTTAAAGGAAGGACATCTTTAACAGAAGAAGATCTCATGATTGGAATACCACTTCACTCAGGACCGTCAGATCAAACTCTATAGCTTCTCCTTCTCCAATCTCCACATTTTATGATCGTGCTATCCTAGAATCAAATAGGACTTTCCTGGGTTATAATGAGGCTTAGGTCCGGTGTAGAAAAATAAATGGATACAGGATTTCAAAGATCTTGAGAGGATATCTCTATTTTCTTGTATTTTTTTTCTACGATGTAGCACCATTATCTGGTTCTTTTTCTTCTTTTTTTTCATATTTTTCTCTTTTTCTAGATATTTCTGAGACTGCTCAATTTCTTTTCAGCTCCTTTTCATACTTTCTTTTCATATTTTGTTTTCAGCTTGAACCACTTTCTTTTCCTTTTGATTTTTCTTCTTTACTTTTCTTTTTCACGGTACACCCACATCAGTTATTCTTTTGTCCATCTCAAAATAAGGGTAGTCAGTCATGTTTCGTAGCTGGACTGGGTTTTAGGTTGATGTGTTTACAAAGAAAAGGCTTTTATAAAATAGCTCAAGGGGTTTCTAGTGAAGTATAATTCAGGTGAGTAAAAAGGCTGAATGGTTTAGAAAAATGGCCTAAATCATTTTTTAGGGTTTGTACTATCATGTATACTGTCTTGACTGGATACAAAGAAGGTTCTGTTGTAGTAATCCAATTTTGATGTCGTTCCGAGTTTCATGATCAATTAAAAGGGTAATGAGATTTCTCAACGAATATTGCGGGCAAGAAGAATAGTGAGTCATCTTGTGACTCAGAATTGTTGTATAACCCTCTGAATTGATTAAAGGCTCGAAAGCTCACTGGGTTAGGTCTCCACAATTATTCTCACAGGATCTCTAGAATTTCTAAACTTAGGATAACTCTGATATTGATAGTGTACAATTGTGCCGAACATGAGTTTTTCTGAGTTTTCAAACCTGCTGTAGTCACGCTTGACTTGACTCAAAGTTAGCTTTAAACAAAAATTGACATCCTTAATACTGACTTAACGGAGGTTTTCAGCTAATCAAAGTCAGGGTATTTGACACATTTTTGAAATTCTAGAAAATTTTTGGAGAACATCGGAAATCACCCCAAAAACAATTATTTTTTTTTTTTATCAAAATGAAGACATGAGTTTTGGTAAATACCCACCCCCAACCAAAATACAGCACCGTCCTCGGTGCTCATGACCGGGACATAAAATGATGAAAAATCGGTGATGATGATGCAAAGGTTCAGGGAGGATGTTACCAAGTCGGCAGAAACTCGACAGTGTGTGATACCTGATGATCGGAAGAATGAATGTACTTGCATTTCCAGAGATATAACAGTAATAACAAATGCATGAGACTCATGTACTCTAGGAATATCGGAATTGCCTTTCCGAAAGCGCTAAGTTTTACGTCTTTAGCCAGACATGACGGGGGTATATCAAGTATCCCCAACCAGGTTGAGACTCATGGAGACTGAGTGAATCTGCGGTCTTCCGGACACATAAGGTGGAAGCGAGATAGTTATCCTATCCCTTGTCTAGGTATACCTGTGTAGAACAGGTCTTTCTCAGTGTAGACTGAGAGAAGGATAGTAAGTTCTCTGAGTAGCCCTGCAAAGGTGTGTAGTTGAGCAGGGAGGGATTGAAGCTTCTCAATAAAAATTGAGAGGACAGGAGTAGGGGATTCTCTCTGACCATGGTTAGCAGAGCCGAAAACTAATTGAGTTTTGCAGGAAGGTATCTGAATGGAGCAGACTCCTGCAGATCAGTAATACCAGAAATGTTGGCCTCCGAGATGAAGTCAGACTCAAAGTGTTCTTGACACTTGGATAATTTAGCTTCGGGAGAGTCCTGAATTAGACTCTGTACGGCACATGGGTCATCGATAATATCGACGTAGGGTAGCGGGTGAAAATTGTTGGCCTCTCCCTCGAGCTTTCCTAATTTAATAGGGATGTTCCAATCCCTATACTCAATATGTTCATCCTTGATGGGGAACGGTAGGTCCAAGACAACAGGAATCCCATGTTCTAGACACGGCTCATCAGTAAAAATGTCTGCATCCAGGGCAGAGAAAGAATTATCAGAGATAGAAATGGAACTGAGTTCCTCTGTGCTCGGTCTAGAAGTTGGTGCTGTTAAGGGCACCATAGATGGAGACACGGGTTCATCACTATTATAGCTCACTCCAAGGGAGGTGGGGAGGAACGGTAGATCTAGCACAGTTGGGATCCTACGATCGAGACACAGCTCAGTGTCATGGAGATCGACATCAGGGTCAACAGAGGTAGAGTGAAAAATAGGTTGCTCTGAGGTATGTTCAAGAGTCGGTGCTGTTAAAGGCACCGAAGATGGATACATTGGCTCCTCAATAGTCTGGCTCGATCTAGGGGTGATAACAACTTCTATTTTATCTTGGCAATTCTGGTACTTGGTCCAGTTGTGCGACTCCTCATTATAGACAGTGGCCATGTCACTCTCCTCAGGATAGGCTATTGGTGGGCTAGTGAAGTTGACTTCCTCTCTCTCATTTTCTAATTGAAAGAGACGTTGCTCCAAGCTCTCCATAGATTGTTGTTGTTGGTGCTCTAGACCTTGGAAATACTGTTGTTGCTGGGCAATGTACTGAGAGAGAAGGTCCTCTAGACCGGGTTTAGTAGCCAACGGAGGTGGTTCAGCCAAGGGGAGCTGAGGTGCCAACTCTTGATTGTAGTCCGACTGGGTATGAAAGTTGTAAGGCAAAGTGGAGTCTGGGACTAGTTGCTGACTCTGGAAATCTTGAGGGGCCCACTGTTGATCAGAATAGTCATTCTGTGGATATGACGGGTACTGGGATTGCAAGTATTGCCAGTCATACTCTCCATTGGGTTTATAGAACCCGGAAGAATAATTGTCCTGCGGAAGTTGCTGCGGGATAGCAGACGGTTCCCAACCAAAATTAGGGTGACTCCTAGTGTCCGGATAATAAGTGCTGTCATAGGAGGTCTGCATTGAAGATGGAAAGGTACATACATCTTGCTGGATAGGAGGGTAATATCCTACAGAATGAGAATTGTGCACAGGTTGCTGGACTGTGACACTAAGGGCAGCGACTGAGTTTTTAAGCTCTTGGAGTACAGAGTTGTACTCTGGATCTCGGTGATTATCATACCCTGTAGAAGTGTGCGAGACTAGAGTATCATGATGATACGCAGAATTGTCATACCATTGTTGAGAGTGATCACCTCGATTCTCACAGAAACTGTAGTAGGTCTCATACAGAGGCCGTTCATCTGCCATTAGAGGCGATAGAGGGGTGCGGAGGACTAACTCTCAGATCGAGTCAGTAAAAGGTTAGGACAGGTCCAACCGGGCTTCTACTTGAAAAAACAAGCCCAAGATTTGGCAAAAAGTTGCCAAAAGGAGACACTGGAGTAGTGATTCTAAATAATGCACACCAAGCACAGATAATCCTATTCTAAACAATCAGGATATATTTTAGGCATTATCTTGTTAGTTTTGGGGTTAGAGTAGATTATGACAGTGGGCGGACCATTGGTTTATCTTTTAGCCGCCGGACTAACTGTATGCACTCAGAGGTTCTCACCAGGCTACACTCTTCAGAGCGAATCCTTTAGTACTAACTCTAGTCAACAACAAGGCAATCCGAAGCCTAGACAGACGTGCGGCACAATGGCTGTCTTAAGTACGTCCCAGACTAACCGGATTGGTCAAGTGTATAAGAAGAGTGTTCGCTCGGGTTAAGCTAGGGTTGGTGCGTGTTCCTAGTCCACACGCAACTAACCGCCGAATAGTCCAAGATGCCACATCGAGCTCAGTGTACTTGAGTAGCAGGGACTTATGGGTGTGTTAGACAACAGGGACCCGCGCTCGTGGTCTTATTTCGATTGGATGTTAAGCGGGTTCGCTTTGTGTGGATTTTTCCTCGAACACCGGGCTAATTGGCTCTACTTCTTGATTCTTTTTATTATAGATGGATCCTGGGGATCAATTTCAGCTGGAGTGATAAGGTGGGTGATGAAATCCCACCAGTTTCAATTTTGGAGCTGGGTTTGCTCTCTTAGAGTTGATTGATTAACGGCCACGCCACGCAAGTCGAAGAATATGTATTCGAAAGCAAATAGACAAGCGGCAATGATGCACCCAATAACACCGTATCGCACTCAAGGTGAGGATAGGGACTTACCTCCCGTGGGCCACGCCACGGGGTCGCCTCCGTGGGTTAGGGAGGGGTATCCTAATGGGCTTGGGCCCGACTCCACCTCTTTGAGCTTTCGCTCCCTACCCACACTGGATCGTGTTCCTGCAGAAAAGTTAGATCGCACAGTCTAGGTATTTGGGATTCTATGTGGAAGATCCTTGCCTTTTTAGGGTTCACTGAACAAGCACTGGATTTAGGCAAGTGTTTGAATTAGTTTCCAAATTCGAGATGGGTTAAAATTTAGGAATTTCCAGATTGGAAAATACCTAGATTGGAAAGTTTTCCTAACTGTGGAGATCTTCCAAGAAAGATTTGATTGCGAGATCCCTTACAATTTTGGGAAATTTCCCAAAATTGAAATTCCGCTAGATTTGGGGTGTTTTCTTTTGCAGACTTTTCCAAATTCGGAAGATTTCTAAAGATAGAAATACTTCTAAAGAGGAAACTTCTAAGAAGAGAAACCTTAATTTAGCAGAGTTTCAAGATTTTGGAATCTTCTCAAAAATCGCAAATCCTTGATTGGTGATTACTAAAAATTTGCAGAATATAAAACCCTAATTTTTTTGAATTTTGAATTTTGAATTTTTTATTTTTTTGGGTATTTTTAACTTAATCTAGGGTTTCTAAAAAATCCTAGAACAAGATCTAGCAGTTATTTGGAAAGTAATAAAATTCCTAAAGTAGTACAACTTTGCACTCGGCCTTCCAAGGCATTAAAAATATTAATTTAAAAGTAGCTAAAAATAACTAAAAACCAAAAATAGAAAGTTTCTCGAAAAGGTCGGGCTGTCCAAATTGAGCAGCTTTCCGATTTGGCAACTTTCCAATTCTATCTTTATGTCCCTTTTCGCACTCCCGTACACCCGAGTGGCAGCGGCGTCATTTGAAAGTAGGATTTTTCCGCGTCGTTGGTTACGGAAACCCTAGAATCAACACATTTGTAATTTATCCGAGATTTCCTGTAAAATTAAGCGATTCTTTGCACAGTGGAAGTATGTCGGATGTCGATCCGCACTCGAGGTTAGTGTGCGCAATTCAAGGACATGAAATGACAGATTTTTTTTTTTTAGACATTGCTAAAAATAAAGGGATGGAAGGGTGCGAATGATGGTTGACAGTGATTTTTAAAACTTGATTTGATGATTGTAGAGAGAGCTTAACACAAAAAGAATAAAAATAACAAAGATGAAGTAATCGACAATTCGCAAAACCCAACTTTTCATTAATAATTAAGCAATCTAGTATATTTATTGAAATTTAAATCTACTTCAAAATAAACTAAAACATTTGGATCTAGAGAGAGAAAGAGTACTAGAGTTCTAGAGAGAGAAAAATAAAAAGAAGAGGTGTTCTAGAGAGATAAAGTGAGAAACTAAAGTAAACTAGAGAAAATAAAAGGAAAAACTAGAAAGATCTAGAAAAAGAGATGGATTAGAGAGATAGAAAATCAATCGAGAAAGGAAGGAAGAAGAGGGAAGACACTAACAAACACTTACCATGGTGGCTGGAGTCAGTAGATCGTGTTTCAGATCTGTAACTTACTGGCTTGAAGGAGATGATGGGCAAGCATTGCTAGCTCGGGTGCTCCCAAAAGAGGAGCAAAAGAAAAGGATGGACCAGGAGGCTGTGATGACGATTAGGCCAAGGTGATGCAGACCTGTGCATCAAACCCACGAAGAGATGATCTCATGGATAGGTGAGTGCATCATGTTGTGGTGATGAGGAGAAGCCTGAAGCATGAAGAGGCGCTGATGGACAGCACCGCTGGTTCATTGCTGGTAGTGGCGGTTCAAACTATAGATGGCAGCAATGCCAATGGTGGATGGCAGCGTGGAGAGTGAAGAACCAGGCAGGCTGGAGTTGCTTCATGTTGTTGCCTTGTAAGAGGGCAGCAAGGAGAAAGAAAAGGTGTTGCAGTAGCAGGCGGTGGAGCTTCAGGTGCACTTGTAGGTTGAGCAAGGAGGAGGGCGGAGCAGTAGGTGGAGACGCAGGGTTGAGGCGCTGTTGCAGGCGGGCTGAGGAAGATGGAACCCACCGTTCTCTCCTTTCTTACTTCTTTTTTTTTTTTTTTAATTTCTTTTTCTCGTTTTTGTGAGAGAGGCAATAATGGAAGAGATGGTGGCTGGGTTTTTAGGAGAGGGAAGAGATGGGGGAGATGACGGTTGGGAGGAATGAGGAGAGGAGTTGAGCCCGTGAAGACGCACCTACACAGCAAGCCGGAGTTGCAAGTTTGGTGGACCTCCAAGAACGGTGTGTGCAGCAGTGGTGAGGCGTAGCAAGATGGGGTAGAAAAAGAAGAAGAAGAAGAAGAAGAAGAAGAAGAAGGAGGAGGAGGAGGCGGCCAAAAGGGGTGAACCAGTCCGGTGAGCATGCTGGTTGCTTGCCGGAGTTGCTGGGAGGAGCGGTAGAGAAGGGAGAATCCACCAGCAAACGTGCGCACAGGTGGGGAGAAGAAGAAGAAGAAGAAGCGAAAGAAGAAGAAGAAGAAGAAGAAGAAGAAGAAGAAGAAGAAGAAGAAGGAGCGGCCGGAGTTCTGCAACTCCGGCTGGTAAATGAAGAAGAAGAAGATGAAGAAGAAGAGGAAGAAGAAGAGGAGAAGAAGAGGAGAAAGAAGGAGAAGAAGAGGCGAAAACGTGGTGGAGTTTTTTGGGGAGAGAAAGGAGCAATAAGGAGGGGGATTAGGGTTCCAAAGAACCCTTCTCCTTCCCCTTTTAAAGCTCCATAGTTTCCATTAATGAAAATTAGGAAATTTTTGAAATAAAAAAAAAAAAAAAAAATATATATATATATATATATATATATATATATATATATATTAAGTAAAACCCTACTTTTCTTCTGGGGATTTCCCCATTTAGTGGACCCCCCATTTTTAAAAATTTAATTAAAATTATTTTGAAATTCACGGGGTCCACTAACTGGTCGAACAGCGGGTCGATGATGATGGGCCCGGCTACTGGCCCACATAGATTGATGATGTCCATCGTCTCACAAGATGATGTGACAGACAATCTGATGGCGATCGGATGGATGGTGACTTGATTGGGACCCAGATTGGTAGATCGACGGATCTAGAGAGATCCAACGGTCAGGTGGAAGATCCAACTGTCCGATTGAAAATCCAACGGTCAGAAAGCTAAGGGAGATGAGGCAGAGCCAATGGGCAGTAGTTCTGGGGTTAGGTTAGTAGATTCGAGGACCGAAAAATGAAGAGAGAGAGAATAAGGAGAGATGAGAGAAAATATCAGAAAATGGAGATAAAAGTATTGGCAGAGGGTCTGGAACCCTGGTCTTCACTGTGACCATCCTCACGCTTCTCCAGTAGAGTAGACTATCATTCTTTGCTGACTCATGTGGCTTTAAACGCTTTGGTCCGTCTCTTGGTCATTGGCTCTCTTGCTCTCTTCATTCTTTGGGCCGGCTTTTTGGTCCTCTTATTCAGCCCATATTTGGCCCATATCTTCTAGTTATAGCATGTGGGCTCTTTAAGCTTTGATAATGGGCTTTCCTGACCGATGTGGGCTCGCAAGTCTCAAGAATTGTCCCATCGGGGTTTCCTACGACAGAGAAGCGCGTAATGAGACTTTATCAAAACGACTCAATGTCTAGACTTTCAAAAATGTGTTTAATGCATGCAAATATACCATTTCGTCCAGAAAAGTGTGTTCTACGCAACAAAAGATACTCTTATGTAGAAAAGTAGATAAATAGAGTATTTTAACGTAGGAGAGTGTGAAAACGCTTAGAAGATAATAGTGGAAAATACGCACTTTTAAGTTATATCAAATGTCCCCATTGCTTTTTGGATATGCTCTCGGAATTCGAGAGAGCATCCAAGGGGTTGTGGTCCTACGATACATCCGAACCCTCAAAATGATAACAATGAAATAATAACAACTAATGCATCTCCAATAATAATTAACAATCTAGGATAATATCCAATGAACGACCATGGTTCAATACATGCAGATAAATCAACGGAGATGCACGAGAATTGATATACATGCTTTTCAATATAGATTGAAATAAATTTTCTATTTTAAACACATGCATTTAATAATATAATAATGAAAATGCATCCATAAAAGTAAGAGATCGGGAATAGAATCCTACCTTAGCTTCATTTCCAAATTTATCTTATTTCTTCAAATCGGTTCTCCTCCTCGCGTAGGTCCAATCTAAAAGTTTTAGGACCTTCATTTCCCATAATTTTGGGGTCAGACACAATTCAAGAGTGATTGTTCTTAATGTCAAAAAAATGTCTTCTTTGGTTTGAATGTAGTGGGTAATGTCTTAGGGCTCAGTTAGTTGGAACTTAGTATTACTAGAGCCTACAACAACAAAGAAGTGGGGCCCGATTTGATGGTCGACAAGTCGACATGACAACATCAACATAAATACATACACAATATATATATATATATATATATATATACAATGGCTCACACGGCTCTACACCATGATCACGTTTTTGGCAAAAATGTATAATAATATGGCTTTACATAAAATGACGAGATCAGTCTTTACTTAAAGAAAATTTTAAAGTTATAAAATTTAAAAAAATGTCAACTCGATAAAATAATAATTCTAAAACATTTTGAAGCAGTATCTAAATTATGCCTAATTTCTTAGTCCAAATTAATGGAGTTGAAATAATGAGAGTCATTTTTATGGAGTGCAACACTGAACAATCAGTCACACAAGGATGTTGCTTCAAACGATCAGGTTCAACAGAAAAAAAACACTTATCCTAGACTATGAGTTCGAGTAAAGGAACAGAGGTATCCTATTGGCATAGTATGTCACATCCAGAAATGTTAAACCTATAGGAGAGTTAGTTAAAGTACAAAGATCAATGCATGGATCTGGATCAAGACCAAAAATAATATCTGAGATTTCTTATAATATGACTGGTTTTCATTTCACATAGATGTATCAAGCGGTAGATCACCATTCATAAATCAATCAGTCAAGGTGGAAGGAGTGTACTTTCTGGGAAAATTTACAGAATAATCTTAAAAGAAAATTGCCTTAAGGATGGCTATACGTATAAAAAAAAAAGAGAAACTATGAAATAAAAACATAATAAGAAAGGAATACCTTAAGAGGACCCGTGGGAGGACTTGGAGAAGAGATGCTGACCAACTGTGGAGGTTGCTTCAAGGCTACATGACTGCAACTTCTTGATTTCTTGCTCATTCTTGTTAATTCTTGTAGGGGGTTTCTCACAATTAAAATGGTTGAGAGAGGGTCTTTAATAATGGAGATTGTGAGTGTGTTGAAGGAAACGATTTAACCAACTGGTGGACTGTTGTCTAACAGGAAATCATATCTGGAATGGTTTGGATTAGTCTTTGAGAAGGTGTAGAAGTCCGGTAATAGAACTACATGAGGGATGGCAGCAACTTTCTGTGGGGCAATAGCACCTGGAAGTGGTGGTGGAGGTCTTTTTCATAGGAGAGATCGATGACGGCTTCAATTGTTATGGCTGCAACTGCACTTTTGTGGATGCTTTAAATGAGGTACGTATACGTTGAGGGTGAGAGACATGGAGGCGTGGGAATAGGATCGATGGTTGATGATGGGTTTAGTTGTTAGAAAACAAGGAAAGCCATTAGAAAGATGGACGGTGGTAATGGGTTTCAAGTGGTAGTCTCCATAGGTTAAGGTTTGGGTACGTGGAGCATAGGTTTCTTGTTGCCGTGGAAGGTGGAGTAAGAGTTTGGATAACTCATGAGAATGGAAGAAAAAAACTATTAAAATAATTGATGTTATTAAGTTGGGAAGGTTTTTGGACGGACAAGGGATGAATATATTAATAAGGCTAGTTTTGAATAAAATATTATACCTTATGAAAGTTTTGTTTTATATGCATATAGCTACCTTTAACTAAAGGCTATATATATATATATATATATTTATATGTGTATAGTTAATTCTTATATGTTACATGTGTATGCAGCATATTACTCACTAATATAATATACTATTCTTAGGTTACCATAATTAATGCTAATACACTTAGGAATTAATAGGTGTACTACCATATACACATGTGCATACGTTATGCGGTTAATGTACATACATACATACATAATATTTAACATGGTTTAAATACTTAAAAGAAATGGAAATAAATTCACTACATGTATTAAAATAATGTGTCGCACATAGGGGACACAACGGTAAAAAAAAAAAATTCGTTAGTCTACTGAGCCCATGTGGGCCCGCATGTGGCCCTAAAAACCCCAAAATTTCAATTTCCTCTGAATTGATCAAAATTTCATGTGCATGTTTAGACAGTTAGATCGTGCTATCTGTTGAAGAAAAACATGCGAAAAGGTTCTTAGAATTTACAAACGGACTAAAATACCCTTTACAAGGTTTTAGGGTTTTACAACCTACCCCCCTTAAAGAGAATTTCGTCATCGAAATTAAATCATACCTATACTAGTGAATAGGTCCGGATACTTTTCTCGCATCTCAGACTTTAACTCCTAGGTAGCCTCTTCAACACCATGGTGCTGCCACAATACCTTGTCCGATCAAATGGTCTTGGTACGTAACACTTGCTCCTTGGTGTCGGGAATCCGAATCGATCATTCCTCAAATGATGCGTCTTCCTGAAACTGTAAGTCCTGCCAGTCGATGATGTGTGCTGGGTCTGGTTCATACTTCCAAAGCATGGAAATGTGGAAAACATTGTGAACTGATGAAAGCTGGGGTGGTAGTGCAAGACGATAGGCAACCTCTCCTACTCGCTGTAGAATCTCGAAGGGTCCGATGTACCTCGGTGCTAGCTTCCCTTTCACACCAAATCTGATGCCTCTTGGTGGGGAAACTTTCAGGAAGACGTAATCGCTGGCTTGAAACTCTAGTGGTCATCGTCGATTATCTGCGTAGCTCTTCTGTCTACTCTGTGCTGTGCGAAGTCTATCTCTGATCAACTGGGCCTTCTCAGTGGTTTCCTGAATCAACTCGGGCCCTGATAGTATACGGTCTCCAACCTCTACCCAATAGATTGGAGATCTATAGGGTCTACCGTATAATGCCTCGTATGGTGCCATACCAATGCTCGATTGGAAACTGTTGTTGTATGCAAACTCCACCGAAGGTAAATGATCGTTCCAACTGCCCTTGAAATCTAGGGCACATGCTCTCAACATATCTTCCAAAATCTGAATGGTACGCTCTGACTGTCCGTCCGTCTGAGGATGAAAGGCGGTACTGAACTTAAGGTCAGTCCCTAAGGCCGTCTGAAGGCTATTCCAGAATCGCGATGCGAATCTGGGATCTCTGTCTAAAATGATAGAAACTGGAACGCCGTGAAGCCGCACGATCTCTCGAAGGTAGAGTTTGCTCAAGGTGTCTCGTGAGTCTGTCATACGAATCGCTAGAAAATGAGATGACTTGGTGAGTCGATCCATAATAACCCAAACTACATCATGTCCTTGCCGGGTCTTCGAAAATCCCATCAGGAAATCCATGGTGAGATGTTCCCACTTCCACTGCACTATCTAAGGGTTGTAGTAAGCCTACTGGCCTCTGATGCTCTGCCTTCACCTGCTGACCAGTGAGGCACCTCACCACAAAGTGAGCGATGTCCCACTTCATTCCCTTCCACCAGTACTGTCGCTTCACATCATGGTACATTTTTGTACTACCTGGATGTATGATAAATCTCGATCGATGAGCCTCGTCTAAGATGTCCTCTCTGAGTGATGAGTTCTCTGGTACACAAAGTCTGCCCAAATATCTGAGGCTGGTATCTGGTTGTACTGTGAAACCGTCTGGTCCGGTGTTGGAAGCTATCTCTGCTCGAATCGTCTCCAATGCGTGGTCTTTCAATTGCTCTTCAATAACTCTCCCTATAAGACTCGGTTGAACAACCAAGTTATATAGAAGGGCCCGAGTGTCTCTCCTCTCGACACACAGGTCAAAACTCTCCACTGCTTCTATCATCTGGTGTCTCCTCAAGGACAAACTAGCTACCATCGCCCTGGACTTTCTACTCAAGGCATCCGCCACAACATTCGCTTTCCCAGGGTGATAGTGAAGGGTAAAGTCAGTCCTTAAGGAATTCCATCCATCTTCTCTGTCTTAGATTCAACTCCTTCTAAGTGAAAATGTACTTCAAATTCTTGTGGTCTGAGAATATCTCAAACTGCTCTTCGTAGAGGTAATGTCTCCAGATATTCAATGCGAACACAATGACGGCCAATTCTAAGTCATGAGCCGGATAGTTCTGCTTGTGGATCTTCAACTGCCATGATATATATGCTATAACTTTGCTCTATTGCATGAGGACACAACCCAATCCTCGAAGTGAAGCGTCGCTGTAGATTGTGTATGTCTGTCCACTGGCCAGTACGGTCAAGATTGGAGTTGTTGTCAATCTCTTCTTCAACTCTTGAAATGATTCTTCGCATTTTTCATTCCAAATGAACTTCTCTCCCTTCCGAGTTAACTTTGTCATCAAAGTTTCTAGACTAGAAAACCCTTTTACAAAGCGTTGGTATCCTGCTAGTTCGAGAAAACTGTGGATCTCTGTTACACTCTTCGGTCTTTCCCAGTTCATAACTGCCTCTATTTTAGCTGGCTCAGCCGAAATGCCATCCTTCGATACAACATGGCCTAAGTACTGTACTTCTGCCATCCAAAAGTCACATTTGCCCAACTTTTCACAAAGTTGGGTCTCCCTCAATAGCTGTAATATAATCCTCAGATGTTGCTCGTGCTCCTACTGTGTCCGTAAAGAAATAAGGTCATCGACAAAAACTACCACGAACTGATCAAGATATGGTATGAACACTCGGTTCATCAAATCCATGAAGGCTGATGGTGCGTTGGTTAATCCGAACGGCATGACAAGAAACTCATAGTGACCATAACGAACATGGCCTAAGTACTGTACTTCTGCCATCCAAAAGTCACATTTGCCCAACTTTGCACAAAGTTGGGTCTCCCTCAATAGCTATAATATAATCCTCAGATGTTGCTCGTGCTCCTACTGTGTCCGTAAAGAAATAAGGTCATCGACAAAAACTACCACGAACTGATCAAGATATGGTATGAACACTCGGTTCATCAAATCCATGAAGGCTGCTGGTGCGTTGGTTAATCCGAACGGCATGACAAGAAACTCATAGTGACCATAACGAGTTCGAAACACTGTCTTCGAAATATCTGACTCTCGATGAAATTCCACCGGTCCATTCTCTTTAACTTAATATACCTAGAAGGGGGGGTTGATTAGGTATTTAAATTTAGATATACCTATACAGTTTTACTGGTCTATGGTATGGAGATAAAATCTCATGCCTTGGTTGTTTGAAAAGGTCTATGGTATAGGGATAAAATCTCATGCCTTGGTTGTTTGAAAATGATTATTACAACCAACTCAAATCAAATATACCTCCGTGGTATATTATCTTTTTGTTGTTTGATCTAATCAGTATATAATGCGGAACATAGACAAACAATCACACCAGACAAGATATTTTTTTGTGGAAACCTTAGCCAAAGAAAAAACTACGGGACCACGTCCAGACGGAAAGTATCACTAACTGAAAAGTTAAACGAAACAAAGGTTACCTACGCAGCACCGTTGCAAATACAGCATCCAACCTTAGCCAAGGCCCACTGCCGATGCGTCTACGTCTTCTGAGTCAACGCCACGAATCCACGCGCGCCCTTCCAGCCAAGAAGCCTTATCTGCTTGTTCAGTTTGGTACACCCCAAACCTACCTTCGACCGGCTCCTCCGATCTTAATTCTAAACACTCCCGCCTTTGCAGAAGGTGAAGGATTCAGTACACCCTGAACCCCAAGTTGCTCAAAAGGTGTTTGAGTCACACTGGTACTCTCAGGCTTACTAGGTTAAGTATAGAATTGGAAAACCTAGGCTGAGTAAAGATCAAGCTCTTGGCTTTGATCGAGAAGAGAACAAGCTCACAAGATGTGAATGAAAACAAGCTTCTTGCTCTTCGAAATGGACACTCTACTAAATATAGCCTTTGCTTCTCTATCTTGAAGATTGAGTCACTTTGTATCTGTGTATGTGTTTAGAGAAGGTATAGAAAGGGTATATTTATAGAATACTAAGACCCTGAGTCGTGTGGAACATGGGATAATGGAACCATGAATTTCGATCTGATAAAATCGATTTTGTTCAAAGTCCAATCAATTGTACACTTGGTCCAATCGATTGGGCCATGTCCAATCGATTGAGGACAAGTGTCCAATCGATTGGGCTCAATAAGTTTTCTGTTCCGAAGGCACCAATCGATTGCACAGGGTTCTCCAATCGATTTGATATTTATAACTTTCTGTCTCGAAGGCTCTATTTGATTAATCAGAGTCTCCAATCGATTTGCCATTTATAACTTTCTGTCCCGAAGACTCCAATCGATTTGACTCAGAAAGATTTTTGTCCCATAGGATCCAAACGATTACATAGTGTCTCCAATCGATTGGGCTCAATTATGTTTCTGCCTCGTAGTGTCCAATTGATTACATGTTGTCTCTAATCGATTGGGCTATGTCCAATCGATTGGGGACACATGTCCAATCGATTGGACTTTTCCACTTAGTCAATAAAATTGACTTTGACTTGGGTCTGTCCAATGACTAAGTCTGACCATTATATTTTGTTCTTTATAATCAACTCCTATGGCCACTAAGTCACTTACCTTCCTAATCGAGCGTACACGATTGTTACTGACAAATTGGCAGTTACTCAGATGACTCCTATCGTCAACCGTCTGATTCTTGATGTCTCTATCTTTTAGTCTTCACGTAGTTGGTGAAGTAAGCTTACCACGACATCTTCATGCTACACTTGTGCTCGTAAGAACGGTTACAAGAATACTTTTATGTCAAACAGAATCTTTGCCAAATTGAATATGAAAATATTCCTTATAATCTCCCCCTTTGGCAATTCTGTGACAAAAAATATTTAATCATAAAGAAGGTAAAAAATAAAAAATACAATCCCACCCTCTTATATGATTCACTCACTATCTCACACTCTCTTGGAGATAATCGAACAGATATAGTGTAATGGCTTTTGATATGTTCCCTGCACATTCTATCAACAATACATACCCTGTAATATCATCAACAATTAATAATTCATATAAAATGTAGTGAGTATAATTATGTACATCACAAGTAGAGAAATTGGAAAAATAATCAAATATTTTTCTCCCCCTAAATTTCTCTCCCCCTATCTCATGCATCCACTTATTTTTACCGCTATGATTTTCTCTCCCCCTTTTTGTCACAAATTGACAAAGGTACAGAAATATAAGCAAATAATAAGCATGCAGTGAAGATTATCATGATAAACAAGTGCAATATATACATCCATAACCAATCAATTCACAGTAAAACAAATTATAGTAGATCTTGAAGCATAAACAGAGCTTTGGAGACTTGTGACTAGAATATGAATTGGTTGGGATAAAATTTTTAAGAAGCAAATAAAACAAAATTTTATTGAAACATGTTTGATTAATACTGACAAAGATTACTATGAAATACAGAACTTGTGAAAGTTAAAATTTCAACTAGATCAAGATATGTATATAGAGATTCTTATTCGTCAGTTTAATCAAAAATACTTAGTCAAAGAAAGTAATAAAATCATTGCTCTTGAGAACTAGTATAATGTACAATGCTGAAATTAGAATCGACACAAGATAGGATAATTAATGTCAGTAATATTCCAGATATCAAATTCTATAAATTCCAGAGGTATTCTGTATCCAGATATGAAATCCTCATTAGAGCTATTAAAGGTTCTCACATATGCTCATGTATATGGGTATTTGCTGATGGATAAGAATTTTTCTAGCAAATTGGCTGTCTTTTACACCCTTTTTATTCACTTTGAATATAGGTAGCTTTCACTCTCCATGTAGATAGCCCTTTTCTGCAGCAAATGAGAATCAGATTTCAATTTCGAACAGGGCCATACAGACGGCATACACTCTAACTTGAATGGAGGTAGTTGTTTCCTTAATATAATAACTCTCATTGGGAAGCCAACAGATGACTATAGTGCAGTTTCGAAATCAACTGAAGGCAGGAACACTACTAATTTGAAGTCATATCTAGTAGAAGTTTATTCCTCATTCCTAGAATAAGATCTAAAAATACTAAAATCATATCTATCCATGAAGAAGAATCAATCAGTGTGTAGTATGTGAAATCCATGATTTCAAGAGATAATTTTAACTATTGACACAAACAAGGTAAAAATGAATAATCATTACAAACACAAAAATATATATATATATATCTCACCATGATATGATTTTGATAAACTCAAAAACAAGTCTATAATTAGATTATTCAAAATCAGTTATAATCAAACAGATTATTATGAAAAAAAAACAATCAATCAAACTAATACAGATAGATTTACGAAGAAATTCGAATCTAACGACATCAAGAGGTTTTGTAAAAATATCCGCTAATTGATTTTCAGTTGCAACGTGCTCCAAAGTGATAATTTTTTCTTCAACAAGATCTCTTATAAAATGATGACGAATGTCAATATGTTTAGTTCTAGAGTGTTGAACAGGATTTTTGGATATATTTATCACACTAGTATTATCACAGTATATAGTCATCAATCCTTGATTGATCCCATAGTAAGTCAACATCTACTTCATCCATAGCAGTTGAGTACAATAGCTCCCAGCTGCAATATACTCGGCTTCAGCAGTAGATAAAAAAATATAGTTCTATTTCTTGCTTTGCCAACTAACTAGGCTGTTCCCAATATAAAAACACCCACCACTGGTGCTTTTTCTATCATTAACATTTCCAGCCCAGTCAGCATCAGAATATCTTGCAAGTTCTGCAGTAGTATCAAAAGAATACCAGAGACCACATCCCTCAGTTCCACTAACATATCTGATGATACGTTTGACTGCAAGAATATGGGATTCTTTGGGATTAGCTTGAAATCTAGCACATGTACCCACACTAAAGGCAATAGCAGGACGGCTAGCAGTGAGATAGAGTAAACTTCCTATCATGCTTCTGTATAAGGTCTGGTCAACATCATTTCCTTCAGTGTCTTTACTCAGCTTTGTAGTAGTACTCATAGGAGTACGATGGTGTTTAGTTGATTCCATACCAAATTTCTTAACTAAGTCTTTGCTATATTTGGATTGAGAAATAAAAATTCCATCATCCAACTATTTTACTTGAAGACCCAGAAAATAACTCAGCTCACCAACCATGCTCATTTCAAATTCTTTTTTCATTTTTTCTGAAAATATGTGAGAATGATCAACAGATGTGGGCCCAAAAACTATATCATCAACATAGATTTGAGCAATCACATAAATTCCCTGAATGGTTTTAACAAATAAGGTCTTATCTACTTCTCCTCTGATGAAACTTTGATGAAGTAGAAAAGTGGTCAATCTCTCATACCAAGCCCTGGGGGCTTGTTTTAAACCATACAATGTCTTTTTGAGAACTTGATTAGGAAATTTTGGATCCTCAAACCCTTTGGGTTGTTCCACATAAACTTCTTCTTGAAGAACACCATTCAAGAAGGCACTCTTGACATCCATCTGAAAAAGTTTGAATTTAAGATGACAAGCAACAGCAAGCAGTATACGAATGGATTCCAATCTAGCAACAGGAGTAAAAGTTTCATCAAAATCAATGCCTTCAATTTGAGTATACCCTTGAGCTATAAGTCTGGCTTTGTTTCTGACAACTGTTCCATTTTCATCTAATTTATGTTTGAAAATCCATTTTATGCCTATAACATTTGTATCTTTAGGTCTGGGCACTAAATACCAAACATCATTTCTAGTAAATTGACTTAGGACCTGTTTGGTACATGAGAAAAAGAGTTCCGACGGCGAATATTTAGCCAGGCGAATATTATCTTTGCAAAATATTTGCTCATAGCAATATTTAACAATGTTTGGTACGTGTACGAGCTAGCTCACTTCAGCTTACTTCATTTTCTTTCAATTTGAGTGGGTCCCACATATCAAAGTAAGTCAAAAATAGGTTGGGTCAGTGCAGGATCCACATATTATGTCAAAGAATAAAAAAAAATTCATTTTTATCTTTTTTATATATTAAAAAATTAATGTTTATTGAAATTAGTGATTTTTCGACGAGAAAATAAAATTTTCTCACCAAGGCATAATCGGCGTGAAAATATTTTCACAGGGGGGGGTGACCAAATGTTTTCCCGTCGCAGAGAGCAAATATGTGGGCCCGGCTAAATATTCGCCAAGGGCGGGTGGCTGCCAAACACAGCCGGGCGAATATTTTCGTGGCTAAATATTTTATTTGCCCACCGCGGTGCATTACCAAACAGGCCCTTAGTTCTTCTTGCATGGCACTAATCCAATTTTCATCAGTAAGAGCTTTAGAAATATTTCTTGGTTCAATCTGAGAAGTATAACACACAAAATTAACAACATTTTCAATCTGTCTTCTAGTTTGAACTCTACTCCCTGCCTAACCAATGATGTCAACACTAGGATGATTTTTCTTAACCCACAAGGGTGGAGATTTATCAGCAGGAGAATCACTAGAAGATGAAGTAACATGAATGTCATTAATACTTTGACAGATATCATCACAGTTGTCATCTTGAGAGGAATTTTCTTCAGTATTCAAATCATCAATAACCACATTAATAGACTCCATTATCATTTAGTTCTTTGATTGAGAACCCGATAAACTCTACTATTAGTGGAATATCCTAGAAAAATTCCTTCATCTCCGCTTTTGTCAAATTTTCCCAGAGATTCTCTATCTTTAAGAATGTAGCATTTGCTCCCAAAAACCTTGAAATATTTGACATTAGGTTTTTTACTCGACCAGATTTCATAAGGAGTATTCAAAGTTCCTAGTTTCAAATAAACTTTATTGAGAGTATAGCAAGCAATGTTCACTACTTCTACCCATAAATTTTGAGGTAAGTTTTTACTGTGAAGCATTACCCGGGCCATTTCCTGAATCACCCTATTCTTTCTTTCCACCACCCCATTTTGCTGTGGTGTAATGGGTGCAAAAAATTCATGCTTAATACCAATGGCATCACATTACTCAGTGAGACGATAATTTTTAAATTCTCATCCATGATCAGTACGAATCCTGACTATACTGTAACTTTTTTCATTCTGAATTTTTTGGCATATCTTTTTACATTCTTCAAAAGCATATGATTTTTCTCTTAGAAAAGCAATCCAAGCCAATCTAGAGTAATCATCTACCATGACCAGAATGTATCTTTTACCTCCCAAACTTTCAGTCCTCATTGGACCCATAAGATCCATGTGAATCAGATCAAGCACTTTGGAGGTAGCACAATAATTTCCCTTTTTGTGTGAGCTTTTTATTTGTTTACCAATTTGGCAAGCTCCATAAATAGTGCATGTAGGTTTTTCCAATTTGGGCACACCTCTCACTAATTCTTTATTAGTGATTTTAACTAGGTCCTTTTGGTTCATGTGACCTTGTCTTTGGTGCCATAAGTCAAAATCATTTAATTTGGCAGAATTACAGATGATCTTGGGATTTCTACCAATGATATAACAATTTTCAGAGGTTCTTGAACCTCTCATAACACATTTAACAGATTCATCAATAACATCACATCCTTGGCTTGTGAACTTAACTGTATGATTATCATCACAAATTTGACTTATGCTAAGAAGATTGGCTTTAAGTCCCTCAACACAGAGAACATTATCAAGCTTGGGAATACCTGGAGCTTGAATACTTCCCCGACCAATGACTTTGGCCATACTTCCATCCCCAAAAGTAACACTACCATTCTTATGATCTTCAATATGACAAAACATTGACTTGTCTCCAGTCATGTGTCTAGAACAACCACTATCCAGATACCATTTATTGTTTTCCAAAGCTTTGAAAGCAAAACGAATCATAAGACATTTTTGATCATCTTTTCTCATCCAAATGGTCTTAAATTTTGAAGGTTTTGCCATTTATTTGGGAATAAATGAATTGTTCCTCCTTTTGTCATTTCTGGACCATTGATTCTTAGCAACATGACTGTCAAACAAAGTTTTCCTTAATTCAGAAATTTTAGAAATTTCTCTCTTTAGTTCATTAGATTTCATGTATAACCTACTTAGTCTAGAACTATTCAACTGCTTTGTATGGGAACATGGTACTAAATTCGTAACGGAGGGGGTTTACATGGTTGAAGAAATATTATTGTTAGAATAGAATGGGCATTGACTTTTCTTTGATACGGATATGACATCCATTTCTATGTGTGATTACGTTTTAGACCTTTTTGAGGCATTAACTTTTCTCTGATGTGGATATGACATCCATATCTGTGTGTGATTATATTTAAGTCATTTCTGAAGCATTGGTTGTTGAGATACTTGT
The DNA here is from genome assembly GCA_035048495.1 of Euptelea pleiosperma. Lineage (NCBI taxonomy): Eukaryota > Viridiplantae > Streptophyta > Magnoliopsida > Ranunculales > Eupteleaceae > Euptelea > Euptelea pleiosperma. The sequence goes on from CM068543.1 coordinate 55,039,664, forward strand.
TTGCCTAATTATGAATTTTCTGTTGTATATGTTTGTAAGTATGCCTTTATGTGAATGATCGTGAAAATGCATTTTATTCTTAAGAATTGTCATAATTTGAGTGTTTTAAATCATCCTTTTCATGGTCTGCTTTTTCCCGTACCCACCTTTAGAAACAAATTCGAGGGCGTTTTCCCACCTTGTAAGATAACTTCGAGGGCATCTCCCCACCTTGTAAAATAAATTCGAGGGCGTTTCTCCACCTTTAGAAAAAGAATTCAAGGGCGTCTCCCCACCTTTAGAAACAAATTCGAGGGTGTCTCCCCTCCTTTAGAAATAAATTCGAGGGCATCTCCCCACCTTGTAAAATAAATTCGAGGGCATTTCCCCACCTTATAAGATAACTTTGAGGGCATCTCCCCACCTTGTAAAATAAATTCGAGGGCATTTCCCCACCTTTAGAAACAAATTCGAGGGCGTCTCCCCACTTTGAACTTGCCGATATTTGAATGTGTTTGCATAGTTTGAATCAAATGTTGTTCGAATGTATTTGCATAATTTACCTGAACTAGTATTTGCTTGTGCTTGGTATAATTGAAGACAAAGAAGATCGTGATCAAAAGATTGTTGAATATTTCATTCGATTTCGAAGGCTTTACATGTATGTTACTAATCAGGGTCAGCCTTTGACAAAAAACATAAAGGTTAGACATTATAATTGTTATCTTGCAGATGTACATGTATGGAAAACATAAAGTAGCAGGACAAGTCAAAAGCCTGCGGCTCGGAAGATGTCTTCCACTAGTTGCCTCCTTGCGTCCACCTTTGGACGTTCGAAGCTGATCCTCTCGGAGATTTCTGTCATGACTCTTGCTTTTTCATTGGCGGATGACCTAGGCCTATTCAGCTTCTGCTTCGCCCCAGCATCACGGCATCCTCTATTATGAAGCCTACCTCGCCAAACGCCATGTTGAAAGTATTTGTGGTTAGATTCCATACTTCAATCAGTGCCATCAACATCGGTTTGTTTTCATGGAATCTCGCTATGGTTATCTGTACAAGTTGGAGTAGCCCCAGGCCTTCCAGGCGATCCCTGTATTTATATCTTGTATGTACGGCATCACGAACTTCACCCAACTCGTGTGGTATCTATCCACTACTGTGGAAAAGTTATCTTTCGTGGCACCATCTTGCTCGTGCCTATATAACATCATTGCTAAGGGGTTGTACATCTCCTCTGCCATCTTGGCCGCTACCTGCATTGGCTGCAGAGTGATATATTGCTCGCCGTCCGCTGTAATCTCTACGATGACGGACTCATTATCGTGTCCCTGGGCCGGTGCCAGGGCAGGTCTTTCAGCTTTTGGGATCTCTCTTGGCATTTCTACTGGCATCTCAGACGTTTCGCTTATATGCATGGTACCCCAGGCTAGTTCCTTTTTATCGACTTTTATTTTCGGTGCCATTTTCTTCTTGTTTGTCTCTACCCTATCTCCGTCAAGCAGTTCTACGTGACTGTCCACTCATGTTGCTTTGTGTGTTGTTTCTTCGAATCCAACCCTGCATACATCACAGAAATCAAGTTAGATTTCATTTTTTTTCTTCTCTTAGAACCATTATACTTAGGATATTTGATCGGTCAACCATTTCATGAGAATGATGGGGGGAATCACTCATTTATAGGCCTGTCAAAGGGCCGGGTCAGGGTAAGGCCTAGCCCGACCCTAGCCCTTGGAGGGCCTGAACTGGTCAGGCCCTAGCCCTACCCTTAAGGGCTAGGGTTGGGCTAGGGTAGGGCCAGGGCCTAGGACAAGAGCATTAAAAAATAAGAACTTCTTTAAGTAAAATAGTAGATGATTGAAAAAGTGCACTTGCTTTGTTGAACGTTTTTCCTCAGTTTAATCTATGTGGTTGTTTCAATGAATGGTCCTAGATTTTTCATCATAGGCGTTCACCGTACCAAGGTTTGAAAACAAAACATTTTTGGCATTTTAAAAGTCTCGATTAAATTATGATGAAATAAGCAACATATGATAAATTTGTTATGTATTTAACTATCTATGTCATCCTTCAATATATCCAAATTTAACATATCTAGTGAATCATCGCGTTGTCCCAAACAAATCCAATCTTGAGTACAAACTAAGGCTTCTACACTATCTGATTTTAAACAACTCCTAAACTGGTCTAATACCCTTCCTCCAATGCTAAATGCAGACTTAGAAGCAACTGTCGAAACTGGAATTGCTAAAATATCATGGGCCATCATCGATAAAATTGGATATTATCTTGAATGGACCTTCCACCAAAGTAATATATCAAACGTTAGAGACCTCTTTTCCTTTTCTTCTTCCAAATATTGATCTAATTCTGATTTTACTTCTATAGAGGTGTTCTGGGTCATTTCTGCTTCATACATCAAAAACTCATCTTCTTCATCGTTAGTCATCGAACTTATCGCACCAATGTTGTCTATATTTGTCATTGTCGCGTTGGGTGTACTAAATTTTGCACTATACTCTTCATAAAGGCTTCAAAGATTTCTAATACATTTAGTACTACGTACATCTACTTCATATTGTCCATATAATTTTTTTAAAGCAAAGTCTAAGTATAACTTCTTATATTGAGGATCAAATATTATGGCAAATTCAAATAATTGGATTATAATTCTGCTAATATTTATCAAATGTATCCTTCATCCTTTTAGCCATTTCTGTACAAAATTGATCTTCATCATTTAATTTCTCTACCAATTTTATATGTATTTTAACTACTTCGAGTAAAAATAAATGTATAGTTGGATATTTAGTTCCTGAAAATTTAGTTGTAGCTTTGTAAAATCTCTTTAAAAATTCATAGACCTTAACTGCTCTACTCCAATCATCATCTAAAGGTATAGTTTTATAATTTGAATCTTCTATTTCTAATCGAGAAAAAACTTCTTTGAACTCTAATGTAGACTCCAACATTAAGTAAGTGGAGTTCCATGTAATAGAAACATCTAGGGGTAACCCCTTATTAACACTTAACCATAATTCAATAACAAGTTCATGAAATTTATGTATACGTGATGTTGAATGTTTAATAAATTTTATTGTTTCTCTAATATTATGAATAGTATGGTTAATTTCTTTTAACCCATCTTGTACAATAAGATTTAAAATATGTGTAAAATAACGCATGTGAAAGATCTTACCATCTAAATGCAAGGCTTCCTTTTTTATTAAATGAGTTTTAAGTGTCTTTATAATTAGATCATTTGTAGTACAATTATCTAAGGTTAAACAATGTATCTTGTCATCAATTTTCTATTTTATTAAATTTGATTTAATAGTCTCAGCTAAAGCTAACCCAATGTGGGGTGGATCAACATTAACAAAGTCAATTATATGTTTTTGAAGGTTCCAATCTGAATCTATAAAATGAGCCGTAAGCCATATAACCAATTGTTTGGTTTGATGTCCACATATTGGATGTGAGACTAATCCTCGATGAAATAACTTCAAAAGATTTTAACAATTTAGCTTTTTCGTTCTTATAAATTCCTAAATAATCAGATTTGATAGTATTACGTGATACCATCTTAAACAAAGGTTGCAAAATGTTGACAAAGTCAATAAAGCCTTCATGTGTTACTATATTAAATGGATATTCATGTTTAATTATCATTTTTGCGAGTACTTCTCGACATTTAAGTTGGTCAAATTTATGATTAACAAGACCACCACCAAAAGTTTTAGTTAACGTTTGTTGTCCACCGTCAAGGTATGGTTTTATCTTACAATACTAATGTGAGTAGTTCCACTTCTAGGTTCATTATTTAATAAAGATTTACAATAGTTACATTCAGCCATATGCTTATTTATAGTCATTCCATTTAAAGATTTAGTTATCAACTTTTGTGTAAAATGATCCCAAATATTAGAATTTGTTTTCATTTTTTTTGTCTTAGGCACATTAGGTTCTACTGGTGTTGAAGGCTGCCCACCAACCTCAACCACCTCAGGGTCACAACTAGCACTACTAGGCATAGACATATTCGTATGAATCTAAACAAAATCTAAAGAGATACAAATCTATACAGAATATAAAACTTATATAATTACTAAAATTTAAAAGAAAAAGAAAGATAAGATTTAGGGGGAGTACACCAGTCGTGGGTTGCCGCTAATGGTGGTATTGGATGTAAGGAATATTTTCATATTCAATTTGGCAAATATTCCGTTTGACATAAAAATATTCTTGTAACCATTCCTACGAGCACAAGTGTAGCGTGAAGATGTCGTGGAATGCATACTTCGCCGACTACGTAAAGACTAAAAGACAGAGACAGCAAGAATCAGACGGTTGACGATAGGAGTCATCTGAGTAACTGTCGATTTGTCAGTTAATGAACGTGTGTCACGCCCCGAATCCGGATACCCAGATACGACCCAAAAATCCATGGATCGACCCGTACCCGAACCCAGAGGTGATCCATGAATGTCCCCTAGTGGTCCAATTAGGTCAATTAGACTACTAAGGTTCATTCGAAAACCCACTAAGTAAAAAAGTTTAGATGTAGAAAATACATAATTCAAATAATTCATAACTCAAACAATTCAATCAATCAACTAAATGTGGAGAGATGGAAGTGAGAACATGCTCTCAAAAAAAGGCTTACAGGCCCGTGAAAATAAATAAATAATATTATAAAATAATCAAATACAACTTTTTAAAGTGTGGGATCGACTCCCAAATCATCGCCGATCTCTTCGAATGCACCGGAGTCTTTCGTCTCAAAATCATCTCACGTACTCGACTCCTCAAAATCTGAAAATGGTATCGGTGTAGCACCGTGAGCCGAGGCCCAGTAATACAACAGTGTGCATGGTATGATATCATACTATACAAGTTTTTTAATCAAGGTATGCATCTCAATCGTATAATAAAGATGGCATGAATATGAGGATGAATGCAGATGAGTAAGTACGGGATGCAAATGCAACTAGTACCCATAACCACATAGGGTCTCCATCTCCTTCCCGCACTGGGAGCGGTCTCATCGACCCATCTGCAGGATATAATAACGTCTGGGGCCTTTCACCCTAGGGTACCGAACCCTGATTAATTGATAAAACCAATATAAACGTATATAATATACTTCAACCCCGTTCCCTTATGCACCCCTTATATGAAATGACGTGATGATCATGGTATGACAACAAGATGTACTAGGGTTACATGACATAAGCACACATGTATTTAACATTTAAATAAAAATATAAAATGAACCAATGATTATTAAGAGTAATAATATGGGAACGAATTAGGGTTAACCATGAATAACATGTAACAATCACCGAAGGTCACGATCAACACGGATGAATAATATAAGCGGAAATCACAAGACAATCCAACACACCATGGCCGAACCCTATGAGGGATCCATGACACAAGGTCGAACCCTAAAGAGGGATCCAAGACACTTGGCCGAACCCTATGAGGGATCCAAGACACATGGGTGGAATCCCCATGCATACAAGTATAGGTCGAACCATCTAGGTATAATAGTCAATAAGACATGACCAAATATCACAATCAACATCGATAAATAATATAAGTGAAAATCGTAAGAGAATCCAACACGCCATTGCCGAACTCTATGAGGGATCCATGACACAAGGTCGAACCCTAAAGAGGGATCCAAGACGCTTGGCCAAACCCTATGAGAGATCCAAGACACATGGGTGGGATCCCCATACATACAGGTATAGGTCAAACCATCTAGGGTTTAGTCAAACAACAAGGTTAAAACCTTAATAGTTAATAATCATGACCGAACCACGAACAATTAATAGGTTTTTACAAAAAAAATGTACTGCATTATAAAAATCATAACTGAATAAATATGAATTAGAAAAATATAAACTCAATAGATTTAAAAACTAGATTTACAGAGGTTTTAGAAAAAAATAAATAAAAAAATATTCAGATTCAAAATATAGGTCAAAACTCTTAATTAATTGGGCCGGACAGAATCTGGGATACAGAAAAGTCCCGCACATTGTAAAAGTTATAACTAAATAAATAATTATTAGAAAAATACAAACTCAATTAATTTGAAAACTAAATTCATATAAGTATCTATGAAAAATAATTAAAAAATATTTAGATTAAAAATATAGATCGAAATCCCAAGTGAAGTGGACCGTATAAAATCTGAAATTCTGAGTTTTATAGAAAAGTCCAGCACGTTTGAAAAATCATAACTTAATCAATATAAATCAGAAAAATACAAACTCAAAGGTTCTAGAAACTAGATTGATAGAGGTATCTGTGAAAAATAATTAGAAAAATATTTAGGTTAAAAATATAGATCGAAATCTCAAGTAAAATGGACCGTGTAAAATCTAAAATTCTGGGTTTTACAGAAAAGTCCAGTACGTTTGAAAAATCATAACTTAATCAATACAGATGAGAAAAATATAAACTCAAAGGTTATAGAAACTAGATTGATAGAGGTATCTGTTAAAAATAATTAGAAAAATATTTAGATTAAAACTATAGATCGAAATCTCAGGTAAAGTGGACCGTGTAAAATCTGAAATTCTGTGCTTTACAGAAAAGTCCAGCATGTTTGAAAAATCATAACTTAATCAATACAAATCAGAAAAATATAAACTCAAAGGTTCTAGAAACTAGATTGATAGAGGTATCCATGAAAAATAATTAGAAAAATATTTAGGTTAAAAATATAGATCGAAATCCTAAGTGAATCGGACAGTGTAAAATCTGAAATTCTGGGTTTTTTGGTAAAGTCATACAACTAAAAAAAATCATAACTTAATCAATAAAAATCAGAAAAATACAAACTAAACGGTTTTGGAAAATAGATTTAAAGAGGTATTTAGAAAAAAAATAATATAAAAATATTTAAATCATAAAAGTACAACAAAAATGATAAGAACATAGTCATTCGTTATAGGTACAAAATAGACCATGGCCAAACCCATCATGGTGGCCCAAAACAAAGATCAACCCAATAAGAATAAAGTAAATATTATTAAAATTAATTTATAATGAGTATCAACCATTATCTAATGAAAGAAAAACAAATCTTGAAGAAAAACAAGTATAGGATGGATCAAGCGCACTTACCTCAAGGTTTCTTGAACTTTAATGAAAATCAAAAGTTTCTTCAAATTTGAAAGTCGTCGGATCGTCCTCTCCTCGGAGTATGTTCTTCAAATCGGAGTCCCCGTCAATTCTCCCTTCTTGCTCGAGTGCGATCGGTCCCCGAATGAAGGTTTAATGGAGCTTCCTCTATTCTTTAATGGAATTTGGTTTTGAAAACTTCTAAAGCTTTAGGGTTTTCATAAATAGGTTTAGGGAAGGATTAGGGTTTCTATTTTGTTGAAATTCGTAACTAGCAAAGGGATGACTTTTTCAACCCTCAAAAACTTATATTTTACACTATTAATGGGTTAGGAATGGGCCCAAGGCCCATATACATCAATAGGCTTCATTTAAGAATATTATTAAGCCCAAAAGGTTTCTAGATTGGCCATACGGCCCCACCCAACAATCATAACACAAATAATTATAAATTAATTCAATCAAACTATATTATATAATTTAAAAATCCATACAATAAGGTATTGACACATGTCACACACACAAATCATAAAAACGTTCAAAATCCTAAAAAAGTGTCAAATGACATTGGAATGACCAGAAAGTGATTTGCGAGTCCCACGCTCCTATTAAATAAATAAAATATAATTAAATATTATTTTTGAAAAATATGCGAATGGTAGGAAGTTCAAAAATTATAAAAATACTATTTTTGTCAAAATCTCCCGAAATCTCCCGCTAGGGTTTTTTTGTCTCAAGAAAGGTTCCAAATTTCACAGGTAAGTTAGTAATGATAAAATAGGAATATTTTTGGTGTCTCGGGCCCACAAAATAATTTTTTTTATAAAAGTTCTAGAATGTTAGTTGCAGCAAGAAAAAGTCCCTTGCAAGTTATGATTCATTATTCTTAGCAGGAATTTTGCCCTAAAGAACGAATTTCAAAAATAGCAGGTTTTTCAAAGTTGTCAGAATGAAATCAAATTAAATACACATACTCATACATGATATTAAACAATAAAAACAATAATAAGAGTTTGAAAAAGTTTCAAATTTTCATTATTAGGTGAATTTACCATAATACCCTAGAACGAAAGTTCAGGGTATTACAATCTACCCCCCTTAAAGAAAATTTCGTCATCGAAATTCGAACCCCCTCAAAGAAAGTCTCAACCTAGTCTGTCACATCTGATTAGTCAACTAATCATTTTAGCCAAGCCTAGTTAGATTGGTTGACAAACTTTATAGCTACACACAGTTAGATTGGCCAACTTAATCAATATAGTAAACCTAGCCAAACTGGTCATCTACACCAATCTAGTCCAATCCAGTCAAGTTAGTCATCTACGTCTAGTCAACATAATTATGCTGGTCAAACTAGTCAATATAGTCAACCTTAGTCAAACTGGTAAACTTGATCAATCTAATCGACCTAATCAGCTGGTAAAACTAATAAATCTATCTTCCACTCAAACTGGTCATGCTAGTCAACTGGCCTACTAGTCAAAATAGTCAGACTGTCCAATTAAGATCATCTGAGGGTATAATTCTGTCAACATACCATTCTGCCACGATCTCCTTGATAAGGTATGACAGTGTTAGGTTTTGCGACATTGTCAAGCATAACATAAAATCAAGTATTATAATAATATACTTATAAACAATAATACACAATCACTATTTATAAGTATTACAAACAATCAGAGTGCTCTAGATTATAGTGTTTCTAATGTATATACTAAAAAAGGTCACGGTCTCCATAACCAGAATGGACACATTAACCAGATCCCCTAATGGTCTCAATTCCGTGGGTCCTTAGGGTACTCTACTGACTGTGCTCTAATATCATTCTATCATACACCACTCAATTATGCATAGACCCATTACACACAAATCCCTAAGTGTCTGAAGCCTAAGCTCTGATACCACTCTGTCACGCCCCGAATCCGGATACCCAGATACGACCCAAAAATCCATGGATCGACCCGTACCCGAACCCAGAGGTGATCCATGAATGTCCCCTAGTGGTCCAATTAGGTCAATTAGACTACTAAGGTTCATTCGAAAACCCACTAAGTAAAAAAGTTTAGATGTAGAAAATACATAATTCAAATAATTCATAACTCAAACAATTCAATCAATCAACTAAATGTGGAGAGATGGAAGTGAGAACATGCTCTCAAAAAAAGGCTTACAGGCCCGTGAAAATAAATAAATAATATTATAAAATAATCAAATACAACTTTTTAAAGTGTGGGATCGACTCCCAAATCATCGCCGATCTCTTCGAATGCACCGGAGTCTTTCGTCTCAAAATCATCTCACGTACTCGACTCCTCAAAATCTGAAAATGGTATCGGTGTAGCACCGTGAGCCGAGGCCCAGTAATACAACAGTGTGCATGGTATGATATCATACTATACAAGTTTTTTAATCAAGGTATGCATCTCAATCGTATAATAAAGATGGCATGAATATGAGGATGAATGCAGATGAGTAAGTACGGGATGCAAATGCAACTAGTACCCATAACCACATAGGGTCTCCATCTCCTTCCCGCACTGGGAGCGGTCTCATCGACCCATCTGCAGGATATAATAACGTCTGGGGCCTTTCACCCTAGGGTACCGAACCCTGATTAATTGATAAAACCAATATAAACGTATATAATATACTTCAACCCCGTTCCCTTATGCACCCCTTATATGAAATGACGTGATGATCATGGTATGACAACAAGATGTACTAGGGTTACATGACATAAGCACACATGTATTTAACATTTAAATAAAAATATAAAATGAACCAATGATTATTAAGAGTAATAATATGGGAACGAATTAGGGTTAACCATGAATAACATGTAACAATCACCGAAGGTCACGATCAACACGGATGAATAATATAAGCGGAAATCACAAGACAATCCAACACACCATGGCCGAACCCTATGAGGGATCCATGACACAAGGTCGAACCCTAAAGAGGGATCCAAGACACTTGGCCGAACCCTATGAGGGATCCAAGACACATGGGTGGAATCCCCATGCATACAAGTATAGGTCGAACCATCTAGGTATAATAGTCAATAAGACATGACCAAATATCACAATCAACATCGATAAATAATATAAGTGAAAATCGTAAGAGAATCCAACACGCCATTGCCGAACTCTATGAGGGATCCATGACACAAGGTCGAACCCTAAAGAGGGATCCAAGACGCTTGGCCAAACCCTATGAGAGATCCAAGACACATGGGTGGGATCCCCATACATACAGGTATAGGTCAAACCATCTAGGGTTTAGTCAAACAACAAGGTTAAAACCTTAATAGTTAATAATCATGACCGAACCACGAACAATTAATAGGTTTTTACAAAAAAAATGTACTGCATTATAAAAATCATAACTGAATAAATATGAATTAGAAAAATATAAACTCAATAGATTTAAAAACTAGATTTACAGAGGTTTTAGAAAAAAATAAATAAAAAAATATTCAGATTCAAAATATAGGTCAAAACTCTTAATTAATTGGGCCGGACAGAATCTGGGATACAGAAAAGTCCCGCACATTGTAAAAGTTATAACTAAATAAATAATTATTAGAAAAATACAAACTCAATTAATTTGAAAACTAAATTCATATAAGTATCTATGAAAAATAATTAAAAAATATTTAGATTAAAAATATAGATCGAAATCCCAAGTGAAGTGGACCGTATAAAATCTGAAATTCTGAGTTTTATAGAAAAGTCCAGCACGTTTGAAAAATCATAACTTAATCAATATAAATCAGAAAAATACAAACTCAAAGGTTCTAGAAACTAGATTGATAGAGGTATCTGTGAAAAATAATTAGAAAAATATTTAGGTTAAAAATATAGATCGAAATCTCAAGTAAAATGGACCGTGTAAAATCTAAAATTCTGGGTTTTACAGAAAAGTCCAGTACGTTTGAAAAATCATAACTTAATCAATACAGATGAGAAAAATATAAACTCAAAGGTTATAGAAACTAGATTGATAGAGGTATCTGTTAAAAATAATTAGAAAAATATTTAGATTAAAACTATAGATCGAAATCTCAGGTAAAGTGGACCGTGTAAAATCTGAAATTCTGTGCTTTACAGAAAAGTCCAGCATGTTTGAAAAATCATAACTTAATCAATACAAATCAGAAAAATATAAACTCAAAGGTTCTAGAAACTAGATTGATAGAGGTATCCATGAAAAATAATTAGAAAAATATTTAGGTTAAAAATATAGATCGAAATCCTAAGTGAATCGGACAGTGTAAAATCTGAAATTCTGGGTTTTTTGGTAAAGTCATACAACTAAAAAAAATCATAACTTAATCAATAAAAATCAGAAAAATACAAACTAAACGGTTTTGGAAAATAGATTTAAAGAGGTATTTAGAAAAAAAATAATATAAAAATATTTAAATCATAAAAGTACAACAAAAATGATAAGAACATAGTCATTCGTTATAGGTACAAAATAGACCATGGCCAAACCCATCATGGTGGCCCAAAACAAAGATCAACCCAATAAGAATAAAGTAAATATTATTAAAATTAATTTATAATGAGTATCAACCATTATCTAATGAAAGAAAAACAAATCTTGAAGAAAAACAAGTATAGGATGGATCAAGCGCACTTACCTCAAGGTTTCTTGAACTTTAATGAAAATCAAAAGTTTCTTCAAATTTGAAAGTCGTCGGATCGTCCTCTCCTCGGAGTATGTTCTTCAAATCGGAGTCCCCGTCAATTCTCCCTTCTTGCTCGAGTGCGATCGGTCCCCGAATGAAGGTTTAATGGAGCTTCCTCTATTCTTTAATGGAATTTGGTTTTGAAAACTTCTAAAGCTTTAGGGTTTTCATAAATAGGTTTAGGGAAGGATTAGGGTTTCTATTTTGTTGAAATTCGTAACTAGCAAAGGGATGACTTTTTCAACCCTCAAAAACTTATATTTTACACTATTAATGGGTTAGGAATGGGCCCAAGGCCCATATACATCAATAGGCTTCATTTAAGAATATTATTAAGCCCAAAAGGTTTCTAGATTGGCCATACGGCCCCACCCAACAATCATAACACAAATAATTATAAATTAATTCAATCAAACTATATTATATAATTTAAAAATCCATACAATAAGGTATTGACACATGTCACACACACAAATCATAAAAACGTTCAAAATCCTAAAAAAGTGTCAAATGACATTGGAATGACCAGAAAGTGATTTGCGAGTCCCACGCTCCTATTAAATAAATAAAATATAATTAAATATTATTTTTGAAAAATATGCGAATGGTAGGAAGTTCAAAAATTATAAAAATACTATTTTTGTCAAAATCTCCCGAAATCTCCCGCTAGGGTTTTTTTGTCTCAAGAAAGGTTCCAAATTTCACAGGTAAGTTAGTAATGATAAAATAGGAATATTTTTGGTGTCTCGGGCCCACAAAATAATTTTTTTTATAAAAGTTCTAGAATGTTAGTTGCAGCAAGAAAAAGTCCCTTGCAAGTTATGATTCATTATTCTTAGCAGGAATTTTGCCCTAAAGAACGAATTTCAAAAATAGCAGGTTTTTCAAAGTTGTCAGAATGAAATCAAATTAAATACACATACTCATACATGATATTAAACAATAAAAACAATAATAAGAGTTTGAAAAAGTTTCAAATTTTCATTATTAGGTGAATTTACCATAATACCCTAGAACGAAAGTTCAGGGTATTACAACGTGTACGCTCGATTAGGAAGGTAAGTGACTTAGTGACCATGGGAGTTGATTAAAATGAACAAAATATAATGGTCAGACTTAGTCATTGGATAAACCCGAGTCAAAGCCAATTTTATTGACTAGTGGAAAAGTCCAATCGATTGGACACTACGAGGCAGAAACATAACATAGCACAATCGATTGGAGACTATGGGACAGAAATCTTTCTGAGTACAATCGATTGGAGACTCTGATTAATCGATTGGAGCCTTCGGGATAGAAAGTTATAAATGTCAAATCGATTGGAGAATCCTGTTCAATCGATTGGTGCCTTCGGAACAGAAAACTTATTGAGCCCAATCAATTGGACACTTGTCCCTAATCGATTGGACATGAACCAATCGATTGGACCAAGAGTTGAATGTCGATTTACACTCGGGGTGAGGGATTAGCGCAAATGATTGAACAGTAATAACGGAGAATTGCTAGAAATAATGGTGTGATGAGAATGGTAGAGAAATTGAGATTAAAAATGCTTTTGATTTTGATTTTTGTAGTCTAAAATGAGTAAAAAAAAGAGAAAACACTAAGACATAACAACCAAACGAATTCAGTAATGATCAAGAGTTCTTACACCAATTAAACAGATAAATCAAACATTAATCTAGAAAACAATTTTAAGGAAAGAGAAAATAATAGAGATAGAATGCTAGAGAGAGAAAGAGGACACATAGAGAGAGAAAGAACTGTCTTAGAGAGAGAAAAGACAGAGAGAATGAAGAAGAGAATGAAACATCATTCTAGAGAGAGAAAATGAGTCTTAGAGAGGGGAAGAAGAGAGAGAGAATAGAAGAAGAAATAGATTACCTCGGAAGCTTACCAACGGTCGGATTGATGTGCGTCAGCCGTGATTGGTAGTGATCAGCCATTGATGTTGGTGATTGGTCTTGGTGAGAATGGTTGATGGTCGTGAGAGCAAGGCAGCATGTGATTCAGCAAGTGGCCATGGAGAGGGGGTGGTGGCAGGAGATGTGCAGTATGCACCTGAGCAGAGGAAGAGAGAGGTGAAGTCCGTGAAGATTGGATTCCACGTTGAGAGGTGGTGATATGTTGCTGGATGTGGAAGCCAGGAGAAACCGACCGAAGTAAGTTGCAGACCTGCTGCGTTCTTGAGGTGAAGCAGGTTGTGAAGAGGGCTGCCGGTAGAAGGAGGCGGTGAGGAAGGAGGGTCCAGCAAAAAGATGCTGGAGTTTCAAGGGTGCATCCCGTCGGAGTTACAGGGTGTGCTGGTGGTCGAACCAGGTGTGGAGGAGGATGAAACCCATGGTTTAGGTTGACCCGTGGAGAACAGCAGCTTTGTGAAGTGCAGCAGGGATGGATGGGCTCGTAAGGAGGAGCCAAACGGTGAGTGCCAGCATGGAAGGAGGGGAACGGACCATCAGCATGGCGATAATGGACGACGATGGCGGTGGTGCAGAACGGTTGTGCGGTGGTGGAGAGGAGATATTGTAGTCCAGACCAGTCCGTTGATGGAGAAGAAGAAGAAGAAGAAGGAGGAGAGGGTCTTCCAGTGGAGCTCACGACTGGTGGAGATGATTCTACCGACCGGAGTTGCAGACCTGCAACTCCAGCAAGAGAAGAAGAAGGAGGAGAGGGTCTTCCAGTGGAGCTCACGGCTGGTGGAGATGATTCTACCTACCGGAGTTGCAGACCTGCAACTCCGGCAAGAGAAGAAGAAGAAGGAGGAGAAGCTTACCAGTGGGTTGCAGATGGGAGATCCGTAGATCACTTAAAGCAAGCACGGCTGTGCTCAGCGTTGAGTTGCCAACAGCGTGGAGTTGCAAACCTGCAACACGAGAAAACGGTGGAGAAAGGTGGTAGATTGAAGGAGGCGGCTCTAATGGCGGAGGCGGCAGTGCTTGCAGACCTCCCCGGTGAGAGAAGTGAGGTAGGGATGGCTGAGAGAGAGTTGATAGTGGATAGGAAAGAAGGGTAGAGAGAGCGTGAGAGTGATGGAGAAGACGGCTGGGTTGGCTAGGGGATTAGGGTTTTTTAGGTGAGAGATTGGAGAGGAGAAGAAGAGCCAGCCTTAGAGTTTGGCCCTCTTATGGGGTTGGTAAGGTTCCTAATAGGAACCGTGGAATTCCAAACTAGGAAACCCATAGTTTCTCACTTTGATTTTTTTTTTTAGGGTAATTTGGTATTACCCACCTGGTAGGCAAAAGTAATTTGCACTACCCCTTGCACTTTAGAATTGTTGTATTATCCCCCTTGACTAAGTCCATCCGTCATTAACACATGGTCCAATCCACGTGCCCTTCACTCTACAGTCAAATGGACTAAATTGCCCTTATACCCCTGAACCTTCAACCTTCATTTTTTTCACTCTCACTACAAGTAATCTCTGTTTCGAAGCTAAAAGCCTAAAACCATCAAAAAAATTTGACATACCCCCCCCCCCCCCCCCCCCCCCCCACAATTTGAAAAAGCTAACATACCCCCCTATGACTCGGTCCACTTTCATTTGACCACTGTTGACCCAAGTTCACTTTCAAATTTTGTATTAAATGGCAAAAATGCCCTTGTCTTCAAGCTTGGAACAAGGGTTTGGGCCAAAACCCAAGGATGTCTGGCCAAGAGATTCCAATGGGTTGGCCGCCCATCACCGGCTACCAACCCACCAGAGTCTCATGGTAGCCGGCCACCACTCCGGCAATAATTTTAAACCCAAGGTTAAAAAAAAAAAAAAAAAAAACACAAAGCATACAATTTTAATTTTAAATTTTTCATTAACAAAAATGAAAAACATGACAAAGCAATTTATATTTCAAACTTTTGAGATGTGGATTTTGGAAAGATGGGTTCTATCAATTTTAAAATTTCATTCTACAATAAAATCCATAAAAAGAAATCTCATTCCTTCATGAGTTTTGTTTATTTTTTTTGGAGTTTTTTCTTCTCAATCTTTGTTTAATTCATCAAAAAAAAAAATCTCAAGTTTACCAACATGAGTTTTAATTTTTATCTTTAATCTCCTCTTTTCATGTTTGATTTGGGTTATGGGTTTTGGCTTAAACCCAAACCCTTGTTATAAGGTTGAAGACAAGGGCACTTTCGTCCTTTAATACAAAATTAGGTAGTCAACTCGGGTCAACACTGGTCCAATGACAGTGGACCGAGTCATAGCGGGGTATGTCAGCTTTTTCAAATTGTGGGGGGGTATGTCAAAAATTCCCAACCTTTAAATCCGAGTAACAAAACCGCTAGGCAGCTACAAAGGTTTCAATTTACATATCTGTTACAAGAGCAAGAGAAAAAGAGATGAAATGTTTTGATGCTCATCATCACTTGGGCTGCTTAATGACCCTGATCCGATTATCAACATTTGAAGACCATGGAGAAGGTCAGTGGGCTGTTGGAAAAAATGCCCAATAGTCGATAAAATGCCCCAGTGACAATAGTCCTCAGTTTTGCTGGCTACCGCCCAACATAGGCACCGCCAAGAACTCGAACAAGACGTACCTCTAAATCCAGTGATCGCTTCCATTTTCCCTTTCTAATTACACACTAGAAGAAGCTTTGCTACATCAATTGGTAGAGCACCACGAGAGGGATTTGGTTGCCAAAAAGAATAAAGACTTAATACACTGTCCGAACTAGCTTGTTTCTCCTTTTTCCCAACTTTTTCTTGGTTTTTACTTACACTGTCAACACCATTAGAGCCACAACAGCATCAACCGCCACCCCTGGCTGTACCACATTAGCATACACCACTCACTGGGCCATGGATTTTCAGCCCTGTCATCGCCGTTCTCACCGTGATCACCATCTTAAGCTTCATGGCTGGGATGATCAACGTCTCTGCTCCAGAAGGAGATCTCATGGGCTATATGGCCAATACGATTTCAAAGGTTGGGTAGAGAGGAAAACCTACCTGCAACTATGGAATCTTTTTACGATACCAAATATACCTGTTTGCAATCGTCGATGGTGGGTTTTGGGGAGGGGGGTTTGAAGAAGTAAAGGGATTTTAAGGGCACTCTAATTCTTTTACTTTAGAGTTAGGTTGGACTGTGAGTCATCAACGGCCGGACTTAGTCAAGGGGTGTAATACGACAACTCCAAAGTGCAAGGGGGTAGTGCAAATTTCTTTTGCATACCAGGGGGGTAACACTAAATTACCCTTTTTTTTTATTATCTCCTAAAACCCTTTGGAAACCCAATATTCTTTCTAAAAACATTTCGAAAATGGGGGGGGGGGGGGGGGGGGGTGTGGTCTCTTTATTTCAAAAAATGTTTCTTTTAAATAGCAATTCCTTTTATAAAAAAAAATAATTTTTATTTTAAAAGGATACTTCCCATTTTCAAAAGTTTTCCATGGTGCCATCTATTAGGCCGCAATCTTGTTGGCAGTTGGATGAGAGGGAAATCAGGTGGCGAGGATGATCATGATCATGTGGTTACAGGAGAGTTTAAGAAAGTCTTATGGTGGAGATCTAAGAGAGATGATCATGATCATTGATGGTGAGTGGATGATCTACTCATTTAATGGTCGGTCTAATGATGATCTGAGAGAGGATATGTGAGCCATTGGATCTCGAAGAGAGTAAGAGAACAAAGGATGACCGTTGGATGTGGAATTTAGGGTTTTAGAGACAGGAGAGGAAAAATGTAGATAAATAAGAGAAAAATGCAAGCAAGGGGTCTTGAACCCTGGTCTTTATCTTGGTCTTCTGCAGGCTTTAACTCTTCATCTTATGTTAGTTGATTGAACTTTATTCTCCTTAATCTCTTCTCGGGGTGCTTGGCACTCCTTCTCTCTTGATCTTCTCTTAGGCTTTTTCGATTCTCTAGCTCTTCCCGCACTTGGTCTACATCTTTTTATCCTCAGCCTGTTGGTTCTTAAGCTTTGATCATAGGTTCTAGAGGTTGATTGTGGGCCCGCATTCCATCAAAATTGTCCGATTAGTGCTCCTGCGATAGAAAAAATGCGTAATAAGATTTCTATAAAACGACTTCGCATGTGGGTCAAATAAATGCGTATGAATGCATGCGAATATACCATTTTGACCATAAAAGTGTGTTCTATGCAATGAGAGAAACTCTTACATAGAAAATTTGATAAAAATGATAATTCTACGTAGGAGAGTACGACAACGCTAAAAGGATAATTGTTTAAAATAAGTACTTTTGAGCGAATATCCGGCAACTTTTTGCAAAGTCTAAGGCTTGCTTTTTCAAGCGTATGCGTGTTTGGACCTGTCCGAACAAGAGACTGATTCGATCTGAGAGTCAGTCTACAGCACATATCTCTTCACCCACCCTATCTCTGTCTCCTCCCTCCTTTAAGAGACTCCCATCTCTCCAATGGCATATGAACGGCCTCTGTTCGAGACCTACAACAAATTCTTTGAAGATCTAGGCGATAACTCGCAGCACTGGTACACTAATTATGCGTGTCATCATGACACTCCAGTCTCATAGAATTCCATGGGATATGACGATAATGAAGATCCTGAGTACAAATCTCTACTTTCGGAACTTAACAAATCAGTCTCCGCCCTTGGTGTCTCAGTTCAGCAACTTGTGCATCATTCCAACTCTGTGAGATATTTCCCTCCTGTCCAGGAAGAGGTCTATAATTTCAGTACATTTCAACCTTCGATGCAGACCTCCTACAACAACATGTACTATCCAGACAATAGGAGCCACTATAACTTTGCCTAGGAACAACAGTCTTTTCCCCAGCAGCAACAGCAACATGATACGTATCCTTCCGGATTTCATCAACCCAATGGACAGTATGATTGGCAGTACTCACAGTTGTAGTACCTACTATATCCACAGACTAACTATTCTAGTCAACAAACCCCTCAGGATAGCCAGAGTCAACGGATAGTCCCAGACTTACTTCAGCCCTACCATTATCAATACTCATTCGGACTATAATCATGAGTTGGTACCTCAACTTTCCTTAGTTGAACCTCCACAGTCTATTACCAAACCTGGTCTAGAGGACCTTCTCTCTCAGTTTATCATCCAACAATAGCAATCTATGGAGAGCTTGGAACACCGTCAAGGTCAGTTAGAATTTGAGCGAGGAAGTCAACTTCCCCAACCAACCTATAGCCTATCCGGTGGAAAATGCCATGGCCACAATCTATGAGGAGGATTCACAAACCATGAACCAGAACCAGAATTTCCATGAGGAGATAGAAGTTGTTACCACCAATAGATCAGCCAAAAATATTGATGAGCCAGTTCTCAATCTTCGGGGCCATTAAATGCACCAACTTCTGAACCTAGCACAGAGGAACCCAGTTACAAATCTACCTCTGATGCTTCTACCTCTACACCTGAAGTAGACATTCCTAATCCTGAGCCACGTCTAGATAGTAGGATCCCAGTTGTCCTGGACCAACCGTTCCTCACCACCGTGGATGTACACATCGGGAGTAGGTACGGGGACATGTCGACAACATTTGTCAACCTCAAAGAATAGGTTAATATTTTTCAACAGTCGACCGATGTCAAACAGTGTGCCGTAGAGAGTCCAATTCAGGACTCTCCCGATGAAAAATTAGATAAGTGTCAAGAACACTTTATGCCTGACTTCAAATCAGAGTCAACCAAAATTGAATTTACTGATCTGCTGGAATCTACTCCATTAAGATACATCCTCACTAAACTTAATGAGTTTGCGGCTCTACTAACCATGGTCAGAGAACGCACTACTGCAATCCTCTCAATTTTTACTAAGAAACTTCGATCCATCCCCGCTAAACTAAACATTTTTGCTGTTCTGTTAACCATGGTTAGAGAAATTACTACCACTCTCTCAGTTTACATTGAGAAAGAGCTTTCCTACAATTCTATACCCAAACGAGGGATAGGTTAGCTGTTTTAGATCCACTTGAGGTATAGGGAAGACTGATGAGTACCTCCAAAGGTACAATCCCTCTGAAACTCATCAGGTACCTCCAACCGTTCAATCTTAGCCAAAATGGTATAACCCTTCCTCATAACTTGCATCACATTCCTACAGAGTTTTTCAATTAATTTTTGTTCCGGTCATGAGCACCGAGGACGGTGCTGTATTTTAGTTGGGGGTGGGTATTTACCAAAACTCATGTCTTCATATATATATTGTGGGGTTATTCTTATGCTTTACAAAACGTTTTGAGTACTACTTTACAATAGTTATAGAATAAATGTGGCTGGACTTCAAAATAACGACCAAATGACGCGATTGGGGCCCACCTGGAGACAGAACACTTTAAAGGAGAAAAATGGTCAATTTACAAAGGAAGTACATACAAATGAACTCCAAATGGGCTAAAATTTTATGGGTGTCTTCTTCGCAAGATTTCATGCAGGAATATATCTTAAGATTTGACAAATTCTTTATACAAAAAGAGATATTACGACAACTTTAAAGGAGGAAAATGGCCGATTTACAATGGAAGTAGATTCAAAAGAACTCCAAATGGGCTGAAATTTTATAGGTGTGTTTCTTGAAAGTTTTTATGTGGTTGTATAGCTTAAGATCAATCAGATTATTTACATAGAAAGAGATATTATGGCAACTTTAAAGGGAAATAATGGCCGATTTATAAAGGAAGTACATTCAAATGAACTCCAAATTTGCTGAAATTTTATGGGTGTGTTCCTTGAAATATTTTATGGAGGCTTATACCTTAAGATTTGCCAAATCCATTAAACAGAAGAAGATATTTAGATAACTTCAAAAAGAGAGAAAATGGCCGATTTACAAAGGAAGTACAGTGAAATGAACTCCAAATGGGCTGAAATTTTATGAGTATATTCCTTGAAACATTTAATGCAAGTGTATGGTCATAGATTATATTTTGGACAATCAGATCTTGATTTATGGCCAGATCAGATGGCAAAGAAGCATCGACCGTTAGATCTCCATCAAGATGAACACATTTTTCAGATCTTAAGGCATACGCCCAAATAAAATCAAAAATGATGTGGGCGTATGGTCTCACATCTTATTTTGGAGCTTTGGATCATCATGATCAAGCCAAATCGGACAGTCGAGAAGGATCAACCGTCAGACCTCCACGAAGATGAATAGATTTTTCAGATCTTAAGGCATATGCCCGCATGAAATAAAAAATGATGCAGGCATATGGTCTCACATCTTATTTTGGAGCTTTGGATCATCATGATCAAGCTAGATCGGACGACTGATAAGCCTCAACCGTTAGATCTCCATGAAGATGAATAGATTTTTCAGATATTAAGGCATACGCCCGCATTAAATAAAAATGATGTGGGCTTATGACCTCACATTCAATTTTGGAGCTTTGGATCTATCATGATCAAGCTAGATCGAACAGCCGAGAAGCATCAACCGTCAGATCTCCACGAAGATGAACAGATTTTTTTGATATTAAGGCATAGGCCCACATTAAATCAAAATGATGTGGGCGTATGGTCTTACTTCCCATTTTTATGGTGCCATTTAGGAGATATGGCCTAGAAGTGGAAATTTAACTTTTCTAGTCAAAGTCATTGTAATACCCCAAACTTTCAACTAGTGGTATTATGGTAATTTGATGCTCAGATAATAATTTTGGCAGTTTGAACTTACATTAATCCTTAGATATCTTATATTAAGTCATGTGTCAAGTTTGGTAGGATTATGACAACTTTAAAAAATTTGTTATTTTTGGAACTCACTTTTAGGGCTAATTTCCTGCTAAAAATAATGAACAATAACTCACAGGAGATTTTTTTGGACACTAGATGATATACTTGATCGAATAAGATAATAAAAATACTTTTGACTCCGGGCCCCAAAATCGGAAACCCATCTCTCGAATTTGAGATCAATCCGGGATCATTTGGACACTATTTGAGTTGAATTTAAAAACTTTCCATTTCGGGACCCCCATAAACGTAAATAGATATTTCTATTTTAATATTATGCATAACCTAAGTTGGTTGACCTACCTGCAAAATCTAGAATGAATCGGACATCATGTGAGACACTTCGGGATTTTTTTGGCATTTTTGCCATATTTAAAATATGCCACCTCATCACCCTTTGGTGGGAACGTTTTAGTCAAGTTGACTCATGGAAATGTTGACTTGGTCAACATACATAATTAATGACTCACCATTTATTTATTTAATTATTAATTACTTTATTGTTGTTTTTGGTAATTGGTTAGTGGTGTAGAGATTTTGGAATTAAGAAAACTATTATTCTTGCTTTATAAAACTTATAAACTATTATTGGCTTGCATTGTGTAATAAGCAACTATTTTGAAACAATAGAAGAATTTAAAAGGTGGAAAAGGTTGCCCTAAATCCTTAAGAGGACTCTTTCCCATTACCTACCATCTCTATATATGATATGAGGGAGGCAAGGGAGCTCCCAATAGTGAAAAATGTACTACCCTTAGGAGAACTCTCCAAACCTCCCAAAAATCTCTCATTCTCTCTCATCTTCCTCTCCTTCTTCTTCCATTGAAGCACCTTCATTAAACCTCCATTAAAGAACATTTTCAAGCCTTAGAACATCTTCGTCCCACCACCAAAACGAGATCAAACCTAGCATTTAAACCCTCTCATCAACCTCTTCAACATAGTTGGAAATCAACGACATCGGAGAACTCAAATAAGAACGTGGAGTTTCCCTTCCAGCATTAAATTCAAGCTTCACAATACGGTTTTATTGTCTATTTAAGTAAGTAACCCCTACCGTGCATATCTTCATTTAAAAGGTGGAAAAGGCACTACTACATAATACTGTTTAGACTACACTAAAAAAAAATTAGAAGACTACGATTTTGTTAAAAAATGAAGTCTAAAGGTCTAATTTAAAAAAAAAACTAATTTAGAAAAATAAAAGGCTACGGTTATAATAAATTGGTAGTCTAAAGTGCCGCAAAATGGACATAGATTTTACTAAAACCGTAGTGGTAAACCTTTAGGTCGCGGTCTCCATTATAACCATGGCTTATGACCACATAATTACAAACATAAAAGGCCACCGCTTTATTAGAATTCGAAGACTAAAATTCTATAGAATGACCACAATTTATACAAAACCCTAGTCTTAAACCTTAGTAGGGTTTAAGCCACAATTTTCTAAACAAATATAGTCTTAACTTAAATATGTTGCCCCGACACTAACCCCTTCAAATCCCTCTCTCATTCTCTCTGTCTCTCCCAACCTCTCTCGTGCATCTCTCTTCCTCTCTCTCTCTGTGCTCGACCAAACCGGCGTTGCTGTTCTCCGTGACCGCGACTACGACTGCGAGCGCCATCGTTCTTCGGTCTCCCAAGCGAACTCTCCATCTTCTCAGCAGTACTTCAACGTGAACACCACTGTCCCAGCCACCACAGTGAGCACCACATCCATCTCGATTTATCTCCACTACTGTGCACACCCCGCAACAACAGGCCGAGGAACCGCCTTGAGTTGGGTAATGTTACCATCATCCCTATTATCGTCCCTATATCTAGAACCTTGATGATTTAATGATTCATCTTTTTAGGGTTTAGGGTTTAGGTTTGAAAGTTGGAAAGGAAATCATCTTTTTAGGGTGTTGGGCTTTGGTGATGAGAATTGATTTTTCAATCCTTTTCCTCTCTATTCTTTTAAAACGTTGTTATCAATTGGGCTTTGAGATTTGATTTTTCAATTGGGGTTTTGAGCAAGAAGCAGCGAGTACGAGATGTCATCAGTTTTGGGATTTAGTTTTCACCCTCTGTTTTGGATTTTGGGTTTCTTTGCTATTTCTTTATGTGTGGATTCAGTTTTCAGTCATTGAAAGAACTCCAAGCGTAATTGTTTTCTTGGTTTGAAGATGGAGGAGGGTACAATGCCTTGAACTTGTGAAGTCTATATCTATGAATTGTAGCATGATTGTGCTAAATAGTTTTGTTTTAAATGAACGAAACCTGAAATTTTGGGTACGTTTTAGACCAGTTAGTGGCAGATACAAGGGAAAAAATGCCCACGTTTTATGCTATTTTTTTGGAGATTTAGAGAGCCCAAAACCAAGTCTGAACCTGGATATTTTGGGTGTTTTAACAGTGAATATATGGACATTTTCAGCTCTCAAATCTGTTATAAAACCCAAATTTTCTTAGTGAAAGATCATAGAAGAGGCTTTTGGATTCTTTTCGTAGGTTAACCGCAGGCTGTTTGCATGCTTCTTTTGGCGATGTAGACAAGTGGGTTTAAACCTCTGTTTTGGTGTTTACATTAGACATTTTACAACAAAACATTTTAGGTTGTTAACCCATCAACTGCTTGTGTTATTGCTCCATGGAATCATCAAATTTTGTGGATTAAAAGTTGTTATAATTCGGTCCTTTAGATTAAGAACTAGAATGGAATGTGTACAAATCCAACAGGGAAAATTCAACACAAATCGGAGGCCACATGGATGGCATATTAGTAAAGTTTTGAGTCGATGGCACTAACAAACTCATGATAATGAAGGGGCATAAACTGGTATAATTCGTTGTGCATAAATATGTGAAGAGTTAAGTTCAGCACTAAAGTTAGAGTCATCCATCCTAAGAAAGTACTTAATCTTAGCGTAATTCTTCAATTAGTTGAAGATTACTGATATTCGCTTAAAAGTGCGTATTTTTCACTGTTATCTTCTAAGCGTTTTCACACTCTCCTACGTTAAAATGCTCTATTTATCTACTTTTCTACGTAAGAGTCTCTTTTGTTGCGTAGAACACACTTTTCTGGACGAAATAGTATATTTGCATGCATTAAACACATTTTCGGAAGTCTAGACATTGAGTCATTCTGATAAAGTCTCATTACGCTCTTCTTCTGTCGCAGGAAACCCCGATGGGACAATTCTCGAGACTTGCGAGCCCACATCGATCAGGAAAGCCCATTATCAAAGCTTAAAGAGCCCACATGCTATGACTAGAAGATATGGGCCAAATATGGGCTGAATAAGAGGACCAAAAAGTCGGCCCAAAGAACGAAAAGAGTAGGAGAGCCAATGACCAAGAGACGGACCAAAGTGTTTAAAGCCACATGAGTCAGCAAGGAATGATAGTCTACTCTACTGGAGAAGCGTGAGGATGGTTACAGTGAAGACCAGGGTTCCAGACCCTCTGCCAATACTTTTATCTCCATTTTCTGATATTTTCTCTCTCATCTCTCCTTATTCTCTCTCTCTCTTCATCTCTCGGTCCTCAAATCTACTGACCTAACCCCAAAACTCCTGCCCATCGGCTCTATCTCATCTCCCTTAGCTTTCTGACCGTTGGATCTTTCATCGGACCGTTGGATCTTTAATCGGACCGTTGGATCTCTCTAGATCTGTCGATCTACCAATCTAGGTCCCAATCAAGTCACCATCCATCCGATCGCCATCAGATTGTCTGTCACATCATCTTGTGAGACGATGGACATCATCAATCCATGTGGGCTAGTAGCCGGGCCCATCATCATTGATCCGCTGTCCGACCATTTAGTGGACCCCGTGAATTTCAAAATAATTTTAATTAAATTTTAAAAAATAGGGGGTCCACTAAATGGGGAAATTCCCCAAAGAAAAGTAGGGTTTTACTTAAAAAAAAATTTTATTTTTTTATTTCGAAAATTCCCTAATTTCCATTAATGGAAACTAGGGAGCTTTAAAAGGGGAAGGAGAAGGGTTCGTTTGAACCCTAATCCCCCTTCAATCCCTCTCCCCATCTCCCCCTATCAATCCCGCATGTTCTCCTTCTCTTCTTCCTTCCCTTTCTTCTTCTTCTTCTTTTCTTCTTCTTCTTCCATCTTCGCCGGAGTTGCAGCCAGCAACTCCGGCCATCTGGGTCTTCTTCTCCTCCTTCTTTTTTTTCTTCTCTTCTTCTTCATCTCTTCTGCTCGTCCTTCTCTAACAACAGCGCCTGTAATGCCGCTGCACACCGCCTGCGTGCACCATATCCCCCACCGTTTTCTCCTTCTTTTTCTTTCTCCACCGGCGTTGCAACCTCTGCAACTCCGGCAGCTCTTCTCCTCTCCTATCGGTGGCCTCCATCCATAGCACCTCCACAAGCCGCCCAGCCACGACCGTTTTGACTTTCCACAATAGCTCGCCCCTCACCTCCACACCGTCCACCTCTCCATCTCTCCTTCCTCTTCACGTTGCTGGCCGTTTTTGGCCGGCAACCTGCAATTTTCTCCACCGACCTCCATCTTCCTCACACCCAGCGTGCTCTTGCCGTCCTCCACCACCTCTTGGACTGGTGTTGGAACCTGCAACACCAGCATCTCTCCATCACCACCAACAGCAGCACCATCACGACCCTCTCTCATGGTTTTCTCTTCTCCTTCACGGACTGGATCTCCAACGCTCCTCAACAGTCCAAAGTTGCAGGTCTGCTAGCATCTCCACCGATCCGGCAGCCCGACAACCCTCATCCCTCTCAGTTGTTGGGCGATCTCTATCACACCGTGGCTTCCATCTCGAGTTGCAGGCGTGCATGCAACCTCGTCATCGTCATCCATCCCCTCTTTAAGGCTACCCTTCGTCTCCTTCAGCTGCCAACAGCAGCACAGTCAGCCACCACCCTTCTCCACCCACAGCTCCACCGTCTTCATCTCCTCTAGCCGCTGCAACTCCACCACGCACCAGCAGCTACCACAGAAAATTGCTCTCTTCTATCTAAAAAAGAAACCAGAAAAAAAAGAAAAAAAGAAAAAGAAGAGGTAGAAGAAAAGATGTGAGTAGATGAAGGGAGGGGCATTTTCTTACCTCCATTAGAGCAGCTCCCTAGGGTTGCAACCAACCATTCACGCACCACTCATCACCACCATTCTTGGCTGGAGAACCACCAAGCAACAACATGTCGGTCCTGCTCGTGCACATCCGGCAACTCTAGATCTGCAAATCTTCATCTTTGTAGATCATGTTCTCTTAGCCGAACTCAAAATGATGTTGGCCATTCAATCGTGGCTGATCTCGCCAACCTCCAAGCAATCCACCATGGTAATATTCTCAACTTTCTCTCTCTAAGATGAGTTCTTTTCTCTCTCTACAACCTATCTTTCTCTCTCTAGGATAAATCTATTTATGGCTTTCTAGATTATTTTTGAATTTAATTTGATTTTGTAAGAACTCATTGAGGATGAATAAAATTGTTATTTTTACATTTGTTAGTTTACTTTTGTGTTTTTGGTTGTTTGTGGCAATTTCTCTGTCTAAAAATCACTAAGCATGTTTTAAATCGCTTCACCATTCTCACCCCACCATAATTTCTGAGATAAATCCATCATTTCATGTTCATGAATCACACGAACTAACCCCGAGTGCGGATCGACATCCGACACGAATCCCTATACAAAAGTTCATATTTTGTAGGATTAAAAATTGGATCAAATTACAAATGTGTTGAAATCAGGGTTTCCGTAATCAACGACGCGGAAAAATCCTACTTTCAAATGGCGTCGTTGCCGCTCGGGTGTTCGGGAGTGCAAAAAAGGACGTAAAGACGGAATTGGAAAGTTGCTGAAGTGAAAAGCTGCTCAATTTGGACAGCCCGACCTTTTCGGGAAACTTTCTATTTTTTATTTTTTATTTTTAGTGATTTTTAACAGCTTTAAATTACTATTTTTAATGCCTCGGAAGGCCGAGTGCAAATTTGTAATAATTTAGGAATTTTCTGCTTTCCATATAACTGCTAGATCTTGTTCTAGGGTTTTTTAGAAACCCTAGATTAAGTGGAAAATACCAAAAAAATAAAAAAATCAAAATTCAAAAAAAATTAGGTTTTTATCTTCTGCAGATTTTTAGCAATCACCAATCTAGGATTTGCGATTTTTGGAAAGATTCTAAAATCTTGAAACTTTGCTAAATTAGGGTTTCCCCTCTTAGAAGTTTCCACTTTAGAGGAATTTTTATCTTTAGAAATCCTCCGAATTTGGAAAAGTCTGCAAAAGAAAACACCCCAAATCGAGCAGAAATTCAATTTTGGAAAATTTCCCAAAATTGTAAGGGATCTCGCAATCAAATCTTTCTTGGAAGATCTCCACAGTTCGGGAAACTTTCCAATCTAGGTATTTTTCAATCTGGGAATTCCTAAATTTTAACCCATCTCGAACTTGAAAATTAATTCAAAAACTTGCCTAAATCCAATGCTTGTTCTGTGAACCCTAAAAAGGCAAGGATCTTCCAAATAGAATCCCAAATACCTAGATGAAATTAAGTTTTTCCGCATCATTGGTTACGGAAACCCTAAAGTTCAACAATATTTGTAATTTCTCCGAATTGGTTCACTTAATCTGCAAATAAGCAGACTTGCACAGTGGCTCATGTCGGATATCGTCTGCACTCGGGGTTAGGGCACTTAAAGAACAATAATAATGAAAAATGCTTAATGAATATGGAAGAGGGGAGAATGGTGATGTAATCGATTTTAAAACATAATTTTCGAGAGTTTGAGATTCATGAATTAAATTCAAAGTAAACGATTAAAATCACTTAAATTAAATTCTATTTAATAAAGAAATTGAATAACACTAATCAAATTTGCATTTATAAATTTGGAATAAAATATTACATTAATTTCATTGCATGAAATAATAACAAATTGAAGAAAGCATTAAGTAGGAAAATAGAAATTAAGAGAGAGAAAATGATCTAGAGAGATATAGAGAGAGAAACCTAGAGAGAGAATGCTCTCAAATTATAGAGAGAGAAAGTAGGTAGAGAGATAAAGAAAGTGAAAGCAAACCTTGACACTTACTAAGAGAAGAGGTTTGCTGGCATGTGAAGGAGAGGGTACACTGCCAAGTCGTGGGAAGTAAGGAAGACAAGGAGGATGGTTTGAAGAAACCTTGGGGGAATGTAGGCTTGCTGTTCAACCTTGAGGTGGACCACAAGATGTGGAGAGGTGAAATGCACCCTGAATTTGTAAGTGCAAGTGGTGGACCAATAGCTGGTGGCTCGAGCAGGGTGTTGCTTGCTGAAATGGTACAGGTGTGATGGTGCATGGGGAGCACTTATTATGGAGATCTGAGCCAGCCCACATGTAGGGCGGAAAGGAGTAAGCACGACGAGTTGTTGTTGGTTTAGCACTGCAGGTCATGAAGGGAAAAATCCTTCAACATGCAACCAAGGAAAGAGTAGCAGCGGTGCTGGCTAGTGGTTGATGTGCATGTATCCAGATGGATCTTGGTTCTTCTTGGTGAAAGGTGCACGTGGCACACTTGCTGATTGCTGACGTGGTAAGTGTTTAACAAGAAGAAGAGAATGTTGGTGAAGGAGTGCAGCAACAGGATGCACGGTGTTGCTGGTGTGGAAGATGACACCTATGGAAGAGGATTTGAGGGCAGCACAACAGAACCGTTAATCAACACTAACTGATGGACCTTGGAGGCAGTAGGTATGGTGCTGTTGCACTTGGTTTGTAGGTCCGCAGGTGGAGTGATCTGAAGCTGTTGATGAGGTGGACAACACAACATGCACCAGCAGGTTGAGGTGAGTGTTGACCGGTGGAAGACTTGTGAAACGGTGCTGCACGTGATGTAGCAAGAGGCGCTGGTTGCTTCTCAGCAAGGTCAACCGGTAATGCAGGCTGAAAGGGAGGAGAAAAGGATGGCCTGCAACTTGGTGAAGTTGACGGCGGTACAGGCAAGGAGGTGCAGCAGGTTGCTGCCTACGATGGAGGAGTTTCCAGGCAAAAGCAAGGGAAATGGTGACCTGAAATGCAGATCTGGGCAGTGTGATGCTTGCTGTGTGTCCAGCAAGGCGGAATGGAGCGGCAATGGAGATGGTTGCTGGTGGAGTTCGCCGGCCGGAGTTGCAGGTTGCAACTTGAAAGTAAGGTTTTTCCGCGTCGTTGGTTACGGAAACCCTAACTTCAACACATTTGTAATTTTTATCCGATTATCCTGCAAAATTGACAGATTTGTGTAGGGATTCATGTCGGATGTCGATCCGCACTCGGGGTTAGTTTGCGTAACTCAAACACATAAAATGACGGATTTTCTTCACAGAAATTGATGGAAATGATGAGAGAAGAAGGGTGATGAGGTTGGGATTAAAAACATGATGTTTGATTTTGAAGATTGAATATTATTCACAGGGATTGCTAAACAAATAAATTTAAAATTACTATTCATTATAATGAACTCAAAAACACGAACTAGAATGGAAACTACTTTTATTGAATCACCAAAAGCTGTTTACACTGATAATAAAATAAAATAAACAAAAGTAAACTATCCTAGAGGTAAAACAAGAGGATGCTAGAGAGAGCTAGAGAGAGAAAGTGAGAAAAGGCCTAGAGAGAGGAAGAGACTGAGAAGATCTAGAGAGAGAAAATTAGATCCTCACCTTTGAACACTCACCGGAGGTAGTGTGAGTGATTGCAGCCCTCGAAGGAAACGATCATTTAGTGGGGGTCCAAGTGAATGATCGGCCAAGTGGAGTTGGTGGCTCGATGATAACCTCAAGGAGGAGGATAGCCCCTTCCTTCTTTGTGAAGAACATGGTGGTGCGTGGTGGTGATAGATGGTGGTGGCAGCAGGCTGCAATGGTAGAGGGGGATCCAACGGTTATGGATGACCAACCCCCTGCCCTTCTCTTCTTTTCCTTTCTTTTCTTTTTTTATTTTTATTTTTTATGATAGAAGAGGGGGCGGTGAAGGCTGCAGTTGCCGGAGTTGCAGGTGGGAGCAGACCGGCAGCGTGGAGGAGAAGTGAATGACGGCTTAGACTCCCAACTAAAGAGCGTGGAAGAAGCTTCGGGAATTAGGGTTTTCCTCTCTTTAAAACGTGGTTAAGAGAGAGGTTTTTCTTAGGGGGCGGTCCTCCCTTTTCTTCATATAGGGTCAGCCTCCCAATTAGGAACCCACGATTTCATATTTAAAACACCTTCCAATTTAAAATATTTTATTCCCAAAAATCATTTCTCTCTATTTTGAAGATCAAAATAACCATATCCTGTAAGGATCCCGACCCTCCGATTTATTACCAAAAAATGCTCTCATATTGCCTTTTAAGCAATTTGAGCGAGGGATTGGGGTCCGCTAGTTGGTTAGGTTGTGGGCCATAGGTGATAGTGGGCGGCATCTTAGTTCGGCCACGGCCCCTATGATTGAATCAAGGAATGATGAGGGCCCATGGATTCCAAGATGGTGATATGGACGATCGGAGTGGTGATCGGATGAGCTGATGGATGGTGATGATCGGATGGATCATTAGACGGTAGAAATCGGTGAAGGTAGGCCGTATGATAGATTGACTGAAAGTAGGATTTTTCCGCGTCGTTGGTTACGGAAACCCTAATTCCAACAAGATTTGTAATTTGATCCGAATTTTAATCCTGCAAAATATGCAATTTGTATAGGGATTCGTGTCGGATGTCGATCCGCACTCGGGGTTAGTTCGCGCGATTCATGAACATGAAATGACGGATTTATTTCAGAAATTGTGTTGGGATGAGAATGGTGAAGCGATTTAAAACATGCTTAGTGATTTTTAGAGAGAGAAATTGCCACAAGCAATTAAAACAAAAATAAGACTAAAAATGCAATAATGCAAACTCAACTAAACTTTATTCAATCAAAATGTTTACAAACTTTCTTTGCAAAAATCACTACAAATAATGACTATAAAGAGATGTAGAGAGAGAAATAAAAGATGAAGGGATTAGGTAGAGAGAGAAAATCTAGAGAGATTAGAATTAAGAGAAAAAAATCAAGAGAGAGAAAGTAGAGAGAAGATGAGGGAAGAAATTACTCCCTTAGGGAACTTTACCCCGAGTGATCGGCGATGAATGAAGGTAGAGCTTCAAGTTAGCCGGATTGGAAGAGACCAGCACCTGCAGTGTTGTGATTGGAAGGCAGCACCGTGGGATGCTTGGATGAGATGGGAGGGGGATTAGGGTTCCAAAGAACCCTTCTCCTTCCCCTTTTAAAGCTCCCTATTTCCTTTAATGGAAATAGGGTATTTTTTAAATAAAAAAAAATATATATATATATATATATTAAAGTAAAACACTACTTTTCTTTGGGGAATTTCCCCAATTAGTGGACCCCCCATTTGATTAAAATTATTTTGAAATTCATGGGGTCCACTAACTGGTCGGACAGCGGGTCGATGATGATGGGCCCGGCTACTAGCCCATATGGATTGATGATGTCCATCGTCTCACAAGATGATGTGACAGACAGTCTGATGGCGATCGGATGGATGGTGACTTGATTGGGACCCAAATTGGTAGATCGACGGATCTAGAGAGATCGAATGGTCCGATTGAAGATCCAACGGTCCAATAGAAGATCCAACGGTCAGAAAGCTAAGGGAGATGAGACAGAGCCAATGGGCAGGAGTTCTGGGGTTAGGTCAGTAGATTCGAGGACCGAGAGATGAAGAGAGAGAGAATAAGGAGAGATGAGAGAGAAAATATCAGAAAATGGAGATAAAAGTATTGGCAGAGGGTCTGGAACCCTGGTCTTCACTGTAACCATCCTCACGCTTCTCCAGTAGAGTAGATTATCATTCCTTGCTGACTCATGTGGCTTTAAATGCTTTGGTCCGTCTCTTGGTCATTGGCTCTCCTGCTCTCTTCGTTCTTTGGGCTGGCTTTTTGGTCCTCTTATTCAACCCATATTTGGCCCATATCTTCTAGTCATAGCATGTGGGCTCTTTAAGCTTTGATAATGGGCTTTCCTGATCGAACTGGGCTCGCAAGTCTCGAGAATTGTCCCATCGGGGTTTCCTGCGACAGAAGAGCGCGTAATGAGACTTTATCAGAACGATTCAATGTCTAGACTTCCGAAAATGTGTTTAATGCATGCAAATATACCATTTCGTCCAGAGAAGTGTGTTCTACGCAACAAAAGAGACTCTTACGTAGAAAAATAGATAAATAGAGCATTTTAACGTAGGAGAGTGTGAAAACGCTTAGAAGATAACAGTGGAAAATACGCACTTTTAAGCGAATATCATTGACTGAGGAAGGAGAGAAAATCGGGGGTTGATATTGAGAGTAGAGCGAGAGAATGATGATTTAGAGAGAGGAGAGAGAAAATATTACAAAATAAAAAGAAAATGCTAGCAGAGGTTCTTGAACCCTGGTCTTTGACTTGGTCTTCTGCTTGCTTCACCAATTGAGCAATTATTTGACTAGTGTTAGTTGGTCAACTTTAATGCTTTTATTCTATTTTCTCGGGGCTCGATTCTTCCTCTTTTTCTCTTGGTTCTTGGTCCAGCTCTAAGATCTCTGGCATGACTCGTACTTGGCCTGTATCTTATTGTCACAGCATGTTGGCTCTTTACGCTTTGATTATAGGCTTCTATGGTTGATTGTGGGTCCACAAGTCTCGAGAATCATCCAATCGAGGTTTCCTGCGACAGAGAAAGTGCGTAATGAGACTTAATCAGAATGGCTTCATATCTAGACTTCCAGAAATGTGTTTAATGCATGTAAATATACCATTTCGTCCAGAAAAGTGTGTTCTACGCAATGGAAGACACTTTTACGTAGAAAAGTGGATAAATAGAGCAGTTTTACGTAGGAAAGTGTGATAACACTAGAAGGATAATTGCTTAAAATAAGCACTTTTGAGCGAATATCACAACTCCAGTGAGAATAAAAAGAAGAAGAAAAAGAAAAAGGAAAGAGAAGGGGGAGAGAACAGGCCAAGTTGCACGACCTGAAACGTGCTGCAAGAAGGAGGGCAGCAAGTTGGTAGGAAAAGAAGAAGGTGGTGTGCAGATTCCGGCGAGCTTCTTGAAAGTTGGATTTTTCCACGTCGTTGGTTACGGAAACCCTAATCTCAACACATTTGTAATTTTTATCCGATTATCCTGCAAAATTGACAGATTGGTATAGGGATTTGTGTCGGATGTCGATCCACACTCGGGATTAGTCGGATCAACGTGAATAAGAACATAAAATGATGGAATTTTTGTAGAAAATTGCTACTTTGAGGAAGTGGAAGGGTGAGATTGGTGGCTAATAGTCGAGATTTAAAAACTTACTTTTTCTTGGATTTAAACTACTTGAACAATAATGAAAACAATTCAAGAAATAACTTTAACAAAAAAAAATCCATTATTTTTATTAAACTAATGATCCAAATACAATGCTTGAATTAAATTTGCAATAAATAACTAAAGCAATTAAAAATTAGCTAAAGGGATAGAATCTAGATAGAGAGAGAATAGGTAGAGAGAGAAAGATACTATTTTAGAGAAAGGAAGAAAGGGGTAGAAAGAGACTACCTACAATCAACGGTTCAAATTTACCCTTGATTGGATTTGCAGGTGTGCACGTAAGACGAGCCTATCGACATCATGGTGGATTTCGATATTGCTGATGGTGGGATGACTCGCTGAGGTGTTGCAAATCGGTGTGCACCCATAGAGGAGTGAAAACAGCCACCTCAGTTGGTGGTTAGCTTCACGAGGGAGCTTCAATGGAGGGAGAGCCGTTGCCGTCCCTTGTGGCAGGTGAAGAGGACAGTAGGTAGCGAGTGTTTGCACGGTGGAGGAGCAGCAGGAGATCTGATCGGTGGTGGTCCAAACCGTTGCAGGAGGTGGCAGCAAGCTAAGAGAGGAGGCGCCCACCTGTAGGTTCAAGAGAGAGGCAGCTCAAGAGGAAAACGGTTTTTGCCGTTAAGTAGACCAGCAATGGTGGTCGTCGGACTGGTGTGAGATAGCCAGAGCAGTGGAGATGATGGTGGTGCTGGTGTTATTGCTGGCAGCAAGGCAGAGGCGTCTTTGGAGGTCGCCGGAGTTGCAGGTTGCAACTCCAGCAACTTTTGAAAGGAGGCGCACACTTGTGGGAGGAACGCCTGGTGATGGTGCTCCAAACCGTGGAGCAGCAAGGGTGTGGGGAGTGGAAGGAGGTGCCAAGGAGCACCGTGAATGGGAGCAAGTGGAGAGAGCTAAAGATTCCTCCGTTTCTTCTTCTTCCTTCTGGTTCGTTTTTCTTTTTTTTTTCTAGTTTCTTCTTTAGAAGAACAGCGTGGGAGAGAGAGAAACGGTGAGATCTGGGATAGGTGCTAGTGCCGTAACAGCTTGGGCTCGGATGGAGGAGAGATGGGGGTTGGAACGTGGAGATGGCAGATGGCCGGAGTTCTGCAACTCCGGCAAGAAACAACAACGGAGAAGATGAAGAAGAAGGTGAAGAAGAGGAGGGAAAGTGGTCAAAAACCAAGGGGAAGAAGGGGCAAGAGGATTTGGGGAGAGAATGGAAGGGATTAGAGGGGGATTAGGGTTCCAAAGAACCCTTCTCCTTCCCCTTTTAAAGCTCCCTAGTTTCCATTAATGAAAATTAGGGAATTTTTGAAATAAAAAAAATATATATATATATATATATTTTTTTAAGTAAAACCCTACTTTTCTATAGGGAATTTCCCCATTTAGTGGACCCCCCATTTTTTTAAAATTTAATTAAAATTATTTTGAAATTCACGGGGTCCACTAACTGGTCGGACAGTGGGTCGATGATGATGGGCCCGGCTACTGGCCCACATGGATTGATGATGTCCATTGTCTCACAGGATGATATGACAGACAATTTGATGGCGATCGAATGGATGTCGACTTGATTGGGCCCCAGATTGGTAGATCGATGGATCTAGAGAGATCCAACGGTCCGGTGGAAGATCCAACGGTCCGATTGAAGATCCAACAGTCAGAAAGCTAAGGGAGATGAGACAGAGCCAATGGGTAGGAGTTCTGAGGTTAGGTCAGTAGATTCGAGGACCGAGAGATGAAGAGAGAGAGAATAAGGAGAGATGAGAGAGAAAATATCAGAAAATAGAAATAAAAGTATTGGCAGAGGGTCTGGAACCCTGGTCTTCACTGTGACCATCCTCACACTTCTCCAGTAGAGTAGACTATCATTCCTTGCTGACTCATGTGGCTTTAAACGCTTTGGTCCGTCTCTTGGTCATTGGCTCTCCTGCTCTCTTCGTTCTTTGGGCTGGCTTTTTGGTCCTCTTATTCAGCCCATATTTGGCCCATATCTTCTAGTCATAGCATGTGGGCTCTTTAAGCTTTGATAATGGGCTTTCCTGATCGATGTGGGTTCGCAAGTCTCGAGAATTGTCACATCGGGGTTTCCTGCGACAGAAGAAGCGCGTAATGAGATTTTATCAGAACGACTCAATGTCTAGACTTCCGAAAATGTGTTTAATGCATGCAAATATACCATTTCGTCTAGAAAAGTGTGTTCTACTCAACAAAAGAGACTCTTACGTAGAAAAGTAGATAAATAGAGCATTTTAACATAGGAGAGTGTGAAAACGCTTAGAAGATAACAGTGGAAAATACACACTTTTAAACGAATATCACTTCTCGCCAGAATCAATGGCAAGAGGATGAAGATGGTGTTGGTGGGGTGGTTCTTGGCTAACTGTCACACAGCCAAGGGTGGACAATTGGTTCTGCAATTGAGATGAGGTTGCAGCATGGAAAGGGATCAAAGGAGACGTGATCTCCTAAGTTATTTCTTGGTGCAACGGTGAAGATGGTGGGGATCCAGCCGGAGTTGCAGGTTTGCAACTCCGATGAAGGTGAAGGTGAAGAAGGAGAAGGAGAAGATGGAATGGGCCGGCTAGAGTTGCAGTTCCGGTGAACTTGCAGTGCAATTGTTGGTTGCTGCACCTGATTGTGAAGCGTGGTCAACAGGTAGTGAAGACGCAAAGCATTAAGGCTTCGGCTACCCGAAGGAGGTGCACCAAGGCTGGGGTAAATCCAGCGAGTTGTGGAAGCGAAGATAACTGAGATGAACACCTGCAAGAGAAAACCAGAAGAGAAGTGTTGTGCAGTCCGGTTGTGAGAGCTTGAGAAGAGAGGAAGGGTAAAGGGTCTTAGGAGAAGAAGAGGTTAGGAGATAAGTGAAGGGGGAGGGAACCACCTTCTAAGAGATCTTGGATCTCCTTTTATAGTGAGATGTGGTTGAGATCCACCTTAAAAGGGGGAAGATGTTAGACGGTTTCCAAAGAGGAAACCGTCCATGCATTAGAGGAAATGAGGTGTCCACATGAGTGTGCATGGGCCACTTATGTCAATAGCCCATGGGTATTGAACAACCCGTGGGCCTATTTGAAGCCCAAGGAAGTAGAGAGGTTGGAATGTGGGCCGATCTTGATGGGTTTTAATTGACACATGGAGATATGAGGTGGCAACGAAGTGGGTCCATTCTTGGGACATAGCTATGGACCAGTGGGTTATGGAGAATAGGCTATGGGCCTTACAATTTGATAGAACGTAAGCCAATGTTGGGCCACTGGGCTCGAGGATAAGCGGGTTACGAGGCTGTGGGCTTCCAATTTGCTTAAGGGCCACTTGGCCACGGGCTTTGTGGACCACTAAGGCCATGGGGGCCATAAGATGATGGAACTATGATAATTTGATGAGATGAAGTGGCAATTTGACTTGGTCCATAATTGGCAGACCGTAGGATTTGGAGAGATCCAACGGTCAGATGAATGATCTAACGGTCGAATTGAAGATCTAACGGTAGAAGAACTATGAGAGATGGAATAAAGCTACAGGAGAGAAGATCTGAGGTTAGATGATGGAGATCAGAGGGTTATGATGATCGATCTGAGGATCGGATGGTGAGATATAGGCAATTCGATCATGGAAAGGGGGATCGGATGGTAAATTTGGGGATCTAATGGTAGGGTGAGATGATCTATGGGTTAGATATTAGAGTCTAGAGAGATGGAGAGAGAATTAGGAGAGAGGAAAGAGAAAATAATACAAAATAAAGGCAAAAGAGCTGGCGGAGGGTCATGAACCCTGATCTTCAATGTAATCTTCAGTCAGTTTCATCAATTACATAAGCTATCATTTTATGTCCTTTGGTGCGGCTTTTAATCACTTTGGCCCGTCTCTTGGTCTTTAGCTTTTCCTCTCTCTTGGTTCTTTATCTGGCTCTACGATCCTTTGACTTGACCCGTACTTGGCTGGTATCTTCTTGTCATAGCTTGTTGACTCCTTAAGCTTTGATATTAGACTTCTATGGTTGATCGTGGGCCCGCAAGTCTCGAAAATCGTCCGATCAGGTTTCCTGCAAGAGAAAAGCACGTAATGAGACTTAATCAAAACAGCTTTATATCTAGACTATCCAAAATGCTTATATTTCATGCAAATAGTCAATTTTCGTTTAAAGATTGCGCTCTACGCATTGGAAGAAACTCTTGCGTGAAAAAGTAGACGAAAAGACAAGTTTTACGTAGGAGAATGCGACATCGCTATAAGGATAATGGCTTAAAATAAGCACTTTTGAGCGAATATCACAACCCCCAACTAGCATATTGACAATCATTGGCAATTATTGCGAAATAAGTGAGCTAAAAAGGGCTTGGCAGAACATGCTAGAAAACTTATTTGCATTACTCAGAAAAATTCTGTTTTGTCCGATTATTTCAAGGATGCAAGAAATCATTCACAAATTAGAACTAATCAGCAAAATACAACACTTCTACAAATGGACCTTCAAACAAAAGATTACTCAGACTCAGTGTGTGTGTGTGTTCAACATCATCCTTATCTGGTAGTAGAGATATTTGGATCTCCTTAGAGACTCTATGCCTCGACCTCAATCATCACTTGTATACCACTCAGAAGTGAATCAATCTGAAATGGTTTTATACTTTTCTCTCAAATTATATGTGAGGAGATGAATATAAAAACTGGCAAACGTCTCACATATATAGTTCTTGAATGGAGGGTATAAGAAGATTTAAGATCTCATGATTGGAATGTCATATCACTTAAGAACGTCGGATCAAACTCTATAATTTCTCTTTTCTCCATTCTCCATACTTGATGATGGTACAAATCTAGAATCAAATAGGACTTTGTATTAAGGCTTAGGATAGGTTCAGAAAAGAAGGATATTCTGGTATTCAAAAATTCTGAAGGGTATCTCACTATTCTTTGCAATTTTTCCCAGGGGTAATATTTTCTTGATTTTTCTTCTTTTCTTTTTCCAATTTTTGTCTTTTTGGATATTCTTCAACCTTTTTCAAATTCTTTTTCCTTTCATTCTTTCTTTCTGATCATGTTTCTTTTCAGCACAAACCATTTGTTTTCTTTTCTTTTCTTGGTGTAATCATACCAAATACTCTTTGATCCCTCTCAGAAGTAGGTTATCGTATTGAACTCTTTTTGGGATTGGGTTTTTGGTTGATGGGTTAACAAGAAAAGGTTTTCATCAAAAGGCTCAAAAATAGTTTCTAACGGTATAGATGTTAGGGAAGCTAAAAAGTCTGATTGGTTAGAAAGATGGCCTATATCATTTTCTAGGGTTTGTACTTTCATCTTCGATGTCTCGAATGGATATAGAGAAGATTCTTTCTGTAATAATCTGAATTTGATGTCGTTCTGAGTTCCATGACCAAAGCAAGGGTTAATGAGATCACTCAATGGAAATATTTGGGAAGTAGAAGAATTGTGAGTCATCTTGTGACTCCGAATAATTTGATAACCCTTAGAAATAATGAAAAGCTCAAAAGCTCACTGGGTTAGGTCTCCACACTTGTTCTTCTTGGATATCTGGATAATCTAAACTTCGGATAATTCTGATGTTGATATGTGAACATTTTTGCTGAATCTGAGTTTACAAAGATTTTTCAATCCTTTGTAGTAATGTTTGCTTTCAAACTGAATGAAGAGCTAATAAGTGATTTTTCAAAACAGACATCCTTTTCAATAAATAGACTTTTCGAAAAGTTTGTACTCATCATTGTAAAGGATTTGAAAAGTATTTCGAAAGTACTCAGAAAACTTTGTAAAACACAGGTTATCACCCAAAAAATACATCTTTTTCTTATTTTTCTCAATCTTTTATTTTTATTTTTATGAAGACATGATTTTTGATGAATCCCCACCCCCAACTGAAATACAGCACCGTCCTCGGTGCTCAGACCGGGACAAAAATGTAAGAAAACTCTGAATGTGATGCATGTTAGAGGAAGAGTTATACCAGTATGGCTGAGATTTGATGATACCTGATGGTAGTGAGAGGAATTGTACCTGTATAGCCATAATAATATATGAAATATAAGAATTATGCATGAGACTCAATGACTTCTAGGAATACCGGAATTGCCTTTCCGAAAGCGCTAAGTTTTTTGTCTTCAGCCAAACACAACGGGGGTGAAATTCACCCCCAACTAAGTTGGAGCTCAGAGAGACTGACAAAAACATCAGTCTTCATATATTGGATCAATAAGATCTATCTCGACGGTTTGAATAGATGACACATCTAATTCTTAAAAAGGTTTGAGTCGCTGTCCATTGACCTGGAAGGTTGAATTATCCTTCGGATCCTCGACAGTTATAGCCCCATAGGGCTTGACTTCAGTAACAACAAATGGGCCTGACCATCGGGATTTCAATTTTGTAGGGAAGATGTGAAGTATAGAATTGTAAAGTAAGACCTTCTGTCCCGGGTGGAAATCCTTCCTGAGAATGCTCTTGTCATGTATCCATTTCATTTTATCTTTATACTTTTTTGACAAGGCATATGAATCATTTCTCAGTTCATCCAATTCATTGAGTTGTAAATCATTGAGTTGTAAATTCCTTTCCTCTCCTGCTGCATCTAAGTCGAAATTGAGTTTTTTGATCGCCCATAGGACGCGATGCTCAATCTCAACAGGGAGATGACAAGGTTTACCATAAACCAACCGGTATGGAGACATATTCAAGGGAGTTTTATAAGCGGTTCGGTAAGCCCATAGAGCATCTGAGAGGCGGGTAGACCAGTCTTTACGAGTTGTGTTGACTGTCTTCTCCAGTATCTGCTTGATTTGCCGATTGGAGACCTCGACCTGACCGCTGGTCTGCGGATGGTAAGCAAGGGCAACCTTATGAGTTACTCTGTACTTTTTCATTAACTTTTCAAACACTCTATTACAGAAATGGCTACCCTCATCGCTTATAATGGCTTTGGGGGCTCCGAATCGTGCAAAGATGTACTCCGTCAAAAATCTCACCACAACCTGATGGTCATTGGTTCTAGTTGGAATTGCCTCAATCCACTTAGAGACATAGTCCAAAGCTAGGAGGATGAATTGGAAACCATTGGATGTAGGAAAGGGCCCCATGAAATCAATACCCCACATATCGAATATCTCATCGACTTGAATAGGGTTCAAGGGCATCATATTTCTCTGCGAAATTCTTCCAAGGTTTTGACAATTAGGGCAGGTCTTGCAGTAGATATGTGTTTCTCTAAACAGTGATTGATATTCGCTCAAAAGTGCTTATTTTAAGCAATTATCCTTTTAGCGTTATTGCATTCTCCTACGTAAAATACTCTATTTACCTACTTTTCTACGTAAGAGTCTCTTCTGTTGCGTAGAACACACTTTTCTGGACGAAATGGTATATTTGCATGCATTAAACACATTTTCGAAAGTCTAGATATTAAGCCGTTCTGATAAAGTCTCATTACGCGCTTCTTCTGTCGCAGGAAACCCGATGGGACGATTCTCAAGACTTGTGGGCCCAAATCGATCATGAAAGCCCATTATCAAAGCTTAAAGAGCCCACATGCTATGACTAGAAGATATGGGCCAAATATGGGCTGAATAAGAGGACCATAAAGTCGGCCCAAAGAACGAAGAGAGCCGGAGAGCCAATGACCAAGAGACGGACCAAAGCGTTTAAAGCCACATGAGTCAGCAAAGAATGATAGTCGACTCTACTGGAGAAGCGTGAGGATGGTCACAGTGAAGAACAGGGTTCCAGACCCTCCGCCAGTGCTTTTTTCCATTTTTTTTGATACTTTTTCTCTCATCTCTCCTTATTCTCTCTCTCTCTTCATCTCTCGGTCCTCGAATCTACTGACCTAACCCCAGAACTCCTGCCCATCGGCTCTATCTCATCTCCCTTAGCTTTCTGACCGTTGGATCTTCCATCGGACCGTTGGATCTTCAATCGGACCGTTGGATCTCTCTAGATCCGTCGATCTACCAATCTGGGTCCCAATCAAGTCACCATCCATCCGATCGCCTTCAGAATGCCTGTCACATCATCTTGTGAGACGATGGACATCATCAGTCCATGTGGGCCAGTAGCCGGGCCCATCAGCATCGACCCGCTGTCCGACCAGTTAGTGGACCCCGCGAATTTCAAAAATAATTTTAATTAAATGGGGGGTCCACTAATTGGGGAGATTCCCCATAGAAAAGTAGCATTTTACTTAATTAAAAATTAAAAATATTTTTTTTATTTAAAAAATACCCTATTTCCATTAATGGAAATAGGGAGCTTTATAAGAGGAAGGAGAAGGGTTCGTTCGAACCCTAATCCCCCTCAAATCTTCTCCTTTCTCTCCCCCTCTCAATCCCGCATTCACCCTTGGCCCCATTCTTCTTCTTTTTCTTCTTTTCTCTTTCTCCTTTTCTTCATCTTCTTCTTCTTCGCCGGAGTTGCCTGCAACTCCGGCCGTCAGTGCTCCTCCACGGCATCAGTCTCCTTCTTCTTCTTCTTCTTCTTCTTCTTCTTCTTCTTCTTCTTCTTCTTCTTCTTCTTCTTCTTTTTCTTTTTTTTTTCGTTTTCGTTTTCGTTTTTCATTACCGTTTTTTTTAACGCCGGAGTTGCAGACCTGCAACTCCGGCCGTCAGTTCTCCCCACCTCCTTGCTACCGCCTGCCGCCCCTCACCTACAGGTTCACAGCCTGCAACCTTTGCAGGCCGTTAAACTTTGCACGAACCAGCACCGTTCTCTCCTTCTCGATCTCCATCTTCTAAAAAATAAAACAAAACCAGAAAAACAAAAAAAAAAAAAAGACAAAAAGAAAAGAACAAAGAGAAGAGAAGAAGAAGGAGAAGGGGAGATCGCCCCCACCTGTCTCCATGTTTTTGCCTTCCCTCACTCTCTCTACCGCCCCTCTCCTCTAGAAAACCAGCAACCCCAGCATCATCGGTGCCTCCTCCCTTCCCTCTCTTTCCCCGTCTTGCTCCCTTTGACTGTTGCAACCTGCAACACGGTGCTCCTCACTGTGAAGTTGCTGCTCTTCATCACTCCACTGCCGGTTCCCTTTTGCTGTTGCAGCCTTGCTGTGAGCCACATCCAGGCTACCATCAAATCCCCTCCCTTTCTCCTCCATTCTCTCCCCCAACTCGTGGCCCCCTCTTTCTCCTCGGTTTTTGACTGTTTTTCCTCCATTTTTTCTCAATCACCGTCTTCATCTTCATCTTTATCACCGGAGTTGCGCCTGCAACTCCGGCCGTTCGTTCCACACCTTGCTGGCCTTTATTCCCCCCCTTTCTCTACCACGTTCCACCATCTCCTTTACTGTCTACCCTAAAGCATTCAGTCCCTCTCCTCTCTCTGCCCTCTCTTTCACAAAACAAAAGAAAAAAAAAGAAAAAAATATTTTTTTTAGATCACCGGAGTTGCAGGTTGCAACTCCGGCAACCTCCATTACCGCCTGTTCCCCTCTCTCCTACATCCTGGACTTTCTCTCCTCCACGCCCATATCAACTCTCTCCAAGCTGTTTCAACCCAAGCCGCCCCTTGCCGTTGCACATCTCCACCACAGCACCGCGTTGTGCGTCCTCCATTGCTGGCCGGAACTGCAAGTCCGGCGAGATTTGCTGCTTCCATCTTCTCTGTTAGTACCTGCAACAGGGAGAAAAGAAGGAGAGGAAGCCGTTAGACTTACCTCCATTGGACTGGTGTGCACCAGCCACCGTCCCCACACTCTCTAACGTGCTGGAGTTGCAACCTGCAACTCCAGTCCGTTTTGCTCAAAAACCAGAAAAAAAAAAAAAAAAAAAGAAAGAGAAAAAGAAAGGAAAGAGAGAAGAGAAGAGAAGAGAGGAGGAGAGGACTCCTACCTGCTGGAGTGCACGCCCAGTTCGCCCTCCCCTTCCTCGTTGCTGCCTCTTGCAACGCCTCCACACAACCGTGCTTCACCATCACTACCGTTTTTTTTTGTTGGTGTGCCACCCCTTTACACGGCCCAATACCCCTCAAGCCGTCATCTCTCTTCCCACGTCCTCATCTATCACTCCACGCCTCCTTCTTCATTCATCTTCTCACCCCCACGTTTTTTTTTTTTAAAAAAAAAAAAAAGAAGCTTTCAAAACCTCCAGCCGTCCACCACTTATTCTCCAAGCCGTTCTTCCAAAAGAAACAAAAAAAAAAAAAAAAAAAAAGGGAGAGAAAAGGAGGAACGAAGAGAAGAAGAGGAAGGGAACCAAAAATCCTCCACTTGCCGATAGGTTGGTATTCACTTACACTTGAGGCAAGATGACTCTCCACCTCACGGCCATCCCTTTGCCCGTGATCCATCCACCTTCACCATTGGTAATCTCCAACATGGTAAATCTCACACTCTCTCTCTAAACTTTAGTTTTCCCTCTCTAATTTCTCTCCCTAGTCTTTTCTCTCTCTCTAGATCTCTCCACTTTCTCTCTCCCCCATATTTTCTCTCTCTAGGATAGCCTTCTTCGATATTTCTCTCTCTACATTTTCTCATTTCTCTCTCTAATTTTTATGGCTTTCTAGGTAAATTTTTGAATTTAATTTGATTTTGTAAGACTCATTGAGGATGAATAAAATTATTATTTTTGCATTTGTTAGTTTACTTTTGTGTTTTTGATTGTTTGTGGTAATTTCTCTCTCTAAAAATCACTAAGAATGTTTTAAATCCATCACCATTCTCACCTCTCCATGTTTTCTTGATAAAAATCCGTCATTTCATGTCGTTGAAATACGCACACTAACCCTGAGTGCGGACGATACCCGACACGAACCACTGTACAACCCTGTGATTTTTGCAGGATTTGAGTGAACAAGATTCGGATAATTACAAAAATTGTTGATTCTAGGGTTTCCGTAACCAACGACGCGGAAAAACCCTACTATCAAATGGCGCCGCTGCCGCTCGGGTGTTCGGGAGTGCGAAAAAGGACGTAAAGACGGAATTGGAAAGTTGCTGAAGCGAAAAGCTGCTCAATTTGGACAGCCTGACCTTTTCGGGAAACTTTCTATTTTTTTTTTGTTTTTAGTGTTTTTTAGCAGTTTTTAAATTACTATTTTTAATGCCTCGGAAGGCCGAGTGCAATTTGTAATAATTTAGGAATTTTAACTGCTTTCCAAATAA
This sequence comes from Euptelea pleiosperma, assembly GCA_035048495.1. Lineage (NCBI taxonomy): Eukaryota > Viridiplantae > Streptophyta > Magnoliopsida > Ranunculales > Eupteleaceae > Euptelea > Euptelea pleiosperma. The sequence goes on from CM068543.1 coordinate 55,084,595, forward strand.
CTGCTAGATCTTGTTCTAGGGTTTTTTAGAAACCCTAGATTAAGTGGAAATTACCAAAAAAATAATAAAATCAAAATTCAAAAAATTAGGGTTTTATATTCTGCAGATTTTTAGAAATCACCAATCAAGGATTTGCGATTTTTGGAAAGATTCCAAAATCTTGATACTCTGCTTAATTAGGGTTTCCCCTCTTAGAAGTTTCCTCTTTAGAAGAATTTCTATCTTTAGAAATCTTCCGAATTTGGAAAAGTCTGCAAAAGGAAACGCCCCAAATCTAGCAGAATTTCAATTTTGGGAAATTTCCCAAAATTATAAGGGATCTCGCAATCAAATCTTTCTTGGAAGATCTCCACAGTTCGGGAAACTTTCCAATCTAGGTATTTTCCAATCTGGGAATTCCTAAATTTTAACCCATCTCGAATTTGGAAACTCATTCAAAAACTTGCCTAAATTCAGTGCTTGTTCAGTGAACCCTAAAAAGGCAAGGATCTTCCAAATAGAATCCCGAATACCTAGACCGTGCGATCTAACTTTTCTGCAGGAACACGATCCAGTGTGGGTAGAGAGCGAAAGCTCAAAGAGGTGGAGTCGGGCCCAAGCCCATTAGGATACCCCTCTCTAACCCACGGAGGCGACCCCGTGGCGTGGCCCACGGGAGGTAAGACCCTATCCTCGCCTTGAGTGCGATACGGTGTTATTGGGTGCATCATTGCCGCTTGTCTGTTTGCTTTCGCATCCATATTCTTCGACTTGCGTGGCGTGGCCGTTAATCAATCAACTCTAAGAGAGCAGACCTAGCTCCAAATTGAAACTGGTGGGATTTCATCACCCACCTCATCACTCCAGCTGAAATTGCTCCCCAGGATCCATCTATAATAAAAAGAATCAAGAAGTAGAGCCAATTAGCCCGGTGTTCGAGGAAAAATCCACGCAAAGCGAACCCGCTTAACATCCAATCGAAATAAGACCACGAGCGCGGGTCCCTGTTGTCTAACACACCCATAAGTCCCTGCTACTCAAGTACACTGAGCTCGACGTGGCATCTTGGACTATTCGGCGGTTAGTTGCGTGTGGACTAGGAACACGCACCAACCCTAGCTTAACCCGAGGGAACACTCTTCTTCTACACTTGACCAATCCGGTTAGTCTGGGACGTACTTAAGACAGCCATTGTGCCGCACGTCTGTCTAGGCTTCGGATTGCCTTGTTGTTGACTAGAGTTAGTACTAAAGGATTCGCTCTGAAGAGTGTAGCCTGGTGAGAACCTCTGAGTGCAAACAGTTAGTCCGGCGGCTAAGAGATAAACCAGTGGTCCGCCCACTGTCATAATCTACTCCAGCCCCAAAACTAATAAGATAATGCCTAACATATATCCTGATTGTTTAGAATAGGATTATCTGTGCTTGGTGTGCATCATTTAGAATCACCACTCCAGTATCTCCTTTTGGCAACTTTTTGCCAAAGCTTGGGCTTGCTTTTTCAAGTAGAAGCCCAGTTGGACCTGTCCTCACCTTTTACTGACTCGATCTGAGAGTTAGTCCACCGCACCCCTCCATCGCCTCTAATGGCAGATGAACGGCCTCTGTATGAGACCTACTACAATTTTTGTGAGAATCGAAGTGATCACTCTCAACCATGGTATGACAATTCTGCGTATCATCATGATACTCCAGTCTCGCACACTTCTACAGGGTACGATAATCACCAAGATCCGGAGTACAATTCTGTACTCCAAGAGCTTAAAAATTCAGTCTCTGCCCTTCGTGCCGCAGTCCAGCAACCTGTGTACCATTCCCAATCTGTAGGATATTACCCTCCTATCCAGCAAGATGTCTGTACCTTTCCATCTCCAATGCAGACCTCCTATGACAACACTTATTATCCGGATAATAGGAGTCACCATAACTTTGGTTGGGAACAGTCTGCCCTCCCGCAGCAACTGCCGCAGGATAATTATCCTTCCGGGTTCCATCAACCCAATGGAGAGTATGACTGGCAATACTCGCAATCCCAGTACCCATCATATCCACAGAATGACTATTCTGATCAACAGTGGGCCCCTCAGGATTTCCAGAGTCAGCAACTAGTCCCAGACTCCACTTTGCCTTACAACTTTCATACCCAGTCAGACTACAATCAAGAGTTGGCACCTCAGCTCCCCTTAGTTGAACCGCCTCCGTTGGCTACTAAACCCGGTCTAGAGGACCTTCTCTCTCAGTACATTGCGCAGCAACAACAGTATTTCCAAGGTCTAGAGCACCAACAACAGCTATCTATGGAGAGCTTGGAGCAACGTCTAGTTCAATTAGAAAATGAAAGAGAGGAAGTCAACTTCACTAGCCCACCAATAGCCTATCCTGAGGAGAATGACATGGCCACTGTCTATAATGAGGAGTCACACAATTGGACCATGTACCAAAATTGCCAAGATGAAATAGAAAGCCCGATTATTGAGGAGCCAGTGTTTCCTTCTTCGGTGCCTTTAAAAGCACCACATTCTGAACCTACCTCAGAGCAACCTATTTCTCACTCTCCCACTGCTGCTTCTAATCTGGACCCTGAAGATGATCATCATGACACTGAGTTTTGTCTCGATCGTAGGATCCCTACTGTCATAGATCTACCGTTCCTCCCCACTTCCCTTGGTATGAGCCAGAATAGTGATGAACCCGTGTCTCAATCTTTGGTGCCCTTAACAACATCAACTTCTAGACCGAGCCCAGAGAAACCCAGTTCCATCTCTATCTCTGATAATTCTCTCTCTGCCCTGGATGCAGACATTCTCACTGATGAGCCATGTCTAGAACATGGGACTCCCGCTGTCCTGGACATACCGATCCCTATCCAGGAGGAACATATTGAGTACAGGGATTGGAACATCCCTATCACATCAGGAAACATTGAGAAAGAGGTCAACAGTTTTCACCCGTCACCCCACATCGATATTATCAATGACCCGTGCGCCGTAGAGAGTCTAATTCAGGACTCTCCCGAAGATATATTATCCAAGAGTCATGAACACTGTGAGTTTGACTTCATCTCGAAGTCCAATATTTCTGGTATTACTGATCTGCAGGAGTCTGCTCCATTCAGATACATTCCCGCAAAACTCAATGAGTTTGCGGCTCTGCTAACCACGGTCAGAGAACCCACTACTACTCCCTTCTCAGTCTTTACTGAGAAGCTTCTATCCCTCCCCGCTGAACTAAATGTTTTTGCGGGTCTGCTCAGAGAAACCGCTCCTACTCTCCTCTCAATCTTTACTGAGAAGCTTCGATCCCTCCCAGATCAACTCGGTACTTTTGTCAGTCTGCTCAGAGAGCTCAATGCCCTTCTCTCAATTTACACTGAGAAAGACCTGTTCTACACAGGTATACCTAGACAAGGGATAGGATAATTGTTTCCGTTCCACCTTAGGTGTCAGGAAGACTGCAGATTCACTCAGTCTCCATGAGTTTTATCCTGGTTGGGGGTACTTGATATACCCCCGTCATGTCTGGCTGAAGACGTAAAACTTAGCGCTTTCGGAAAGGCAATTCCGGTATTCCTAGAGTACATGAGTCTCATGCATTTGTTATTACTGTTATATCTCTGGAAATGCAGGTACATTCATTCTTCCGATCATCAGGTATCACACTGTCGAGTTTCTGCCGACTTGGTAACATCCTCCCTGAACTTTTGCATCATCATCACTGAATTTTTATCATTTTATGTCCCGGTCATGAGCACCGAGGACGGTGCTGTATTTTGGTTGGGGGTGGGTATTTACCAAAACTCATGTCTTCATTTTGATAAAAAAAAAAAAAAAAAAATGTTGTTTTTGGGGTAATTTCCGATGTTCTCCAAAAGTTTTCTAGAATTTCAAAAATGTGTCAAATACCCTGACTTTGATTAGCTGAAAACCTCCGTTAAGTCAGTATTGAGGATGTCAATTTTTGTTTAAAGTTAGCGTTGAATCAAGTCAAGCATGGCTACAGCAGGTTTGAAAACTCAGAAAAACTCAGATTTGGCACAATTGTACACTATCAACATCAGAGTCGTCCTAAGTTTTGAAACTCTAGAGATCCTATAAGAATAATTGTGGAGACCTAACCCAGTGAGCTTTCGAGCCTTTAATCATTTTAGAGAGTTATACAATAATCCCGAGTCAATGGATGACTCACTATTCTTCATGCCCGCAATATTCGTTGAGAGATCTCATTATCTTTTGCTTCGATCATGGAACTCAGAACGACATCAACATTGGATTACTACGACAGAACCTTCTTTGTATCCAGTCAAGACAGTATACATGATAGTGCAAACCCTAGAAAATGATTTAGGCCATTTTTTTCTGAACCATTCAGCCTTTTTACTCACCTGAATTATACTTCACTAGAAACCCCTTGAACCCTTCTATAAAAGCCTTTTCTTTGTAAGCCCATTAACCAAAAACCCAGTTCAGCTACGAAGTGTTACTAGCTACCCTACTTTTGAGAAGGACAAAAGAATAACTGATGTGGGTGTACCGTGAAAAGAAAAGTAAAGAAGAAGAATCAAAAGGAAAAGAAAGTGGTTCAAGCTGAAAACAAAATATGAAAAGAAAGTATGAAGAAGAGCTGAAAAGAAATTGAGCAGTCTCAGAAATATCAAGAAAAAGAGAAAAATACGAAAAAAGGAAAAAGAACCAGATAATGGTGTTACGTCACAGGAAAAATTCAAGAAAATGGCAATATCCTCTCAAGATCTTTGAAATCCTGTATTCCTTTATCTCTCTACACCTGACCTAAGCCTCATTACAACCCAGGAAAGTCCTACTTGATTCTAGGATAGCACGATCATAAAATGTGGAGATTGGAGAAGGAGAAGCTATAGAGTTTGATCTAACGTTCCCGAGTGAAGTGGTATTCCAATCATGAGATCTTCTTCTGTTAAAGATGTCCTTCCTTCAAATAATACATATGTGAGATCTTTGCTTTCATATATCAATACATCTCCTCACATATAAATTGAGAGAAAAGAAGAAAACCCTTCTTGTGTGATTCTATTCTGAGTGCTAAACGTGTGAGATTTGAGGTCGAGGCATAAAAACTTAGAGGTGATCTAGAAATCTTTACTGTCGGATGATGAGAATGTTGAGCACACACACACGCAGAGTCTGACTATTCTGGGTCATGATTATCAGTCTGTAGTCTTGCAAATACTTTCCAACTCTTCGCTAGCATGTAACTGTTTTTGCATCCATTCAATGATTTGACGAACGGTGTTTTCCCGGAGCTAATATGAAAAAGTGTGCAGCATGTGCAGAGCCCTTTTAAGCTCATTTATTTCGCACTAATTGCCAAGGATTGGCAATATGCTGGTTGGGGGTTGTGATATTCGCTCAAAAGTGCTTATTTTAAGCAATTATCCTTTTAGCGTTATTGCATTCTCCTACGTAAAATACTCTATTTACCTACTTTTCTACGTAAGAGTCTCTTCTGTTGCGTAGAACACACTTTTCTGGACGAAATGGTATATTTGCATGCATTAAACACATTTTCGAAAGTCTAGATATTAAGCCGTTCTGATAAAGTCTCATTACGCGCTTCTTCTGTCGCAGGAAACCCGATGGGACGATTCTCAAGACTTGTGGGCCCAAATCGATCATGAAAGCCCATTATCAAAGCTTAAAGAGCCCACATGCTATGACTAGAAGATATGGGCCAAATATGGGCTGAATAAGAGGACCATAAAGTCGGCCCAAAGAACGAAGAGAGCCGGAGAGCCAATGACCAAGAGACGGACCAAAGCGTTTAAAGCCACATGAGTCAGCAAAGAATGATAGTCGACTCTACTGGAGAAGCGTGAGGATGGTCACAGTGAAGAACAGGGTTCCAGACCCTCCGCCAGTGCTTTTTTCCATTTTTTTTGATACTTTTTCTCTCATCTCTCCTTATTCTCTCTCTCTCTTCATCTCTCGGTCCTCGAATCTACTGACCTAACCCCAGAACTCCTGCCCATCGGCTCTATCTCATCTCCCTTAGCTTTCTGACCGTTGGATCTTCCATCGGACCGTTGGATCTTCAATCGGACCGTTGGATCTCTCTAGATCCGTCGATCTACCAATCTGGGTCCCAATCAAGTCACCATCCATCCGATCGCCTTCAGAATGCCTGTCACATCATCTTGTGAGACGATGGACATCATCAGTCCATGTGGGCCAGTAGCCGGGCCCATCAGCATCGACCCGCTGTCCGACCAGTTAGTGGACCCCGCGAATTTCAAAAATAATTTTAATTAAATGGGGGGTCCACTAATTGGGGAGATTCCCCATAGAAAAGTAGCATTTTACTTAATTAAAAATTAAAAATATTTTTTTTATTTAAAAAATACCCTATTTCCATTAATGGAAATAGGGAGCTTTATAAGAGGAAGGAGAAGGGTTCGTTCGAACCCTAATCCCCCTCAAATCTTCTCCTTTCTCTCCCCCTCTCAATCCCGCATTCACCCTTGGCCCCATTCTTCTTCTTTTTCTTCTTTTCTCTTTCTCCTTTTCTTCATCTTCTTCTTCTTCGCCGGAGTTGCCTGCAACTCCGGCCGTCAGTGCTCCTCCACGGCATCAGTCTCCTTCTTCTTCTTCTTCTTCTTCTTCTTCTTCTTCTTCTTTTTCTTTTTTTTTTCGTTTTCGTTTTCGTTTTTCATTACCGTTTTTTTTAACGCCGGAGTTGCAGACCTGCAACTCCGGCCGTCAGTTCTCCCCACCTCCTTGCTACCGCCTGCCGCCCCTCACCTACAGGTTCACAGCCTGCAACCTTTGCAGGCCGTTAAACTTTGCACGAACCAGCACCGTTCTCTCCTTCTCGATCTCCATCTTCTAAAAAATAAAACAAAACCAGAAAAACAAAAAAAAAAAAAAGACAAAAAGAAAAGAACAAAGAGAAGAGAAGAAGAAGGAGAAGGGGAGATCGCCCCCACCTGTCTCCATGTTTTTGCCTTCCCTCACTCTCTCTACCGCCCCTCTCCTCTAGAAAACCAGCAACCCCAGCATCATCGGTGCCTCCTCCCTTCCCTCTCTTTCCCCGTCTTGCTCCCTTTGACTGTTGCAACCTGCAACACGGTGCTCCTCACTGTGAAGTTGCTGCTCTTCATCACTCCACTGCCGGTTCCCTTTTGCTGTTGCAGCCTTGCTGTGAGCCACATCCAGGCTACCATCACATCCGCTAGCCGCTACCTTCATTCACAACCTCAACTCGATCACGGTAGTCTTCTTTCACTCATCTCCACGTTTCTACCGCCCTGGCTTTCTCCACTGCCCCTGCAAAACTGTTTGGACGGACTACAACACTCTAGCCTCCACCTTCTGTCCTGCACAACCTGCTGCATCTCCGGTGAGAACAAAACTTGCTACAACTCCGGTGAGAATCTCCAGCCATGTCCCTGCACCAACAACCAGCAATCACCCGTTGTTGAACCGTGTGCATCATGTCTCCTCCTCAACCTTCACCTCCATCTCAAACCACGGCCAATGCACTTCATCTCAATGGCCAGCTGAAGCCATCTCCCTTGCCGCCTCAACAAAAGCCGATCAAGCCATCCCCCTTGCCGCCTCACCATTAATCTGGTAGTGCACTAGAGGCACACCCATGGCCGGACGTTTCGAGTGACTCACCAATTTTCTTGGCCAATCATACATGGCCGATCTATCGGCCAAATCACTTCGATCTCCAAAACTTGATCCTTCTTTCCAGTAAGATACTAAATGTTTGTCTCTCTCTCTTCCTTAGGTTCTCTCTATTTTCCCTCTCTAAATCCTCCATTTCTCTCTCTAATTTTCATGCTTTCTAATTAGGTTTTCCTGATGTTTTATGATTGTATGCACATTTGATAAATTAATAAAGCAAGTTGAATATTATGTTTTGGAGTTTTTTTCAGTGCATCTTAATCTAGAAATTATCTTTAAAATCATGTTTTCAATCACTTACAATCACCATTCTCACCTCTCCATGTTTTCTTGATAAAAATCCGTCATTTCATGTCTTTGAATTACGCACACTAACCCCGAGTGCGGATCGACATCCGACACGAATCCCTATACAATATCGCATATTTTGCAGGATTAAAACTCGGATCAAATTACAAATGTGTTGAAGTTAGGGTTTCCGTAACCAACGACGCGGAAAAATCCTATTTTCAGTGATGGCCAGTAGAATCCACATTGTAGGATTTTCTCAGTCGTCTTTTTGGAACTGAAGTGACCACCACATGGTTGGTCATGACAAGAGGACAAGATATTCAACTGCTGAGATTCAATGACACATAGACGAATAATCTGGTCAGGACAGTATTTATATAAATAAGGCTCGTCCCAAGAGTAATACTTAACTCTTGCCAGGAATTGATTTTTGTCCTATTTTAACCAATGAGATGGTATTTCCTCCGTCACTAGGTAATTGACAATGTCAGCATACCATGGGGTGACGGAGATAGCGAACAGTTGTTCGTCAGGAAAAGTTTCGAGAATGGGCTGAGATTCAAAATTAGACTCTAAAGTCAGCCTTGACAAGTGATCAGCCACAACATTCTCAGTTCCTTTCTTGTCCCTGATCTCTAGATCGAATTCCTATAATAGAAGGATCCATCTTATCAATCTCGGCTTCATCTCCTTTTTGGACATTAGATATCTCAGAGCCGCATGATCCGTATAAACTATGACTTTAGTGGCCAATAAGTATGGTCTGAATTTATCCAGAGCAAAAACAACTGCCAGAAGCTCTTTTTCAGTAGTGGTGTAGTTTAACTGAGCCGAATTTAAAGTCTTACTCGCATAGTATATCACATGCGGCATTTTGTTGACTCTTTGGCCCAAAACTGCTGCAAGAGCATAGTCGGATGCGTCACACATCACCTCAAAAGGTATGGTCCAATCAGGAGGGCGGATGATGGGCGCAGAAGTAAGCTCAGATTTAAGACGCTCGAATGCTTTCACACAGTCAGCATTGAAGTCAAAAGGGCTATCCTTAGCCAGAAGACTACATAAGGGTCGAGCTATCTGGGAGAAATCCTTAATGAATCTCCTGTAGAATCCTCCATGTCCAAGAAAAGATCGAATATCACTCACAGATTTAGGAATTGGTAGGGTCGAGCTAATATCAATCTTAGCTTTGTCGACCTCAATACCCATGTCAGAAATGACATGTCCTAGCACGATTCCTTTCTTTACCATGAAGTGGCATTTTTTCCAATTTAGGACAAGTCGCTTATCCTGACATCTTGCGAGTACCAGACTCAAATGTTGGAGACAGTCATCGAAAGAGGATCCAAAGATGGAGAAGTCATCCATGAAAACTTCTAAGAACCGTTCGACCATGTCCGAAAATATACTCATCATACACCTTTGAAAAGTCGCAGGTGCATTGCAGAGGCCAAAAGGCATGCGACTGTAGGCAAAAGTGCCAAAGGGACAGGTGAACGTGGTCTTCTCATGGTCCTCGGGTGCAATGGGAATCTGATGATATCCCGAGTAACCATCTAGGAAGCAATAGTAGGAATGACCTGCAAGACGTTCCAACATCTGATCAATGAATGGGAGAGGAAAATGGTCTTTCCGAGTGTTGGTATTGAGCCGTCTGTAATCAATACAGACTCTCCATCCTTTCTTTAAGTGCTGGGTCACCATTTCTCCTTGATCATTTTCTACAACAGTGAAACCCGCCTTCTTAGCTACGACATGGATTGGACTCACCCATTTGCTATCAGAGATGGGGTAAATGATACCCGCATCTAGCAATTTTAGAATTTCATCCCGTACTACTTCTTTTAGGACTGGATTTAACCTCCTCTGGTGCTCTCTAGACGTCTTAGAGTCGTCTTTAAGATAAATGTGATGTTGACACACAGAAGGGTCTATCCCACGAATGTCATCAATGGTCCATCCTATGGCTGATTTGTGCTTCTTTAGCAACATAATCAGTCTCTCTTTTTGGGACGCAGATAGGGCAGAAGCAATGATGATAGGATAAGTCTCTTTAGGACCAAGATAAGCATAAGATAGTTCAGAAGGTAGAGGCTTAAGCTCGAGTTTCTTATCAGTGGAGCTTGATTCTTCCTCCTCTACCGAGATAGAGTTGACAGTAGTAGGATCTCTGATCATGGTTAGCAGAAGCTCGTACTCAACAATAGGAGGAGGAGTAGAAATCAGTGTAACTGACTCTTGGATAATATTATCCTCAGAAATTGCTGACTCCCATTGGAAGTTAGTATCAAAATGTTGTTGGCATTGTTTCAAGATATCTTCGGTGGAGTCCTGAATTAGACTCTCAACGACACATATTTCATCTATCACATCGCGATCGGCATCCTGTCGCATAAGTCGGAAGATGTTAACCTCAGCCTTTAGGTTGCCGAAGGCAATTGACATATTCCCATCCCTACACCCGATGTGTGCATTCGTGGTAGCAAGGAACAGTCGGCCTAGAATGACCGGGATCCGATTATCCTGACACGGTTCTGTGTCGAGGATGATGAAGTCTACAGGGTAGTAAAAGTCAGCTACTTTCACTAGGACATCTTCAATAATTCCCCATGGAATTTTTATGGATTGGTCGGCCAGCTTCAGAGTGATTTTTGTTGGCTTCATATCCTCGAGGCCTAACTGCTGGTATACCAAAAACGGTATGAGATTGACACTTGCTCCTAAGTCCAACAAAGCTGTGCAACTAAAGTTATCACCGATTTCATACTGCACAGTAGGACTTCACGGATCCTTATGCTTAATTACACTGTTGCGTTGGATGAACGCTGTAGCTTTTTCTGCCAAAAAGGCATCTTTGGGTACATGCGTACGCCGTTTGACAGTGCATAATTCTTTCAGGAATTTGGCATAGGAAGGGATCTCTTTGATAGCAGATAGGAAGGGGATATTGATCTGGACGTCTTTGAAAACGTCTAAGATCTCTGAAAATTGCTGATCTCTTTTGTCTTGGACAAGCCTGTCCGGGAAGGGAGGCTTAATCCGACAAATAGATTTGTCCTTCGCCTGATATCTCTGCACTGGGATTGTAGATTTTGGTGCAGGCTTCTCAGCATCAGATGTGGATTTTGAAATGTGTTCCTCTGTGCTCGATTTAGGAATAGGAGTGGGAGATTGCTCTGAGGGTTCTTTTACTCCCATATCCACAGTCTTTCCAGATCGGAGTGTGGTCACAGCTTGTACCTCTCCTTGATAGTTTGGATTTTGTGACTGGGAACCGACCTCATAAACTGCACCCTTGGCATTCCCTTTAGGATTTGCAATAGGTTGGCTAGGGAAGATGCCTTTGGCTATCTCAGCTTCTAAATTCCCGAGACGTTGCTCTAGGCGCTGCATGGACTGGGTTTGCTGCACAATAAATTGTGATAGGAGGTCTTCTAGACCTGGTTTAGGAGCAGCTTGAGCAACCAGTTCACGATTTGAGCTCATAGGGGCAGAATAATTGTAGGATTGAGGTGCAGTTTGACTTAACTGCAGATTCTGGGGATTCTGATTAGGTGCCTGTTGACTAGAGTATTGTCCTTGCTGGAATGATCGATTCTGATTAGACGGGTATTGACTCGTCTGGTTCTGACTCTGTTGGTACTGTCCCTGTTGGTGTTGTCCCTGTTGGTATTGTCTGTTGGGTTGATTAAACCCAGGAGGATATGTGCTCTGCGTAGGTCTTTGCTGTGGAGCAGACTGCTGCTTCCAGGAGAAGTTAGGATGATTTCTCGTATCAGGATGGTATGTTTGGCTATACGAGTTCTGGGTAGGTAGTTTAAAGGTGTTAAACGCACAAACTTCTTCTTGGAATGGAGGGGCACATCCATCATTTAAAGGACAATTTTCAGTAGAGTGGGAGGGCTGTAAACAGATATTACAGGGTTCCATTAGGTTCTCTTGACCTATATTCATGACTGGGGCAGAATGGTGAACAGGCTTGCGTACAGACACAGCCAGGGCAGAGACTGACTTGGTCAACTCTTGAATGAGGGATTTGAGTTCAAGGTCAACCTTTGCTTCATTTCCCATATTAGTTTTCAGGACCGGAGTATTTCGACTGAACTCATTGTCAATCGTCCAATGCTGGGAATTTTCACTTAATTCTCCCAGAAATTTGTACGCTTCAGTAGGAGTATTATGCATGAATTTTCCTTGGCACATGGATTCTACCATAGTGTGGGACTCATCAGTAAGTCCCTTGTAGAAAATATGAACCAGACTGCCTTTGTCGATACTGTGATGTGGACACTTGGTCAGATGATCCTGGAATGGTTCCCAAGCTTCATAAAATTTCTCATTGGACTTTTGTCGGAAGTCCTGTATGAGTTGTTTCATTTGATTAGTACGAGTCATGGGGTAAAATTTGGACATAAATTTTCCTATAAGTGCTTTCCAAATTGTGATAGAATCTGCAGGAAGAGAGTAAAGCCAGTCCGAGGCTCTATCCTTTAGAGAGAAAGGAAAAACTCTCAGTCTAACATTATCATCATCAAGATTCTAATTTCTAAAGAGCAGGATGACATGTTGAAATTCCTTGATATGGGAATAGGGGTCTTCTCTAGGGAGACCTCTAAAAGTTGGCAGCATTTGAATAGTTTGCGGCCTGATCTCAAATTGCACCGCCGCAGTAGGTGGAAGAACAATGCATGATGGCGGGTTGGCTGAGATCGGCGCATACGTCTCGATAAGGGGACGTTCGTCTACCATTAAGGTATTTTCTCTGAAAGAGGGGGGAGGAAAGGGGGAGGGGTGATGAATAGTGGAAGACTCCACTGTACGAGAATAATTCTCAGATCGAATCAATCTACGATTGGATCTAGTCCAAGCGGGCATATGCTGAAATAGCAAGCCTCTAGAGTCGGCAAGAGGTGTATGAAACCGAATGAGCCTAGATGATGCACACAGAGCAACAGATAATTTTTACCTAAACAATCAGGATAGTATTATGAATTATCTTGTTAGTGTAGGGATAGTGTAGATTATGACAGTGGGCGGACCACTGGTTTATCTTCAAATACCCGCCGGACTAACTTTTTCACTCTATAGGTTCTCACCAGGATACACTCTTCAAAGCAAATCCGCTAGTACTAACTCAAGTTGACTGCAAGATAATCCGAAGCCTAGACAGACGTGCGGCACATCGGCTGACTTAAGTACGCCCCAGACTAACCGAATTTGTCAAGCGTAAGATGAGATTTCCCAGAAGAGGAGCTAGGGTTGGTTCGTGTTCCTAATCCGACACTAGCTAATCCAACAGTAAATCAAGGAGGCCACTTACAAGCTCGGTATAATTGAGTAGTAGGGACCTATGGGTGTGTTAGATAACAGGGACCCACACTCATGGACTTAATCAACTTGATCTTTGAAGGGGTTGCTTTATGTGGAGTTTTCCTCGAACACCGATCTAAGTGGGCTCTATTCTTGATTGATTTTAAATCTTGGCGGTGGTTGCACAAAAGCTGGAATGACGAGGTGAGTGATGAAATCCCACCAGTTTCAAGTTAGAGCTGGGTTTGCTCTTTAATATATTTTATTACGGCCAAACCAAGCAGTTCCGATAATTTTTGTAAAAGCAAATAGACAATCGGCATAATATTTTGCACAATGATAAAGATCGCACTCAAGGCGAGGTGTAGAAACTTACCTGCCCGTTGGCTACGCACGGGGTCTCCTCCGTGAGATAGGGAGGGGTATCCAAATGGGCTTGGGCCCGACTCCACCTCTTTGAGCTTTCGCTCCCTACTCACTTGGTAAACACAATCCGCAATCATGTTAGTCCACAATGGTCTATGGTATGAAATTGGAAGATATACCGCCTTTGGGGTTTCAAGAAACACACAATGATTTAGGGCAGTGATATTCGCTCAAAAGTGCTTATTTTAAGCAATTATCCTTTTAGCGTTATTGCATTCTCCTACGTAAAATACTCTATTTACCTACTTTTCTACGTAAGAGTCTCTTCTGTTGCGTAGAACACACTTTTCTGGACGAAATGGTATATTTGCATGCATTAAACACATTTTCGGAAGTCTAGATATTAAGCCGTTCTGATAAAGTCTCATTACGCGCTTCTTCTGTCGCAGGAAACCCCGATGGGACGATTCTCAAGACTTGTGGGCCCAAATCGATCATGAAAGCCCATTATCAAAGCTTAAAAAGCCCACATGCTATGACTAGAAGATATGGGCCAAATATGGGCTGAATAAGAGGACCAAAAAGCCGGCCCAAAGAACGAAGAGAGTAGGAGAGCCAATGACCAAGAGACGGACCAAAGCGTTTAAAGCCACATGAGTCAGCAAAGAATGATGGTCGACTCTACTGGAGAAGCGTGAGGATGTCACAGTGAAGACCAGGGTTCCAGACCCTCCGCCAGTGCTTTTTTCCATTTTTTTGATACTTTTTCTCTCATTTCTTCTTATTCTCTCTCTCTCTTCATCTCTCGATCCTCGAATCTACTGACTTAACCCCAGAACTCCTACCCTTCGGCTCTATCTCATCTCCCTTAGCTTTCTGACCGTTGGATCTTCCATCGGACCGTTGGATCTTCAATCGGACCGTTGGATCTCTCTAGATCCGTCGATCTACCAATCTGGGTCCCAATCAAGTCACCATCCATCCGATCGCCTTCAGAATGCCTGTCACATCATCTTGTGAGACGATGGACATCATCAGTCCATGTGGGCCAGTAGCCGGGCCCATCAGCATCGACCCGCTGTCCGACCAGTTAGTGGACCCCGCGAATTTCAAAAATAATTTTAATTAAATGGGGGGTCCACTAATTGGGGAGATTCCCCATAGAAAAGTAGCATTTTACTTAATTAAAAATTAAAAATATTTTTTTTATTTAAAAAATACCCTATTTCCATTAATGGAAATAGGGAGCTTTATAAGAGGAAGGAGAAGGGTTCGTTCGAACCCTAATCCCTCTCCCCTCTCCTCCTCTCCTTCCCCACGTTCTCCCCTTCATTCTCTCCTTCTTTCCTCCTCTTCTTCTTCTTTTCTTTTTTCTTCTTTCTTCTTCTTCCCTATCTTCTTTCGCCGGAGTTGCAGGTCTGCAACTCCGGCCAGCAGGTGTCCAACTCGAGACCACTCACATCCTGCTCAGTTCAGCCACTTTAGTGGCAACCCACGCTACTGGTCTGGCCTACAACGGCCTGCAACGGCCTGCAGCTCCTAAAACCCCATCACCGTCTTCTTCACCTTCATCTACCGGCCGGAGTTGCAGAACTCCGACCGTGTCTGCTTCCGCCTCTTGCTGCTGTCTCCTTCTTCTTCTCCTTCATCTAAAACTTCCCCCCCTTCCGCCTGTGCGCAGCAGAGCTTGCTGCCACGGGCCACACATCTTCTTGTTGCGTTTTCTTACCGGAGTTGCAGCCTGCAACTCCGGCCACCACGTCACGAACCGCCCTCCTCAGCCCACCTGCAACAGCGCCTCCACCATTGCCATCTGCATGCTTCATCCTCCATTGAAGAATGGCTGCTCCTTCGCCTGAAAATGAACCAGCAAGTTCGGTTGCTTCAACTTCCGGCGATCTCTCACCTCCTCAACCGCGAGCTCCTCACGCATCACCACCTTGCAGCATATGCACCGCCTGCTGATTCCTCTCCTCTCGACTGCCTGATCTCCTCCTCCTCCTCTGATGCACCGTCACTGCCTTCTCTTCCCACTCACGGACTGTCCTTCTAACTCAAGAGGTAGATCTCCTCTTGGCCAGCCACCACGTGGTGCCTCAACTAGTGGGGTGTATCGCTTCCTACGTGTGCACCGTTCAAGAAGACCACCCCGACTTCCATGCACCAAGGTCCTCCACCATAGATGCTCCTTGGACTCTCTCCTTGGCCGACGACCCAACCACTCCGAAAAAAAAAAAAAGGGTATCTTCAGCTCCATCATGTCCTAAACCACCTTCACCTAGACCGTGCGATCTAGGCCGATGCGATCTATCCGGTAAGTGGTAAGTTTCTTCACTTTCTCTTTTCTTCCATCCTCTCTAGTTTCTTTCTCTAGCTCTCTCTCCCTAGTTTCTTCCATTTTTCTCTCTCTACTTTCTCTCTCTTCTCCTCTTTATCTTTTTCTTCCTTATTTTCTCTCTAATTTCTATTTCTCTCTCTAGGCCATCTATCTTCTCTCTCTACTTAATTTAGGTTTATTGTTTTATAGATTAATTATCTCATGTTTTAATTGTAAGTTACAGTTGAATTCAAGAAATAAAGTTTATTTTGATTCGAGTTTGACAAAATTCTGTTATTTTATGTTCCTTATTGCTCTAATCTGATTAATCCCGAGTGCGGATCGACATCCGACACGAGCCACTGTGCAAAATTGCTCATTTTACAGGTTAAATGTCTCGGATAAATTAAAAAATGTGTTGATTCTAGGGTTTCCGTAACCAACGACGCGGAAAATACCTATTTTCAGGCAGGTATTGTGAATTAGTTCCAATTAGGGTTTGAAATTCAACTTTAGCTATTCCCGAATTAGGATTCAAAAATATCTACTTTTGAATTACCCGGAGTTGGAAATCTTCCAATTTGAATCAAGTAACCAATGGTGATCTAACTAGAAATAGCAGAATTGAAATCTGACCCTAATATTTTTGGTATTTTTAATTAGTTAATTATCTAGCAGTTATTCTAAAAGCAGAGAAAACAAAGTCCTAAGTTATTACAACTTTGCACTCAGCCGTCCGAGGCATTAAAATAATAAGTAGAAAATGTGAAAAATAAAGTAGAAAGTTTCCGATTTGGATCGGATCTTGAAGATTAAGCAACTTTCTGAATTCCTGTTCGTCTTTTTGCAATCCCGTCAACCGAGCGGCAACGGTGCCATTTGAAATTAAGTTTTTCCGCGTCGTTGGTTACGGAAACCCTAAAGTTCAACAATATTTGTAATTTCTCCGAATTGGTTCACTTAATCTGCAAATAAGCAGACTTGCACAGTGGCTCGTGTCGGATATCGTCTGCACTCGGGGTTAGGGCACTTAAAGAACAATAATAATGAAAAATGCTTAATGAATATGGAAGAGGGGAGAATGGTGATGTAATCGATTTTAAAACATGATTTTCGAGAGTTTGAGATTCCTGAATTAAATTCAAAGTAAATGATTAAAATCACTTAAATTAATTTCTATTTAATAAAGAAATTGAATAACACTAATCAAATTTGCATTTATAAATTTGGAATAAAATATTACATTAATTTCATTGCATGAAATAATAACAAATTGAAGAAAGCATTAAGTAGGAAAATAGAAATTAAGAGAGAGAAAATGATCTAGAGAGATATAGAGAGAATTAGGAGAGAGGAAAGAGAAAATAATACAAAATAAAGGCAAAAGAGCTGGCGGAGGGTCATGAACCCTGATCTTCAATGTAATCTTCAGTCAGTTTCATCAATTACGTAAGCCGTCATTTTATGTCCTTTGGTGTGGCTTTTAATCACTTTGGCCCGTCTCTTGGTCTTCAGCTTTTCCTCTCTCTTGGTTCTTTATCTGGCTCTACGATCCTCTGACTTGATCCGTACTTGGCCGGTATCTTCTTGTCATAGCTTGTTGACTCCTTAAGCTTTGATATTAGACTTCTATGGTTGATCGTGGGCCCGCAAGTCTCAAAAATCGCCCAATCAGGTTTCCTGCAAGAGAAAAGCACGTAATGAGACTTAATCAAAACGGCTTTATATCTAGACTATCCGAAATGCGTATATTTCAAGCAAATAGTCAATTTTCGTTTAAAGATTGCACTCTACGCATTGGAAGAAACTCTTACGTGAAAAAGTCGACAAAAAGACAAGTTTTACGTAGGAGAATGCGACATCGCTATAAGGATAATGGCTTAAAATAAGCACTTTTGAGCAAATATCACTAGACCGTGCAATTTAATTTTTCTGCAGGAACACGATCCAGTGTGGGTAGGGAGCGAAAGCTCAAAGAGGTGGAGTCGGGCCCAAGCCCATTAGGATACCCCTCCCTAACCCACGGAGGCGACCCCGTGGCGTGGCCCACGGGAGGTAAGTCTCTATCCTCGCCTTGAGTGCGATACAGAGCAATTTGGGTGAATCATTGACACTTGTCTATTTGCTTTCGCATACATATTCTTCGACTTGCGTGGCATGGCCGTCAATCAATCAACTCTAAGAGAGCAAACCCAGCTCCAAAATTGAAACTGGTGGGATTTCATCACCCACCTCATCACTCCAGCTGAAATTGATCCCCAGGATCCATCTATAATAAAAAGAATCAAGAAGTAGAGCCAATTAGCCCGGTGTTCGAGGAAAAATCCACACAAAGCGACCCCCTTAACATCCAATCGAAATAAGACCACGAGCACGGGTCCCTGTTGTCTAACACACCCATAAGTCCCTGCTACTCAAGTACACTGAGCTCGACGTGGCATCTTGGACTATTCGGCGGTTAGTTGCGTGTGGACTAGGAACACGCACCAACCCTAGCTTAACCCGAGGGAACACTCTTCTTATACACTTGACCAATCCGGTTAGTCTGGGACATACTTAAGACAGCCATTGTGCCGCACGTCTGTCTAGGCTTCGGATTGCCTTGTTGTTGACTAGAGTTAGTACTAAAGGATTCGCTCTGAAGAGTGTAGCCTGGTGATATTCGCTTAAAAGTGCGTATTTTTCACTGTTATCTTCTAAGCATTTTCATACTCTCCTACGTTAAAATGTTCTATTTATCTACTTTTCTACGTAAGAGTATCTTTTGTTGCGTAGAACACACTTTTCTGGACGAAATGGTATATTTGCATGCATTAAACACATTTTTGGAAGTCTAGATATTGAGTCGTTCTGATAAAGTCTCATTACGCGCTTCTTCTGTCGCAGGAAACCCCGATGGGACAATTCTCGAGACTTGCGAGCCCACATCGATCAGGAAAGCCCATTATCAAAGCTTAAAGAGCCCACATGCTATGACTAGAAGATATGGGCCAAATATGAGCTGAATAAGAGGACCAAAAAACCGGCCCAAAGAACGAAGAGAGCAGGAGAGCCAATGACCAAGAGACGGACCAAAGCGTTTAAAGCCACATGAGTCAGCAAAGAATGATAGTCTACTCTACTGGAGAAGCATGAGGATGGTCACAGTGAAGACCAGGGTTCCAGACCCTCTGCCAATATTTTTATCTCCATTTTCTGATATTTTCTCTCTCATCTCTCCTTATTCTCTCTCTCTTCATCTCTCGATCCTCGAATCTATTGACCTAACCCCAGAACTCCTGCCCATTGGCTCTGTCTCATCTCCCTTAACTTTCTGACCGTTGGATCTTCAATCGGACCGTTGGATCTTCCACCGGACCATTGGATCTCTCTAGA
The DNA here is from genome assembly GCA_035048495.1 of Euptelea pleiosperma. Lineage (NCBI taxonomy): Eukaryota > Viridiplantae > Streptophyta > Magnoliopsida > Ranunculales > Eupteleaceae > Euptelea > Euptelea pleiosperma. The sequence goes on from CM068543.1 coordinate 55,103,896, forward strand.
TCTGTCAATCTACCAATCTGGGTCCCAATCAAGTCACCATCCATCCGATCGCCATCAGACTGTCTGTCACATCATCTTGTGAGACGATGGACATCATCAATCCATGTGGGCCAGTTGTCGGGCCCATCATCATCGACCCGCTGTCCGACCAGTTAGTGGACCCCGTGAATTTCAAAATAATTTTAATTAAATTTTAAAAAATGGGGGGTCCACTAAATGGGGAAATTCCCCAAAGAAAAGTAGTGTTTTACTTAAAAAAAAAAAATATATATATATATATATATATATATATATATATATATATATATTTTTTTTATTTAAAAAATTCCCTAATTTCCATTAATGGAAACTAGGGAGCTTTAAAAGGGGAAGGAGAAGGGTTCTTTGGAACCCTAATCCCCCTCCAATCTCTTCCAATCCTTCCCCAAAACCCTTCTCCGCGTTTTCCCATCTTTTTTGGCCTCATTCTTCTCCTTCTTTTTCTTCTTTCTCTTTCTCCTCTTCTTCATCATCTTTATATCTTCGCCAGAGTTGCCTGCAACTCCGGCCGTCTGGTAAGGCTTCTTCTTCCTCTTCTTCTTCTTCTTCTTCTTCTTCACAACAAGTTGCAGGTCTGTAACTTCACCGCCTGTGCGCTCTTTCCACGCACCACCACTTCCTTCACGGCTTGCAAGAGAGCAAGCCGTTAGTTCTGCCCTCCGATCAGCACCTCTGCAACTCCGGGAGATCTTCAAGCTTGCAACTTACGGTCTCCACCACCAAGTCTTCCTCCTCCGATCTGCAACTCCATCTCCACCATCGACGCTGCCATCTGCAACTCCATGGGAGTGCACAGCCGATCGGTATTCCCCTCATCTCCACAGCTTTTTGCAGGTTCGACTACTGTGGGCACCTTCTAAATCCAGTAGCAACCGACCTCCATCTTCAACACCACGTTGTGCCACCATCACCACCATTTCTGCTGGTTGTCCTCCACCACCTGCAACTCCATCTCCACCACGTCCTCCAGCCACCATACCGGTCAGTAGCTATCGCCCCACCATTTGCAGTCATTGTCTCCTACGTTGCAGCCAAGAGAACCTAGCTGTTCCACTCTTCCACCCATCCGAGCCATCAACAATCACCTCCTTCCATCTCATGGCCGATCGAGCCGATCTCGAGAAAATTTATTAGGTAACAATCTCTCTTTTTCTCTCTCCTCTCTTAGTTTCTCTCTCTAGGTTAGATTCATCTTCGTCTCTCTAGGTTTTACATGTTTTCTAGATAGTTTTTTTTGCTTTCTAATGTAATTTGATTATTCAAAAGCATTGTTATTTCTGGGATTTTTAATAAAAGTTAATTGCTTGTATTGATTTCTCTTTTAGAATTAATTTTCTTGGTGTTGACGCATTTGCTTCCTTGCTATATTTCATGGTTCGCAAGAAAATAAAAAAAATTGTTTTAAATCTCTCTCCACCATTCTCACCTCTTCATTCTCTTTTTATCAATTTCTATGAAAAAATTCGTCATTGTATGTTCTTTAATGCGTGTTCTCTAACCCCCGAATGAGGATCGACATCCGACACTAATCCCTATACAAAAGTTCATATTTTGCAGGAATTAAATCGAAAAAGATACAAATGTGTTGATTCTAGGGTTTTCGTAACCAACGACACAGAAAAATCCTACTTTCACCTGGTGAGAACCTCTGAGTGCATACAGTTAGTCCGGCGGCTAAAAGATAAACCAGTGGTCCGCTCACTGTCATAATCTACTCTAACCCCAAAACTAACAAGATAATGCCTAAAATATATCCTGATTGTTTAGAATAGGATTATCTGTGCTTGGTGTGCATCATTTAGAATCACTACTCCAGTGTCTCCTTTTGGCAACTTTTTGCCAAATCTTGGGCTAGCTTTTTCAAGTAGAAACCCGGTTGGACCTATCTTAACCTTTTACTGACTCGATCTGAGAGTTAGTCCACCGCACCCCTCTATCGCCTCTAATGGCAGATGAACGGCCTCTGTATGAGACCTACTACAGTTTCTGTGAGAATCGAGGTGATCACTCTCAACAATGGTATGACAATTCTGCGTATCATGATGATACTCTAGTCTCGCACACTTCTACAGGGTATGATAATCACCGAGATCACCCCTCACCTCCACACCGTCCACCTCTCCATCTCTCCTTCCTCTTTACATTGCTGGCCATTTTTGGCCGGTAACCTGTAATTTTCTCCACCGACCTCCATCTTCCTCACACCCAGCGTGCTCTTGCCATCCTCCACCACCTCTTGGACTGGTGTTGGAACCTGCAACACCAGCATCTCTCCGTCACCTCCAACAGCAGCACCATCACGACCCTCTCTCATGGTTTTCTCTTCTCCTTCACGGACTGGATCTCCAACGCTCCTCAACAGTCCAAAGTTGTAGGTCTGCTAGCATCTCCACCGATCCGGCAGCCCGACAACCCTCATCTCTCTCAGTTGTTGGGCGATCTCTGTCACACCGTGGCTTCCATCTCGAGTTGCAGGCGTGCATGCAACCTCGTCATCGTCATCCATCCCCTCTTTAAGGCTGCCCTTCGTCTCCTTCAGCTGCCAACAGCAGCACAGTCAGCCACCGCCCTTCTCCACCCATAGCTCCACCGTCTTCATCTCCTCTAGCCGCTGCAACTACACCACGCACCAGCAGCTACCACAGAAAATCGCTCTCTCTTCTATCTAAAAAAGAAACCAGAAAAAAAAAAGAAAAAAAGAAAAAGAAGAGGTAGAAGAAAAGATGTGAGTAGATGAAGGGAGGGGCATTTTCTTACCTCCATTAGAGCAACTCCCCAGGGTTGCAACCAACCATTCACGCACCACTCATCACCACCATTCTTGGCTAGAGAACCACCAAGCAACAACATGTCGGTCCTGCTCGTGCACATCCGGCAACTCTAAATCTGCAAATCTTCATCTTTGCAGATCATGTTCTCTTGGCCGAACTCAAAATGATGTTGGCCATTCAATCGTGGTTGATCTCGCTAACCTCCAAGCAATCCACCATGGTAATATTCTCAACTTTCTCTCTACAACCTATCTTTCTCTCTCTAGGATAAATCTGTTTATGGCTTTCTAGATTGTTTTTGAATTTAATTTGATTTTGTAAGAACTCATTGAGGATGAATAAAATTGTTATTTTTATATTTGTTAGTTTACTTTTGTGTTTTTGGTTCTTTGTGGCAATTTCTCTCTCTAAAAATCACTAAGCATGTTTCAAATCGCTTCACCATTCTCACCCCACCACAATTTCTGAGATAAATCCGTCATTTCATGTTCATGAATCACGCGAACTAACCCCGAGTGCGGATCGACATCCGACACGAATCCCTATACAAAAGTTCATATTTTGCAGGATTAAAAATTAGATCAAATTACAAATGTGTTGAAATCAAGGTTTCCGTAATCAACGACGCGGAAAAATCCTACTTTCAATTACTTTGTTAGTTGAAGTGGAAGTTGGTAGTTGTTTCTTTCAATATAGGACGTCCCTTAGAATTCATATCATACAAGAAAGTCTACAGCAAAATTTGTAGTATAATGTGGTTGAGAAAAAAAGGGCGATAAAAATTATCCGATGCACCTGCCATCCATTATCCCCTAGATTGTACCTGTGCCAACCAACAAACTGATCCACATTGCCACTAAACCCAATAATTGATTGATATAATTCTGGCAATAAAAAGAGAAAATTATTGAATGCACCTGCCATCCATTATCCGCTTAATAGTACCTGCGCCAACCAACAAACTGATCGAAGACGCCGCCAAAGTGATGTAAACGCAATAATCATCCGATTGATATGCAATTCTAGCTAGTAGCACACTTCCCCTTTGGTAGGTAAGTTGGAAAATGAACTTGTAACAGAACTAAATACCACTAGTAGTCTTTATATTAACTTCTACCCAATCATCAAAACCTTACCCTCTAAATTACAAGGTGAAGATGCTCCAGTCAGTAGTTAGCTATGCCCCATCCAAGAGCATGTAGGGCCCATGGTACCTATCAATTGCTTGATTGATTGTTTTTTGCTGTACTAGTGTTCGGTTGTTGGAAAACTAGTTAGGGCTAATGATTTGTGGGTGAATCCAGGTTTTGTTTCATTCTCATCTTTTTTCAAGTGTTGTCCACTTCACGGGGAACCCTGTTGTGCATTCTCAAAACTGAGGAGCCCATTGGCTGAGGGGATTCCTATATATAGATATTAAGGATTAAAATTGTGGAGCCTTCTGAATATATTGATCCTGATTCTGTTTGTGTTTTTTTTTTTTCTTTGGTGGATATGCTGGGATTAAACTGGAAACCTCATTGTACTGACTGCCAACTAATTTCTGTTCTTATTGCATACTAAGGTATGCAGTGGCGAAAACATGATATGATCCCCCACTAATTTAGGCAGATTTCCAGATGCACCTTTGTTTTATTTTTCTGTGCGGGCGGTAGGAATCACTGTTGCCAACTCTTCTTTCACTCTAAGCTAGTATTTTCACCTTCACATGGCACTTACATTATTGGGCAAATAAACTTAATTTTAGTTTTTGAGACGTATGATACTTCTTTGCTACTTTAACCCAAACAGTCCAGTGTTGCCAAATGACCCTAAGTTGAATTTGTATTTTGGGCAGAAGCATTAGTGAGACATATGATCCAAAAATATTAGAAATAAAGTGTATACTTTTTTATAATGAGAAAGGGTATTGGAGATTATACTAGAAAACAATTGGATCCTGTTTTGTGGACCACTCCCATCCCCTCATGGCTCGCCTTAGAAGTGGAGGCAGATGGGACCAACGGTCCTCTTGTTTCTTAAGTTAATATATTTCTAGACTTGCTTACAAAAAAGAGTTCTGTAAGATTGTAATCTGACTCAAATTCTTGCAAATCTATCAAAATTATGGCATACACTAGATGCAATTAGTTACAATTAATTGTTAGTTGCTGGATTATCTCCTAAACTTTTGAATTAGACATTTAACCTTATGAATTGTCTCCTAGACTTCGAATGTAAACCTATTGCACCTTCTTTTCACCTTTGTGAGATGTCTTGATAGAGGTCTAATCTTGTTTAGCTAGCTATTGTACAAGATAATTAAAGTTTGATAAAAGATATTTTTTTGTTGCTTTTGTGCTTGGCTGGGAAGTAGTTGTGTTCCATCCACTTGTGGGAGGTTGCAATTTCAACCCATGTTGTGGTGTCTCAGTGGGTTGACATATCTGTCCAACAGGTATAGCCTGCCTTGTCTTGCTGATAGGTCTTTTGGCCCAGGCCAGAATCGCATTGCCTACCAACAAAATGTTTCTTTGTTGTTTCTATAGTACCATTTTCAACATCACAAAAATCTTGAGATCCATATAATACTTTTATTTAGGTAATCAGATTACTCATAATTTAAACTGACAGTTGTGGTTGGTAGGATAGGTTAGCGATTCTATTGCGAAGATGAAATAAAATTTGGATTTATAACAGAATTGGTATGGCAGTAAATTGAATGGGGCCTATGCAACGTAACAAGAATGATGTGTGAGTACAATGTCAAGAGACTTTACATTATTGAATTGCACCATATACTATCTTGATTTAAACTCTTTATGTGGATTCTTTTTCAGCTCATTGATTCTTCATTAGAAGTATCCGTTGTTTCTTGTACTATATTCTGTCATTTTCAATACTATTCCCTTGATAAAAAACCTTCCAAATGTGGTTATCAATTAGGTCTAATTTTTAGCACGCTTGTGCATCACGAGTTCACCACAGAATTTTGTGGTGGTATGGCTCTTATTTTGTCTAACACACCAAACATGTCCTTAAATACCTTATGTTTGCATGTCTTTACAGGGACCAATGCATACGTTCATTTGTCTCGTTGCACTATTGATGCAGGCTGCTGCAACATGCTGACATATGTAGCTGAATCTTTGAGCCTTTAAGAGCTGCTCTAAGCCCAGATGCACCCTACAACAGCCCCTAAATATATATATATATATATATATATATATATATATATATATATATATATATATATATATATTTTTATCAATACTACTTGGATTCTTCCCCTGCCTAGTGGATATATCTTGGAAAGAAACCTTGATATCTTGCAGTCACTTGATATAAATACCCCCGACAATTTTCTCTCAATCACTTCATTCTCTCTCTCTCAACCTTAAGAGCTGCTCTAAGCCCGGATGCACCCTTAAAGTCAAATCAATCCTTCAACCCTTTGAACTGACGAAAATATCATGTAAGGCTTATTTGAACACTGAAGTGAATTCATTGCTGTGGAGGAAAAATCTAGTGGACCCCTCCCGCACAATCCCCGAGGAGTGTTTCCTTTCATCACTGATATGTTTACTTACATTTAGCTTTTAATTGTGATTACAAACTCTAAGAAAATAAAAATAAAAAACACTGCACTGTGAGGAAAAATTATCCAAATTTAAGAAAAAATGGGAAATGAATTTTGGGCTTAGTAGGGAAAATTATCCAAATTTAAGAAACAATGATATGTTATTGCAGATTCAGGCATCGTTAGCTGCAGCTGAAAGTACACTTGCGGAAGCAAAAAAAAAAACAATATGATCTGATGCTGGACGGTGAAGAATTAGAATTAACTAAGCATTTAAAGGAAATATCACAGAAGAATGATCAGGTATTTTGTTATATACAGTTTGTGAATTTCTAGCTCATTCCGTGGATGGATTTTTTTTGTTTTTGCTTATGTTATATGGAGTCATGCTCCCTTTTTCCTATGGGAAAAATCTGGATAGACCACAAAGATGGTGTATCAATGTCATTCTAGTACATGTTTCATATTTGTAGGGTTGGACACTATTTGATGGGTCCTTACCTAGGAGATTCTCTACGCCAATAATCAACCTAATTGGATGATATGGATGCTCCATTTGTACCTTTGTGTCACTGACCTCATTAAAAACGGGCTAACCTGGTGGCAACACGTACCAAACTCAGAAGACGCCAGCCTGCTAAGATGGTAAAATTTATCGACGCTGATACCATAGACCTGGGTTCAAAACCTTTCTTCACCTTCGAGTTATTGATCATGTTGAATACGGGCTTACGAAAAAAAAAACTTTGATACTAACATATTTATTTCTATCTGAAACTCCAAATTAGGAATTGTTGAACTAATGCAGAACAAATCAATTGAGTTTGATTTAAGAAAAATTTACACCAAAGAAGGAGATTGCCTCCCCATCAAGGAAATGGTTACCGAATTTCTTAGCAAGGTCAATAATTAATGCAGACATGGGTATTAATAATGTCTGATGTACTGCATCAATTAACTTACTCTATTAATAATGGCCTGATCTAGAATGCATTCGTTGAAAGAGATCCAATCCAAGTGGAAAGCTTGCATTTTTTCTGAAGTTCTGGCTTACAAGCATAATTTATTGTTCTTTATTATTATTTTTAGGTAGTTTTCATCGTTTTTGTTCTGGGTGATCAATTTTGATTCGACTTATGTTTGATTCTGTAGTTGAAGGTGCACAGGTATCATTTTGGGCTCATTGTCTTAGACTCAGGGGGCATGCCAATGTGAGACACTTATATAAGCTGGCAATTCATCCAAGTTATGATCCACATAACAAGGACATGAAAATTTTCCCTTCAGACGACACAAGCGTCATGTCAGATATGTCCATTGGGAAATTGGAATAAAGGTTTCATTTACCTTTCTCGTTTATCTTTTGCTAGTAATTTTGATCCAATTACACAAACTTTATTTTAGCTAATGAATCCATTAAATAATGGGAATTATTTCTAAAATTAACATTTTAACCCCCCAACTAAAACAAAATTATGGTCTAATATAATTTCTAACTACCATGACTGGGAAATATAAAGCTTAAGCCCAGCCAAAAGGTTCCTTTCCTCTACTTTGTTATTGAAGGAATCACTTATCAGTCCAGAAAAAACCTTCAAAATTATGCCACATTTCTTATATTGCCATCGATCCCTGCCAATTATCTATTTTATAGCTTTAGTCAATCTTCTTTCATCCCAAGTGGATCATAAAAACATGTTCATGTTCAAAGTATTCTTCCCTCTTTTCATAAAGATACAAACACTCACTTTCTTCTTAGTAGTAAGAACAAGACTATCTGCTGACCCACAATTCGAAGCTTGCAAGCCTCAAAAATGTGATGAGAATGGCCCAAACATAAGCTACTCATTTTGGATCCATGGTCAGCAAGAATCCTATTGTGGATACCCAGGTTTTAAGCTTTCCTGCAAGAATAGATTGCCTGACCTCAAGTTGTCTAACAATGATTATATCATATGTGAAATCTTGTTCAATAACCAATCTATTTTGGTCGCTAATGCCAAAGTGTTGGATGAAACCTGTCCTCATTCCAGTCACAATTTCACCATTGATCACAATTGCTTCGATTTTGGCCCTATCCAAGTCTACCTCTTCATCTCTTCGATTGCACCTCTCTTCCTAAAGAATGCTTACACTATTTGATTGATGGTTGTACTACCGATGACACACGAACGTCTCTGACCGTGTTTAGTCATGACCCAATGTTGAATTACATCAACTTATCGGGAAAGACTAGGCCCCAAGTATCCATCTGTGGCTCCACCACTATTAGATTTCATGTGTCAACACGTTTCCTTTTGCACCTTCTTCTACTCCATGCATAGTAATTCCTATTTTTTCAAAGTTATTCTTGTTGTTCAGTTATTGACTCAAAAAATACGGGGATTTTAGTTTCAAGAGGAGGACTAGCAGCACAAATTTCTTTTCTATTTGTTCTTGATATTTTTTTCCTCCGTTGACCTCTGTAGTTTTTTTTTTTTTTTTTTGTGGTTATTGGAGCACAAAAAGATATAAAATATATCTGGGTATTTTCTTACCAAGCAAACCCTAGAAGAAAATGATACAAAAGAAGTAAAAACATGGGCGCTTTCATAGAAGATGGAGGCTAACGTTTAGAACAAGCACAAATTTTCTTAAAGATTTGTCTCTATGTCACTATTTCAATATTAGAGTTTGTGAAGACTACGACTTAGGTGCTTTCTAGATACAAAATTGTTTCAAGTGCGACCCAACAATCCATTCTTTCCAAAAATCTTTGGTGATTATGCTGCAGGTAACAATGGCAAAAGGGTAAAGAAGATTGTAATAGGTAATATACCCATGAAACTTAGTTATGTAAGTCCTTGCACACACGAGCTGCTAGTCCTACTTGTTACATATCACCCATGAGAGCTCTTCTCTCCCCTCTTATTTTGTATCTTTCATGGCAAACTCAGGTATCTCAATGCAGTCTATCACCATATCTTTAATTGGAAAACTTCACCTGGAATATAACTGCATTTTTTATTTTCTTTCTATTTTCTCGAGGGATATATGCTTGCAAACAGGTATTCGGTGCCTCTTGGTTGTGGAACAACCTTGTGGTATTTTATTGTTACTAAATTCCTAATTTGATGATCTTGATATTAATATGATGATCCAAGGTGACGAAGTGTTGACATAAAAAATGGCCACTTAAGTCGACAAGGGCAGGACACAACTAATGTCAATTAAAGCAAGCTAGTTCTCCTATGCAACATTGATTGTTGGGGCTGTCCTGCGTATTATCGTTTAGGATTTCATCTGATGAAGCAAAGTAGTTCTCCTTTGCTTCTTTAGATGAGCCATGCTCGTTTATCATGATTTTAGTTCAACAAATGTCAAAGTTTCGTAAAGGGGCATATCTCTTCCCTTTGCTTTGCATAAATAAAAGATGGAGCATGGATACATTTGCTAATCTTTTAGATTTCATTCTCAATTAATTTTTGATAAGCAGGGGTTTCCACAATGAAGTCGCTTATTCTCGTTGGAGGGTTTGGAACACGATTGAGGCCGTTGATTCTCAGTGTCCCAAAGCCGCCAGTTGATTTTGCAAATAAACCATGATTCTGCATCAGGTTTACAAATTATCTTTTTGTGTTCAAGTTTAATTATTGTCTCTTTATTTTGATGATTTGGTCATCACAATATTTCCATTTAAAATAAGGTTGTGATTCCTATTCTTGTTACTAATTTTCATGGATCACTTGAACAACTCTCTATATTAACTTTCATCCTTGAATTTGTATCAGATTGAAGCTCTCAAGCTATTGGAGTGACTGAAGTGGTTTCGGCCATCAATTACCAACCAGAGGTAAAACAAAGAGCTCCACCTTCACATTCACAAAGCCCCCTTGATACCCCATCAGATCATTGTAGCTAAATTTTGGCATACCCTCTTGTTGGAAACACCTTATTTTGTAGGTGATGCTGAATTTCTTTAAGGAATTGGACACGAAACCTAGGATCAAGGTCACTTGCTCACAAGAGACTAGGCCACTCTGCACCGCGGGTCCCTTGGCTCTAGCCAAGGGCAAGCTGGTCAATGATTTTGGTGAGCCATTTTTCGTCCTCAACAGTGATGTTATTAGTGACTACCCGCTCAAAGAAATGATCGAATTCCACAAAGCTCATGGAGGAGAGGCTTCCATAATGGTAACCAAGGTAATATTGAATCTAATATTCCTCATTATCATATCATCTGATCTTTCTCGGAGATATAAAGCCCTATTTTCTGTAGTTGTGAAACTTTTTGATAAGTAAATGACTGAAATTGTTTCTTACTGGACAGGTGGATGAGCCATCAAAGTACGGTGTTGTAATACCCTGAACTTTCGTTCTAGGGTATTACGGTAAATTCACCTAATAATGAAAACCTTAAACTTTTTCACTCTTATTATTGTTTAATTTCATGCTTGAGTATGTGTATTCAGTTTAGTTTCATTCTGACAACTTTGAAAAACCTACTATTTTTGAAACTTGCTCTTTAGGGCTAAATTCTTGCTAAAAATAATGAACCATAACTTACAGGGGATTTTTTCTTTCCCCAGCTAACATTCCAGAATTTTTATAAAAAAATTATTTTGTGGGCCCGAGACACCAAAAATATTCCTATTTTATCCTTAGCAACTTACCTGTGAAATTTGGAACCTTTCTTGAGACAAAAAAAAACCCTAGCAGGAAATTTTAGGAGATTTTGACAAAAATAGTATTTTCGTAATTTTTAAACTTTCCTACCATTCTTATATTTTCAAAAAAAATATTTAATTATATTTTATTTATTTAATAGGAGCGTGGGACCCGCAAATCACTTTCGGGTCATTCCAATGTCATTTGACACTTTTCTAGGGTTTTGAACATTTTTATGATTTGTGTGTGTGACATGTGTCAATACCTTATTGTATGGACTTTTAAATTATATAATATAGTTTGATTGAATTAATTTATAATTATTTGTGTTATGATTGTTGGGTGGGGCCGTATGGCCGATCTAGAAGTCTTTTGGGCTTAATAATATTCTTAAATGAAGCCTATTGATGTATATGGGCCTTGGGCCCATTTCTAACCCATTAATAGTGTAAAATATAAGTTTTTGATGGTTGAAAAAGTCATCCCTTTGATAGTTACGAATTTCAACAAAATAGAAACCCTAATCCTTCCCTAAACCTATTTATAAAAACCCTAAAGTTTTAGAAGCTTTCACAAACCCAACTCCATTGAAGAATAGAGAAAGCTCCATTAAACCTTCATCCGGGCACCGATCGCAATCGAGCAAGAAGGGAGAATTGACGGGGACTCCGATTAGAAGAACATACTCCGAGGAGAAGACGATCCGACGACTTTCAAATTTGAAGAAACTTTTGATTTTCATTAAAATTGAAGAAACCTTGAGGTAAGTGCGCTTGATCCATCCTATTCTTGTTTTTCTTCAAGAATTTTTTTTTTTTTTATTAGATAATGGTTGATACTCATTATAAATTAATTTCAATTATATTTACTTTATCCTTTTGGGTTGAGCTTTATTTTGGGCCACCATGATGGGTTTTGCCATGGTCTATTTTGTACCTATAACGGATGACTATGTTTTTTTTCATTTTTGTTGTATTTTTATAATTTAAATATTTTTATAATTATTTTTTTATAAATACTCTATGAATCTATTTTTCAAAACCGTTTAGTTTGTATTTTTCTAATTTTTATTGATTAAGTTATGATTTTTCTAAGTTGTATGACTTTACCAAAAAACTCAGAATTTCAGATTTTACATGGTCCAATTCACTTGGGATTTCGATCTATATTTTTAACCTAAATATTTTTTTAATTATTTTTCATGGATACCTGTATCAATCTATTTTCTAGAACCTTTGAGTTTATAATTTTCTGATTTGTATTGATTAAGTTATGATTTTTCAAACGTGCTGGACTTTTCTGTAAAACCCAGAATTTCAGATTTTACACGGTCCACTTCACTTGAGATTTCGATCTATATTTTTAACCTAAATATTTTTCTAATTATTTTTCATAGATACATCTATCAATTTAGTTTCTAGAACCTTTAAGTTTGTATTTTTTCGATTTGTATTGATTAAGTTATGATTTTTCAAATGTACTGAACTTTTTTATAAAATCTAAAATTTCAGATTCTGTCCGACCCACTTAATTAAGGGTTTCGACCCATATTTTGAATCTGAATATTTTTATATTTTTTTTCTTAAATACCTCTATAAATCTAGTTTCTATAACATTTGAGGTTGTATTTTTTTGATTTGTATTGATTAAGTTATGATTTTTTAAATGTACGGGACTTTTCTGTAAAACCAAAAATCCCAAATTCTGTTCGGCCCAATTAATTAAGAGTTTTGACCTATATTTTGAATCTGAATATTTTTTTATTTATTTTTTCTAAAAACCTCTATGAATCTAGTTTTTAAATCCATTGAATTTATATTTTTTTTAATTAAGTTATAATTTTTATAATGCAGTACATTTTTTGTAAAAAACCTATTAATTGTTCATGGTTCGGTCATGATTATTAACTATTAAGATTTTAACCTTGTTGTTTGACTAAACCCTAGATGGTTTGACCTATACTTGTTTGCATGGGGATCCCACCCATGTGTCTTGGATCTCTCATAGGGTTCGGCCAAGTGTCTTGGATCCCTCATAGAGTTCAGCCATGGCGTGTTGGATTTTCTTGCGATTTTCACTTATATTATTCATCGATGTTGATTGTGATCTTTGGTCATGTCTTATTGACTATTATACCTAGATGGTTCGACCTATACTTGTATGCATGGGGATCCCACCCATGTGTCTTGGATCTCTCATAGGGTTCGGCCAAGTGTCTTGGATCCCTCTTTAGGGTTCGACCTTGTGTCATGGATCCCTCATAGGGTTCGGCCATGGTGTATTGGATTGCCTTGTGATTTTCACTTATATTATTCATCCGTGTTGATCGTGACCTTCAGTGATTGTTACATATTATTCATGGTTAACCCTAATTCGTTCCCATATTATTATTCTTAATGATCATTGGTTCATTTTATATTTTTATTTAAATGTTAAATACATGTGTGCTTATGTCATGTAACCCTAGTACATCTTGTTGTCATACCATGATCATCACGTCATTTCATATAAGGGGTGCATAAGGGAACGGGGTTGAAGTATATTATATACGTTTATATTGGTTTTATTAATTAATCAGGGTTCGGTACCCTAGGGTGAAAGTCCCCAGACGTTATTATATCCTGCAGATGGGTCGATGAGACCGCTCCCAGTGCGGGAAGGAGATGGAGACCCTATGTGGTTATGGGTACTAGTTGCATTGGCATCCCATACTCACGTGCATTCACCCTCATATTCATGTCATCCTTATTATATGATTGAGATGCATACCTTGATTTAAAACTTGTATAGTATGATATCATACCATGCACACTGTTGTATTACTGGGCCTCGGCTCACGGTGCTACACCGATATCATTTTCAGATTTTGAGGAGCCGGGTACGTGAGATGATTTTGAGACGAAAGACTCCGGTGCATTCGAGGAGATCGGCGAGGATTTGGGAGTCGATCCCACACTTTAGAAAGTTGTATTTGATTATTTTATAACATTATTTATTTATTTTCGCGGGCATGTAAGCCTTTGATTGAGAGCATGTTCTCACTTCCATCTCTCCACATTTAGTTGATTGATTGAATTATTTGAATTATGAATTATTTGTTTCCTACATCTAGACCTTTTTTTACTTAGTCGGTTTTCAAATGAACCTTAGTAGTCTAATTGACCTAATTGGACCACTAGGGGACATTCATGGATCACCTCTGGGTTCGGGTACGGGTCGATCCATGGATTTTCGGGTCGTATCTGGGTATCCGGATTCGGGGCGTGACAGGTGTGGTGGTTAAGGAAGAGGCTATTTCTGTTTGGCATTTCTTTTGTTTGAATGTTTCAATTAATGCCAATGTCTTATCTTTTCTTTCAGCTCTGCTCTATACAAGAGGTGGCAACTCTGAACAGTCTAGATAAGTGAATTAATGGGCAACATGTATGGTATGGAGGGTGTGGGGTCCATTGAAGACAATGAATGGTAATTTTCCTGTTTAACATGTATTTCATGAAAGAACCTGACCATCGATTGCAACAGAAAGGAAGCACATTTGTTTTTAGTAAAATTGCAATTGAAAAGTAGTTTTAGAGTTGAAATTGAGAAATAGATCAATCAGCAACTCTACTCGATCATTTTAGCCCTTATTAGGGTTATTTCCAAATATTTTCGAAAATTTACTCACTTCTAGTTTTTTTTTTTAACTTTCTTAGTCTTTCATGAACTACCGCATGACCCAGAACTCAAGCCTCCTTTTCGTATTAATGCACTGATTGAAGAAGCAGGAGCTATTAAGGTGAATACAGTTTTGTCCTCACAAGTTGCATATTTGAATAATAAGGACTTTTGAGCTAGTTCAAGTCTAACAATATACCATTTTCTATGATTCCTTAGGCTGAAGTGATTCTTAAAGTACTTGCTGAATTTTCCTCTGACGTTACTGCAACAGTTGTACGTAGTACAGATGCCACTACCAAAATCTAGGTGCTTTTTTTCTTTCTTGGTTCTATGCTTTTTTCTTTTCTTTTCCGTGCAATCATTGGTTATATTTGACAAGGTTGAATGGGCAAGATTTGTTGCATATCATGAATAGGTGTCCGTGCAATCGTACGCTTAAGGTATATATAAAAGGTTCTTGAAATTTTACGTTGCAAGTTTTGCTTGCAGAAAATGACATCTACGTACAGTCAAACTTTACCTTATAAAAAAAAATATACATTTATTGTAATTTATATTCTTTTCTTACTTTCATTTCTACAGAGCTACCATGTATTAATGATGAAAAGTTGAAGCGACCAACTTACTTCCCACTCGACGCCATGCAATTTATGATGGAAAATTGAAGCGACCAACTGACTTCCCGCTCAAGATGAAGGGGGTGATTTTTTATTTTAAGATTATAGAACTGTGTATATATCATAGTTTGATCAAGACTATAGTGATTAAGTTTTTTGCATTTTCAGCAGTTTCTTTTTTATGAATACAATATCAGGAGTTTGTTTTAGTGTTGTGCCTTGGGAATTAATGACTTGGTGGCAAATTTAGATTTTAATGATGCTTTTTTTTGCTTTTAAATTCTTTATATTGATTATTTGTGAATTTTTAGCATTTGTTAGTCATGATAGAAACTTGTGAGCCTTTTTTTAGATTATAATACTATTGTGAGCCTTTTTTGCTTTTAAATTATTTATATTGATTATTTTAGATCTTTGGCGATAGTGACTTTGTAATTTTTTTTAAAATTATGAAAAAGAAAAGACTACAGTTTAGGAAAAACCATAGTCTTTAAAAAAGGTAATGTTAAATTAATATGAATATGGTTTCTTGAAAAATTGTAGTTTTTTTTATAGACTTACAACTACGGTTTTATCTAAAACCATAGTCTTTTTTAGATGTTTAACATCGGTTTAACTTTTTAGACCACGGTTAATAATCATAAAGACTATGATTATTTGAAAAATCGAAGTCTTTTATGTAGACTTACAACTACAGTTTGGGATAAACCCGTAGTCTTATACCTCTTATAGACTGCGGTTAAAAACCATAGTTGTTTTTGCTAACTTTAGACTACGCCCGATTAGACTACACTTTTAGAGATAGTTTTAGACTACGGTTTACAGTGAAAGACTATGGTCTTTAACCGTAGTCTAAAGAGTTTTTTGTAGTAGTGAGGTTGCCCTAAATCCTTAAGAGGACTCATTCCCATTACCTACCATCTCTATATATGATATGAGGGAGGCAAGGGAGCTCCCAATAGTGAAAAATGTACTACCCTTAGGAGAGCTCTCCAAACCTCCCAAAAATCTCTCATTCTCTCTCATCTTCCTCTCCTTCTTCCATTGAAGCACCTTCATTAAACCTCCATTAAAGAACATTTTCAAGCCTTAGAACATCATCGTCCCACAACCAAAATGAGACCAAACCTAGCATTTAAACCCTCTTATCAACCTCTTCAACATAATTGGAAATCAACGACATCGGAGAACTCAAATAAGAACGTGGTGTTTCCCTTCTAGCATTAAATTCAAGCTTCACAATATGGTTTTATTGTCTATTTAAGTAGGTAACCCCTACCGTGCATATCTTCATTTATATATTTCGTTTTCTCTAAGAATGTTCATTATGGTTAAAAATTAGTTGAATTATTACTTTGAACCCCATTATGTGCTTCTATTTCTTTTTATCTTAATATTATATTGTTTTTTCCTTTCAACCCCATTCTTGTATATTATCTTTGATTTGGAGGAAAGGATAAGGGGTGAAGATGTGCCATGACCATGCATTAATGGAAACTACGGATAATTCTCATTAGTGGATCGGTCATGAGAACACCCCTAGGTGAAAATGTTTTTGGCCTTAGCCCTCCACTCGTTATAGTTATTTTGACATTTGATTTACACTATGCTTATCATGGTCACTGGGGTTCATGTGAGGAAGTTTAATTTTTTTGTCATTAAGCAAGAAGGGCTAGAAAACCCTAGGATGAAAGACCCCAAACAATCTTGCAGATGAGCCATACGGCTACTCCCAACAAGGGAAGGAGATGGAGACCCATTAGTAGTTCAGTTATTGGGATGGGACATTCTCACATTTTACATACCTTGTAGATCATTGGTTGTATATTGATTGTTTTGTCTTGCTTATCACATGCTCTATTCTATCATTGTTTTCTAATGATTATGCTTAGTTAACTTTATATGTAGATTAAGAGTGTCATGGGATTACCCGTTGCACTACTGAGTCAGTTGGACTCACGGTGTTTTGTGACACCGCACAGACGAGTTGGGCTTTAACCCGATAGATGACTCTTCGTGGAAGTACCCGATGACAAGGAGTATGAGGATGGTGATCACGGCGAGCCTTTGGAGGCATCAGAGGAGTTCTAGTCCTTTAAACGTTTTCTTGATAAAAACCGGTTATCCTTGATTTTGATTTCAGGCTTGTTCTGGCCTATTATTGGGAACTTGTCCATTTTTATCTTATGGATGATGCTTAGTTATTTTTATTTAATAAATATAATAATTTGACATTATATTATTTATATGATGATAGTAGATTAGTGGTTAATAGTGGAAAATCGACCATTAATGGACCTAGACCGAGTTTTGGAGTCGAGGGACTAAAAGCACTAGAAATACCCACTACAACAAAATATGCTTTTAACGGCATTAAGTTTATAGCGTTCATAGAAAAACACAATAAATTTCTAGATTTCTTGGCGTTTTACTCTTAAACGCTGTTAATATCCGATTTCCACGTTACAAATCCTATTATTTTCTACCAAGAAACTAAATTCACAACTTACATTCCGAGAACGCAGTTGATTTTTTAGCAAAAAACTCACGCCCAAAATGTGTTTCGCGTGGGCTTAATTAGCTACCCAAATAGTTTTCTCTTGTATACCTCTTCACCTCTCTGTCTCCTCCTCCCCCCCCCCCCTCTCTCTCTCTCTCTCTCGCCATCACTCTCTCGTTCTCTCTTTCACCCCATCTCTCCCAACTCTCAATAATCAGAGATCGCAAAATGGGGTTTTTCATTACCTTCTCCTTAGGTTTAAGGCTAGAGAAAATTTTATCACAGTCGAAAAAGAGATGGATCTACGGTTTGGTTTAAGGGGTGAGGTGCGAACTAGAGATTTTTGAGTGATTTGTACGGATGGAGGTTTGAGAGGAGAGATTCGAATCAATTTGTTGAAGTTCTTCGATGAGATGTGCATCTTCTTCGGCCAAGCTAAGGAAAGAGGATGCTTTTGCAATCAGACAGCTCAGATTCAAAGACTTGTCTTTCAATCATGGTTTCTGGTTTTCTTCTTAATAGCCCTAGAAGTCTGAAATCTTCAATCGCATCTAGTTTTTTTGATTTGTTTCTATAGAATAGCTTCGATTTCTCTGGTAATGCTTCGATTTCTTTGCTAAAGTTTTTGAAATCTATGTCTAATTTCGTAGAAAATTAGAGAATCCTTCATGTTCAAGGCGGGCAGCGTGTGAACAAGATCATATCGAAGTTTTAGAGGTTGTTTGCGATGAGCATGGCATAGATCTGACCGAAAGGTACCATAACCTCAGATCTGCAGCTAAAGCATGTGAATGTCTACTAGAATGAGGATTTTTGAGGGAGGTTCATTCCATGTGCAGTGCTCATGGATCTGGAGCCTAGAACCATGGATAGAGTGAGGGCCGACCCCTATGGCCTGATCTTCCATCTTGATAATTTCATTTTTGAACAATCTAGTGCAGGAAACAATTGGGCGGCCATTACATTGAGGGAGCCGAGCTCATTGATTCAGTTCTTGATGTCATCTGAAAAGAGGCTGAGAACCGTGACTGTATTCAAGGTATAATAGATCATATATCTCCTTGATTTGAAAGTTGTCTTGTGTTTTCTGATCAAGCTATGGGATTTTTGGATTCATCTTCACTAATACCCCCTTATTTTAATTATGTTTTCAAATCTATGCAGTTTTCAAGTGTGCCACTCATTGGGTGAATGAACTAGTTTTGGGATTGGTACTTTGCTGATCTCAAAGATCATGGAAGAGTACCCAAACCGGACGATGCTCAGGTTCTCCGTTTTTTCTTCACCAAAGGTTTCAAATACTTTGTTCGGCCATACAATGCCACACTCTCTGTTCATCTACTGGTGGGAAATGCAGATGAGTGCATGGTGTTGGATAACGAGGCCTTATACGATATTTGTTTCTGGACTCTTAATCTAACTATCCTAGCTGTAAGTATATAACATGCTGTAAAATCTTGTTCTTCTATATTAAACATGTTGTTTGCCGGTCATATGAGTTTGTTATGATTCGGATATAATTTGTGTATAGGGTTTCTGTAATTTATGCATATGGCTTTGTAGAATTTTCTTTGTTATGTGAGTTTTTATAAATGATCTTTACATTGTTTGGTATTTGGTGTATTTGAAATGTTTTGCTTGATGAAATTTAATCTGTTGACCAAAAATATTAACATCAGGCCTAATGAACCTCGAAATGCGTCACTATCAGTTTATTTTATTGCATTCTGTGTTCTCTTTTAAATATGCTAGTTATATGGGTTTATGATCCATAGTTTAAATTTCTTAATGGTTAGATCTCAAGTGCTCATCACCCTCCCATCCTGATTGGATGGTGATGGGATGTTGGCGATTGTGGGAATTACTAAACCTGCCCAGTGCTCATCATTTACTATAGAAATCAGTAGGCCTGTATTGCTATGCCTCTCATCATTCCCGTCCTATCAAGAACAAACAGTGATAAACATTTGCATGCTGATCAATTGGTGCATAAAAAATGCTACTTTATTCCATGTATCCACAATTATGATTTCCTTGATTTTCTCCACATTTTTTTAATTCAATCAATGTGTGTGTAATAATCTCTTATGTTTAACATGAACATCTATTTTAACAAATATCACTTGTGCTTGTATGTCCTCTTACGATGAGCAGATTAGATGCGTAAAAATGTATCTCTTCTTGAAATGGCTAACTTATTCAACAATCTGTGGTTGATGGTTTCTCTAGGACTTGAAAGTTGTTGTTTTCTTTGCACTATAACCTCTTCCTACATCATCCATTTGGTTCAAGTTTGATGCTCTATTTCTAGATCCAAATGCAAATAAACTAGTTGCAGGCACAACCTTTTACTTTGAAAGTACTTGGGCCATACTTTGCTTGGTAAGGATTCTACCTACTTACCCATCTCTTATGTCGCTTTTCCTTCTACCCCGAATAAATTTTTTGTTATGGTATGGGGATAAGTATCATGATAGGAATGTTGAGAAAACGCAAACATGCTTGTTCAACAAACTATACTCATATTCATTCTTGGTTTAATTTGACCCTAGCCAATGTCAACTTGACTGAGTTTTTTGAGTATTGGTTAGTCTTAAGAAGGTTCAACACCTAATCTTTTGAAATTCTACCAACTTTAGTATTGTTTTTCAAGTTCTTATTGAGAGTTATTGAGGAGTCTGATTTTTTAGCCAAGTCAAAAGAAAACCACATTGTAGGAAAAGCTGTCTTAGCCAAGTTGTTGCCTTTATAGGCTGTGTTATTCTGTGGCATTTATTGGGGTTTGCCCTATCCTAGGAACCATGTACAGCCTGACTTTAGAAATAGATTTTGAACAAGGTATACAAGGATTGATGACAACTATAACTCTTTAGATCAGGTATTGTACTAACTTTGCATGTCCGTCCAATTTACCTTAATTTGTTTGCTACATTTTACGGTGATAAACACCTTTTAGATCTTGATATAAGGAAATTTGGACCATTGAAAAAATTCAAAAAGAACCTTTGAATGGAATTTAATTTTTGCAACCCAAATATGTAAAATCGGGTCTTCATTTATGGCAGAAAGTAAGAATATTTAAGTCCATGGGGAAATATATGTCAGGTGAATCAACTTTTGAAAATTTTCTGGGTCTGAACTTTAAATTTTAGTTCCAATGGTTCTCTTTGTTTGGTTTTATTATGTAAACAATCCTAAGATGTCATAGTTTTTAACAAAGTTTTGTCAACTCACCTGCACTTGCCACTCAATTCTTTTCCTTTTTCAATAATAGGACAAACTGCCTTCTTAGGGAGACTCATGCTTTCTCGGTTTAACTGTAGTGTTGTTGTGTTTTTTATATCTTACCAAAGTGTGTACTTTATAACAAACTGAGATCTACTGAAAAAGCTTACATATCAGGAAGCCACTATTAAGATTTGTAGAGTTGTCTTGATGTTTAATTCAAGTCTTGTATTAGTAATATATACCAAACCAATGCTATGTACTAAACATTGTAATTTTTCTTTGATTGAAGGAAGTAGCTTAGCAGCCATTGATTCAACTGGTTTTTCAGACATATGTGCGGGTTTTACTTGCAATGGTAAAACAAGAACCAGTTCAATCAAGTTCCAAAAACTAGATCTTCATTGGAATGGTAAGTTCTCCTTTTTTGTATTTACTTTTTAATATCCATGTGCCGTGTAGATTACATCAAGTTTGTATAACTCAAAGAGTCAGGATCCTATACGCCATGGAGTTGGGTAACCACACCTCTTTGTGGATTCGAAAAATCAAAGATTTTTGGTTTCGCATAATTGGTGATTGATTCATGGATTCGAAAAATCACAGATTTTTGGAGATTTAAAAAAAAATCAAAGATTTTTATGACTAGGGTCTCAACCGAGACGGAATGAGACTTTGAACCGCGGGTGGACGTAAATAGTGGTGGTTGTAATTATAATTTTTGAAAGTATATCTTATTAATTTTTCATTTTTTCTACACTACCTTTATACTCCTCTATTATATAGTTTTAATATAAAGTTTTTGAAGTATGGCGGGAGTCATATCTAGCACAGATCCCATAACATATCCAAGTAGTGTTGAAGCAAGTACCAGATGGATATTTCAAGGATTTAGTGCCATAGTATTGAGAAAGCAAAGAATATATACCAACTCATGGTTTGGAGGATAAGCTTTTGGGTTAGAACACTTCAAGCCTAACTAATGGAGCATTAGCAGGCGTGAAATAGATTATTCTATGCTCGAAGACATTCAGTATCCACTTCACAATTACTGATGGAAAGTTATGAAAAGCCTCTAAGAAGCCACCTAAATGTTAGAATAGAAACATAAAATTCAGTTTTTTATTAAAAGAGGGCCACTTACGCTGCACTCGATGTCAACTCTCAAACGCTAGACCTAAGATTAAGCTATTAATGGCTGGGATGGGTGCTACAACGATGCCCCCATTTACTGCAGGTTGGCAAGAGAAGAATAAAGCAAAACCTTAGCCGTAAATGGAGTTCTTGTATAGAAACTGTAACAAGAAAGCAACCGGAAACTATAGTACATTATTGCCTTAATTTTCCTGAACTTCGTAGAATTTTCTGTATGGGTGTACTGATTTTCAACTTCAAGCAATCCAATATCTGATTTATTCTGTCTTGAATGCCATTATCAAATTCTGGAAAGTGATGGTGATTTTGTTTTCAGTAAAAAAGTTATGGGCATCAAGATTGGATGTGTAGTCATGTATCTCTGAAGAACTTAATATTTTTTTGAACTCTGAGAGAGGATTTTGAATTATGTTTCAACCATACAGTTTTTTAGAATTAGGGAAACATTTTTTACTTAACTCAAGGTTTATGATTGAAATCAAGGTTTAATTGTCATGCAGGAAAGTATGCGAGCAAGAGCATCTTCAACAGCTGGTACAATTATGGTTTGGCTTCTTACCTCTTAGTTCTATATGAAGTTGTAATATAATTTAAGTTAGCTCACAGGCTTCACCACTATGGAACTTACCATTTAAATTGTTTTAAACATGTTGATTTAAGCAACCAATGATGTTGTTTGAACACTGTAGGTAGAGGAATCAATAGTGTTGGAAACCTTGAGCTAATTACTATTATTGCTCATGAGCTACTCCAACTTGGGCCAAAATAACAGTTACTGTCCATTTATATA
The DNA here is from genome assembly GCA_035048495.1 of Euptelea pleiosperma. Taxonomy (NCBI): domain Eukaryota; kingdom Viridiplantae; phylum Streptophyta; class Magnoliopsida; order Ranunculales; family Eupteleaceae; genus Euptelea; species Euptelea pleiosperma. The sequence continues at coordinate 55,126,859 of CM068543.1, forward strand.
TTGGGCATTACAATGCCCATGTGCTTGCATGCAGTCCCAAAAGAAGGCTGAACTTCTCATATTGTCGGTTAAGATCTGTCTAGTTCATTGGTGTTTAATAGATGTTCAACATCCTGTGTTCAAACACATAGATTAACAAGACTTAACAAGTATTGAGACCTAGAAGTTTCTCCTTCAATCTTAATCTACACAGACAAATGTTTCTCATGGTGGGTGGGAGAGACATTAGTGTCCAATAGCGCTATGGCACCGAACTTTTGACCCCCATTAAAGTCCATATTGTAACTTATAAAAAGCCTTTCTTGGCTTAGTTTTTTTTGTCTCTATTCAAGAAGTGGATATAAGTATTGGGACTTTGTCTTAAAATATCAACATTTAAGTAGTAAGGAGTTATAGTTTTTAGTGTTATATCACATTTGTACATATTTACCAATTTGTAGACACACACACACACACACACAAGATCAGGATCTAGGGACAACATTTTTGACAACAAATTTGACAGGAAAAAATTGGCACAGGCCAATGTATAAAGTAGAAGTTTTGGAATGGGATGATATTTGGTGAGGATGGTCTCTATGGTGAGGAGATCATCCTCACAAGAAATCAAAACATTCTAATATTCGTATACCAGTTTACAAGTTGAAGAATTATGGACCATCTATTTTTATCATTAACTTGAAAACCACATTTGATGGGGTTAGAAATTTGAGAATATGCTGATTTTTTGTAGGGGTGATAAGCCCGCTGTCATAAGCAGCCTTGTAACTTTAAAAAAATGAAATACAATTTATATATTATAATATTGAATGATCGAAGTGTTAATTAATTTAGTCATTTCACTGTGCTTTATGCTTTGGTGGTCAGCAAGTCAGACACCTAGAACTTGAACCATACATGTTATCCCATACCCAAATAACATTGCACAAAATCACTAAAAAGGATCATGTGAAACATAAACATAAAATGCGTTTGGATCATTTTTTGGGAAGTTGGTGAGAGATCCATGTTTGTTGATGAAAACATTTTCTTTGCATGAAGGATTTGAGGAACTAGTATAACAGTTGTTAAGAGGTTATATTGATTTTATCTCTTCTTTTATAATTTTGCTTACTTTGGTCTATGTATGGTATGGCATGGTTATGTTTATATACCTTTAGGATTCTGATTTCAGTAATTCCTTTTTTAGTAACAAAAATTTTGTGAATAAAGAAGCTACAACAAAGAGCTCTTTGTATTTAGGCTTATCTATTTCACCTTTCTTTGGTCATTACAAAGCCCAAAAAATGTCCAAAAAAATTTGGTCAAGCCCTCCATGGGTCAATGTTTTTTATGCAATCTAAGGGTAAAATAGGCATTTTCCACCAAAAATATATTTTTTTACCAAACACTTAAAATGTTTTTTTTTTTAAAAGAGGCCCTTTTATATGGCTTATCAAATGGCCAAAACAACTTAAGCACATTCATATGAGTGTTATATTATGTAAGCACTTAAGATAAGCAATAAGTTTACCCAAATGTAGCCTGCTTAGTGTTTGTTATCTATCCTTATTGATCTGGATATAATAATGATGTATGTTTGGTTAAATTTTCCTAACAGGTTCATGTCTTCTTCAATAAAGGAATCGATGCAAAGTTACACAATATATATTATGAATAGAGACCATGGTGGACATCTTTTTTAACTTTTATTTTCTTTTTTTAGGCTGGAAAAAGAGTCATTGGGTCATCTTATGTATTTTCATGGGAGAAGATAGTAGGGGAGTTCTTATATTCATTGTGTACTTAGAATTTTGTATAGCTTGTAATATTTAGCACTTGAATCAAATTGTTAAATTTATATTTTAGTATTATGTTTGTCTTCAGATGATAGAATCATTTTTTTATTGCTTGGAATGTGAATGAGGTGTTTGTTTAGAATGTGTTTATTTTCATAGGAAATTTTATTACATTTATATGGGTACACTCTTTATATAAAAAAAATAAAAAATAAAATGATGGGGTTCATAAAAAGCCATGTTTTAAAAGTAAATAAATAACATTATGGCGTTCAATAAACACCATAATATTAATGAATAACAACGAAGAGCGTTCAATTTAACGACGTTTAAAATATCCATTATGGGGTTCACAAATGCTATACATAATGTCGTTTCAAAAATGCCATGCATTTATGGCGTTCGAAGAATGCCATCATTCAACTCTGAAAAGCATAGCATAGCCTTTTACAGCGTTTTCAGACCTTTAACGTATTTTCAGTAAGGTAACTGATAGAATATGCGATTGTCGTAGAAGTCTGTCAGTTTTCCAACAATATAAACGGTTTTCACAGATTCTTTTTGTGCAGAAAGTTTTGGCAAAAACACTAACTGTAATACGAACCAGTCTATTCTGAACACGACCCAAACAGACCTAATTTCGACCCTTTATATGAAATCTTTGTGTAATACCCTGAACTTTCGTTCTAGGGTATTATGGTAAATTCACCTAATAATGCAAACTTGAAACTTTTTCAGACTCTTATTATTGTTTTTATTGTTTAATATCATGTATGAGTATGTGTATTTAATTTGGTTTCGTTCTGACAACTTTGAAAAACCTGCTATTTTTGAAATTCGTTCTTTAGGGCAAAATTCCTGCTAAGAATAATGAACCATAATTTGCAGGAGACTTTTTCTTTCCCCAGCTAACATTCCAGAACTTTTATAAAAAAATTATTTTGTGGGCCCGAGACTCCAAAATATTCTTATTTTATCCTTATCAACTTACCTGTGAAATTTGGAAGCTTTTCTGAGACATAAAAACTCTAGTCGAAGATTTTGGGAGATTTTGACAAAAATAATATTTTCATAATTTTTAAGCTTTCCTACCATTCTTATATTTTTAAAAAAAATAATATTTAATTATATTCTATTTATTTAATAGGAGTGTGGTACCCGCGAATCACTTTCGGGTTATCCCAATATCATTTGACACTTTTCTAGGGTTTTGAACGTTTTTGTGATTTATGTGTGTGACATGTGTCAATACCTTATTGTATGAACTTTAAAATTATGTAATATAGTTTGATTGAATTAATTAATAATTATTTGTGTTATGATTGTTGGGTGGGCCCGTATAGCCAATCTATAGGTCTTTTGGGCTTAATAATATTTTTAAATGAAACCTATTGATGTATATGGGCCTTGGGCCCATTTCTAACCCATTAGTAGTGTAAAATATATGTTTTTAAGGGTTGAAAAGGTCATCCCTTTGATAGTTACGAATTTTAACAAAATAGAAACCCTAATCCTTCCCTAAACCTATTTATGAAAACCCTAAAGCTTTAGAAGCTTTCACAAACCCAATTCCATTGAAGAATAGAGAAAGCTCCATTAAACCTTCATCCGGGGACCGATCGCACTCGAGCAAGAAGGAAGAATTGACGGGGACTCCGATTTGAAGAACATACTCCGAGGAGAGGACGATCCGACGAATTTCAAATTTGAAGAAACTTTTGATTTTCATTAAAGTTCAAGAAACCTTGAGGTAAGTGCGCTTGATCCATCCTATACTTGTTTTTCTTCAAGATTTGTTTTTCTTTCATTAGATAATGGTTGATACTCATTATAAATTAATTTTAATAATATTTACTATATTCTTATTGGGTTGATCTTTGTTTTGGGCCACCATGATGGGTTTGGCCATGGTCTATTTTGTACTTATAACGGATGACTATGTTCTTATCATTTTTGTTGTACTTTTATGATTTAAATATTTTTATATTATTTTTTTCTAAATACCTCTTTGAATCTATTTTCCAAAACCGTTTAGTTTATATTTTTCTGATTTTTATTGATTAAGTTATGAATTTTCTAAGTTGTATGACTTTACCAAAAAACCCAGAATTTCAGATTTTACACGGTCCGATTCACTTGGGATTTCGATCTATATTTTTAACCTAAATATTTTTCTAATTATTTTTCATGGATACCTATATCAATCTAGTTTCTAGAACCTTTGAGTTTATATTTTTCTGATTTGTATTGATTAAGTTATGATTTTTCAAACGTGCTTGACTTTTCTGAAAAACCCAGAATTCCAGATTTTACACAATCCATTTTACCTGAGATTTCGATCCATATTTTTAACCTAAATATTTTTCTAATTATTTTTCACAGATACCTCTATCAATCTAGTTTTCAGAACCTTTGAGTTTATATTTTTCTGATTTGTATTGATTAAGTTATGATTTTTCAAACGTGCTAGACTTTTCTGTAAAACCCAGAATTCCAGATTTTACACGGTCCACTTTACCTGAGATTTCGATCCATATTTTTAACCTAAATATTTTTCTAATTATTTTTCACAGATACCTCTGTCAATCTAGTTTCTAGAACCTTTGAGTTTATATTTTTCTGATCTATATTGATTAAGTTATGAGTTTTTAAATGTGTGGGACTTTTCTGTATCCCAGATTCTGTCCGTCCCAATTAATTAAGATTTTTGACCTATATTTTGAATCCGAATATTTTTTTATTTATTTTTCTAAAATCTCTGTAAATCTAGTTTTTAAATCCATTGAGTTTATATTTTTCTAATTCATATTTATTTAGTTATGATTTTTATAATGCAGTATATTTTTTTTTTGTAAAAAACCTATTAATTGTTCGTGGTTCGGTCATGATTATTAACTATTAAGGTTTTAACCTTGTTGTCTGACTAAACCCTAGATGGTTTGACCTATACCTATATGCATGGGGATCCCACCCATGTGTCTTGGATCTCTGATAGGGTTCGGCCAAGTGTCTTGGATCCCTCTTTAGGGTTCGACCTTTTGTCATGGATCCCTCGTAGAGTTCGGCCATGGCGTGTTGGATTCTCTTGCGATTTTCACTTATATTATTCATCGATGTTGATTGTGATATTTGGTCATGTCTTATTGACTATTATACCTAGATGGTTCGACCTATACTTGTATGCATGGGGATCCCACCCATGTGTCTTGGATCCCTCATAGGGTTCGGCCAAGTGTCTTGGATCCCTCTTTAGGGTTTGACCTTGTGTCATGGATCCTTCATAGGGTTCGGCCATGGTGTGTTGGATTGTCTTGTGATTTCTGCTTATATTATTCATCCGTGTTGATCGTGACCTTCGGTGATTGTTACATGTTATTCATGGTTAACCCTAATTCGTTCCCATATTATTACTCTTAATGATCATTGGTTCATTTTATATTTTTATTTAAATGTTAAATACATGTGTGCTTATGTCATGTAACCCTAGTACATCTTGTTGTCATACCATGATCATCACGTCATTTCATATAAGGGGTGCATAAGGGAACGGGGTTGAAGTATATTATATACGTTTATATTGATTTTATCAATTAATCAGGGTTCGGTACCCTAGGGTGAAAGGCCCCAGACGTTATTATATCCTGCAGATGGGTCGATGAGACCGCTCCCAGTGCGGGAAGGAGATGGAGACCCTATGTGGTTATGGGTACTAGTTGCATTGGCATCCTATACTCACGTGCATTCACCCTCATATTCATGTCATCCTTATTATATGATTGAGATGCATACCTTGATTTAAAAACTTTTATAGTATGATATCATACCATGCACACTGTTGTATTACTGGGCCTCGGCTCACGGTGCTACACCGATACCATTTTCAGATTTTGAGGAATCGAGTACGTGAGATGATTTTGAGGCGAAAGACTCCGACGCATTCGAGGAGATCGGCTAGGATTTGGGAGTCGATCCCACACTTTAGAAGACTTGATTTTGATTATTCTAAAACATTACTTATTTATTTTCACGGGCATGTAAGCCTTTGATTGAGAGCATGTTCTCACTTCCATCTCTCCATATTTAGTTGATTGATTGAATTGTTTGAGTTATGAATTATTTTAATTATTTGTTTCCTACATCTAGACTCTTTTTTTTACTTAGTGGGTTTTCGAATGAACCTTAGTAGTCTAATTGACCTAATTGGACCGCTAGGGGACATTCGTGGATCACCTCTGGGTTTGGGTACGGGTCGATCCACGGATTTTCGGGTCGTATTTGGGTATCCGGATTCGGGGCGTGACACTTTGAGTTTTGACCTCAATATGAGAGTTGTAGTCAACTCAGATAGCTATCCAACGGGCTTCGAAACAGCCAAATCGGACATCGGACGAAGAAATGGCGGCCGTTTTACTATAGTGGTGTCCAGGTGCACTATAAGGCTGGAAAAATTTATTTTCTCCGTTTGACCAAATTTTTGGTTTGAGACTTCCTTATACATAGTGGGTTAATGCCATATAGTTTAAAAATAAAAAATAATTAATTTATTATTTTTTCCATAATTTATTGTAGGGTATAATTATCGAATCTGTTTAATCACTTAATAAATTGTAGTGTAAATTGGCTTGTTTGAGGATGGATCCTAGTGGTTTAGAGTTACACTTGAACCATTAAGATGCATTCATAGATCACCTCAAGGCTCGGGTATGAGGTTGACCGATAGATTTTTGGATCGGATCTGGATACCCGAATTGGGGCGTGACAGGGTGGTATCAGAGCGTCGGTTATATGATTTCATTGGAATTAACAATAATGAGTACATGCTTAAGACATACTAGAGACACCTTGTACACATAATAGAAACATATTAACATAAGTAGATACTAAAGCATAAAATACCAAAATCCATAATGTACAATAACATACTTAGGACTTCATAATCTAGACTTGCGTGTATTACTGCTTATCTAACCCCTTAGAACTGAACTTAAATTGTTGGGAATTTGAACTAGATGGCTAGGATTATTCAGATTGCCCGTAAAAAGGCCAATTATCAGGGACACCAGCTGGGAGCAGAAGTAATAGAACCGAAACAACGACTAGTCATAACCGAACCAGATTGGAGGAGAGGAAAGGTAGCAGTAATGCGACGAGCTACAAGAGGCACTCACGGACGAGTGAAGAAAAGGGTGGATCCAGACTTATTGGCAACTGCCAACTCTATACCAGCACACGATGGAGAGTCCTTAGAAGAGGAGACTGTACCCGAACCACCACCGGGATCCCCAGGACTCGCAGCTTTGAGTGCGAGATGGGGTGCATACTACGCCTTGATGCTTTCATCAGAAGAATCCTGCACAAGCAACTCCATTAGAGAGATCTCCTCTGAGATCATCATCATAGACTAGTTTCCTATTAGGCTTTAGATTTCTTTCTGTTTTTACCTTTACTCTGTAGAACTCTTAAATTGATTAATGAACTAGACTCTTTGGACCTTTAGATGTCCGTTTTCTCTATTTTGTTATCCGTGTCTCTTTTCCTTCTGTTCTGATTTGGTGTGTAGACAACATGTCGTATGTATTTTGTTCTTCTTCTAAACCATAGTTCCCTTACAATCCTTTTGTTGTGAAGGAACATGGCCAGAGGACTTGCCGGGGGTCAGGGTGATGCTGCGGGGCAACCCGACGTGACCGCTATATTTCAGGCCTTGAGGGATATGACTACTATCTTGTAATACCCTGAACTTTCGTTCTAGGGTATTATGGTAAATTCACCTAATAATGAAAACCTGAAACTTTTTCAAACTCTTATTATTGTTTTTATTGTTTAATATCATGTATGAGTATGTGTATTTAATTTGGTTTCGTTCTGACAACTTTGAAAAACCTACTATTTTTGAAACCTGCTCTTTAGGGCTAAATTCTTGCTAAAAATAATGAACCATAATTTGCAGGGGACTTTTTCTTTCCCCAGCTAACATTCCAAAACTTTTATAAAAAAATTATTTTGTGGGCCCGAGACACCAAAAATATTCCTATTTTATCCTTACCAACTTACCTGTGAAATTTGAAACCTTTCTTGAGACATGAAAACCCTAGCGGGAGATTTCGAGAGATTTTGACAAAAATAGTATTTTCGTAATTTTTGAACTTTCCTACCATTCTTATATTTTTTAAATAATATTTAATTATATTTTATTTATTTAATAGGAGTGTGGGACCCACGAATCACTTTCGGATCATTTCGATGTCACTTGACACTTTTCCGGTGCTTTGAACGTTTTTATGATTTTTATGTATTTAGACTACTTTTATGTGATTTGTGTGTGTGACATTTGTCAATACCTTATTGTATGGACTTTTAAATTATATAATATAGTTTGATTGAATTAATTTATAATTATTTGTGTTATGATTGTTGGGTGGGCCTGTATGGCCAATCTAGATACCTTTTGGGCTTAATAATATTCTTAAATAAAGCCTATTGATGTATATGGGCCTTGGGCCCATTTCTAACCCATTAGTAGTGTAAAATATAACTTTTTGAGGGTTGAAAAAGTCATCCATTTGATAGTTACGAATTTCAACAAAATAGAAACCCTAATCCTTCCCTAAACCTATTTATTAAAAACCCTAAAGCTTTAGAAGTTTTCAAAGCCAAACTCCATTAAAGAATAGAGCAAGCTCCATTAAACCTTCATCCGGGCACCGATCGCACTCGAGCAAGAAGGGAGAATTGGCGGGGACTCTGATTTGAAGAACATACTCCGAGGAGAGGACGATCCGACGACTTTCAAATTTGAATAAACTTTTAATTTCATTAAAGTTCAAGAAACCTTAAGGTAAGTGCGCTTGATCCATCCTATACTTGTTTTTCTTCAAGATTTGTTTTTCTTTCATTAAATAATGGTTGATACTCATTATAAATTAATTTTAATAATATTTACTTTATTCTTATTGGGTTGATCTTTGTTTTGGGCCACCATGATGGGTTTGGCCATGGTCTATTTTGTACCTATAACGGATGACTATGTTCTTATCATTTTTGTTGTATTTTTATGATTTAAATATTTTTATATTATTTTTTTCTAAATACCTCTTTAAATCTATTTTCCAAAACCGTTTAGTTTGTATTTTTCTGATTTTTATTGATTAAGTTATGATTTTTCTAAGTTGTATGACTTTACTAAAAAACCCAGAATTTTAGATTTTACACCGTCCGATTCACTTGGGATTTCGATCTATATTTTTAACCTAAATATTTTTCTAATTATTTTTCATGGATACCTCTATCAATCTAGTTTCTAGAACCTTTGAGTTTATATTTTTCTGATTTATATTGATTAAGTTATGATTTTCAAACGTGCTGAACTTTTCTATAAAACCCAGAATTCCAGATTTTACACGGTCTACTTCACTTGAGATTTCGATCTATATTTTTAACCTAAATATTTTTCTAATTATTTTTCATGGATACCTCTATCAATCTAGTTTCTAGAACCTTTGAGTTTATATTTTTCTGATTTATATTGATTAAGTTATGATTTTTCAAACGTGCTGAACTTTTCTATAAAACCCAGAATTCCAGATTTTACACGGTCTACTTCACTTGAGATTTCGATCTATATTTTTAACCTAAATATTTTTCTAATTATTTTTCATGGATACCTCTATCAATCTAGTTTCTAGAACCTTTGAGTTTATATTTTTCTGATTTATATTGATTAAGTTATGATTTTTCAAACGTGCTGAACTTTTCTATAAAACCCAGAATTCCAGATTTTACACGGTCTACTTCACTTGAGATTTCGATCTATATTTTTAACCTAAATATTTTTCTAATTATTTTTCATAGATACCTCTATCAATTTGGTTTCTAAAACCCTTGAGTTTGTATTTTTACGATTTGTATCCATTAAGTTATGATTTTTTAAATGTGTTAGACTTTTCTATAAAACCCAGAATCCCAGATTCTGTCCGACCCACTTCATTAAGGGTTTCGACCCATATTTTTAATCTAAATATTTTTCTATTTATTTTTCCTAAATATCTCCTTAAATCTAGTTTCTATAACATTTGAGTTTATATTTTTTGATTTGTATTGATTAAGTTATGATTTTTCAAATGTGCGGGACTTTTCTGTATCCTGGATTCTGTCCGGCCTAATTAATTAAGAGTTTTGACCTATATTTTGAAGCTGAATATTTTTCTATTTATTTTTCCTAAAAACCTCTGTGAATCTAGTTTTTAAATCTATTGAGTTTATATTTTTTTCTAATTCATATTTATTTAGTTATGATTTTTATAATGCAGTACATTTTTGTAAAAAAAAAAAAACCCTATTAATTGTTCGTGGTTCGGTCATGATTATTAACTATTAAGGTTTTAACCTTGTTGTTTGACTAAACCCTAGATGGTTTGACCTATACCTGTATGCATGGGGATCCCACCCATGTGTCTTGGATCTCTTTAGGGTTCGACCTTGTGTCATGGATCCCTCATAGAGTTCGGCCATGACGTGTTGGATTCTCTTGCGATTTTCACTTATATTATTCATCGATGTTGATTGTGATATTTGGTCATGTCTTATTGGCTATTATACCTAGATGGTTCAACCTATACTTGTATGCATGGGGATCCCACCCATGTGTCTTGGATCCCTCATAGGGTTCGGCCAAGTGTCTTGGATCCCTCTTTAGGGTTCGACCTTGTGTCATGGATCCCTCATAGGGTTCGGCCATGGTGTGTTGGATTGCCTTGTGATTTCCACTTATATTGTTCATCCGTGCTGATCGTGACCTTCGGTGTTTATTTCATGTTATTCAGGTTTAACTCTAATTCGTTCTCATGTTATCACTTTTAATGATCATGTGTTTATTTTATATTCTTATTTAAATGTTAAATACATGTGTGCATATGCCATGTAACCTTAGTACCATATTGTTATCATACTATGATCATCACGTCATTTCATATAAGGGGTGCATAGGGGAACGGGGTTGAAGTATATTATATACGTTTATATTGGTTTTATCAATTAATCAGGGTTCGGTACCCTAGGGTGAAAGGCCCCAGACGTTATTATATCCTGCAGATGGGTCGATGAGACCGCTCCCAGTGCGGGAAGGAGATGGAGACCCTATGTGGTTATGGGTACTAGTTGCATTGGCATCCCTTACTCATCTGCATTCATCCTCATATTCATGCCATCATTATTATACGATTGAGATGCATACCTTGATTAAAAAACTTGTATAGTATGATATCATACCATGCACACTGTTGTATTACTGGGCCTCGGCTCACGGTGCTACACCGATACCATTTTCAGATTTTGAGGAGCCGGGTATGTGAGATGATTTTGAGACGAAAGACTCCGGTGCATTCGAGGAGATTGGCAAGGATTTGGGAGTCGATCCCACACTTTAGAAAGTTGTATTTGATTATTTTACAACATTATTTATTTATTTTCACGGGCATGTAAGCCTTTGATTGAGAGCATGTTCTCACTTCTATCTCTCCACATTTAGTTGATTGATTGAATTATTTGAATTATTAATTATTTGAATTATTTGTTTTCTACATCTAGATTCTTTTTTTACTTAGTGGGTTTTCGAATGAACCTTAGTAGTCTAATTGACCTAATTTGACCACTAGGGGACATTCATGGATCACCTCTAGGTTCGGGTACGGGTCGATCCACGGATTTTCGGGTCGTATCTGGGTATCCGGATTCGGGGCGTGACATATCTTGTAGCATCAGCATGCCCAGGCCATAGCACAGGCAGAGCCACTTGGACCTGTGCGTCATGCACGGGTGGTTGATACGACAGTGTGGCTGGAGAAGTTCCAGAGGCTTCGACCACCGAAGTTTGAGGGGACTCTCGACCATACAATAGCCGAGGGATGGCTTAGGGAGATTAAGAAGATGTTAGCAGCTTTACGGGCACCAGTATATCAGTGGGTAGCCCTTGCAGCATATCAATTGGTAGGAGAGGCAGACCATTGGTAAGAATATGTCAGATCCACTACGACCATGGCGACTATGTTATGGGAGTAGTTTAAGAGCTTTTCTTAGAAAAGCATTTTCCAGAGACCTCGAAGGACGCAAAGATGGAGGAATTTTTGTGACTACAACAGAGAGGGATGACCGTGGCACAGTATGAGGCCAGGTTCACTGAGTTGTCACGTTTTGCACCTACCTTAGTCACCACTGAGGCAGCTAAGTGCAAACGTTTTGAGAGTGGGCTCCGGATCCAGATACGAGGGAGATTGTCACCACTACTGATTAGAGAGTACCATAGCTTGGTCAAGAGGGCCACTATTGTAGAGTAGGACCTCAAGGAGGCTCAACGTATTCTGAATGCCAAGGGTCGAGAAAGATCTACGGAGTAACATCACGATCAGAAGTGCCAGAGAGTAAATGGGCCACATCATTTCAGACAGAAAGCTTATCAGACTGGACCACCGAGACAGTTCCGTCAGCAGAATGGACCTGTTTCGAGCTAGTTTCGTCCGATAGGACCCCAAACAAGGTAGCTTTGCCAGCCTGGCCAGCAGTCAACACATTTTCGACCAATGGGACAACCGCCAGTTCACAAGCCTGTGGGAGGACACTAGGTTGGTCAACAAATTTAGCCGACATGCTTTGGGTGTGGTCAGCCAGGCCATATCAGACCTAACTGCCCATTGCCACGAGAGCAGCAACAGCCCCGCCTTCTGTATGCTCAGCTGCTATCGGCACCACCATCGTAGTAGCAGACTCGGACTCTAGAGCACCACCATTGCCGACCCAACAGCAGGCCTATCAAAGGCAGACTCAACAGTAGCCCCGTCAACAGCAACCTCAACCAGCACAAGGCAAAGTGTCCGCTTTAGTCACCCCGGACGAGGACGCGACCAACGATGTGGTTGAAGGTACTTTTCTCTTGTTCAACTCTTAGGCTAGAGTTCTTTTCAATTCTGGTGCTACTCATTCTTTTATCACTACATCATTTGCATCTACCTTGGGCTTGAGTTTCGAGCTTATGACTCGCCCCTTATTCGTGTGTACTCCTGTGGAGAGGAGGGTTGGAGTGAACAGGATCTGTAAAGATTGTACACTTCAAATTTCAGACCAAGAATTGGTCGGTGACCTGATTCCGCTAGAGTTATCTGACTTGGATGTTATCCTGGGCATGGATTGGCTAGCGTCATACCATGTCACAGTGGATTGCTTTAAGAAGAAGATATCATTCCAGATGTCAGATGGACCTATTTTCCACTTCTATGGTAATAGACGTGTTGATGACAATACGAGTTATTTTGCGCATGTGCTCTACGAAGAGTTTGCCACATCATCACTCGGGTCAGAGGATGTTCTTCAGGACTTCCTTGATGTGTTTCCAGAAGAACTACCAAGTTTACCACCAAAGAGAGGTGGAGTTTGGGATTGAGGTCTATCCAGGGACATCACCAATATCGATTGCACCATATCGGATGGCACCATTAGAGATGAAGGAGCTCAAAGATTAGCTTTAGGAGCTTCAAAAAATGGGGTTTACAGACCGAGTATTTCACCGTGGGGAGCACCAATTATATTCATAAAGAAGAAAATGGATCGCTTCGACTTTGCATCAACTATAGACGACTCAACCGAATTACAGTAAAGAACCGATATCCATTACCTCGCATCGATGACTTATTTGACCAGCTTCAGGAAGCACGACACTTTTTGAAGATTTACTTACGGTCAGGATATCATCAGCTTCGAATGAAGGATGAAGATGTGCTGAAGACAGCCTTCAGGACCAGATATGGACACTACGAGTCTCTCGTCATACCATTTGGGTTGACGAACGCACCAGCGGCCATCATGGACTTGATGAACCACATTTTTTTACCTTACTTGGACCAGTTCGTAGTTGTCTTCATCGACGACATTCTGATTTATTCAAAGACGCCAGAGGAGCACACAGTGCATCTTCGGATTACACTTCAGACCTTGCGAAAACAACAATTGTATGCCAAGAAAGAGAAGTGTTCATTTTAGATCGAGGAAGTCCAGTTCCTTGGACACATGATTACAGTAGCAGGCAATTCAGTAGACCCAACAAAAGTAGAGGCAGTTTCCAATTGGGAGCGACCGAAAACCATTTCAGAAATACGCAATTTTCTTAGGCTCGCAGGCTACTACAGACGTTTCGTTGAGGGATTCTCGAGCTTGGCAGCACCAATGATGAAGCTAACCAGGAAAGACGAAAAGTTCGTAGGAACCGACCAGTGTGAAGCATCATTTCAGGAGTTGAAGACTCGGCTTACGACAGCCCCATTCTTGACTATAACAGACAGTGGAGCCAACTATGTGAACTACAGTGGCGCTTCGAGGAGCAGACTTGGTTGTGTGCTTATGCAGAACAGGAGAGTTGTGGCCTACGCTTCGAGGCAGTTGAAGATTCACGAGCAGAATTACCTGACACACCACTAGGAACTTGCAGCAATTATTTTTGCCCTGAAGATTTGGAGACATTACTCTTACGGCGTACAGTTTGAGGTATACTCGGACCATAAAAGTTTGAAGTATATTTTCACCCAGAAGGAACTCAACTTGCGACAAAGACGATGGATGGAGTTCTTGAAAGACTACGACTTCGCGCTACAATATCATCCGGGCAAGGCTAACGTAGTTGCAGATGCGTTGAGTAGAAAGACTTGAGGGACATTAGCGAGTATAGCCTTACAGCAGCATAGGTGGATAGAGATCCTTGAAAAATACGACTTCGGTATAGACCGACGAGGTGATAGGGCGATTATTTTCAGTATTGCCGCTCAGCCAACCATTATTCCAAGGATCATTGAGGCTCAGACTAGCAACTCAGAGGTCGAGGCTACACGAACAGAGATTTCAAGAGGCTCAAGACCAGATGGTTTTACTATCCAGCCAAAACGGCAGCATCCGATTTAACGGACAATTATGCGTGCCGGACGATGCCAACCTTCGGGAGGACATCATGTTAGAGGCGCACCGCTCCAGACTCACCATTCATCCCGACACTACAAAGATGTATCAAGATTTGGCAGTTTTGGTGGAGAGGGATGAAGAGAGACATCGCATATTACGTTTCCAGATGTCTCACTTGCCAGCAAATGAAGACAGTGCACCAACGACCAACAGGACTTTTACAACCATTACCAGTGGCGGAATGGAAATGGAAACATATCACGATGGACTTCGTGACAGGATTACCGAAAACTCGTCGGGGATTTGACGCAATGTGGGTGATTTTAGAGACTGACCAAGTCTACACATTTTCTATCTATGAAGGCAACCGACAAGGTGCCAACATTAGCACAACTCTATGTTAACGAGATCGTCAAACTTCATAGGATTCCTCTTTCGATAGTGTCAGATCGAGACCCTCGTTTCACCTCTCGATTCTAGCAAGGACTTCAGGCAGCTCTAGGGACACAGCTACAGCTCAGCACAACGTATCACCCCCAGACAGATGGACAGTTAGAGAGGACCATTCAAATCTTGGAGGACATGCTCAGAGCATGCGTTTTAGACTTCGGAGGTAGTTGAAGTGAACATCTGCCACTAGCAGAGTTTGGTTACAATAATAGTTTCCAAGCCAGCATTGGCATGGCACCATTTGAGGCCTTGTACAGCAGACCTTGCAGATCGCCCTTGTGTTGGGCAGAAGTTGGAGAACACTCCTTACCAAGACCAGAGATCAACCAAGAAACTATAGAGAAAGTGAAAATTATTAGAGATCGACTGTTAGCAGCACAGAGTCGACAGAAGATGTCACACCCCCAAATCAGATATTAGGTCATATCGACCTTTCTCGTATCTTGAGGCGCGATCTGATCATACAAACGCACAGTTAAACAAAACTGGTATCACGATGCAGCGGAAATACACCGGATAATTTTTTTTCATTTTGTTTAAACAATTCATAAGACGAAACGCACTTCATTGACACATTAATAATGTTAGAGGATGTCTTACTTCAAACAAAACAGTAATATGCCCATCCAAAAAAAAACATTGTATATATATCGTACTCCCAAATACATGTTACTAAACGGTCAAAGGACCTACATAACTCATGTATCCTTCTACAAGATAGAAGAATTAAACAAAATATAACATCGTTAAAAGCACAAGTCTATCAACAAAAATGCTGGAAGCATCAGTCCAACTTCCCCTTATCCTTTCCTGAAAACAAAACATTTTAAAACGATGAGCTAGGGCCCAGTAAGTACATTCCTCATGCGTAAAATCCACTTAAATCAGCGACTTTTGTTTATTTTAAAACAAATACAATTTGCAAATGTATTTCACATGTAATTCGATAAAACTCAACTCTCCATCAATTACTTACGTATAACTTCGAATACAATGAAGTCTTTTCATATAATAGTCAACCTTTCTTTTATCGGAATACCCGTGACCATTTCTATAAAGTCAAACTATCAATTCTGATGTATTTCGTACCAACATTCCATCGGTCCTAGTGTACGATGTCAACACTTCTAGTCCACAAGTAAACTCCCTAATGTGCACACTAATTGTTTCATTAGGTATCCTCTCTCCGGATTCCCTAATTTTCTTTTAGGTATAAATACCCGAGGGGTCTCATGAATGAGACAACACCTCTTCTTTAGGGGACTGGAACCCCAAGGGGTCTTAAGGAAATAAGACAACGCCTGATGCTTTAGGGGACTAAAACCCCAAGGGGTCTCGAAGAAATGAGACAACGCCTGATTCCAACTAATCTGATATTCCACATTCCCAATCACGTTCTTATTCATGTCATCAATCGTATTTATATGCATAAAATAATAATGTTTGTAGAAACATCTTTACATGCATAGCATTCCTATTTTTGCATTTTGAAACTAAAAATAAGAACATTTAAGCCCTATTAATATCTTAGAAAACGAATACATAAAACGGATGAAAAACGCATATATCTCATTTTAAATGAATTTGAGCATGACTTCATCCAACTAAATAGATTACACATGTCCCCATCTATCATAATTTCATGTTTTTAAGATTACAAGAAATTATCAATGCATTTACACATTTTATGTGGAAAATACAAGTATTGGGATTTTTTTTTCCTTGCTAAAATTTAACAGATAACAATAATAGCATTTTCAGACATTTTCCCCAAAAATAATATAATTTTCTAAAATTTTTCTACAATATTCTGTGAATTTTCTACTATTTCAAAAAAATAAAAAATAAAAATAATATTTATAAATAAATAAATAATAATTAATCAATTAAATAAATAATTAAATAATTAAATAAATAATAATTAATTAATTAATTAATTAATTAATTAAATAAATAAAGGCATAAAATAAATAACTATGTACTTACCAGTGAATACGCTAGAATCCCAAAATCTTTGAACCTCGTACGATGCGAATCTCGAGGTAGCGCGTATCTCGACGCAGTAGGCCCCACAAAAAAAAACTTTTCAAAGGACCTCCTGAATATTTTCAGAAATTCCTGAGAATTTTCTAGAATTTCTTCTAGTTGAGGGACTTTTTTGCAAATATTCTTACCTCAGGGGTTAGAATGCAAATACCCAAATTGATGTAATTTTCTAAAGGCATGGCCTTGTATTTATAAAGGTTGGGAACTCAGAACTTTTTATTTTTAACCGATGTGGGACTAAAATTTTGAAAATTGTCTTTTTTTTTTTTTGAATTTTAATAAAAACTTAAAATGTTGCCCAAAACTAAACACAATAACTTTTGACTCGCACGTCCGATTTGGACGAACTTGATACCGATAGAAAGCTATTGTTGAGACCTTTAAAATGGCATACATATAATGTTCAAAGTATTATAAAAAGTCTACGATAATATTGCTAGAAATAGGGTCATTACAGAAGAGCTACGCAGAAAAACATCAGAGGCCACTTGAGTTTCAAGTGGGTGACAAGGTCTTTCTAAAAGTAACTCCACGGGGAGGAGTTGTACGTTTTGGAAATAAGGGAAAGCTAGCGCCGCGCTTCATCGGACCGTTCGAGATTCTAAGGAGAGCAGAACAAGTTGCCTATCAGTTGGCACTTCCACCCCAGCTTACAGGCATTCACGATGTCTTCCACGTATCGATGCTTTGGAGATATGAGCCAGACCCCACGCACGTTGTCAAGTGGCAGGAAATACACCTACGGGGACTTTTCTAGATACTAGATGTAATACTTGATCTAATAAGATAATAAAAATATTTGACCCCGGGCCCCGAAAACTTTTCAAAAATAACTTACACACCATATCTAAGGACCGAAAACCCATATCTCGAATTTGAGATCAATCCGGAATCATTTGGACACTGTTTGAGTTGAATTTAGAAACTTTCCATTTTGAGACCCCTATAAACTGTAAATAGATATTTCTAATTTTAATATTATGCATAACCTAAGTTGTGGGACCTACCTGCCAGAGTCACATGTGAGACACTTCGGGATTTTTTTAGGCATTTTTGCCATATTTAAAATATGCCACCTCATCACCCTTTGGTGGGAACGTTTTAGTCAAGTTGACTCATGAGAAGGTTGACTTGGTCAACATACATAATTAATGACTCACCATTTATTTATTTAATTATTAATTATTTTATAGTTGTTTTTTTTAATTGGTAAGTGGTGTAGAAATTTTGGAATTAAGGCTATTATTCTTGCTTTGAAAAACTTAGAAACTATTATTGGCTTGCATTGTGTAATAAGCAACTATTTTGAAATAAGGGAAGAATTTAGAAAGTGAAAAAAGGTTGCCCTAAATCCTTAAGATGACTATTTCCGATTACCTACCATCTCTATATTTGAGATGAGGGAGGCAAGAGAGCTCCCAATAGTGAAAAACGTACTACCCTTGGGAGAGCTCTCCAAACCTCCCAAAAATCTCTCATTCTTTCTCATCTTCCACTCCATCTTCCTCCATTGAAGCATCTTCATTAAACCTCCATTAAAGAACATTTTCAAACCTTAAAACACCATCATCCTACCATCAAAACTAGCTCAAAACCTAACATTTAAGCCCTCTCATCAACCTCTTCAACATAGTTGAAAATCAACGGCATCGGAGAACTCAAATAAGAACATGGAGTTTCCCTTCCAACATTAAATTCAAGCTTCACAATACAGTTTTATTGTATATTTAAGAGGTAGGTAACCCCTACCGTACATATCTTCATTTACATATTTTGTTTTCTCTAAGAATGTTCATTATGGTTAAAAATTTGTTGAATTATTACTTTGAATTACTCACATGTGATTTTATTTCTTTTTATCTTAATATTATATTGTTTTTTCCTTGCAACCCCCTTCTCGTATATTATCTTTGATTTGGAAGAAAGGATAAGGGGTGAAGACGTGCTATGACCATGCACTAATGGAAACTACAGATAGTTCTCATTAGTGGATCGGTCATGAGAACACCTCTAGGTGAAAACGTTTTTGGCCCCAGCCCTCCTCTCGTTATAGTTATTTTGATATTTGATTTACACTATACTTATCATGGTCATTGGGGGTTCATATGAGAGGAAGTTATTTTTTTGTCATTAAGCAAGAAGAGCTAGAAAACACTGGGGAAAAGACCACAAACAATCCTGCAGATGAACCATACAGCTACTCTCAGCGAGGGAAGGAGATGGAGACCCATTAGTGGTTCAGTTATTGGGATGAGACATCCTCGCATTTTGCATACCTTGTAGATCATTAGTTTTATATTGATTATTTTGTCTTGCTTATCACATGCTCTATTCTATCATTGTTTTCCAATGATTATACTTAGTTAACTTTATATGTGGATTAAGAGTGTCATAGGGTTACCCGTTGCACTACTGAGTCCGTTGGACTCACAATGTTTTGTGACACCGCATGGCAGCTTGACATCTTTGGGCCGCCCCCTGGTCTCCTCTGATCTCGTATAACCCTAATGGCGTAGGGAATCGGATCATCTGGTAGTAAGTAGATGGTACTGCCTTCATGCCGTGTACCCATCGTCTACCCATAATGACATTGTAAGCCGACGAGGCGTCGACTATCAGAAACCTTGTCATCCATGTCAACAGCCATGCCGACACCAATAACACGATCTCACCTATTGGCTCTGAGGCGGCCCCGTTGAATCGGTAGATCGCGGCTCTGGAGGGTTCCAAAGTGGTTCGACTAATACCCATGTTGTCGAAAGCCGACTTGAACATGATCTCGACAGAGCTGTTGTAGTCCACTAGAATTCTCTTAACCAAGAAATTCCCTACATCCAGGGAAATGATCAGGGCATCGTCGTGAGGGCCTGCCACATGTTCCAGATCCTGATCCGAGAACCATATCATCATTCTCGGAGAGAGATCAACAACCGCCTCAAGTGTCACTAACATGGGCTCTGTCGAGACTTCCATCACCTCTGAGATGCTCATAGTCCTCCCAACTTTGTCTCGGTGAGCACTCCAGGAGTTGGACGACCCGGTGTAGATGATATTGATCACACCTCTCCGCTGTCTCCTATCATCCCGGTCGGTTCTCGGACCGGTCTCCTCTTCTTCTCAGTCGTCTTCTAGATCCACGAAGTAATCGAGGTGCCCTTGATTTACCAAGTATTGCAGCAGGTTCATCAAGGCATAACATTCATCTGTGGGGTGATCTCTCACCCCATGGTATGCGCAAAACGGCTTGTCTGGCCGGTCGGCATAATTTGTCTTAGGGGGCTTGAAGTAAGCCTCCCCTCGGATTCTCTCCAGGATAACCGATCTCTTTTCGTTCAAAGGTGTATATTCTCTCGGCCCATCGGCCTTCTTTTTCTGGAATCTTTATCTTCCTCGATCTCTGATGCTTGATCGGCCTCTCTTAGCTCCTCCATTCCCTGCCACCGACTACCGGCCTGGTGTCTCAGTCTAATTGGATCATCTCCGTCACCTTCTCCATCGTGACCAAGTTGACCCGTTCTTGATCTATCGTGTCATGGGCGAGCGGCTGTTGATCTCGAGCTGTATCTCGCCCCCAAGTGATGCTCTCTCGACGATCCCCTTCTTGCCAATTAGAGCTCTGAGCTTGTTCTTCCCTCCTTTCAGCAAGGGGCATTTTCCTTCATTCTCTCGATCTCTCGGCATCTCGTCCCGATCGATCATGTCCTCCAGAATTTGATTCCTCAACTGGCAATTCTCCTTCCTAACCCTCTCTACTTCCTCTCTCATCTTCTGCATCTCGGTGAAGACCCGGTCCAACATCTTCTGGACTCCCGGGCTCACTATCTCCTCTTCACCACCCTCCTGCCTTGCGACGGTGTCCTTAGACCTCGTATGCATCCTTGTAGTTCATTTTCATCTGATTAGCTTCTGATAGAGTGCGCGAGCCGATACCTTTTCGTTTCCCACAGACGGTGCCAAAAGATGTAAAAGAAAATCCCTCACCCCCTCGAGATATGCACAAAATCAGATGCTGTCTTCAGATCCGTCTAATCAAACTCCTTAATCGAGCATCCAGACATCAAATTCGAGAAGATCATCTTCTCTATCGTGTAGTCCGGTATGCTTGCCGACGTGTCCGTTACTTCCGCCGAGTTGCCCGATGTCACCTGCAAGTGAACTCCGTTGGTGGGAAAACCATCGTAGAACCTCCGATGCTCAAGTCAGTATCTTATACAAAAAAGCTTTAATCTTGTTTTGCTCCAAAATTGCTTACCTTCCTTACTACTGTAGCTCTCTATTTATAGGATATGTAACCCCTTACGTGTTCAAGAGCACGATGGAGGCCGTACCAATCAACCTGAAAATCTCTGTCTTATGCGTGATCTGTCATATATCGTGTTTTATCTTAAAAGTACAATAGGTGGCTACTTCTTGTTTGTTGTACAAACTCTACTTTCTACCCAGCCGACTATCTGTGAGATCGAGGCAATCGGCCAAGTCGGCCTAATCTTTGTCATCCCGAGTTGGCCTGATCTTCATCATGTAGACTCGGCCTAATCTTCATCACGCCAAGTCGGCCAGATCTTCATCACGCCAAGTCAGCCAGGTCTTCATCATGCCAAGTCGGCCTGATCTTCACCATGCCGAGTCGGCTACTCGGACATGCTGTTAGGGAACAAGTGTCATCATCGCATGAACCCACGTGTATTGCCAGAAAATACCACTTACAACCATTTATATCTTTATGATACAATCCAACTTCTATGGGGGGACCAGGAAGTTTAATAGGATCCCTCCTCAAAATGCCCCGGCACTCCTTCCCATCAATGTTTGGACTACACCTTGGTGGACCTACGCACCAAAAATCAGCCTGATTGATGATTTCAAGCTATTGAGATTTAAGTTTTTTTTTCATCATGGGCTCCCTGAACAGAGCTATTTATGAGTTTCAACACCATGAAGCCCATGCCAAACAAAAAAGACTCAAATCCAAGAGCTAGAAAGAATCAATCAGGCTCACTTTTCTTGTAGATTCACCAAGGGGTGGGGCAAACATTCACGGGTTAGTGGGCCTCAAAAGTGTCCCATGTAAGACCCAGTCCTATACAAGCCAGATTCTTTATGGCTTGACCCAAAATACATAAGCACATCATATGGGCATCGGAAGCAGGCTTAGTGCAAGCACAAACAACATTGTCGAACTATAGGCTATCCAGACGGGCTTCTTATAGCGGTTTCAATGATCATTTCCCACTCTCATAGCAAAGTTGATTCAGCCTTCCCCACTGCACCGCATGTACCATGTATCAATACGATTCAAGATCTAGCTCCAACTCACATCAGCGCTCATAGAAAGTGCACGTTACTCAACACATCTCTGAGGGCAACTTAAAAGAGCAGAGTGACTTACAAAGAGGGCAGCTACCGCCTAGCATTTCCACATTTTAAGAAAAATAATATTAATAACAAAATCAGGAGACATGATTCACATGCAGGTGGTAAGCAACACACCACTCCATGTTTGACCTAAGAGATCTATGTGAGATCCATCATCGGCTGGGTACTGAACCCCTAACACCAATTCTTCTGGATCCTACCATTATGAGAACATGCTTCATGCAATGATGTGGTTCAATTTTAGACTAGATAGCAGAAATTGATAAAAAAGAACTATCCAAGTGATTTACAAAGAAATTAAATATATCCTATAGCAAAATTTTCCTCTGTTCTCCAAATGAGGTGTATAAAATGAAAATCTAATTAAAAAAATTAAATAAAAAAGAGAATATTAACATCGTATCGTTAGATTCACCCAAGAAAAAATAACTTAAAAGCATATCCTTTAATCTACATGCAAACCATTCCACCCACCATCAAACTGCCCAACAACAAAGTAACCAGTTAACACATGACGACGTCACAGTAGAAAACTAGTTGAAAGATAAAGTGCATTTCACAAAAAAAAAAAGAGCCTTCTGTGCACCCTTTTTACAAATAAATCCACTTTCCCTTTAATATATAATAGAAACAAACAAATAAGATTCTCAAGTATATAAATAATCATTTAATAATATAACAAAATTGATAGATAGTATGTACAGCTAGTTTTTAGATAGTTCTTTTTATTTAACGTTTTTGTCTTTCCTTCTTATGAAAATGATTTAAACCTGCAATTCTTTTCCCATTTCCTCCCAATAAGTTCGCCACTGCAGATAATCAGGGTGTGATCTGTCCAGAAAGGATGAAAGCATGAATAAGGCTTTGGGCTGCACGAGTCTGATCTGGTGTTCCAGATACAATGACCACTCCCTCAGTAGCCCCAGACCTCGGGTCGTGAACAACTACCGTAGCACCCGAGATCTAAACACCAAATAGAGCAACATCAAGCAGATATTAGACAAATAGCATAATGCAAAATTTTGGCCCAATTGATTAAAATTAACAGTACCAAGAGGTCAACCCACCTGCCTGATCTGATTCAGGTTACTATTGTTCTCTCCGTAAATGTTGCCCAACAATGCCTGAGGAACTACGACTTCAACAGTCGTGCTTGTTACAACCACCGTCTGACTTCCACTACATAAACAGTATTTTAAATATGCAACTTCATCTTCCCATATCAAATTCATATTAAGAACGTTTCAGCTAAGCACATAAGTTAAACAATATATTTATGAAGTTCTATTGTTTGGTTCAATAAGATCAATGCCTTTCTCTAATTGTAACTTATTTTCTTTTTGTCTAAATTCTAAATCTTGTCCCAACTGAAAATGAAAAAGAAAAATAAAACAAATATTCCATTAATAAGATTAGAGTGAACAACCATTGGACGTATACCACGTTTTGCATCCTTAATCACTCGTTTTGTCACCAGGTAAGAAACGAGCATGGATTTAACGGGAAGTTTAGAAAACCATAACCGAACTGTACCTTCCGATTAGTCTGTTTCTCGAAGCCAAGCCTGTCCCAACATCACCAATGCACCTAGGGGTCCCGCTGCTAATTGGCTGAAAAAAGAGGATACTAATGGATTTCTTTTATTTTTTAACTAAACATTTCCCTTCACTAATTGGAAGGTCAAAACCCACAATTTCACTAGCCCTAGAAAGTATATCCCACCTACCTGAGGAGCCCATGATCTCGGAGAAGAGGGTTGATCAAATGTGGGACCATGTCCTGATCTTTTGTTGCCGTAAGGATAGGGAACTCGATCCAAATTAGTTATACCAATATGATCCATACCGTGTGCATGGGCAGGCTGGCAGTCCAAAGGTTGGGAGGAACCAGCAGAACGTTCAAGATTGTGAGGAAATCCAATCAAAGAAGGGTAATGTCTAGGAGAGGCTGGGTCATGTCTTGGTCTAAACAGAGGGGTAGGCGCCTCCATAGCAGCAGACAAATACGACGTGGTACCAATGCTTGGAAGAGGTAGTTTCATTGGAAAGATGGTCTCTCGAATCCTGCTTGTAATATGAAATAAAGCATCCTGAACAGACTGCAAGCTTCCAATAACCTGTCGACAACAATGAATCCTTTAATTTCCTATACAGCCTCTTTTAGATTAGGAATCTGAACTTCACAGCAAAAAAATGCACAGACAAGAAATTCACCTAATGCAAACCTAATGTACCACGACCATGGTCTTGAGTTGAGACCCAAGTCGCTGAGTTTGGCTCAACAAGTTGATGAACTGTAGACATGACTAAGACACGTCTTTGCTCACAACTCAAGCAAATTTCATCCATCTTGATCAGACCTGGTCCAGTAAACTCATCCGAAGTAAATATTACCTAGTTGAACCTAACATCTATAGGGAACATCCAAAGCTGAGCTACCTAGCAAACTATGAAAGGTCATATCAGCATGCTCCTGACAAGTAGGAATAATGACGAAGCCCAAGTCTGATTAAGGAATAAACTATTCCAAGCCTGAATTCATATTGTGACCAAGGAACCAGATCAAGCAGGTATAGAATCGCAGTACAATCATTATTTTCCAGTTCATATTGTTCAAATGGCAGTTTTGTCACAGTGGGTTCTCAGCACATACTAGAGCTTGTTTCTTCTGTTCATGTGAATCACACAAACCTCCTATAGTGAAATAATTGTAGGAATGCTGCAAATGCAAAAACCGAGAAACATTCCTTTTCCTCTTTTAAATTGAATGTAGGATAAAATGTGGAGAGATACTGAATCGTAATGAGTTATCCAGAAAAACAAAAAGTAATTAAACCTAAGGTGTTATTTTTCTTTTTCTAACTCCAAATGTCCATGAAGCGTTGTAAAAAAGAATCTTTGCCGTTATTACAAACGAATAATGAATTAGATATGATCATTTATTCATTTTAACCTCATGTAAGAAATTACACAATTATACCTTAAGTGTACATAAGTAATTAACAGACATTAAATAATTGTAACATTTTAACATCTGGAGAATCATCCCCTATGCCATCTGTTGGGGTGTTTGGAGGGAGCACAACAGCCGAATCTTTAACAACCAAACTCAGGATTTGCTGATGTTATATGCAATGAAAGGGGGTTTGCTGATAGCTTGGTCTTCTATATTGAAAGAATTCACGATATAAAGTATGAGGACTATGTGATTGGAATGCTTCAATATTTGGAGGTTTGGCCAACTGTGAGTCCATAGGATAGGCCAGCTCTTTTTCTTATGGATCTTTATTGGGGGATCCGTTTTCCCCTGCCTTGTCTATACTCCCTTTCTTTAATAGAAGAGTTATCGACAAAAAAGAAAATGTGTGCATATCTTTTCTTGGAGCTGAGTCACTGGGTCCCAAGTGTTTGCCTACACACCGGGAAGGGAGGTCCACCACATTGTGTCCCTTACACTTACAATCTTGATGACAATATATGCATGCATTCATACACATTGAAGAATGAAGATTTTGTTCAGGAATAATCACCACTCAAAACACAATACACTATGCAGAATGAAGATAAATGATCACAAAAAGTGTGAGAAGATGCAAATTTCAGATAAAATATTAAGTTGGGAAACAGAGAGTTGAAATGGTGATTAGGGTTAGGGTTAGGCAGTCAAAGAGAGAAGAGAGAGAGACGAGAAAAGGATGTCATGTGATTAGGTCACAATGACACCATAATTCGTATTTATGTAAAAGGGAAATACAAAGGACAAGTATACCCCTCAAAGGGAGTATTTACAAAACTACCCCTACATGAAATAAATATATGTAAGAATATGTATATGATAACACTCTCCCTCAAGTTGGTACATAGATATCTCTCATGCCCAACTTACACAAACACTTATGGAGTTGCCAACTGGGAACTCCCTTTGTGAACACATCTGCAACTTGTTCATCAGTCTTCACAAACGGTGTGCGCACTGCCCCAGAAACAATCTTCTCTCGAATGAAGTGGCGATCCACCTCAATGTGCTTGGCGCAATCATGCTGAACAGGATTGTGAGCAATATTGATGGTGGCCTTGTTATCATAGTACAAGCTCACAGACCCTGAGACTGGGAAGTCAAGTTCAGCAACCAAAATCTTCAATCAGAGCATCTCACACAAGCCATGAGCCATTCCCCTGAATTCGGCCTTTGCACTAAATCTGGCAACAACGGGTTGTTTCTTGCTTCTCCAAGTGACCAGATTGTCCCCAACAAAGGTGCAATACCCTGAAATAGATCATCGATCATCTTTGGCCCCTGCCTAATCTGCATCAATGTATGCCTCTATACGCATGTGGCCATTCTTTTCAAATAGGAGCCCTCTACCAGGAGCCGACTTGAGATACCTCAAGATCCGATGTGCTGCCTCTAGATGAATACCTCTGGGTGAGTGCATATACTGACTGATCACACTCACTGCATAGGCAATGTCAAATCTAGTCAGGGAGAGATAGATCAATCTCCCAACTAATCTTTGAAAGCTCCCTACATCCTAGAGTAGCTCACCACTGGCATCTGCTAACTGATGATTCTACTCTATGGGAGTTTCCACTGGCTTGGTACCCAACTTGCCTGCCTGAGTCCTTCAACAAGTCTAAGAGATACTTCCTTTGAGAGATGAAGATCCCCTAACTGGATCTTCCAACTTCGCTACTTGGGAAGTACTTGAGAGATCCTGGACCCTTGGTTTCAAACTCCTCTACTAGCTGACGCTTCAACTTAGCCACTTCTTCTGCATCATTCCCTGTGAGCATGGTGTCATCAACATAAACAATGAGTGCAGTGGTGTTCTTCCATTGATGCTTCACAAATAGGGTGTGATCTGCTTGACTTTGAGTGTAACCCAGCTTCTTCACGACTAGGGTGAATCTCTCGAACCATACTCTTGGAGATTGCTTCACCCCATAAAGGGCTTTCATTAGTCGACATACTGTTACTATTCCTTGGTGGAGTGAATCTAGGAGGTAGCACCATGTATACTTCTTCGTGTAGGTCACCTTGAAGAAATGCATTCTTCACATACAGCTGATGCAACGGCCAATCTTGGTTTGCTGCCAAGGACAACAACACCCTGATGGAGTCCATCTTTGCCACTGGCACAAAGGTCTCCACATAGTCAATCCCATAGGTCTTGAATGTACCCCTTAGCAACTAATCTTGCATTGTACTTCTCAATTGACCCGTCTGCCTGGTATTTGACTGTGAACACCCATCTACAACCCGCAGGTTTCTTGTCTCTTGGCAAGTCAACAAGCTCCCATGTCCCATTCTTGTCCAGAGCTCTCGTTTCCTCTATCATAGCAGCTTTCCACCTTGGTTGAGCTAGCCCTTCTGCCACGGAAGAAGAGATAGGAATAGTGGAAAGGGATGTGACAAAGGCATCATAGGAGACAAAGTGGTTCAATGGATGCTGAGTACAACTCCTAACTCCTTTTCGTAGAGCAATAGGAAGATCAGACGAATCAGTAGAATAAGAAATGACAGGTATAGAAGGAGAAGAAGGATTACCTTGATCCGAGGATTGTACAACTCCCTTCTATGATAGACTCTAAGCCCCTTCTGAGCGCCAAGAGCACCATCAATCACAATAGCAGGTGGAGTAGTCTGAGGCCTCTCAAACTCAAAAGAGGGAGGAGGAGAGAGTAATATAGCAGGAAGAGGAACATCACACATTCTCCCCCTAAAGAGAGGCGGAGGAGAAAAAAGATAGGTTCTCACGAAATGTGACATCCATAGACAAACTTCTTCCCTGTGGAAAGATAGCAACACTTATACCCTTTATGGGAATAAGAATAACCCAGAAAGACGCATTTAAGCGCTTTGGGATCAAGTTTTGTACGATGGGGACCGAGGATGTGTACATAGCATACACACCCAAAGATACGATGAGGGACCGCAAATAAGCAGGCAAAGTTTAAAAAATCGCACGAGGCGTACGCCTCAAGGCGAGGCGGTGAAAAATAGCCTCGAGGTCCTAAAATGAGGTTTAAGCCTCAGTTGTAAGAGGCATACGCCTCAAGGCGCAATGAGGCTTAAGCCTCAGTTTACACGATAATGGGTCAAACTGTGACCCACTTTTTTTTTGTTTTTTTTTCCCCCAAAATGCCCCTCCAATCCTATTATATGACAAAAATGACCTAAAAGGAGGATATTTAAGTATCCAAAACACTTTTTTTGTGAGAAATCTTTAATCAACTCTTAGAACCTTAGGTTTTCCTATTTTAGAGAAATCCTCCTAAAGAGCTCAAATCTTGTCCGAATCACAATCCGTCACTTCCTACGGTTTTCTTGTGAGCAATCTCACCAAACTCAACCGAGAAAGCAAAGCTTTGAAGAATTTTTAAGGTATGTGACCATATTTTGGGTTTTTGCCTTATTTTTCATAAATACATATAAAATTTAATTATTTTTCCTTCTTTAATGGTTTTTTTTAATAATATGATTGAAGATGGTGAGAAGGGTTTCTAAGAAACATGGAAGTAGTGGTAGCAGTAGAAAAGATCCGGCATGAAAGTATGGGGTAGAGGTTTGAGGGTCCAAATGTGAGATCCAAGGGCTACATTTATCTACAATGCAATTTTTGTAGTAAGATTATAAAATGAGGGGTAAAAAGGATGAAGGATCATCTAGTAGCTACCCATAATAATGTCTCTATGTACAAAGGCCCCTTAGAAGTTGTAGAAGAGATAAAGGCCTACATGGCTAAAGGACCACAAAAAAGAAGTACGACTCAAGAAGATTTTGAGTTTATGTCGAATAAGGACTCATTATGATGGTGATGCAAAGGAGCATAGGAACCAAGTGTGCTTGGACATTGGATGGTTCTTTTTTTAAAATAGTCTTTCATTCAATGTCGCTACTAGTCCTTTATGTTGCGGGCAGTTGGAGAGTATGGGCGTGGTTTAAAACCACCTAGCATGTACGAGCTGGGGATGTTGATCCTCAAGGATGAAGTGAAGATAATAAATTAAATGATTGAAGAAGTCAAGAAAACATAGCCCAAGACAAGGAATATACATGTTTTTCATGAAGAAATTCACAAAGAATACACATGCTTGCTTTAAAACAAAACAGAGATATCACTTCTTTATATTTCTAAGGTTAACACAACTATAAATTAATTTCATGCTTTTGAAAAGAGGAAAACAAGATAAAACATGCATTTTAAGGATGCATTTCACACAGAGGGGAAGGATGTACTTACTGTTTTTCTTTGATTCTCTTCTTCTTCTAGTATGTTAATCTCCTTCCCAAGGGGAGTAGTTTCCTCTTCTGGAGTTCCTTGCAATTGCTTCTCTTTCCCTCTCTATTATCAGTTTCTCTCTCTAGGTATTTCAATACTAAGTATTAAAGTAGTAAAAGAGTTAAGCTCTCCTCTCCTATTTATAGAGTTTCAAGCCCTTGACTAGAGTGTATAAACTTACACTCAAGTCAGTGTAAGTCAGGCCTGATATTAAGGTTATAATTGTGCGTATACTCGTAATGGCTATGGTGTGTTTCTTAACACCTAAGTCAATATAAGTCAGGCCTGATAGTTAGGTTATTATAGTGCGTATACTCGTAATGGCTATGGTGTGTTTATTAACACCTAAGTCAATACAAGTTAGGCCTGATATTTAGGTTATTATAGTGCGTATACTCGTAATGGCTATGGTGTGTTTATTAACACATAAGTCAATACAAGTCAGGCCTGATATTAATAAAATATCTATGAGTTATATTATGGTGCATTAGTACCCAAGTTAATAACATGCATCCTAGATATTTTGTGAGAATAATTCCTAGTTACTTATTAAGTACTAACTGCGCGCGCGGCAGGAGCCAGAATATGTTTTTCAGGTTTATGGTTCAGATTTTGACATAATAATTTTTTTGGTCCCATAAGTGTATAGTGCGGTACCCCGTGAATAGTGTTAAAATACAAAAGATCCCGAAATTATCGAAAATTCATAGAATTATCAGATAATTATATTAAGCTATTCTATATCATTTATTAGCAGCAATTAGATACAGTAGAGGTAAAATAGTGATTTAAAGTAGATTCACAAAAGAATGATCAGAAATACGCCAGTGTCCTCTGATCAATCTGGGTCATTACAATAGGTTTAAGGTGTACCAAACTGAATAAGCGGCAAAGGCTTCGTGATTGGGAGGGCGCGCATGTGACTCGTAGCGTGGAGCCAAAGGACGTGGACGAGCCGACAGTTCGCCTCGGCTAAAGTTGGAAGTTGTATTTGCAACGATGCTGTGTAGGTAACTTCTGTACGCTCATAACTTCCCAGTTAGTGATACTTTCCGTCTGGACGTGGTCCCGTGGTTTTCCTTGGCAAAGGTTTCCACGTAAAAACTCTTTATATTGTAGTTGTTTGATTAACCCAAACAACAAAGAAGACAATATATCACAGAGCTATATTTGATTCGAGTCGGTTGAGATAATCTTCCATTTATCAATCAACTATTTTCTTTGTGGCACGCGAGTTTATTATCCCTACCAGACCAGTAAAACTGTTTAGGTTAAAGTAAATTTTAATACCTAATCATACCCCCCCCCCCTTTTAGGTATTCTGAGTAAAGAGAACGGACTGAATTTCAAAAGGCTACTTGGATCACAGAGTAGCAAACCGAAGACTTCGACTGCAGAAGCGTAGTGGTATGTTAGGATCCTAGTCTTCATTTATCAATTGTTTTACATGTCCCTAACCTTACCACTAATCTTGTATTTGTTAGTAGCATTACCAAGAATTTGAACTGTAGTGTCATGTTTTTTCACTCTCATTATGTCTTTCACGACTTGGCAACGAAGAGGATGATTGGCAGTGGTCGTGAAACGGATGGCTTGTACACTCGACATTCCAGCACGGGCACATGCGTTTCAGAGTAGTAGTAGGGAGGTCAATAAATCTTGGATAATGCTGTGGCATAACCGGTTGAGTCATATTTCTTTTCAATATTTGTATCATCTATTTGTTTTTGTTTCAGTGTATGTCAGTGTCTAGGTTTCAGTGTGAAGTATGTCAATTGGCAAAACATTGTCGATCCTCTTTTCCCACTAGTTTGAATAAAAGTTCTCATTTTTTTATTATACATTCTGATGTTTGGGGTCCTTCCCTTGTTACTTTGCTACTGGGTTTCCCCTATTGATGAGAACATCATATCGCCCTACCCTAAAGTTTACCAGAGGAGGACTAGAGCCGTACCACTATCATTATGGTTTGATGACTTCTATGTGGCCGCAGTTCGAGTACTCTGACATTAGGAGCGAAAGATCCCATATGCATAGCATCTTGAAGACTTCACATTGGAAAGATGCATATGGGCTGTAATAAGGACTTAATTATCAGTTTTAGTTGGTTAGTTTTAGTTGGTTGCAATTTTTAGTTCTTATATATTATTGTTTTGGGTGTCAAGAGCAATATTTTAATAGTTTTAGTATCATTGTAATTTTGTTTATTTGCTTAAGTAGACTGTATTTTATATCAGTCGTTGGATGTCATTACTTATTTTGGATGGTCGAGATTAGATTCAGCTTTTAGAGTTGATATAAAAACTCTCATTACTATAAATTTGTTAATGATGTTGAAAATTTGAAGAACTCGACTTTTGAGAAATCTCCTACGAAAGGATCTGGTATCCGAAAAATTTAGAAT
Source organism: Euptelea pleiosperma (assembly GCA_035048495.1). Classification (NCBI taxonomy): domain Eukaryota; kingdom Viridiplantae; phylum Streptophyta; class Magnoliopsida; order Ranunculales; family Eupteleaceae; genus Euptelea; species Euptelea pleiosperma. The sequence continues at coordinate 55,159,131 of CM068543.1, forward strand.
CACTCCAAAAAGAAAATATCCCTTCAATTATTACCTCTAAGATCAAAGATTATAAACCTATTAATAAAATTCTAACTTTCACAATCCTAATCATACTAAAAGATTACAACCCTCTTTATTAAATTCTAAATACATAATAATCATAATTAAAATAAAATTAACTCTGCCTAATCTTGCAGGGTCTGCATGCTCTAGCACTCTTCACTAATCTGGTATAGCTGCGGACTGCCAAGTAGAATTCTCCCGCATCAAACCCTTCTAGTTGAAATAGAACTCGACCATGCAGACAGCAAGAACGAAACTTGATCTGGGCCTTTAGATAGTTGGGAATCACTCCATTGGCTTCACACCAAACCCCTTTACAAGAGCAATATCATAGGGTCTTCCATCAATCCTCATTCTTGAAATACTTGGAGTAGTTGTTGCTCTTCGACAGAAGAATCACTCTTCCTTGCAAGGCATCTCGCTATGCAACTTTCTTTTAAAATCACCCCAAAAAAAAACAACACTCTTCCAAATATACTTGTACTTACACTTGAACCATTCTTTTACAAAAGGCATTGTAGCGTACCATGAGAACCTGATCAGTGCACAAAAATTGTACTTGTTCAATTGTTTTTTTTGTTTGGAACCGGGTCATGGTTCAGGTAAATGGACTTAAGATATTGGGCTAGACCATAAGGATGGACTGGTTATTGGACTTATATATTGGGTTGGATTTTGTTGGGGACTTTAGGTTAGGTTGGAATTTTGGGCTGGATTTTGTTGTGAGCTTTGGGTTGGGTTGGAATTGGGCTAATGGTTTTGGGCTTTCTAAATGGGCCCGGGATTAAAATAAGGGCACTTTAAGGGTATGTGGGCTTAAGTGCTACTTGAGCCAACTAACAATTTAAAGGTTGGCCCGATGAAAAAAACACTCTACCTCCATTCATCTTCTTCCCTTGACGAAGAGGGAGAGTTGGGTTTTCAAACGAAGCCCTAACGAACGTAGCGGCGACGACCGACGGTGACGGCGGCAGGAGATTTTAACTCTGGCAATGGTGACGACGAGGATGCGCATCAACTTCTTCTCTTTTTTTTGCGTCGCAACAACGGGGTGGCTGCAGCGATACACAGAGGCAGTAGTAGTTAAGGCGAGATGGCAACAGTTGGGTGCCATTGAACCTTCGACTTTCTACCTCCATCAAATCAAAATGCCGATATTCCACTTGTTTGATGCTGCAACATGAATCCTGCTTAAGTTCACTGTTGCGATCCGGTATAAAACCACTGGAAGATTATGTCTTCCATTTGCACATGCTTCATCTTTCAAAAGCTTTTTGTCCGTCAAGCTTTTGTGGTCGAACCGTCCAGAAATCTGCTTCTCTGACAATCCTAACTCCTATGCAGCCTACGATTTCATTGATTTCGTGGGATCTTTGTGTTCATTATAAAAGTTCTCTAAAGCCCCAATCTAGGATGGTGTCTTGAGCCTTCTTTACTTATTCTTCTCGTGGAGGATTTAATCCTCTTCAAGATGCACCTCGCAAGATTCTAGAACAGAGTCACGCTATAGGAGGTATCAAGATGCATCAACGTTTCAACGGTGATGTAAACCCTTTTCTTTTTTTTTGTAAACTTCCCTGTCCTAATGTTCGTGAAGCATGAATACGATTTTGGATGAGCTCAATCAGTTGGTATGTGATGCATGGTGATTCGTTGATAGAGATTTCATAGGTGGCAGAAATTGGAAGGATAAATTTCAATGATGGGCGTGAGCAATGATCAAACGGTGAAGATGAGCAACAATGGCAATGGTTGTAGCAATAAGAACACAATGAATAGAAGTCCGAGTTGAGAACTCGAATACGTATCAGGATTTTGGCTCTGATACCAAATTTGATGCAGGACAGGAGACCGTTCTGCGATCAGATAAGATTTCGATGCAATCACTCCACCGGATTTTGAAGGAATCGCTCCTTCGGGAAGAATCGCTATTCCCTCCCAAGAATCTCACCCGAAAAATTTGGAATCATTCCAAAAAAATATCTCTTCATCCATTATCTCTAAAATCAAAGATTACAACCTTATTTATAAAATTCGAACTTTCCTAACCTAATCAAACCAAAAAACTTTCTAAAAGTGTTTGAAACTGATTATAACTCAAATATTAATAAAAAAATAATTATCCTAATTAAAATAAAATTAACTCTACCTAATCTTGCAGGGTCTGCATGTTTTAGCTCTCTTCATTGATCCAGTATAGCTGCAGATTATCAAGAAGAATGCTCCCGCATCAAAGACATTAGAGTCTTTATTAGTGCAGCCCACACGTAATGGTAGGAGTTACAAACCCATTATGGATGTCGAAGATTACCTGAGCTCCTGAAGCTCTTAACAATCGTCTGGCAGGCATTGATGCTAGAATTGAAGAACAGAACCATGCCACCAATGTCTGTCGAACCAATTTAGAGGCTCCCCTCCAGAATGACCCTGAGGAATTAGACAAAGAAGAGTCCCATAATTTAGGACGAGGCTTGGGCCGAGGTCGAGGGCATGTAAACCAACCCTTGGTGAATATCAAGATCCTTATGATATCTGATCAAAAAAAAAGATCCTTCTGATCCCAATGACCGAATCACGCGAACGGTCATGATCGAGGCCCATAGCTTAGATGGTCGACTGGACCCAAACATTTTCCTTGATTGGTTGTCAAACATGAACCACTACTTTGAGTGGTACGAAAAGTCTGAGGGTCATAGAGTTAGATTTGCCAAGATGAAATTGGTGGGCCAAGCCAAACTTTACTAGACCAATTTTGAGCGCTTGATAGAAAGAGCTAGTGAGGACCCCATCGTTCATTGGACTGAGATGAAGGAAGTCCTCAAAGAAAAATACCTACCCCGGTGCTATCGCGAGAGACTCCTAGATCAATGACAATCTCTTCGCTAGAGATCTTTCGTCGTTGAATACATTGCGAATTCAATGAATATATGATGCGATGCAATGTCAGAGAAGTTCCTCTCATGGCCTTATCTAGATTTAGAATGGGTCTCCGGTCTAAGCTCCAAAGAGCTCATGCCTCATGACATCACTCGTTGGAGCACACCTATCATGCGGCTCAAGAGTTAGAGCAATATCTGAAACCATATTTTGAGAGGTGATTTATTCTCGCAACCCTAATGTTAAGTCCCCTCCCTTGGGAGCGAAACCTAATGTGGGGAATCAGTTGTTTAGAACCAGCTTGACGCAAGAAGGGATACCGTTCCGCAATTTAAGAAGGAATGAAGAAGAGTTTACTACTCACGTGTCACTATTCACATAGCACTATTCACAATGCTGTGGTATGATTTGAGTTTTCTTAGATAAGAAATTGAAAAAAAGAAAAGAAAATAGAGATGGAGAAAGGGGAGAGATAAGAGATAGGGATAGAAAGATACCTTCGGCTTCGCACCGAAGTAACTTGGCTTCGCACAAAGAGAGGATGACTTCACACCACGGGAGAGATTTCTCAAAGTGATTTCTATTTCTTCATTCATAATTTTTCATCCTCAAAATCAAAGGGTACATCACCTTTTATAAAACTCCCTACTTGAACTTTCTTAATTCTAATTGAAATTAGGAACTCCTAATACAAGTCAAATATTGCAATCAATAGTAAAATACTAATTAGAAACAAAATCTCAATTGAAAATCTTAGTTAAATTAAAACAAATCTTCGTGGGGTCCACTAAAAATAGTTAAATCGGAATTTACTCTAAATAGTAAAAACGTGATTTATTATAAATAGTAATTTCGAGAATTTACTATAAATAGTAAAACATGATATAGTAAGAACGTGAATTACTATTAATAGTAAATAGGATCCACTTGATCGGGCATTGATTCGGTGTAGCGCGAACGATCGTAGTAGAATGCTCCCGCATCACAGCTCTAGCATTCCTTCCAATCTTAGGGACAACAAAGTAAATGGAGTAGTTGGTGGAAATTTGAGGGGAAACGAACAGATCCAATGCTATAGGTGTCAGGGATATGGGGACTTTGCAACCCAATGTCCCACTAAAAGAATCCACCAAGGCTCTACTAAGTAATGGAATAGAACAAGACGACCAGGGAGAGTTTGAGGAAAAAACCTATGAGCCTGAGTTCAGTCCTAGCGATGAGGATTGTGAGAATCTAAATGCCTCCCGACTAGCAGTTGTTAGGTGCGCCCTAGCCCAAATCAAAGAGAATGATGATTGACATAGAACTCCATTTTCCACACCTACGCCAAGTGTAGTGAAAAGAGTTGAAAGGTCATCATTGACAATAGGAGTGGCACCAACGTAGTTTCGTCTCACACTGTTACCCGCTCAGGATTGATGCTTATATCCCACCTTCAGCCATATCGAGTTGCATGGGTCGACACATCATCCATCCTTATTTCTTAGATGTGTTAGGTTCCTATACAGTTTTCTTATATAAGGAAACCTTGTGGTGTGATGTGCCTATGGATGTAGGTCATATCATTCTAGGTAAGCATTGGTTGTATGCCGAGATGTGACTCTTGGGCAGATCGAACACATGTTCATTCATTTGTGAAGGCAAGAGGATCAAACTGAATCCTCTCCCACCCAAAGTCACCATTGAGACGAAAGAAGATACGAAGAGGGGTGAAACTAACAAGGGACTCAAATCCAAATCTCTCCACATCAACAGTGCGAAAGAATTTGAGAGAGAGACCAAGGATGAGGTTGTTGTTTTTGCCTTCATAGCTAAAGAAACCTCTACTGAGTCGGATATAGAGCTACCCCTAGATGCGGTCCCTGTGTTTAGGGAGTTTCGGAATGTTTTTCATGACGATTTACCAAATGAGCTCCCTCCCATGCAGGACATTCAGTAAGCTATTGATCTTGTCCCCGGAGTGACTCTAGCCAATCTCCTACACTATAGGATGAACCCCACAAAGCATGTCGAGTTTGCATACAATAGTTCTACTTCTATCAATAGGTCAACAGGCATAAGTTCATTTGAGGTCGTTAATGGGTACAAACCTAGGAAGCCTATAGATCTAATTCCCATGTCAGTCACACAAAAGCCGTAGAGTCTGCACGTTACATTCTGAAATCAAGACGTGAATTACCTGGAATAATGAAAAGTATAAAATATTTGTTAACTCACACCGCAGTTACAAAGAATTTCTAGTAGGTGATAATGTGATGGTTCGAATGAGACCTGAACGATTTCCGTCAAGAGTCGTGAAAAAATTACACACTCGCAGTGCAGGACCCTTCAAGATATTGAAGCGAGTGGGTCCCAATGCATATGTTCTGGATCTTCCACTGGATATGGGTATCAATTCAACATCCAATGTAGAGGATCTTGTTCCTTTTCAACATCCAATAGCCTCACCCGATAGCCTTTCTCCTCACTCATGGTATTCACCTGATCAACCTCCACAACCTTTACCTTCACCACCCATACCTAAAAGATGGGAAGAGGTTGAAGAATATTGGATGAATAAGTGGTTTCCACCAGACAAGGAGGTTATCAAAAGTACCTTGTCAAGTAGAGGAATCGGCCAGAGTTAGATTGCACATGGATCGCCAAGAGCGAGTTGCAGAAAATCAACCCCGACATTTTGGAGTAGTACCGCACTTTTGTTTCGCCAGAGGCAAATTCTTCTCAGCCGAAGAGAGTTGATGAGGACATCAGATCGTCTTACCCTAGAATTTATCAGAGGAGGACAGGAGTCGTACCATTGTCATTAAGGTTTGATGACTTCTATATGGCCCAGTTCAAGTTCCCTGTGACATTGGGAGCGGAAGACTCCATATGCATATCATCTTGAAGACTCCACATTGGAAAGATGCATATGGGCTGCAATATGGACTTAATTGTTTTTTTTGTGGTTTTAATTGCTAGTTCTTATTTTATTATTGTTTGGGTGGCTTAACAATATTTTAATAGTTTTGAGTCTCATTGTAATTTCGCTTATTTGCTTAAGTGGGCTGTATTTTATTTCAGCCGTTGGATGTCTTTGGTTGTTTTGGAAGGTCCAAATTAGATTTAAGTTTTAGAGTTGATATAAAAACTCTCATTGCTGTATATTAATGATAAATGAAAATTTGAATAACTCAGCTTTTGAGAAATCTCATGTGAAAGGATCTGGTGTGAAGCCATTTTTCTTGGTGTGAAGCCGAGGTAATTTTATATTCTCTTTTCTTCCATTATCTTCTTCATCTTTTTTCTTCTTTATTTACTTTTTTATTTGATCATATTCCACCTTACCCCCATCCCAAAACCCTAGAATGATTCCGGGTAAATTTCTTTCCCTTTATTGTTCACAAGTTACTGTTCACCCTTATAATTTTTAAATCAAAACCATTCCCATCCCAAAACCCTAACTGTACCCCTTTCCCTACCCAACCCTATCCGTACCCTACCCTTCCCAAAACCCTAGCCACACCAACCTCCCTAACCCCTTACCCCCCCCTCCCAATTAATTCTAATCAAACCTATTTGAGCTTAAATTTCTTATTTAAATCTTTGGCAATGAAACTAGTAAACCTACAGTTGTTGGTTGAACCCTATGCTAGTGGAAGTTCCAACTTCCATTGGACTCTTCAATCAATAGTTGGAGATTCGTACTGTTGGATTGTGAATTTGGTCTCGAATTTATCTTTTAATTACTTGCTAGACTTTTCTAAGTATTGTGGTAGGTTTAGCTATAGTTTATGCTTAAATTGCTTGTGGTAATTTATTTTTGATGTCAAATCATCATCTAAGCTTAGTTTTCACAGTCTTGCATCAAGTATTTTGTTACCTTTGTCGATAATTATAGCAGATGTACCGTACGTGAGTGTACTGTTGTGATTTAGATTTTAACTAGTAGACAAAGATTAAAGAAAGAATGAGAGAAATAGTTATGGAGGGGGAAGAAAATGGGGAAAGAGATTAGGGGTTAAGAGAGTGAAGAGAAGAGGTTGAAGATAACTTGTTCAATCTCTCTCACGATGATATATATATAGATGGGAGAAACCCATTACAGCTAAAGAGAAAAACGTGGGTTAAGTGGTGGAAACCCCTTCAAAAAAGAAATGGTGGGGTTACATGGATGATCCACTTAACCCACCTACAAAATATAAAGAATGCCCCACGTGGGTAGTGGGCCGCAGCCCACCTAAGACACTCCACGTGGGGTGTAGCATAAACTCCAGCACTCCCCCTCAAGTTGGTGCGAAGATATCTATCATGCCAAGCGTACCTATCAAAGTATGAAGAATTGCCTTATTCACCACCTTTGTAAGTATTTCTGCAACTTGTTCTTGAGTTCTTACATAAGGCGTACAAATCAATCCTTGTTGAATTTTTTCTTTTATGAAGTGACGATCGACTTCAATATGCTAGGTCCTGTCATGTTGGACTGGGTTATGAGCAATGCTAATGGTTGCTCTATTGTCACAATAAAGGCTCATCGGCTCTACCACGTTGAGTCCCAACTCCTCAAGCATAGTCCTTAACCAGAGGAGTTCACACACACCATGCGCCATAGAGCAAAACTCAGCATCTGTACTAGATCGAGCAACAACTGGCTATTTCTTGCTGCGCCAAAACACAAGGTTACCTCCTACAAGGGTACAGTATCAAACGTAGATCGACGATCGGTAACTACATCTGCCCAATCTGCATCAGTATATGCTTCCACTCTAAAGTGTCCATGTCGCCCGAATAGTATGCCATAGCCTGGAGAGCCCTTGAGATATCGAAGTACTCTATGAGCTACCTCAAGATGCGATGATCATGGTGCGTGCATTAACTGACTGATGACACTCACAACATAAGCAATATCAGGCCGTGTGTGTGTGCTAAGTAGATCAACCGGCCAACCAATCGCTGAAACATAACAATATCTTCAAGAGAATCGCCCTCCTCAGAATTTAGTCGATGGTTCTGATCTATCGAAGTCTCTGCTAGTTGAGCTCATAAATACCGAGTCTTACTCAGTAGATCCAATACATACTTTCTCTAAGATATAAAGATGCCTTTCTGTGAGCGAGCAACTTCAATCCCCAAAAATTATTTTAGGGCCCCTAAATCCTGTCTCAAACTTGGAGGATAAGGTCTTTAGCCGCTTTATCTCTGTTGGACCATTCCCAATGATGACAATGTCATCAACATAAACTATCAACGCAGTGGCACTAGTCTGCGGTTGCTTCACAAACAACGTGTGGTCGGCCTATATCTGTTTATAGCCCACTCATCGGATCACACTGCTAAACCGCTCAATTCATGCTCTAGGGAACTACTTTAGCCCATATAGGGCTTTCTTCGGCTTACATACCTTGTTGTCACTTCCAGCAAGTTTCAACCTAGGTGATAGCTTCATGTACACCTCTCTGCCAGATCTCCATGAAGGAAGGTGTTCTTCATATCTAGTTGATATAAGGGCCACGACAAATTTGCCGCTAACGATAGAACTCTGACTAAGTTCATCTTGGCTACTGGAGCAAATGTCTCCTGATAATCAATCCCATAAGTCTGAATGAATCCCTTGGTGACAAGCCGTGCTTTGTACCTTTCGACTAATCCATCAGCTTTATGCTTCACTGTGAAGACCCATTTGCATTCCACAAGTTTCTTTTCTCTAAGTAATGGAACAAAATCACATGTTTTATTTTTCTCAAGAGTCTGCATTTCATCCATCATAGCTTCTTTCCACTTTGGGTGAATGGGTGCATTTCCAACACTGGAAGGCAAAGAAACAGAGAATACAACACTAACGAAATTCTGGTAAGACGGAGACAGACTTACAAAACTAGCAACCTTTTCTATATATTATTGATGGACCCCTACTAACTTAAGCCCTTAACCTACACCCCTTGCTATCATAAGCCTTTTTGATATCTATAAATACCCACCCATAGGGCTGGACGTCCCACTCTATTTTTCCCTTGGAGAACCTCTCCAAAATTCTCCCTAAGCTCCATTTTGCTCTAGCAACCCTACCCCATCAACCCAAACCGTTGCACCCTTTCGGGCACACTAAGGTGTTATCCATACCTTACAAGAACGCACACCACTTGGCCGAAACATCCGGCACTTTTTGCTCAACTCATTGGATCCCTCACACCACTCCGAACGCCCAAAGAAGAAGACTATCACTCTAGTTGATCAAGTAGGATTTCCTCCCCCTATTCTCTCATGGTTGTTTCATAAAAAATTATGAAAATTTATCTATGCTTGCTTTTATCTCATTTCTATCTGAAAATTTACATACCTAGTTTTAAAGAAGTTGAATGCCTAATTGAAAACGCATGCTAGATAATCTAGTGGATTTTTGCATGTATCCATTATGATAAAAAAAATCTTGATTTTTATCACCTATTGTACAGTTGGTATGGAATTGAGCATGTGGTCATGGGCTATGTGTGCGCCGCCCCTTGTTTGAGTATTTGACCCGATTATTCGGGCCATGCCCCTAAAAAGCACAGAGGGAAGAGTACCTAGGGTGAAAGACACCTAACTCCCCTGGATCCCTGTGGTGGAGATTATTCTATGTGAATATGCTATGTGATCTTGACCATATGTGCTCATGAGAGTGTCAACGTTCGTTCGAAGTTAAGATTGGCCATACCTAATGATTGGAATCCTCGACTTACTCTTTTAAAACTATTGCATAAAAATATTTTATTGGGATTTGCCGTTCATCCCCATGTTTGTGTGGGTGGTGAGGCGTACCTACTGGGCTTCATGTGAAGACAACATTGGAGAAACGGGTGTTTAATGATGCATGGCTTGCCAATGATGAGGATTACTTTCCGAAGCTTAAATCTAGGACTTTAATCATTATTAGTTTTGAATTTTAATATTGAGAATGCAATAAGCTCATGGAGCATTATCAGTTTTCATTTTGAATATTTTCGATTTTGGGCATGACGGACTTTTTGCCCTTGAATGCATTAATCTAGCTTGCTGGATTTTCTGAAGTACCTGTAGTGTTCGGATCACCATTTGAGTTAGAAGTATTATTTTCGAATGATTCCAAATCCCACGGTTTTCTAACCCATTGGGGAACCCCAGAACAAAATTTCAGCCAGATCCAGTGACTACAACTCGTAGGCTCGATATTTTAAGTTTTACAAATCTGGTTTTTTTTGAAAATTTCTGCAACTACCCTGTACTTTGAACACCTGTGCATTTTCGGTTGGGAATCTAACCTTTGGGATAAAAGATGAAGTCAAGCCCTTAAAGTTATCTTCGCAACCCAACTGGAATCAAAGCATGCTGAGTTTTCTACAGAAAGTTATGACCGTTTTGCCACAAGACATCGAATCTGGACGGAACGTGTACCACATGTTATGAACCTTGTAACTCTCGATTTTTCTCTTGTACTTACCTTGTTTCTTACCCCCCATCGACACATGAGTAAATAACTTTATAGATTTGTACCCCAAATTAAGAATCTCATTAGAAGATAGGACTCCGATAATGAATAAAATCGGATTAGTTTAATGATTCTTAACCTACGCTTTGCTCTTTTGTCTTCACTGAGTTATGAATTGTAAACTCTTGTTTTACCCTATATCATGCGTGATAAGTCAGATTAAAATGAACATCTTGTAAAACGAACATTCACTTGTGTAGATGGCAATCATCCGACATACCGCTAGGAAGCAGGTCAGCCCAGTTAACAATCATAGTTTATACGCCACCTATTGCAGAAATCTCATGACACACCGTACCGATGACTACTACCGTCTCTACTTCCTCATACACTACCAGTTTCGTGCCCACTCCATACAATGTAGCAAGCCTTTACACCGAAGCTTCAGTGAACCAACGCGACGAGGATTCAGATTCTGCCGAGAGTGTCAGGCAGAGCTGGATTCAGATGATGACTTGTGTGATATTGCAAACTCTTTTGAGAGTATTTAAATAGGCTTAGTTTGTTAAGAGAGCTTATGATGTCAAGGATGTTTCACTTAAATGATTCATTAATAAAGATATTTCCAGTTACGCTTCTATTGTGTTCTGTATTTCTTTTATTTTTATCCTACCTCACGTGCTTACCTCGGGTCAATCTAGTGGATTAAGGGTCGGGTCATGGATCCCGGGTCGGGGCGTGACAACTTGGGTTTTAGAAGCCATATTAACGATTGGGAGATATACAGCCTAGTCTCTCTCCTTAATCAAGTCGACGACAGCCCTAGGCTGGATTTGGAGCCAGACAAGAGAATTTGGAGGTGGGATCCCCGGGGAGTCTTCACAATTAGTTCTCTTTATCAGAGATGTTGCCCAGGTAGCCAAGAGGAATTTCCTGCTTCAGTTTTATGGGGGGGGCCTCCTATTCCTTCAAGAGAGAAGTTTTTTGCTTGGACGACCATTCTTACAAGATTATGACAATGGATCATTTGATCCGTAACGGGATTATGTTGCCAAATAGATGTGTTTTGTGCAAGGTGGATTGCTGAATCTTTGGATAATGTGTTCATCCACTACAGGTTTACATGGGAAGTGTGGCATGCCTTCTTCCTATTTGGCATCTCTTACACGGTCTCGCATCATGTTGTGGCTTCTTTCAAGGGTGTGCAGAGGAATCCTTTTTTGGGAGGAGTTGGTTTCTTTGGCATCTTCTTCCATTTGTTGTTATGTGGGCTATATGGAAGGAGAGGAACCTTAGGATCTTTAAGGGCAAGAGGAAGATGTTCTTGAAAGTGAAAGCTCTTCTCTTTCATTGTTCATCCTTATTCCCCTATTTTAGAGGGTGTTTTTTTTAGTCATTTGTTTTTGTTGGGATGAGTTATAAGGCGTATCTTATCCTCTATTGAGCTAGATATGCCTCTTTCTGTTTCCCGTGGAGTTTCTCACCTTCTTTAATGATACATACATACATACTTATCAAAAAATAATATTAGTTATTAGTTTGATCCCTAAAACAAGTAATGTTGTTCGAGATCGTTGTAAATGGGTGTCATGTACTCAGTTTTGTAATTCGTTCACTATTACAATTCAAGAAATTAGGGTTTATCCACCTCCGGTCATAGTACCTTTCTTTTTACATTTTCTCGCATCCACAGTTCCGAAAGTAAAAACAAGTGGATCCAGAATCGGAATTGATAAATAATCAATTCTCCCATCAGGTATAGGGTAATTATGTTGTATAAAGTGTGAAAAAATAAATAAATACAATAGTTTTCATAATAAAATTAAAAATAAAAAGCTCGACATCATTAGCACTACTACATACGTCGGTTCCAATTCAGTCCAAGTACTAATGTACCAAGAACCGGAATCTAATATGTAGTTTGGTTCTTGGTCCTATCTATTGCGGGTCTTTCAAGGTCCGGTTCAGAAATAGCTAGTCCTGGAACCAGTATAATTGGGACTGGTTCCTATCGTGTATCCATTGACACCCCGACTTGGATCCCTTCTTTGACATCACTGTTGAATCCCAAAAGGTGCTCTCACTCTTGCCCCACTTCATTTCTCATCCTTTTTTTTCAATAGTCACTTTGGTACCTATTAGGATTTTCTCCATCTCAATTGGAGATCATCCATCCAACAGTTGCCAAACCAAACCGAAGCTAAGTTGGCCTTGGGTTGAGTGATGATTGGGTTAAGCACTTATGGCCTAAACTCAGATTGGGTCTAGCTTAGATTAAGTGATCTGAAGCATTGGTAGGACTTCGGTTGGAATCCAAACTCTAGTAACTAGACTAAGTCGAGCCAGTTTCCAGGCAAACCAGGTCAAAACTCTAAGTGACTTGACCCAAGTCAACATTTTCAATTGAAGGAACTAAAATGTCCAAATTACTTTAATCTGTGTACATTTATTAAATACATTTAACAGTTTTAATGACTCATCTGAATCATAAAGCCGCCTTCCCAAGACAAATTTAAAAAGCTAGGTGAGACTATTTTCAGTACTTTGTTTTCCAACCCTGTAGAATCATTAACCTTCAAAGCGGACACATCTTGAGTGATTTACCACATACAATAAGACAATAAACACTTATATAGAATGGAGAACAGCATGAGTGGTTCATTCATGAAAATAGAAATTAAAACATACCTGCACGACTTCATCATTCTGGGCACTAAATTTTGGAACCTGCTCCTTCGCGAATATACGTATACTAGCACCAGTTGCTCTTCTCATTTCGGCAATTATGGTGCCTCCTTTACCCAATAAACAGCCTATCTGCTGTGAAGGTACAAGAAGCCTACCAACAACCGCGGCACCCGGTTCAAATCCTATCTCTGCAATTCTAGAATGGACACGAATAACAGCATCCTGTGCAGGAGAATGCTTTTGTTCTGAATTCTGCGACAGTAAAAACCATAGCACTATCAAAAACAATTAATAATAGTTCAAGTTACAATATACTTCACTTATCAAAAAAAAAAATTGCAAATGCAACAAAATTCAACTGAGGAAATCTAACATACCCATCATTAACCTATTAAAGATTATCTAGCAATGGCATGCTTTAATACATGGTGCACATCCAGGGGATCAGGATGTCATTTGATTGGTACCACCAAGGAGATCTTCAATGTCAAAAGACAATTGAATGATCATTTTGTTGATGATTATGACTTATGATATCAATCGGTGGACTTTTCGCACGGAGATATGCTATATGAGATCCATTGATGATGGGTCCCACACCCTGCACGTGATCCACGTTCACAGCCATTAGTAGGCATCTTTACTGTCCACCAGACAGGTACCTTAGATTTCATCAATTTAATTCACTACCTAGATCGTAGCAATCTTCGAAAGAATATTACAGCTTCCCACAGCAATATTATAGGAACTAAAACTCAAACAAATGGTTAGAGGCACGTGCCTCTCTCGCAGATATCAGGACAACTCGCTCATCTGAATCAGGGGCTGCATCAGCAATCTTGATTGAGGCACCAGTGTCGCTTTGCAAAGCTCTTATAATAGTGCCACCCTTCCCTATCAAACTACCAACTTTGTCAAGATGGCACAACAACCGAAATACAACCTCCTCTTCCGGAACCTTTCTATGGATCGCTCCAATATTCTCTGGTCCTGGAATTGAAGAATAACCCCTCGAATGATAATCCAATGTATGGGGGCCAGATGCATAACCCCTCTGAGGAAATTGGTCCACTTGTGCGGGCATGCCAGTTCCCCGGAGCACTGCCCCTAGTGGTTTAGCAGCAGCAGAATTAACTGCATCTGCCCTAGGGTTATCTTGGAGACAACTTGAAACGGATAAGAGAGCTTTCTTTACAGCAGAGAAATTCCCTGTTATCTGCTGACCAAAAACCCATCAATTGTAAAATTGTAGATATACAGTGTTAACTCCGAGAAAGGAAATATGAATGTACTAATAATTTCTAATGTAACCATTAGAGGTATTCTCATACAATGTTGCTCCAATCTGACCTAGCCGGCATTAGATCGGATACATTCAATTAAGAAGCATTAGATAAACAGTAAACACCGCCTTGCATAATGCAAGCAATATTCAATGGAAACCTAAGAATTGCATACAAAAACACCATTTGAAATAATAAAAAAAGGCAAGATTAATAGTGTTCATTGCATGATGACACATGTATTTAAGACTTGGACCTCGAGAGTCAGACTTACAAATTTGGATGTTCAAAATCATGTAGTTTAAGGACATAAAAGCAAAAAACCGCTATTGTACAACCAAGGTTTAAAACATTGTTTCATCTCATTGTCCCGGTAAGCTAACGGAATGAGCCATCTCGACCAAGACGAAACTAGACAGTATATACTTGATATGATTAAACCATTTTATCATACTTTATTAGGATAAAAATTATTTTTTAACATTTATATGTGTTATAAAGGAAAGATGTACCATTTTTTAAAAAACGGGAAGAACCCCGAAAAAGAAACAGACTCAGGCAGACCTAGCTCCTAGACACAGGAGGGAGATCCCCAAGTAAATCTTCCCATCTATATACAAAAGAGTCAAAAAAGCTGCCTCTAAAGAGAGGAGAAACAAAAGCCCATAAATACAGAAGAGCTTTCACTTTCAAAATCAAACCAGGTAAGTCTTTCTCTAGGCCTTCAAATATCCTAGTGTTCCTTTCCTTCCAGACAGCCCACAGAATAGCGAAGGGGAAGAACTGCCAAAGAACCCTTTCCCGAATGACTGTTGCCACACCCTGAAATAGAGCTGGAACGTGTTGTGGCACAACATAGGGTCTACCGAAGAGAGCGAAAAAAGTATGCCAAATAGCTGTAGTGAGTCTACAATGGATGAACACATGGTCCACTGATTCAGCTTCAGACTTACACAGCACACATCTATTAGCCATCACCATACCTCTGCTTATCAAATGATCAACCGTGAGGCTGACCACACGAAGAACTTCACTTTCGAAGGAATGGGGGGCTTCCAAACTATCTGAATCGGAAAAACGTCATGACTCCCAGGAAGACTCTACCCATACAATGGTCTAACTGAAAAGGACCCATTCGATTCCCAAACGTCATGACTCCCGGGAAGACTCTACCCATACAATGATCTAACTGAAAAGGACCCATTCGATTCCCACCTCCAAATTCTCTGACCACGTTCCTCAGCCAGTTTGGGGTTAGCACCAACCCTCTCTCGCAGGCTAGTAAGGTTATTTATCTCCCAATCATTTATGTTTCTTCTGAACCCAAAATTCCAAGACAACTGGCCATCATAACAAACTATACAGTCTTGGATAAGAGCTCCTTGTCCGTCAGACAGCGAAAACAAGTTGGGGAAATCTTCTTTTAAAGGGGTCTCCCCACACCATTTATCTTCCCAAAATCGGACTTTATCCCCTTTCCCCACCTTAATGAGGACTCCTCCTTCAAAAGAGCCACGAGCTTTAGCAATTCCTCGCCATAAACTGACTCCATAAGTAGATTGGATAGGACGGCATTCCCACCCATACTCCATGACGCCATATTTGCTTCCGATCACCGACCCCCACACGCTATCTACCTCTTCGCCAAATCTCCATAGCCATTTAGCAAAGGAGAGCCACGTTCATTTCTCTAAAATGCCTGAAACCAAGTCCCCCTGCTTTTTGTGGCCTACAGATCTTGTCCAATTCCACCAGGTGAAGCTCATGAGTGCTCTCTTTTCCCACCTACAAGAAGTCCCTCATAAGTTTTTCTAATCTTTTAGCCACAGTGACCGGGATAGTAAATAAGGACATAAAATGGATAGGCATGCTGGAGAGAGTGCTCTTTATGAGCGTAACTCTACCCCCTTTGGATAAATACCTCTTCTTCCACCCAGCCAGTCTGCTACTAAACCTCTCCACCACAGGATCCCATATCTTATTATCTTTATATCTAGCACCCAATGGCAGACCAAGATATGAAGATGGCAAACTCCCAGTACTACACCCCAAACAGTTAGCCAGGTTCGACAGATTAGGAACTTCACCCACTCCAAACACTTTGCTTTTCAGAAGGTTTATCCGAAGACCTGATACCGCTTCAAAGCATCTGAGATATTTAAGCTCTGTAAGGGAGGCATCCGAAAAGAAAATAGTATCATCCGCAAACTGGAGATGTGTAATCGAAGGTCCGTTGAGGGCCTTGAGGCCGACTTGGAAACCTTTGACGAAACCACCCTTAGCCGCCTTACTCATCATTCTACCTAAAGCTTCAACTACAATCACAAACAAGTAAGGTGATAGGGGGGGTCTCCTTGTCTGATACCTCTTGAGCTCGCGAAGAAACCGGCTAGAGATCCATTGACTACGATTAAGGTTTAAAATTTCGTTTCGGATGAATGTCTCGGTCAAGTGAAAAACCGAGACAAACTCCGAAACGAAACGAAACATTCACGAACATTGAAAAAACGAAATTTTCGAAACATTACGAAACATTTCCGAAACATTGCGAAACATTACGAAACATTACGAAACATTCCAAAACATTCCGAAATATTATTCAAAATCATTAAATTTTATTTTTTATTTTTTTATTTTTTTGGATTATATCGGATTGTCTCGGTTTGTCTCGGCAAAACAAACCAAAACATTCCGAAACATTAAAAAACGAAACGAAACATACGAAATATTCAATGTTTCGTTTCGGTTTCCTTACGAAACGAAACATACGAAACATACAAAACATTCCAAAATTTTAAACCATGACTACGATAGAGAACGGGGCAGAAGAAATACATAAGCTGATCCAAGAATGCCATTGGCACCAATCCCCATCCTTTCGAGCATGTCATCCAGGCCAGTTGACGTGATGTAAGCTTTCTCCATGTCAACCTTGCAAAGGAACCGCCTTTCCCATCTCTCATCCTAGAGTCAAGACATTCGTTAGCAATCAACACACCATCTATCAATTGTCTCCCTTTCATGAAAGCTCCCTGGAATGGAGAGATAACCTAAGCGACCACTTCATTCTTGAGGCTAGAATCTTTGTGATAATCTTGTAAGAACTCCCACCTAAACTGATAGGGCGGAAATCTCGCAGTGACTCAGCACCTTCCTTCTTAGGAACAAGAGTGACAAAAGTACAATTTAAGTACCTATCAAACTGGGATTCCTTCTCAGACTCCTTCACCATGTTCATGAAATCCTTTCTCACTATACCCCAGCAACGCTAGAAAAACAACATGGTAAAGCCATCCGGACCCAGCACTGTCTCCTCCAAGGCTTTTTATGGCTTTCACCACTTCCTCCTCGTCAATAGATCTCTCCAACCACACCTCTTGCTCATTACTAATAACATCAAGACCCAAACCCTCTACCAAAGGTCTGAAGAAACTCTGTTCTAAGTACAGAGTAGAACTTCACAATAGCCTCCCTGATCTCTTCTTCCTTTTCTACAAGCTTCCCATCTATCTGAAGACTGGTGATACTCTTACTCCTTCTAGCATTAGCTATTTGATGGAAAACTTAGAGTTGTTATCCCCTTCTTTCAACCATCTAACTCTAAACTTTTGACGCCAATTGATTTCATCCATTCTAGCCCATTTGCTAAGCTCCTTCTTGGTTTCTACTCTACTTTTCCACTCCTCCTCCGATAGTTCCCAATCTTCTTCCAAATTGTCTAAGGATGCAATAATTTTTATTTTTATTTTGATAAGGATGCAATAATATCATGTAGTTCCCCTAGCTTTTTATCCACTCGGCCAAAAACATCTCTATTCCATTCTATAATCTTTTCCTTCAAAGCGTGCAATAGTCGTCAATCTAGTCTATTTGATATAATTCACACGAATATTTGGGGTCCGTCTCGAATAAAATGTTTATCTGGTTTTCATTATTCTGTAACTTTTGTGGATGATTACTCTCGTATGACATGGCTGTTTTTATTAAAGGATCGCTCTAAATTGCCTCATGCTTTGCTCACCTTCTATCACGAGATCTCAGTTCAAGTTGGCAAGCCGATAAAGATTATCCGATCTGATAACGCTTTGGAATACATGCAATCTTCTATTCAGACATTTTGTGCTGAGCATGGCATTATCCATCAGTCGTCTTGTGCTCATACCTCCCAACAAAATGGTGGTGCGGAGCGTAAGCATCGACATCTGTTGGATATTGCTCGGACACTTGTGTTTCATATGCATGTACCAAAGCCGTATTGAGGTGATCTTATTCTACTGCATGTCACCTCATTAATCGTATGCCATCTTCTGTTTTGGCTGGGGCTTCTCCTTTCTCCTTGTTATATCCTGATATCTCCCCGTTTAGTGTTCCTCCTCATGTTTTTGGATGTGTGCGTCCTAGGTCCAGGTCACAACAAACTTGATCCCCGGTCTGTTTAAGTGTATCTTTCTAGGTTACTCTCGTACTCAGAAAGGGTACATGTGCTATTGCCCTACGTCTCATCGATATTATGTCAGTGCCGATGTCACCTGTTTTTAATCTACTCCATTCTTTTGAAATATTGGCACGTCATACGACACTAATCTTGTGTCTCTTCGTCAAGGGGAGCTTCATTCTCCCTCTACTACTCCTGTCCCTATGCCTAATCAGGAGATGCTACCGTTTTAGCGCCACCAGGTGTTTATGTACGCACTACATCGTGTGCAATTGTTTCGTATGGACCAAGTATGTCTGCTACTCCTACCTCTAACCAATCTCCTGCTTCACCTGAGGTTCTTGCTGAGCCATCTGCTGTTGATATGCCTATTACCTTGCGAAAATGTACTCGTTCTTGCACTCGTCATCCCATTGCTGATTTTGTATCTCTGCACCGTGTATCTCCTACCTTTCGAAGTTTTGCCTTGCATTTGTCTGTTGTTTGTCCCTAACACTTATATGCAGGCACTCGTGTCCCCTGGTTGAAAACTTGCTATGGATGAGGAGATGGTTGCCCTTCGCGCGAATGATACTTGGGTTCTTGCTCTTCTCCCTCCGGGAAAAAAGATTGTTGGCTGTCGTTGGGTGTTTACCATCAAATATCTTCCTGATGGTACGGTTGAGCGCCTTAAGGCGTGCTTGGTTGATAAGGGCTATACTCAGACGTTTGGTGTGGATTATTTGGAGACTTTCTCCCCGCTTGCTCGTTTGAACTCTGTTCGAGTACTTATTTCAGTGGTCGTATGTTGTGATTGGCCACCGTACCAGTTAGACATCAAGAATGCTTCTTACATGGTGACTTACAGGAGGAGGTTTATATGGAGCAACCGCCTAGATATATACATTCTGGACAGCCCTCATTAGTTTGCCGCCTCAAAAAAGCGATTTATGGACTGAAACAATCACTGCATGCCTAGTTTAATAAATTCAATTCGGTTGTGCTGCGTTATGGATTCGCTCCATGTCTAATCACTCCGTGTTTGTCAAAATATCATCTTCTGGGGTTATTTGTGTTCTAGAGATGAATGATGCTGACTGTATTATCTTATTGTTTTCGTTTTTCGCCTGAAATCAGTCTTAAGTAGGTCACCTCGACCTCTAAAGCGTGTTTTCCCTTGTAGTTTGCTTGGCTTCTGCTTTTTCAATACATTCTTATACTTATCAAAAAAAAAAAAATAACAAGCCCTTCATATAATTGATTTTTATAAGTATAGTTTGGAAATGGAAATGTTCCACTCTCTATGGAAATGAAAATATTCAACATATATCACAGAAATGCATCAAAATTTAATACCATGCTTGGGATGATTCGATACAAACAATTGGGCCTCCAAGAATCCATTAAAAACCACTCGTTCCATTGTCTTCCCAGATAAAAACTCATCCACTTGTCTCACTTTATATAAACCACAACCAATCACCCATGAAGTATATTGGAAAAAGAAATGATTACAACTCTATTCTTATGAGAATCAAATCAAATGACCGATTCTACATGGATCCATAAAAAACAACTTGTTTTGTTATCTCCCTCTATAAAAAGCACCCACTACTCTCTCTCTCTCTCTCTCTCTCTCACAACTTATACACCCTCTTCTTCCCCCCCTCCCTCTCTCTATCCAGCCAATTTTGGCAACCTTCACTTGGTCATCCTTGGCTTCACAATTATGACCTCTTTTCATTGACCATGATTGTCTATCTATAGTTTTATTTACTAATTCAAATTATCCACATACTTATAACTCAATGACCTCTTTTCATTGACCATGATTGTCTATCTCTAGTTTTATTTACTAATTCAAATTATCCACATACCATAACTCAATCTTCAGTCGTGTCTGGTTGGTAAATTCGATTAGGGGGTTAATAAGATTCCTAAAGTTCAAAAGTGAGTTAATTGGGTTTGGAAGGTCCCTACTAGGGTCAAGGCTAGAAGAATTTGTAACAACCCGTTTCTTTTCATGTTTCCTTCTAGTGTTGAAGCATCAAGGATCCTTGAAAGTAAGAGATAGGATCCTAAGAAAATCGTTTTTGCTTCTGGATATTTGGAGTCCTAGAGCAAGGTGCTCTTTTCAGAGGCCTGCTGAAGGTAGGATGTGGGTGAGGATATTTGGTCCCCACCTCCACCTATGGAGTCTTGCTTCCTTTTAATCCATAGGAGACCTTTGCGGTGGCTTCGTGATGCCCGATTGACACAGGACAGGAGAACAGCTATGCGATTTGAGAAGGACCTTCGACTTCGCACCGAAATAGCTTGGATTCGCACCAAGATAGAGTGATTTCGCACCACAAGAGAGATTTCCTAAAGGAGAAAATATCAATATCAAATTTCATTAACCAAGTCCCCCTAAAATCAAAGGGTACATCACCTTTTACAAGACTCCCTACTTGAAGTTTCCTACTTCTAATCTAATTGAACTGTCCTAATTCCAAGCAAACTAAAATAAGTAAATCCTACTACAAATCTACTAAGGTTGTGTTTGGGAATGCGGTTTGCTGAAAATAAGTGCTTCTCAAAAAGCACCTTTTGTAAATAACTTAATTCAAGTAATTTTGGGTTTTTGGCTCACCCAGTCAGAAATGTGTTTATTGTAAGAATATGCAGCGTTTGGTTATGTAATCAGAAAAAGTGTTTTTTGTGGAATAACTTTTCAAATGACTTTTGTACCCGTTAAATAGTGAAGTTAACATAAATGACACCTTATCATGACACGTCTATATGTACCGAACATTGAGAGGAGTCGAGAGCTAATTTCTAGACAGTCATGTCCCCTTTCAGTTTACATTTGGATGGTTAGAAATTTCATAATATGTTGTGTTTTTTTAGAAATTTCAGATACGTTTACCCATGTTTTGTAATATCTATTGTGTTTGTGAAGGGCATTGGTAGATTGTTATATAGATGGTTGTCAAAGTCAAATGAAAGGAGGGGCTGCTTATGGTTTTATTCCTTAGAGAAAACAGGGTAGGTACCATTGTTGTAGGGCTGAAAGTCTAGAAACTAGCTGCTAAAATTGTACCAAAGTGAGGTTTGAATTTCTTTTTATAAACAATTGAGGGTTGAAATAGATATTATAAAAGAGTGTGGTCACATGAAAAGTATGGCCTCCTGAGACATGACAAGTGAAGGTTGGTCATAGGTCCCTCTTATTTCTTTATTTTTATTTTGGCTTAAAGGAGACTATCAATTAGACAATAGACATTACCCAAAGTAATACAACGGCAACCAGAAGTTTTTATTTTGGTCCAAACATTTCATCACAGCAGCATAGTCCCAACTCTGCCTAACAGATCTGATTGTCGTTGAGGTGGTGGCAGTGTTTTTAGGCCGTGTTTGTTTTTTACGAACGCGCGCACTTTGGCGCCGATGTGCGCACCTAGGCCAAAAAACGTGTTTGGTTGCACCAATAGGCACAACTCACAATGCGCACCAGGGCCCTCAATGTACCCCAAGGCGCGTGTTGCAATACACCCCCTTAGAATCTGAACACGCACCAAATCGCATGTTACAACACGCGTCGATGTTACCATAAGATACACTTATGGTGCATCGCACAGTGCATCACAGTATATAAAATAAAAAAATTTATTATATATTATATTATATTATATATATTAGATTATATTATTGTTATTATATAATAAATATTATTATATAATATTATAATGTTTCTATTATTATATATTATAGTATAAATATATCTATTATAATATATATATATATATATATATATATGTGTTATTATAATATATGTTATCAGATGATCCACTTGGCATATTTCTCACAATCATCGAACTTGGATGTGATGCTTAGACTCTCTTCCTATTCAACCTTTTGCAACTTTACTTACCACAATATACCTTGATGCCATGCTCAGAGATCCCAAACTGAAATTTTGCCTAGGGTGTTGGCCATTGTGGTTGCATAGAAAGCAAAGATTGCAATCATATGGTTCTTGAGGTAGTAAATGCAGTACTAATAGCTTCCAAAGGCTCCTATTTTTTTACCGGGTTGTGGATCGGGTCATGGGTAGGGTCACTAAAAGGTATATGGGTCTGGTGTATGAATTGGATCATGGATTAGGTATTTGGGACGGTTATGGGCTAGGTTGACGGGTATGTTGTTTGAATGCTTGGTGAGCTTGGACCAAAGTAATTGGCTAAATTAGTGGGACTAAAACTTGGGCTTTTGGACCAACTTACTTGGCCTAGGACATGAGTGTACTTGGCCCACATTAAAATAGAAAAGTTGGGCCCAATAACATAAAAAGGGGAGGGGAGGTCATCTTCTTAAAAGGGGCTTTTGAGATAAAACCCTAATCTCAGCCCTTGGGTTCGTGCGACGATGGAGGCAGCAGTGATAACGGCGACTACAACGGTGGCGGTAGCATCATTCGACGACGACGGTGGAGGTATGCCTTCTTCTTCGTCTCCTCCATCTTCTTCCCCTTCTTTTTCTTTTCCTCTTGATCTTCCCTACGACGAAGTTGTGCAAGGCTCCCATTTGGGCCATGTGAGTTCTAAACATTGTCAGAGACAAAGAACCAACCAGCAATCGATGTATAAAGCTGAAGTTGTTCAAAGAAGAGGACTTGGACAACTACTCAAAGAGGTAGCCTCTCATCCTGGGATACATGGGTGTTGGCCTCCAAAGATAGCTTTTGGCAGTTCATGAGCTAGTGGTATATATCGATTGCGCGACGAATGCCATCATCAAGTGGCCTAGTATAATCAGGGATGAGAGCTGCGGGTTTTGTGTAACCTGCTTCCATGGTTTCCTTCACGGGATGGTCATCGTCATCCCCATCGGTACGTTCTCCTTGACCTAATCCTTGGTCATGATGATCCTCGTCCTGATCAGGATCATCAAACTGGAATCGACCACCAGCAGTACCAGCTTGTTTAACCTCTGATTCTTGTTGTTCGATCTGCTCTGAAATTTCCTTTGTTTAATAGCGGCATCGAGAAGTTCAAAAGAACCACTAACTCCTTCACCAGAAGATAGCCCTAGATCCGAAGTTGTGATAGGTTCCACAGATCTCTCTATAGGTTCAGCTTCATGTTCGATCCATGGTTTCACCCAGGCCTTCACCTCGTGAGATTTCCTCACTTCATAGATCTTATTTTCAACTGGAGCTTCCAATTTTGAGACCTCTTTAAGAGGTTTTTTTGTTGTGCAACCTTCCGATAGCTCACCGAAAAGAGGTGGAAAAGTCAGCGGTGGTGGAACCGATTTTCCAAGACTGTTATGGTGGCGGATTGGAACTCCGGCGGTGATCTTCTTCTTATTAAAGTCCTCGATGGCCTTCTTATGGATATCGTTCGACTCCTCCATTTTGCGTCCCATACGGTTTATCTGGTCGTGTATTTTAGCTAACGCGATTGCCAAAGATCGCGAATCAATCTGAGACATCTTTATAAAACGCTCAGGAATTTCGAAATTGCTCTGATACCAAATTTGACGCAAGACGGGAGAACTGCTCTGCGATTTGAAAAAGGACCTTCGGCTTCACACCTAAATATCTTGGATTCACACCAAGATAGAGTGATTTCACACCAAGATAGAGATTTCCTAAAGGAGAAAATATCAATATCAAATTTCATTAATCAAGTCCCCCTAATATCAAAGAGACATCACCTTTTATACGACTCCCTACTTGAAGTTTCCTACTAATCCAATTGAACTTTCATAATTCCAAGCAAACTAAAATAAGCAATTCCTACTACAAATCTACTAATTGGAAATAAAATCTCTCAAAATCCTAATTAGATTACAATTCAAACTCTATATAAAAATAGAAAAATCAGAATTTAATATAAATAGTAAAAATGGGGTCTCCTTGCTTGACCGGGCACTGATTCGGTGCAGTGGCGAACCATCGTAGTTGAATGCTCCCGCATCATTGATGAACCTGGAGATGGATTGTGTGGAATGGGCGTGCATCTTAGTTAATATTGATGGTAACATCCCATCTTCAAAGAATATTTTGGTAAAATCCATAGTTTTTAAGGTGACTTTATTGCTTGAAGAGCTGCCAGTGATCGGAAGGGCACCTATGAACACTCGTGTATTTGTCGTAGCTGGTAAGAAGAAAATTTGAAGTTTATTCTCAAAGGCAATTGCATTGGGAGGGATGAAAAGCGTAGAAGTATCCTTGTGTTTAGAACCATGGAAGAAGAAAATGATTAAGTGGCTCACCCTAAAATAGGTGGCAGGGTCATACTTGACGATTCCAACTTGTACAAGTGTCTTTAAGCCCACAAGTCCAACATGGATCTTGGTTGGTACAGTCTTAGCAGGCATAATCCATATCTTAACCGTCCATCTTATAGAGAGACATGGAGCGCCATAGACTTTACCTCTTGGTAACAACATAAATATGTGTCGCATTTACGTCCTAAAATTCAAATTAAAGTTGTTAGTAGGCACAGCTAGCAGCATAGTGGCAAGAGGAATTCATTTAGTGCTTCACATCCTAATATCTCAGGTGGTTTTGGTAGATGGCCACATGGGTAGGATGCACATGTCAATTGATGATCTCGAGCCACAGGGTACCAGATCAAGGCGGGCTAACGTTATGTGATCCCACTCTAATAGTGGAGTTGGGGGGTAGGTCTAATAGAAGACGCCAGGAGACCGATATTAGGATATGCGAAAGGGCTGAGGCTGATTTCTTAAGGTGCAATAAGAAGGTTCAAACCGTATACATTACCCAATATGGTCTGCGAACGCATGCATAAGTCGAGGGAGTGTTCCAAATGGAAAAACGGCGCGGATTCAGCATTCAACTCTTTATAGAAGCCTTTCAACCACATTTTCTGCAATGACATCCAAAGCATTTTGAAAAGGGAGTTACTTCAATTTCTCCTTATCCTGTGAGCATATTTCAAAGGCTAAGGAGTTGTCCTCAACGATGGTGCCCAACAATATTGGCGGGATAGAAGATATGGGAGTTGGCTCTCTTGAAATCACGTCGTCTACGAGATGGATTAGTTCTTCTGGTTGACCAGGATCAGACAGAGCAACAACACTCTAAACTAGGGGCATCATCAACAAACATGATGGGGTAATTCATGATACTCAATGTCCACCTTTCCCTGAGGTTGAATTTTTTTTTTTTTCGATAAGTGAACTGAGGAGGTTGAAATAGGTTAGCGATCTTCTCCTTCTATCGTCCCTTACACTCTCTGTATTTGCACCTATCTCTGAGACCTTTGGGCATGATGTGCAACTTCTGGAGGTGAGATTGTCTTATCAACTGATAAATCGATTATCACGGTTGATGACGACACTCTGCTTATCAGTATTTTCCCCCTAGCTATTGTTATAGCTGATCTAAAGGGTCAAGGAGAACTATAACATGGGTTGACGATCTATGTAATAAAGTTTGACTTTAGGTCGACGAAGAATCTACAAGCTGAAAACAAGTGCATAGTGGCGATGGAGAACCAGGTGCTGGGCAGCAGCAGCAACAACAGAAGGTCAGACACTGTTGTTGGGTTCTTATTGTCAGGAGTTGAGTAAGCAGTGGAAAGAGGCTGGGGTTCAATCCTCCGAGGACGATGTTTCTAAATTGGTTAATGGGAAGATTATGAACTTCAGTTCATACTTGGGTGTATCTTATAACGGGCATGAAAACATGGTTCAAAGTATCAGGCAATATTGAAACGTTTCGCTCGTATCATTTCAATATCGCCCTAGGGCGTGCCAAGCTTGGCTACACGAAGCTTCGTCCGAAACAGAACGATACTTCATGTTATGTGTAAATTTGCACTAACATTTCGCTTTTGGTTTCACAAAATTTCGTTCGAAAGCTAACGATACTTCTGATACGTTTCGGTATCACCCATGAACAATATTGAAACGATACCGTGTACTTTGAACCATGCATGAAAACGAGGTTAGTAAATTGTTAGTCTCCATTGAAAGAAGCAAGGTCATGGGATGAAAGGTGGAGGAGGTGAAGTTGTGGTTCCCAAAAGAGCTGATACGCCTAGGAATTCGAAGTGTGGTTATGGTTCCAATCCCAAAAGACGAGGGGAGTGATGGTAAGGAGGTCCAAGTTTGTCACGCCCCGAATTCAGATACCCAGATACGATCCAAAAATCCGTGGATCGATCTGCACCCGAACCCAGAGGTGATCCATGAATGTCCCTTAGTGGTTCAATTAGGTCAATTAGACTACTAAGGTCCATTCGAAAACCTACTAAGTAAACAAAAAAGTCTAGATGTAGAAAATAAATAATTAAAATAATTCATAACTCAAACAATTCAATCAATCAATTAAGTATGGAGAGATGGAGGTGAGAGCATGCTCTCAATCAAAGGACTACATGCCCGTGAAAATAAATAAGTAATGTTTTAAAACAATCAAAATAAAGTCTTCTAAAGTGTGGAGATCGACTCCCAAATCCTCGTCGATCTCCTCGAATGCACCGGAATCTTTCGCCTCAAAATCATCCCACGTACCCAGCTCCTTACAATCTCTAAATGGTATCGGTGTAACACCGTGAGCCGAGGCCCAGTAATACAACAGTGTGCATGGTATGATATCATACTATACAAGTTTTTTTTAATCAAGGTATGCATCTCAATCGTATAATAAAGATGACATGAATATGAGGGTGAATGCAAGTGAGTACAGGATGTAAATGCAACTTGTCACGCCCCCAAATCCGATATTTGGTCATATCGACCTTTCTCGTATCTTGAGGCGCGATCTGATCATACAAACACACAGTTAAACAAAACCGGTATCACGATACAGCGGAAATACACCGGATAATTTTTTTCATTTTGTTTAAACAATCCATAAGACAAAACACACTTCATTGACACATTAATAATGTTAGAGGATCTCTCACCTCAAACAAAACCGTAATATGCCCATCCAAAAGAAAAAATTTTGTATATATATCGTACTCCCAAATACATGTTACTAAACGGTCAAACGACCTACACAACTCATGTATCCTTCTACAAGATAGAATAATTAAACAAAATATAACATCGTCTCTAGCACAAGTCTATCAACAGAAATGCTGGAAGCATCAGACCAACTTCCCCTTATTCTTTCCTGAAAACAAAACATTTTAAAACGATGAGCTAGGGCCCAGTAAGTACATTCCTCATGCGTAAAACCACTTAAATCAGCGACTTCTGTTTATTTTAAAACAAATACGATTTGCAAATGAATTTCACATGTAATTCGATAAAACTCAATTCTCCATCAATTACTTACGTATAACTTCGAATACAATGAAGATTTTTCATATAACAGTCAACATTTCTCTTATTAGAATACCCGTGACCATTTCTATAAAGTCAAACTATCAATTCTGATGTATTCCGTACCAACATTCTATCGGTCCTAGTGTACGATGTCGACACTTCTAGTCCACAAGTAAACTCCCTAATGTACACACTAATTGTTTCATTAGGTATCCTCTCTCCGAATTCCCTAATTTTCTTTTAGGTATAAATACCCGAAGGGTCTCATGAATGAGACAACGCCTCTTCTTTAGGGGACTGGAACCCCAAGGGGTCTTAAGGAAATAAGACAACGCCTGATGCTTTAGGGGACTAAAACCCCAAGGGGTCTCAAAGAAATGAGAACGCCTGATTCCAACTAATCTGATATTCCACATTCCTAATCACGTTCTTATTCATATCCTTAATCGTATTTATATGCGTAAAATAATAATGTTTGTAGAAACATCTTTACATGCATAACATTCATATTTTTGCATTTTGAAATTAAAAATAAGAACATTTAAGCCCTATTAATATCTTAGAAAGCGAATACATAAAACGGATGAAAAACGCATATATCTCATTTTAAATGAATTTGAGCATGACTTCATCCAACTAAATAGATTACACATGTCCTCATCTATCATAATTTTATGCTTTTAAGATTACAAGAAATTATCAATGCATTTACACATTTTATGTGGAAAATACAATAATTGGGATTTTTCCTTGCTAAAATTTAACAGATAACAAGAATAACATTTTCAGATATTTTCTCCAAAAATAATAGAATTTTCTAGAATTTTTCTACAATATTCTGTGAATTTTCTACTATTTCAAAAAATAAATAAAAAATAATATTTATAAATAATTAATTAATTAATAATTAATCAATTAAATAATTAATTAATTAAATAAAGGCATAAAATAAATAACTATGTACTTACAAGTGAATACGCTAGAATCCCAAATCTTTGAACCTCATACGATGCGAATCTCGAGGTAGCGCGTATCTTGAGGCAGTAGGCCCCACAAAAACTTTTCAAAGGACCTCCTGAATATTTTCAGGAATTCCTAGGAATTTTCTAGAATTTCTTCTAGTTGAGGGATTTTTTTGCAAATATTCTTACCTCAGGGGTTAGAATGCAAATACCCAAATTGATGTAATTTTCTCAAGGCATAGCCTTGTATTTATAGAGGTTGAAAACTCAACTTTTCATTTCTATCCGATGTGGGACTATAATTTTGAAAATTGTCTTTTTTTTTCAAATTTTATATTTTTGATATCAAACTATTTCTTCAAAATGTTGCCCAGAACTAAACACAATAACTTTTGACTCGCACGTCCGATTTGGACAAACTTGATACCGATAGAAAGCTATTGTTGAGACCTTTAAAATGGCATACATATAATATTCAAAGTATTATAAAAAGTCTACTATAATATTGCTAGAAATAGGGTCATTACACAACTAGTACCCATAACCACATAGGGTCTCCATCTCCTTCCCGCACTGGGAGCGGTCTCATCGACCCATCTGCAAGATATAATAACGTCTGGGGCCTTTCTCCCTAGGGTACAGAACCCTGATTAATTGATAAAACCAATATAAACGTATATAATATACTTCAACCCCGTTCCCTTATGCACCCCTTATATGAAATGACGTGATGATCATGGTATGACAACAAGATGGTACTAGGGTTACACGGCATAAACACACATGTATTTAACATTTAAATAAGAATATAAAATGAACAGATGATCATCAAAAGTGATAACATGGGAACGAATTAGGGTTAACCATGAATAACATGTAACAATCACCGAAGGTCACGATCAACACGAATGAACAATATAAGTGAAAATCACAAGGCAATCCAACACACCATGGCCGAACCCTATGAAGGATCCATGACACAAGGTCGAACCCTAAAGAGGGATCCAAGACACTTGGCCGAACCCTATGAGAGATCCAAGACACATGGGTGGAATCCCCATGCATACAAGTATAGGTCAAACCATCTAAGGTTTAGTCAAACAACAAGGTTAAATAATTAATAATCATGACCGAACCACTAACAATTAATAAATTTTTACAAAAAAAGTACTGCCTTATAAAAATCATAACTAAATAAAAATAAATTAGAAAAATATAAACTCATTGGATTTAAAAACTTCCAGAGGTTTTTAGGAAAAATAAATAGAAAAATATTCAAATTCAAAATATAGGTCGAAACCCTTAATGAAGTGGGCCGGATAGAATCTGAAATTCTGGGATTTTACAAAAAAGTCCTGCATATTTGAAAAATCATAGCTTAAACAATACAAATCAGAAAAATACAAACTCAAAGGTTCTAGAAATTAGATTGATATAGGTATCTATAAAAAATAATTAGAAAAATATTTAGGTTAAAAATATAGATCGAAATCCCAAGTGAAGTGGACCGTACAAAATCTGGAATTCTGGGTTTTACAGAAAAGTCCAGCACGTTTGAAAAATCATAACTTAATCAATACAAATCAGAAAAATACAAACTCAAAGGTTCTAGAAACTAGATTGATATAGGTATCTATAAAAAATAATTAGAAAAATATTTAGGTTAAAAATATAGATCGAAATCCCAAGTGAAGTGGACCGTGCAAAATCTGGAATTCTGGGTTTTACAGAAAAGTCCAGCACGTTTGAAAAATCATAACTTAATCAATACAAATCAGAAAAATACAAACTCAAAGGTTCTAGAAACTAGATTGATATAGGTATCTATAAAAAATAATTAGAAAAATATTTAGGTTAAAAATATAGATCGAAATCCCAAGTGAAGTGGACCGTGTAAAATCTGAAATTCTGAGTTTTTTGTTAAAGTCCAACAACTTAGAAAAATCATAACGTAATCAATACAAATCAGAAAAATACAAACTCAAAAGTTCTAGAAACTAAATTGATAGGGGTATCTATGAAAAATAATTAGAAAAATATTTAGGTTAAAAATATAGATCGAAATCCCAAGTGAAGTGAATCGTGTAAAATCTGAAATTTTAGGTTATTTTGTAAAGTCTAACAACTTAGAAAAATTATAATTAAATAAATATAAATCAAAAAATACAAACTAAACGATTTTGGAAAATAAATTCATAGAAGTATTTAAGAAAAATAATTATAAAAATATTAAAATCATAAAAATACAACAAAAATTATAAATAACATAGTCATCCGTTATAGGTGCAAAAGAAACAATAGCCAAACCCATCATGGTGGCCTAAAATAAAGATCAACCCAATAAGAATAAAGTAAATATTGTTGAAATTAATTTATAATGAGTATCAACCATTATCTAATGAAAGAAAAACAAAATCTTGAAGAAAAACAAGTATAGGATGGATCAAACACACTTACCTTAAGGTTTCTTGAACTTTAATAGAAATCAAAAATTTCTTCAAATTTGAAAGTCGTCGGATCGTCCTCTCCTCGGAGTATGTTCTTCCATTCAGAGTCCCCGTCAATTCTCCATTCTTGCTCGAGTGCGATCGGTGCCCGGATGAAGGTTTAATGGAGCTTTCTCTATTCTTTAATGGAGTTTGGGTTTGTGAAAGCTTCTAAAGCTTTGGGGTTTTCATAAATAGGTTTAGGGAAGGATTAGGATTTCTATATTAGTGAAATTCGTAACTATCAAAGGGATGACTTTTTCAACTCTCAAAAACTTATATTTTACACTACTAATGGGTTAGAAATGGGCTCAAGGCCCATATATATCAATAGGCTTCATTTAAGAATATTATTAAGCCCAAAAGACCTCTAGATTGGCCATACGGGCCCACTCAACAATCATTACACAAATAATTATTCATTGATTCAATTAAACTATATTATATAATTTAAAAGTTGATACATCAAGGTATTGACACATGTCATACACATAAATCACTTAACATAGTCTAAATACACAAAAATCACAAAAAGTTCAAAGCCTCGAAAAAATGTCAAGATGACCTCAGAATGACCCGAAAGTGATTCACGGGTCCCACACACCTATTAAATAAATAAAATATAATTAAATATTATTTTTTTTAAATATGCAAATGGTAAGAAGTTCAAAAATTATGAAAATACTATTTTTGTCAAAATCTCTCGAATCTCCCGCTAAGGTTTTTATGTCTCAAGAAAGGTTCCAAATTTCACAGATAAGTTGGTAAGGATAAAATAGGAATATTTTTGGTGTCTCGGGCCTACAAAATAATTTTTTTATAAAAGTTCTGGAATGTTAGCTGGGGAAAGAAAAAGTACCCTGCAAGTTATGGTTCATTATTTTTAACAGGAATTTAGCCCTAAAGAGCCAGTTTTAAAAATAGCGGGTTTTCAAAGTTGTCATAATGAAATCAAATTAAATACGCATACTCAAGCATGATATTAAACCATAAAAACAATAATATAAGTCTAAAAAATATATAGGTTTGGTGAATTTACCATAATACCCTGGAACGAAAGTTCAGGGTATTACAAAGTTCCTAATTGTCTTGGTTATGGGATTTAGCAGGTGGGAAGTATCGACAGAAAGAAGAAAGGTGAAGCCTAATAGGGAACTTAAAATGTTGTCTCGTGAAATTAATTTTTTTTATAAGTATAAGCTTTGCCTTAGCCTATTGTAGGTCATGTCGACCTCTCTAGCTTAGGTTTGTTTGTCTTTTTGACGCGAGGTAAGGAGAGCAAGGGAAATGAAGGACGGGAAGGGGGGAGAAATCATTAACCATGAAGCTTAAATTATTGTCTTTAAATGTTAGGGGGTTGGGCAGTAGGGATCGGAGGATGGTAGTGAGGAGTTTGATTAAAAGATGGAAGGCCGAAGCAATGGTGCTTCAAGAAACATACATTATAATCTTTATTCAACAATTTCATTGAGGACAGAAGGGGACAGAAGGGGGCTCGGATGGCATGCTCTTCAATCTATTAAGTCTTCTAGGGGAGTGGTTGTGGTCTGGAATAGAATTGGTATTGAAGTGACAAACTTGCTTATAGGTGCTTATTCAATCTCTATTTTTTGCTCCTGCAGGAGGGATCACTTCTCGTAGGCTCTGTAGTCAAGGCGTGCGCTTCAGGCTCAAGGCGCGCGCCTCAGGCGCAAGGCGCACTTAAAGCGCCTTAGAAGGGTCAAGGCCAAGCACGTGCGCGCATCTTAAGCTCAAGGCGCGCGTCTTAAGCTCAAGGCGCGCACCTCACACCAGGCTCCAAGCACATCAGGAGCGCGCCTCACTAAAATACATTTTTTTGTAAAAAACAAAAAAATGTGTACGTTAGCCTATTATATTAAGCATCGGTATGATAGAAGAAATACAATTAAACCTATCTCATTGAAAGACATTGATGAAAGCGAATATGAATTGGTGCTTAAGGATGATAGCTTGACATGGAGTGTTGTTGCGAGAGCTACTAGAGTTTGTGAATCAACAACAAATACTAGATCACCATCAAGGTCAAGAGTAAGGACAAGGGCTTCAATAAGGGAGTCGGAAGAGGAAGAATATATTGGGGGGCTAACACATCCAATGATAATGGGGATGAAGCTAATGATTATATTTTAGATGATGGAGATGTTAACTAGAACTAATTGTGGGCTATTTGAGATTTTGAACATTTGTTACCTTTTATGTTTAATTGTTTTTTGATTACTTGTTTTGTATTTAGATAATGATAATGTTAAATAGAACTGCTTTTGGGTTACTTGAAATTTTTGACATTTGCTATCTTTTATGTTTTATGGCCTTATGATTACCTATTTTGTTATTTCATGATGTTATTTTTCTTAATTTTTTTTATATTTCTTATAATTTTTAATATTGCGCCTTCAGTCAGACGCGTGCCTCGCCTTGCCCCTCAGGCCCTAGAGGTCCTAGCGGCTTAAGTGCGCCTTGCGCCCTTAACTACCTTACTCGTAGGTGCTACCAGATGTTTACAATCCCAATGATAAGAAGTTGATATCAAATTTTTGGGAGGAACTCGACAGTATTCACGGTCTATGGGATGCCTAGTGGTTCATATGGGGTGATTTCAACGTTATTAATTCTCTTATGTGAAGAGGGGAGTCAGCAAGATTACTAGAAGTATGAGAGATATTCCAAACTTTGTCAGTAGAAATCAGCTTATTGATTTGCCCTTTCGCAATGCTCAGTTCACTTGGTCTAACAACCAAGACAACCCCTCTATGAGCAGATTGGATAGATTCCTTGTGCCAGTCGTGTAATTCCTTGATTTTTATTTATATTAATTAATTATTGTATTGTTATAAGGCTTGAATTGTGTTTAGTTATGTTACGATTGTTGGATGGGCTTTGATAGCCATTTTAGAGACCTTTCATGCCCGAATAGTACCCAGTTTGTAGCCCGGTTGACACTTAAGGCCCATTTTTAACCCATTATTAACCTAAATTGGGGATTTTGAGGGTTGATCTAAATACCCCTTTTAAAGTGACGAAAATCACTTTCTATTTCACAAAAAAAAAAACATTAGAAAACTCTCTTTTCTCTCTGGAGCTAGGGTTTGAAAAACCCTTGTCTATTGGTAGATTTCTCTCCCTAATCTTCAAGTCAGCTCATCCAGGCGAGTGAATCCCCATTAACCCTTTTATTTCCTTGTGTTTTGATTGTTTAATATGTTGTTGTGTTTAGAAGACATGATTAGGGTTTTGAAGTGTTAGATAACCATGATTAGAGTTTCCTTTGAGTTTTCTAGCTTCTCTTTTACTTGATCTGTATGTTATTTCACTTTGAACCTTAAATCTATTTAGCATATGTTTTCAAATTATTTTCCTAGTATTTTTCACTGAATCTAAGGCTCGTTTAGGTTCTAATGCACTTTGAATCATACTTTTTTTGAGCAAAATGGAATTATTGGTGAATTCTGCAAGTTTCAAATTTTGATGCACACAGGTTCTTTCTGCGCAAACAGGTCAACCGATCTGTCAGACGGGTCAATCGATCATGAGGACAGGTTGACTGGTCCTGGGGACAGGTCGACCGGTCATTGTCGGGTGGGGTCGACCGGTCTGTCCAAACCTTCGCAAGCATGATCAAGTCATCTACCGTATCTGCGTGAAGAGCGTACTTTTTGGACTCTTCCATAGATAATTTCTGATAAACTAACATGATAATTTTAATATGTTTATAAAGCATGTTAGTTGTTTAGTTAACTGTAACTTGTTGATATATGTCTATATTGTCGAACATGTTATTACTTTAATTATTTGGATTATATGATGTGTTATGAGTCTTATGACTTATGAGTAGGTTAAGCATGCCTGCATATTAGGATTTGTCTGAAATGTTGGTATATGTACGAGCATTTCGGATAAATCATTGGGTGGTTATGTACGACCCTAAATGCATCAAGCAACCACTCAAAATATCTTGATTGCAATTCCAGATATTGCGTCAAGTAGCCGCTCAAAATGTCACAATAAAAGAGCAATGGTACCAAAGGATGATCTCAAGGATGCACCAAATCAGGCAAAGGAGTATTTGGACGAAGATAGAGAATCTTCATCAAAGTCATAATTCGCCACTCTCTTTTTTGTATTTCTATCTTTTTCGTCAATGAAGTTTTATAGTTATCAATCAAAAAACAATAGGAAGTACAGCATGATCTCTGCCTATGACATGACCATTGGAGTGCAACACAACCTATATAGAAACAGCAGTTTCTCCTGGCATCTAAGTTTAATAAAAACCCCTCTTCTAAATTCAAAGTAAAGAAACATTAAAAGATCACTAGAAAACACAAATTCTGCCCATTATAACTCCCACCTCGATTAATCATATAATGTTAATTAAATATACCTATGCTGCTTACCAAAAAAATCCTTTTCTTTTGTCATCGGCACAATGTTCGAATAGATGAACCCTAGCCGAATAATAACAGTAATCACAAAATAAGGCATAAATCTTGAATTCCCAACATAACAAATATAAATAAATAAACCTTTACCTGGATCAACTCATCCCCAGAGGATGCACATGCCGGGATATGATCCTTTGGAAGGACCCTAACCTGCGCACCACTTTCATGCCTTATCTTCTCCACAATCTTCCCTCCTCTTCCAAGTACACATCCCACTTGATTGCTCGGTGCCAATAACCTACACACCACTGAACTCTGCGTTGTCACCCCAACCGCCACTGAAGGTATCGTCTTCTCCTCCTCCTCTCCATCTTCGCTCTCCCCTGAAACCCCTAATCTCTCCTCATCGACCTTCAACATCCTCTCAAAAACCCTAACCAACGCCTGCTGAGCAGGCGACGCCTCGTCTACATGGGAATTTGAATTCCCCAAATAGTCATTGTCATTCTCTCCACCATTGCTATTGGCATCATTATTGTTGTTCTCTTTTCTCCTTTTCAGGGATTCTGCGACGATGAAGATTACACGCTCGTCACAGCCGGGGACAGACTCGTCGATGCGGATCTTGGCGCCGGTTTCTTCACGGAACTGACGAATGATTGCGCCTCCTTTGCCAATGACTCCGCCCGTCTTGATTGCAGGACAAAGGATTCGAAATAGGGTCTCGCCGGCGGAGAGCTTGAGCGGCGGTGGGGGTGGCTTGAAGGTGATGGATGAGACTGCCGATGTGGGCGGGTGGTGACGTCGTTTGGTGGAAGAGACGGCGCCACCGCCGTTGGGTTCGGGACGATCAACGGTGGATGAGGGATCGAATGGGCGTTTAGAGACGAATGACCCCTCCATGTTTGAACTGACGAAGAACCCTAGGACGCGCACGACGAGAGACTAATTGGATTCTCTCCCGCCCTTTTGTTTTCTTCATTATTTGTTTACCATAAATTTCTTCTTTCTCTCTCAGTTAGGGGGCGTTTGGCAACACAATAATAAGTAACTTATTGGCTTTTATAAGCTAAAAAGTTAAGAAGTTAGTTTGGATGTGTTTCATATTTTAACTTTTGAAAAGTTTACAACTAACTTAAAACTAAAGCTAAATTTTTTAGCTTTTAGGAGGTGTTTGGCAACACAAAAATAAGTAACTTAATGACTTTTATAAGACAAAAAGTTAAAAAGTTAGTTTGGATGTGTTTCATATTTTAACTTTTAAAAAGTTAAAAACTAACTTAAAACTGAAGCTAAATTTTTTAGCTTATAACTTCTAAGAGAATTACTTCTCAAAAATTAGAAGGCCTCTTAACGCTTTTAATTTCTCTGACTTTTTTGTAGGTAAAAAATCAACTAGTAATTTCTACTACAAGTAGAAGTGCTTTTACTTCTTGTTCCCAAACGCCCCCTTAACTTCTAAAAGAAATTCCTTCTCCAAAATTAGAATGCCTCCCAATGATTTTAATTTCTATGACTTTTTTGGAGGTAAAAAATCAACTAGTAACTTCTAGAAGTGCCTTTACTTCTCATTCCCAAACGCCCCCTTAGTTGGCCCTCGACTTTTTGTGGTTCTAATTTTTTTTCTTCTTAATTAAAACCCATTCGTTAAGAGGAATCAAAGCAATGTGTACTACGGCTAGGAAGGACCTTCCCTTGTAGTCGTGACTATCAATTTCAGCCAATGAGAGAACCAAACTAAGGATGTGTTTGGTTCAGCACTTTTCCGGGAAAAGTGCTATTTTACGCGTGTTTGGTTGCGGGTGAAAAGTGGGCCCCATGGAAAAGCCATTTCCGTGACCCCTATTTTGAGGGAAAATGCCTTCCACTCCTCACGAGCGGAAGTCAATTTTCCGGCTACGCTCCAAGTCTTTGGGTTCGAAGTTCAAACATCTACTTCTCCAGAATCGAATGCCTAAAATCCTCGTAAGGGACCTCTGATCTTTTTCACCACTACGAAGCTTTCCTTCACCTTTCGCTCTACCATACACGGCATCAGTCACTGAAACATTGACTACCTCGTTGGTGACTCAATTTCCAGTGATGGCGTACAATGACTCTAATTGGACTCCGTTTGTGCGTTACATTCCTAAGTTTATAACAAGTGACTTTTTCGCAACCGGACCTCATGATTTGACTCAATCTCTTTCATTACAATTGTTTAAACACATTTGAAGTCTTGGAACAAGATTCGGGACAGTCGAAACAAGTTTGTTCCATCCGTGAGTCAATGTTTCTAATTGGACTCAGTTTATGCGTTACATCTCTAAGCTTATAACAAGTGACTTTTTCGCAACCGGACCTCGTAATTTGACTCAATCTCTTCCATTACAATTGTTTCAACACATTTGAAGTCTTGGAATAAGATTCGGGACAGTCGAAACAAATTTGCTCCATCCGTGCGTCAATGTCTCTAATTGGACTCGGTTTGTATGTTACATTCCGAAGCCTATAACTGGTGACCTTTTCGCAGCCGGACCTCGGTATTTGACTCAAACTCTTCCATCACTATTGTTTCAACACATTTAAAGTGTTGGAACAAGATTTGGGACAGTCCAGACAAGTTTGCTCCATCCGTTCGTCAATATCTCTAATTTGACTCAATTTGTGTGTTACATTCCTAAGCCTCTAATTACTGACTTTTTCGCAACCGGACCTCGTAATTTGACTCAATATCTTCCATTACAATTGTTTCAACACATTTGAACTGTTGGAACAAGATTCGGGACTGTCGGAACAAGTTTGCTCCATTCGTGCGTCAATGACTCTAATTGGACTCAGTTTGTGCTTTACATTCCTAAGCTTATAACAAGTGACTTTTTCGCAACCAGACCTCATAATTTGACTCAATCTCTTCCATCACAATTGTTTCAATACATTTGAAGTCTTGGAACAAGATTCGGGACAGTCGAAACAAGTTTGCTCCATCCGTGCGTCAATGTCTCTAATTGGACTCAGTTTGTGCGTTACATTCCTAAGCTTTTAACAAGTGACTTTTTCGCAACCGGACCTCATAATTTGACTCAATCTCTTCCATTACAATTGTTTCAACACATTTGAAGTCTTGGAACAAGATTCGGGACAGTCGAAACAAGTTTGCTCCATCCGTGCGTCAATGTCTCTAATTGGACTCAGTTTGTGTGCTACATTCCGAAGCCTATAACTAGTGACTTTTTTGCAATCGGACCTCATAATTTGACTTAATATCTTCTATTACAATTGTTTCAACACATTTGCAGTGTTGGAGCAAGATTCGGGACTGTCAGAACAAGTTCACTCCATCCATGCGTCAATATCTCTAATTGGACTCAGTTTGTGTGTTACATTCCGAATCCTATAACTAGTGACCTTTTCGCAACCGGACCTCTGTATTTGACTCAAACTCTTCCATTACTATTGTTTAAACACATTTGAAGTGTTGGAACAAGATTCGGGATAGTGAAGACAAGTTTGCTCCATCCGTTCGTCAATATCTCTAATTGGACTCAATTTGTGTTACATTCCTAAGCCTATAATTACTGTATTTTTTGCAACCGGACCTCGTAATTTGACTCAATATCTTTCATTACAATTGTTTCAACACATTTGAAGTGTTGGAACCAGATTCGGGACAGTCGGAACAAGTTTGCTCAATGCGTTCGTCAATGTCTCTAATTGGACACTGTTTGTGTGTTACATTCCTAAGCCTATAATTACTGACTTTTTCGCAACCGGACTTCGTAATTTGACTCAATATCTTCTATTACAACTGTTTTAACACATTTGAAGTGTTGGAACAAGATTCGAGACTGTCGGAACAAGTTTGCCCCATTCGTGCGTCAATGACTCTAATTGGACTCGGTTTGTGCGTTACATTCCTAAGCTTATAACAAGTGACTTTTTCGCAACCGGACCTCGTAATTTGACTCAATCTCTTCCATTACAATTGTTTCAACACATTTGAAGTCTTGGAACAAGATTCGGGACAGTCGAAACAAGTTTGCTCCATCCGTGCGTTAATGTCTTTAATTGGACTCAGTTTGTGTGTTACATTCTGAAGCCTATAACTAGTGACTTGTTCTCAATCGGACCTCGTAATTTGACTCAATATCTTCTACTACAATTGTTTCAATACATTTGAAGTGTTGGACCAAGATTCGGGACTGTCGGAACAAGTTCGCTCCATTCGTGCGTCAATGACTCTAATTGGACTCAGTTTGTGCGTTACATTCCTAAGCCTATTATTACTGACTTTTTCGCAACCGGACTTCGTAATTTGACTCAATATCTTCTATTACAACTGTTTTAACACATTCGAAGTGTTGGAACAAGATTCGGGATAGTCGAAACAAGTTTGCTCCATCCGTGCATCAATGTCTCTAATTGGACTCAATTTGAGTGTTACATTCCGAAGCCTATAACTAGTAACCTTTTCGCAACCGAACCTCGGTATTAAACTCAAACTCATCCATTACTATTGTTTCAACACATTTGAAGTGTTGGAACAAGATTCGGGACACTCCAAAAAAGTTTGCTCCATCCGTTCATCAATATCTCTAATTGGAGTCAATTTGTGTGTTACATTCCTGAGCCTACAATTACTGACTTTTTCGCAACCAGACCTCGTAATTTGACTCAATATCTTCCATTACAATTGTTTCAACACATTTGAAGTTTTGGAACAAGATTCGGGACAGTCGAAACAAGTTTGCTCCATCCGTGCGTCAATGTTTCTAATTGGACTCAGTTTCTGTGTTACATTCCTAAGCTTATAACTATTGACTTTTCGCAACCGGACCTCGTAATTTGACTCAATCTTGTCCATTACAATTGTTAAACACGTTTGAAGTCTTGGAACAAGATTCGGGACAGTCGAAACAAGTTTGCTCCATCCGTGCGTCAATGTCTCTAATTGGACTCAGTTTTTGTGTTACATTCCTAAGCCTATAACTATTGACTTTTTCGCAACCGGACCTTGTAATTTGACTCAATCTCTTACATTACAATTGTTTAAACACATTTGAAGTCTTGGAACAAGATTCGGGACAGTCGAAACAAGTTTGCTCCCTCCGCGCGTCAATGTCCCTACTTGGACTCAGTTTGTGTGTTACATTCCGAAGATTATAACTAGTGACTTGTTCTCAACCGGTGAAAGTAAGATTTTTTCGCGTCATTGATTATGGAAACCCTAATTCCAATATATTTGTAATTTTTATCCTGCAACATTGATAGATTTGTATAGGGATTCGTGTCGGATGTCGATCCGGACTCGGGGTTAGTTTGTGCAAGCAATAAACATGAAATGACTAATTTTTCTTAGATATTGCTAAAAGTAAAGGGATGGAAGGGTGAGAATAGTGGTTGACAGTGATTTTTTTTAAACTTGATTTAATAATTGTAGAGAGAGATACACTACTACTACTAACACAAAAAGAATAAAAATAATAAAGATCAAGTAACTGAAAATTCACAAAACCAAACTTTTCATTAATAATTAAGCAATCTAGTACATTTATTGAAATTTAATTCTACTTAAAATAAACCAAAACATTTGGATTTAGAGAGAGAAAGAGAGGAGAGAGAGAGAAAGGGAGAAAGTCCTAGAAAGAGAAACTATGGTAAAAAAAATGTTTTACCTTCAACTTATTTGGAGAGATAAGATCTGCCCGGTGAGTGGTTCGGCCCGGGTAGTCGGCCTAGGGGATGAAGGTTATGATGGTTGCACGTATAGAGACCGGAGACTCTTGGAGAATGGTGGAGCAACTTGCTGGTTTGCAAGTTTTTAGAACAACTGTTGCAAAGGGACCCGAACCGTGGATGGAGAAGATAAAGATCGGTGGCTGGAGTAGCAAGATGGTAAAGCTAATGGAGATGATGATGGCATTGGATGGCTGGCTGCAACGGTGGAGGAGGATCCAATGGTCATGGATGACCAAACCCCAGCCTTTCTCTTCTTTTTCATTTTTTTTTTTAAGAACGGCAGAGGAGAGAGGATGGCGAGTGAAATTAAGGTTTTTCCGCGTGTCGTTGGATCGGAAACCCTTGATTTCAACAATATTTATAATTTCTCCGAATTGGTTCACTTAATCTGCAAATAAGTAGACTTGCACAGTGGCTCGTGTCGGATATCGTCCGCACTCGGGATTAGTTAGCACAATAAGAAACAAGAATAATCAGAAAATGCTCGGAATAAATGGAAGGGTGAGAATGGTGGAGGTTGTTTTAAAATATGTTTGAGATTGTTGTTAAAACTATTAGAATGAAAAAAAACATAAGAGAAACGAGAATGAAAAATAAAATAAATGAAAACAACTTAAACTTGAATTTAAAACTTGTTCATTAAACTAAAAACAAATGCTTACAATGCTTGTTCAAATGCTTTACAACGGAAATAACATTAAACCAAATTAATCTAGAAAGCCAAAATATTACCCTAGAAAGCATGTAAAGGTAGAAAGGGAAAGAAGAGAGTGAAAGAAGGTAGGAAGGTTAGAGAGATGAATTAGAGAGAAGCTTACCATTGAAGAGGTAAATGGTGCAACTTCTATTGGATATAACTCAATAGGATTGAGGATTGTAGCCTTTGATTGTGGCGAATGGAATGGACAGCAAGGAGACATTGCTGTTTGACGCTTTGCACTTCGAGGTGGAGGCGTTAATGGTGAGCTCGCCGGAGTTGCTCGCCGGAGAAGAAGGGTGAAGAAGAAGAGAAAGAAAGAGAGAAGAAAGAGAGGAAGAGAAGGGGGAGGGAACCAACCCAAGAAGGAGAGAGAATGAATCTCTTATAGACTTTTTTTTTCTTTTTTTGCTTGTTGTAAAAATGATGACCGTTGGATCTAGAGAGATCCAACGGTTGAGAATGGGTTAGTTAGATGAGAGAGAGAGTGACTAGGATAGAGAGATATGGGGAGAGAAGAATCGGTCAAGTGAGACCAATTCTCTCTTCTTGTTGCAAATGGGCATGGGCATGGGTCATGGTCATGGGCATGGGTCATGGGTCATGGGTATGGGTATGGGCATGGGTCATGGGTCATGGGTCATGGGCTTATGTCATGGGCCTATGTCATGGGCCAAGATAGATAGATAAAGAGAGAAATAGGAGAGAGGTGAGAGAAAAATATAAAAATAAAAGCATTGGAGGGTCTTGAACCCTGGTCTTCTTTATTCTCTCTTGTCTGCTCCACCAATAAGTCAAACTTATCCTTTGATGTCAATTGGTGTGGCCTTTAACACCTAAGTCCTTCTCTTGGTCTCCAGCTATTCTCTCTCTTAGTCCTTGTTCCGGCTCTACAATCTTCTAGCTTTGCCCGTATATGTCTTCTATCTTTTTATCCTAGCCTGTTGGCTCTTTAAGCTTTGATAGAAGTCTTCTGTGGTTGATCGTGGGCCCGCCAGTCCTCGAGAATCGCCCGATAGGGTCTCTTACAAGTAAAAAAGCGTGTAATGAGATTCAACTAAAACACCTTGATACTGGACTATCCGAAATGCGTATATTTCATGCAAATAGTCGATTTTCGTCTAAAGAATACGTTCTATGCAATGGAAGAAACTCTTATATGGAAAAGTCGACAAAAAGACAAGTTTTACGGAGGAGAATGCGACATCGCTATCAGGATAATGGCTTAAAATAAGCACTTTTGAGTGAATATCACAACCCCCAACTAGCATATTGCCAATCCTTGGCAATTATTGCGAAATAAGTGAGCGAAAGAGGGCTAGACATAACATGCTAGAAAACTTATT
This sequence comes from Euptelea pleiosperma, assembly GCA_035048495.1. Lineage (NCBI taxonomy): Eukaryota > Viridiplantae > Streptophyta > Magnoliopsida > Ranunculales > Eupteleaceae > Euptelea > Euptelea pleiosperma. The sequence continues at coordinate 55,202,767 of CM068543.1, forward strand.
TGCATTACTCAGAAAAAACTCTGTTTTGTCAGATTATTTTAAGGATGCAAGAAATCATTCACAAATTAGAACTAATTAGCAAAATGCAACACTTCTACAAATGGACCTTCAAACAAAAGATTACTCAGACTCAGTGTGTGTGTGTGCGTGTTCAACATCATCCTTATCTGGCAGTAGATATATCTGGATCTCTTTAGAGACTCTATGCCTCGACCTCAATCCTCACTTGTATACCACTCAGAAGTAAATCACTCAGAAATGATTTTATACTTTTCTCTCAAATTATATGTGAGGAGATGAATATAGAAACTGGCAAACGTCTCACATATATAGTTTTTGAATGGAGGGTATAAGAAGATTTAATTAGATCTCATGATTGGAATGTCATATCACTTAAGAACGTCGGATCAAACTCTATAATTTCTCTTTTCTCCATTCTCCACACTTGAGGATGGTACAAATCTAGAATCAAATAGGACTTACATAGGTTGTATTGAGGCTTAGGATAGGTTCAGAAAAGAAGGATATTATGGTATTCAAAAATTCTGAGAGGGTATCTTACTATTCTTTGCAACTTTTCCCAGGGATAATATTTTCTTTACTTTTTTTTTTCTTCCAATTTTTGTCTTTTTGGCTATTCTTCAACCTTTCCTTCTTTCTTTCTGATCATGTTTCTTTTCAGCTCGAACCATTTGTTTTGTTTTGTTTTCTTTTTCTTTCTTGGTTTCTATCTTTTCATGATCATACCAAATACTCTTTGATCCCTCTCAGAAGTAGGTTATCGTATTGAACTCTTTTTTGGGATTGGGTTTTTGGTTGATGTGTTAACAAGAAAAGGTTTTCATCAACAGGCTCAAAAATAGTTTCTAACGGTATAGATGTTAAGGTAGCTAAAAAGTCTGATTGGCTAAAAAGATGGCCTATATCATTTTTTAGGGTTTGTACTTTCATCTTCGATATCTCGAATGGATATAGTGTCACGCCCCGAATCCGGATACCCAAATACGACCCAAAAATCCGTGGATCGACCCGTACCCGAACCCAGAGGTGATCCATGAATGTCCCCTAGTGGTCCAATTAGGTCAATTAGACTACTAAGGTTCATTCGAAAACCCACTAAGAAAAAAAAGAAGAGTAGATGTAGGAAACAAATAATTTAAACAATTTATAATTCAAATAATTCAATCAATCAACTAAATATGAAGAGATGGAAGTGAGAACATACTCTCAATCAAAGGCTTACATGCCCGTGAAAATAAATAAATAATGTTATAAAATAATCAAATACAACTTTCTAAAGTGTGGGATCGACTCCCAAATCCTCGCCGATCTCCTCGAATGCACCGGAGTCTTTCGTCTCAAAATCATCTCACGTACCCGGCTCCTCAAAATCTGAAAATGGTATCGGTGTAGCACCGTGAGCCGAGGCCCAGTAATACAACAGTGTGCATGGTATGATATCATACTATACAAGTTTTTTAATCAAGGTATGCATCTCAATCGTATAATAAAGATGGCATGAATATGAGGATGAATGCAGTGAGTACGGGATGCAAATGCAACTAGTACCCATAACCACATAGGGTCTCCATCTCCTTCCCGCACTGGGAGCGGTCTCATCGACCCATCTGCAGGATATAATAACGTCTGGGGCCTTTCACCCTAGGGTACCGAACCCTGATTAATTGATAAAACCAATATAACGTATATAATATACTTCAACCCCGTTCCCTTATGCACCCCTTATATGAAATGACGTGATGATCATGGTATGACAACAAGATAGTACAAGGCTACATGGCATAAGCACACATGTATTTAACATTTAAATAAGAATACAAAATGAAACATAATCATCAAAAGTGATAACATAGGAACGAATTATGGTTAACCATGAATACCATGTAACAATCACCGAAGGTCGCGATCAACACGGATGAACAATATAAGTAGAAATCACGAGACAATCCAACACACCATGGCCGAACCCTATGAGGGATCCATGACACAAGGTCGAACCCTAAAGAGGGATCCATGACACTTGGCCGAACCCTATGAGGGATCCAAGACACATGGGTGGGATCCCCATGCATACAAGTATAGGTCGAACCATCTAGGTATAATAGTCAATAAGACATGACCAAATATCACAATCAACATCGATGAATAATATAAGTGAAAATCGCAAGAGAATCCAACACGCCATGGCCGTACTCTATGAGGGATCCATGACACAATGTCGAACCCTAAAGAGGGATCCAAGACACTTGGCCGAACCCTATGAGAGATCCAAGACACATGGGTGGGATCCCCATGCATACAAGTATAGGTCAAACCATCTAGGGTTTAGTCAAACAACAAGGTTAAAACCTTAATAGTTAATAATCATGACCGAACCACGAACAATTAATAGGTTTTTTTACAAAAATGTACTACATTATAAAAATCATAACTAAATAAATATGAATTAGAAAAATATAAATTCAATGGATTTAAAAACTAGATTCATAGAGGTTTTTAGAAAAATAAATAGAAAAATATTCAGATTCAAAATATAGGTCAAAACTCTTAATTAATTGGGCTGGACAGAATTCGGGATACAGAAAAGTCCCACAAATTTGAAAAATCATAACTTAATCAATACAAATCAGAAAAATATAAACTCAAATGTTATAGAAACTAGATTTAAGGAGGTATTTAGGAAAAAGAAATAAAAAAATATTTAGATTCAAAATACGGGTCGAAACCCTTAATGAAGTGGGTCGGACAGAATCTGGGATTCTGGGTTTTACAGAAAAATCTAGTATATTTAAAAAATCATAACTTAATCAATACAAATCGAAAAAATACAAACTCAAAGGTTCTAAAAACTAAATTGATAGAGGTATCTATGAAAAATAATTAGAAAAATATTTAGCTTAAAAATATAGATTGAAATCTCAAGTGAAGTGGACAATGTAAAATCTGGAATTCTGGGTTTTATATAAAAGTCCAGCACGTTTGAAAAATCATAACTTAATCCATGTAAATCAGAAAAATATAAACTCAAAGGTTCTAGAAACTAGATTGATAGAGGTATCTATGAAAAATAATTAGAAAAATATTTAGGTTAAAAATATAGATCGAAATCCCAAGTGAATCGGACCGTGTAAAATATGAAATTCTGGGTTTTTTGGTAAAGTCATACAACTTAGAAAATTCATAACTTAATCAATAAAAATCAGAAAAATACAAACTAAACGGTTTTGGAAAATAGATTCAAAGAGGTATTTAGAAAAAAATAATATAAAAATATTTAAATCATAAAAGTACAACAAAAATGATAAGAACATAGTCATCCGTTATAGGTACAAAATAGACCATGGCCAAACCCATCATGGTGGCCCAAAACAAAGATCAACCCAATAAGAATAAAGTAAATATTATTAAAATTAATTTATAATGAGTATCAACCATTATCTAATGAAAGAAAAATAAATCTTGAAGAAAAACAAGTATAGGATGGATCAAGCGCACTTACCTTAAGGTTTCTTGAATTTTAATGAAAATCAAAAGTTTATTCAAATTTGAAAGTCGTCGGATCGTCCTCTCCTCGGAGTATGTTCTTCAAATCGGAGTCCCCGTCAATTCTCCCTTCTTGCTCGAGTGCGATCAGTGTCCGGATGAAGGTTTAATGGAGCTTTCTCTATTCTTCAATGGAGTTGGGTTTGTGAAAGCTTCTAAAGCTTTAGGGTTTTCATAAATAGGTTTAGGGAAGGATTAGGGTTTCTATTTTGTTGAAATTCGTAACTAGCAAAGGGATGACTTTTTCAACCCTCAAAAACTTATATTTTACACTATTAATGGGTTAGGAATGGGCCCAAGGCCCATATACATCAATAGGCTTCATTTAAGAATATTATTAAGCCCAAAAGACTTCTAGATCGGCCATACGGCCCCACCCAACAATCATAACACAAATAATTATAAATTAATTCAATCAAACTATATTATATAATTTAAAAGTCCATACAATAAGGTATTGACACATGTCACACACACAAATCATAAAAACGTTCAAAACTCTAGAAAAGTGTCAAATGACATCGGAATGACCCGAAAGTGATTTGCGGATCCCACGCTTATTAAATAAATAAAATATAATTAAATATTATTTTTGAAAAATATGCGAATGGTAGGAAGTTCAAAAATTATAAAAATACTATTTTTGTCAAAATCTCTCAAAATCTCCCGCTAGGGTTTTCATGTCTCAAGAAAGGTTTCAAATTTCACAGGTAAGTTGGTAAGGATAAAATAGGAATATTTTTGGTGTCTCGGGCCCACAAAATAATTTTTTTATAAAAGTTTTGGAATGTTAGCTGGGGAAAGAAAAAGTCCCCTGCAAATTATGGTTCATTATTTTTAGCAAGAATTTAGCCATAAAGAGCAAGTTTCAAAAATAGTAGGTTTTTTAAAGTTTAGAACGAAACCAAATTAAATACACATACTCATACATGATATTAAACAATAAAAACAATAATAAGAGTCTGAAAAAGTTTCAGGTTTTCATTATTAGGTGAATTTACCATAATACCCTTGAACGAAAGTTCAGGGTATTACAATCTACCCCCCTTAAAGAAAATTTCGTCCCCGAAATTCGAACCCCCTCAAAGAAATTCTCAGCCTAGTCTGTCAAATCTGATTAGTCAACTAATCAATTCAGGCAAACCTAGTTAGCTTGGTTAACAAACTTTATAGCTACACACAGTTAGATTGGCCAACTTAATCAATATAGTAAACCTAGCCAAACTGGTCATCTACACCAATCTAGTCCAATCCAGTCAAGTTAGTCATCTACGTCTAGTCAACATAATTATGCTGGTCAAACTAGTCAATATAGTCAACCTTAGTCAAACTGGTAAACTTGATCAATCTAATCGACCTAATCAGCTGGTAAAACTAATAAATATATCTTCCACTCAAACTGGTCATGCTAGTCAACTGGCTTACTAGTCAAAATAGTCAGACTGTCCAATTAAGATCATCTGAGGGTATAATTCTGTCAACATACCATTTTGCCACGATCTCCTTGATAAGGTATGACAGTGTTAGGTTTTGCGACATTGTCAAACATAACATAAAATTAAGTATTACAATAATATACTTACAAACAATAATACACAATCACTATTTATAAGTATTACAAACAATCAGAGTGCTCTAGATTATAGTATTTCTAAGTGTCTCTAATGTGTATACTAAAATGTTATGGTCTCCATAATAATAATGAGCACATTAATCAGATCCCAAAATGGTCTCCATAATACGGGTCACTAGGGTAATCTACTGACTGTGCTCTAATACCATTCTATCATACACAACTCAAATTATGCATAGATCCATTACACACAAATCCCTAGGTGTCTGAAACCTAAGCTCTGATACCACTCTGTCACGCCCCGAATCCGGATACCCAAATACGACCCAAAAATCCGTGGATCGACCCGTACCCGAACCCAGAGGTGATCCATGAATGTCCCCTAGTGGTCCAATTAGGTCAATTAGACTACTAAGGTTCATTCGAAAACCCACTAAGAAAAAAAAGAAGAGTAGATGTAGGAAACAAATAATTTAAACAATTTATAATTCAAATAATTCAATCAATCAACTAAATATGAAGAGATGGAAGTGAGAACATACTCTCAATCAAAGGCTTACATGCCCGTGAAAATAAATAAATAATGTTATAAAATAATCAAATACAACTTTCTAAAGTGTGGGATCGACTCCCAAATCCTCGCCGATCTCCTCGAATGCACCGGAGTCTTTCGTCTCAAAATCATCTCACGTACCCGGCTCCTCAAAATCTGAAAATGGTATCGGTGTAGCACCGTGAGCCGAGGCCCAGTAATACAACAGTGTGCATGGTATGATATCATACTATACAAGTTTTTTAATCAAGGTATGCATCTCAATCGTATAATAAAGATGGCATGAATATGAGGATGAATGCAGTGAGTACGGGATGCAAATGCAACTAGTACCCATAACCACATAGGGTCTCCATCTCCTTCCCGCACTGGGAGCGGTCTCATCGACCCATCTGCAGGATATAATAACGTCTGGGGCCTTTCACCCTAGGGTACCGAACCCTGATTAATTGATAAAACCAATATAACGTATATAATATACTTCAACCCCGTTCCCTTATGCACCCCTTATATGAAATGACGTGATGATCATGGTATGACAACAAGATAGTACAAGGCTACATGGCATAAGCACACATGTATTTAACATTTAAATAAGAATACAAAATGAAACATAATCATCAAAAGTGATAACATAGGAACGAATTATGGTTAACCATGAATACCATGTAACAATCACCGAAGGTCGCGATCAACACGGATGAACAATATAAGTAGAAATCACGAGACAATCCAACACACCATGGCCGAACCCTATGAGGGATCCATGACACAAGGTCGAACCCTAAAGAGGGATCCATGACACTTGGCCGAACCCTATGAGGGATCCAAGACACATGGGTGGGATCCCCATGCATACAAGTATAGGTCGAACCATCTAGGTATAATAGTCAATAAGACATGACCAAATATCACAATCAACATCGATGAATAATATAAGTGAAAATCGCAAGAGAATCCAACACGCCATGGCCGTACTCTATGAGGGATCCATGACACAATGTCGAACCCTAAAGAGGGATCCAAGACACTTGGCCGAACCCTATGAGAGATCCAAGACACATGGGTGGGATCCCCATGCATACAAGTATAGGTCAAACCATCTAGGGTTTAGTCAAACAACAAGGTTAAAACCTTAATAGTTAATAATCATGACCGAACCACGAACAATTAATAGGTTTTTTTACAAAAATGTACTACATTATAAAAATCATAACTAAATAAATATGAATTAGAAAAATATAAATTCAATGGATTTAAAAACTAGATTCATAGAGGTTTTTAGAAAAATAAATAGAAAAATATTCAGATTCAAAATATAGGTCAAAACTCTTAATTAATTGGGCTGGACAGAATTCGGGATACAGAAAAGTCCCACAAATTTGAAAAATCATAACTTAATCAATACAAATCAGAAAAATATAAACTCAAATGTTATAGAAACTAGATTTAAGGAGGTATTTAGGAAAAAGAAATAAAAAAATATTTAGATTCAAAATACGGGTCGAAACCCTTAATGAAGTGGGTCGGACAGAATCTGGGATTCTGGGTTTTACAGAAAAATCTAGTATATTTAAAAAATCATAACTTAATCAATACAAATCGAAAAAATACAAACTCAAAGGTTCTAAAAACTAAATTGATAGAGGTATCTATGAAAAATAATTAGAAAAATATTTAGCTTAAAAATATAGATTGAAATCTCAAGTGAAGTGGACAATGTAAAATCTGGAATTCTGGGTTTTATATAAAAGTCCAGCACGTTTGAAAAATCATAACTTAATCCATGTAAATCAGAAAAATATAAACTCAAAGGTTCTAGAAACTAGATTGATAGAGGTATCTATGAAAAATAATTAGAAAAATATTTAGGTTAAAAATATAGATCGAAATCCCAAGTGAATCGGACCGTGTAAAATATGAAATTCTGGGTTTTTTGGTAAAGTCATACAACTTAGAAAATTCATAACTTAATCAATAAAAATCAGAAAAATACAAACTAAACGGTTTTGGAAAATAGATTCAAAGAGGTATTTAGAAAAAAATAATATAAAAATATTTAAATCATAAAAGTACAACAAAAATGATAAGAACATAGTCATCCGTTATAGGTACAAAATAGACCATGGCCAAACCCATCATGGTGGCCCAAAACAAAGATCAACCCAATAAGAATAAAGTAAATATTATTAAAATTAATTTATAATGAGTATCAACCATTATCTAATGAAAGAAAAATAAATCTTGAAGAAAAACAAGTATAGGATGGATCAAGCGCACTTACCTTAAGGTTTCTTGAATTTTAATGAAAATCAAAAGTTTATTCAAATTTGAAAGTCGTCGGATCGTCCTCTCCTCGGAGTATGTTCTTCAAATCGGAGTCCCCGTCAATTCTCCCTTCTTGCTCGAGTGCGATCAGTGTCCGGATGAAGGTTTAATGGAGCTTTCTCTATTCTTCAATGGAGTTGGGTTTGTGAAAGCTTCTAAAGCTTTAGGGTTTTCATAAATAGGTTTAGGGAAGGATTAGGGTTTCTATTTTGTTGAAATTCGTAACTAGCAAAGGGATGACTTTTTCAACCCTCAAAAACTTATATTTTACACTATTAATGGGTTAGGAATGGGCCCAAGGCCCATATACATCAATAGGCTTCATTTAAGAATATTATTAAGCCCAAAAGACTTCTAGATCGGCCATACGGCCCCACCCAACAATCATAACACAAATAATTATAAATTAATTCAATCAAACTATATTATATAATTTAAAAGTCCATACAATAAGGTATTGACACATGTCACACACACAAATCATAAAAACGTTCAAAACTCTAGAAAAGTGTCAAATGACATCGGAATGACCCGAAAGTGATTTGCGGATCCCACGCTCTATTAAATAAATAAAATATAATTAAATATTATTTTTGAAAAATATGCGAATGGTAGGAAGTTCAAAAATTATAAAAATACTATTTTTGTCAAAATCTCTCAAAATCTCCCGCTAGGGTTTTCATGTCTCAAGAAAGGTTTCAAATTTCACAGGTAAGTTGGTAAGGATAAAATAGGAATATTTTTGGTGTCTCGGGCCCACAAAATAATTTTTTTATAAAAGTTTTGGAATGTTAGCTGGGGAAAGAAAAAGTCCCCTGCAAATTATGGTTCATTATTTTTAGCAAGAATTTAGCCATAAAGAGCAAGTTTCAAAAATAGTAGGTTTTTTAAAGTTTAGAACGAAACCAAATTAAATACACATACTCATACATGATATTAAACAATAAAAACAATAATAAGAGTCTGAAAAAGTTTCAGGTTTTCATTATTAGGTGAATTTACCATAATACCCTTGAACGAAAGTTCAGGGTATTACAATCTACCCCCCTTAAAGAAAATTTCGTCCCCGAAATTCGAACCCCCTCAAAGAAATTCTCAGCCTAGTCTGTCAAATCTGATTAGTCAACTAATCAATTCAGGCAAACCTAGTTAGCTTGGTTAACAAACTTTATAGCTACACACAGTTAGATTGGCCAACTTAATCAATATAGTAAACCTAGCCAAACTGGTCATCTACACCAATCTAGTCCAATCCAGTCAAGTTAGTCATCTACGTCTAGTCAACATAATTATGCTGGTCAAACTAGTCAATATAGTCAACCTTAGTCAAACTGGTAAACTTGATCAATCTAATCGACCTAATCAGCTGGTAAAACTAATAAATATATCTTCCACTCAAACTGGTCATGCTAGTCAACTGGCTTACTAGTCAAAATAGTCAGACTGTCCAATTAAGATCATCTGAGGGTATAATTCTGTCAACATACCATTTTGCCACGATCTCCTTGATAAGGTATGACAGTGTTAGGTTTTGCGACATTGTCAAACATAACATAAAATTAAGTATTACAATAATATACTTACAAACAATAATACACAATCACTATTTATAAGTATTACAAACAATCAGAGTGCTCTAGATTATAGTATTTCTAAGTGTCTCTAATGTGTATACTAAAATGTTATGGTCTCCATAATAATAATGAGCACATTAATCAGATCCCAAAATGGTCTCCATAATACGGGTCACTAGGGTAATCTACTGACTGTGCTCTAATACCATTCTATCATACACAACTCAAATTATGCATAGATCCATTACACACAAATCCCTAGGTGTCTGAAACCTAAGCTCTGATACCACTCTGTCACGCCCCGAATCCGGATACCCAAATACGACCCAAAAATCCGTGGATCGACCCGTACCCGAACCCAGAGGTGATCCATGAATGTCCCCTAGTGGTCCAATTAGGTCAATTAGACTACTAAGGTTCATTCGAAAACCCACTAAGAAAAAAAAGAAGAGTAGATGTAGGAAACAAATAATTTAAACAATTTATAATTCAAATAATTCAATCAATCAACTAAATATGAAGAGATGGAAGTGAGAACATACTCTCAATCAAAGGCTTACATGCCCGTGAAAATAAATAAATAATGTTATAAAATAATCAAATACAACTTTCTAAAGTGTGGGATCGACTCCCAAATCCTCGCCGATCTCCTCGAATGCACCGGAGTCTTTCGTCTCAAAATCATCTCACGTACCCGGCTCCTCAAAATCTGAAAATGGTATCGGTGTAGCACCGTGAGCCGAGGCCCAGTAATACAACAGTGTGCATGGTATGATATCATACTATACAAGTTTTTTAATCAAGGTATGCATCTCAATCGTATAATAAAGATGGCATGAATATGAGGATGAATGCAGTGAGTACGGGATGCAAATGCAACTAGTACCCATAACCACATAGGGTCTCCATCTCCTTCCCGCACTGGGAGCGGTCTCATCGACCCATCTGCAGGATATAATAACGTCTGGGGCCTTTCACCCTAGGGTACCGAACCCTGATTAATTGATAAAACCAATATAACGTATATAATATACTTCAACCCCGTTCCCTTATGCACCCCTTATATGAAATGACGTGATGATCATGGTATGACAACAAGATAGTACAAGGCTACATGGCATAAGCACACATGTATTTAACATTTAAATAAGAATACAAAATGAAACATAATCATCAAAAGTGATAACATAGGAACGAATTATGGTTAACCATGAATACCATGTAACAATCACCGAAGGTCGCGATCAACACGGATGAACAATATAAGTAGAAATCACGAGACAATCCAACACACCATGGCCGAACCCTATGAGGGATCCATGACACAAGGTCGAACCCTAAAGAGGGATCCATGACACTTGGCCGAACCCTATGAGGGATCCAAGACACATGGGTGGGATCCCCATGCATACAAGTATAGGTCGAACCATCTAGGTATAATAGTCAATAAGACATGACCAAATATCACAATCAACATCGATGAATAATATAAGTGAAAATCGCAAGAGAATCCAACACGCCATGGCCGTACTCTATGAGGGATCCATGACACAATGTCGAACCCTAAAGAGGGATCCAAGACACTTGGCCGAACCCTATGAGAGATCCAAGACACATGGGTGGGATCCCCATGCATACAAGTATAGGTCAAACCATCTAGGGTTTAGTCAAACAACAAGGTTAAAACCTTAATAGTTAATAATCATGACCGAACCACGAACAATTAATAGGTTTTTTTACAAAAATGTACTACATTATAAAAATCATAACTAAATAAATATGAATTAGAAAAATATAAATTCAATGGATTTAAAAACTAGATTCATAGAGGTTTTTAGAAAAATAAATAGAAAAATATTCAGATTCAAAATATAGGTCAAAACTCTTAATTAATTGGGCTGGACAGAATTCGGGATACAGAAAAGTCCCACAAATTTGAAAAATCATAACTTAATCAATACAAATCAGAAAAATATAAACTCAAATGTTATAGAAACTAGATTTAAGGAGGTATTTAGGAAAAAGAAATAAAAAAATATTTAGATTCAAAATACGGGTCGAAACCCTTAATGAAGTGGGTCGGACAGAATCTGGGATTCTGGGTTTTACAGAAAAATCTAGTATATTTAAAAAATCATAACTTAATCAATACAAATCGAAAAAATACAAACTCAAAGGTTCTAAAAACTAAATTGATAGAGGTATCTATGAAAAATAATTAGAAAAATATTTAGCTTAAAAATATAGATTGAAATCTCAAGTGAAGTGGACAATGTAAAATCTGGAATTCTGGGTTTTATATAAAAGTCCAGCACGTTTGAAAAATCATAACTTAATCCATGTAAATCAGAAAAATATAAACTCAAAGGTTCTAGAAACTAGATTGATAGAGGTATCTATGAAAAATAATTAGAAAAATATTTAGGTTAAAAATATAGATCGAAATCCCAAGTGAATCGGACCGTGTAAAATATGAAATTCTGGGTTTTTTGGTAAAGTCATACAACTTAGAAAATTCATAACTTAATCAATAAAAATCAGAAAAATACAAACTAAACGGTTTTGGAAAATAGATTCAAAGAGGTATTTAGAAAAAAATAATATAAAAATATTTAAATCATAAAAGTACAACAAAAATGATAAGAACATAGTCATCCGTTATAGGTACAAAATAGACCATGGCCAAACCCATCATGGTGGCCCAAAACAAAGATCAACCCAATAAGAATAAAGTAAATATTATTAAAATTAATTTATAATGAGTATCAACCATTATCTAATGAAAGAAAAATAAATCTTGAAGAAAAACAAGTATAGGATGGATCAAGCGCACTTACCTTAAGGTTTCTTGAATTTTAATGAAAATCAAAAGTTTATTCAAATTTGAAAGTCGTCGGATCGTCCTCTCCTCGGAGTATGTTCTTCAAATCGGAGTCCCCGTCAATTCTCCCTTCTTGCTCGAGTGCGATCAGTGTCCGGATGAAGGTTTAATGGAGCTTTCTCTATTCTTCAATGGAGTTGGGTTTGTGAAAGCTTCTAAAGCTTTAGGGTTTTCATAAATAGGTTTAGGGAAGGATTAGGGTTTCTATTTTGTTGAAATTCGTAACTAGCAAAGGGATGACTTTTTCAACCCTCAAAAACTTATATTTTACACTATTAATGGGTTAGGAATGGGCCCAAGGCCCATATACATCAATAGGCTTCATTTAAGAATATTATTAAGCCCAAAAGACTTCTAGATCGGCCATACGGCCCCACCCAACAATCATAACACAAATAATTATAAATTAATTCAATCAAACTATATTATATAATTTAAAAGTCCATACAATAAGGTATTGACACATGTCACACACACAAATCATAAAAACGTTCAAAACTCTAGAAAAGTGTCAAATGACATCGGAATGACCCGAAAGTGATTTGCGGATCCCACGCTTATTAAATAAATAAAATATAATTAAATATTATTTTTGAAAAATATGCGAATGGTAGGAAGTTCAAAAATTATAAAAATACTATTTTTGTCAAAATCTCTCAAAATCTCCCGCTAGGGTTTTCATGTCTCAAGAAAGGTTTCAAATTTCACAGGTAAGTTGGTAAGGATAAAATAGGAATATTTTTGGTGTCTCGGGCCCACAAAATAATTTTTTTATAAAAGTTTTGGAATGTTAGCTGGGGAAAGAAAAAGTCCCCTGCAAATTATGGTTCATTATTTTTAGCAAGAATTTAGCCATAAAGAGCAAGTTTCAAAAATAGTAGGTTTTTTAAAGTTTAGAACGAAACCAAATTAAATACACATACTCATACATGATATTAAACAATAAAAACAATAATAAGAGTCTGAAAAAGTTTCAGGTTTTCATTATTAGGTGAATTTACCATAATACCCTTGAACGAAAGTTCAGGGTATTACAATCTACCCCCCTTAAAGAAAATTTCGTCCCCGAAATTCGAACCCCCTCAAAGAAATTCTCAGCCTAGTCTGTCAAATCTGATTAGTCAACTAATCAATTCAGGCAAACCTAGTTAGCTTGGTTAACAAACTTTATAGCTACACACAGTTAGATTGGCCAACTTAATCAATATAGTAAACCTAGCCAAACTGGTCATCTACACCAATCTAGTCCAATCCAGTCAAGTTAGTCATCTACGTCTAGTCAACATAATTATGCTGGTCAAACTAGTCAATATAGTCAACCTTAGTCAAACTGGTAAACTTGATCAATCTAATCGACCTAATCAGCTGGTAAAACTAATAAATATATCTTCCACTCAAACTGGTCATGCTAGTCAACTGGCTTACTAGTCAAAATAGTCAGACTGTCCAATTAAGATCATCTGAGGGTATAATTCTGTCAACATACCATTTTGCCACGATCTCCTTGATAAGGTATGACAGTGTTAGGTTTTGCGACATTGTCAAACATAACATAAAATTAAGTATTACAATAATATACTTACAAACAATAATACACAATCACTATTTATAAGTATTACAAACAATCAGAGTGCTCTAGATTATAGTATTTCTAAGTGTCTCTAATGTGTATACTAAAATGTTATGGTCTCCATAATAATAATGAGCACATTAATCAGATCCCAAAATGGTCTCCATAATACGGGTCACTAGGGTAATCTACTGACTGTGCTCTAATACCATTCTATCATACACAACTCAAATTATGCATAGATCCATTACACACAAATCCCTAGGTGTCTGAAACCTAAGCTCTGATACCACTCTGTCACGCCCCGAATCCGGATACCCAAATACGACCCAAAAATCCGTGGATCGACCCGTACCCGAACCCAGAGGTGATCCATGAATGTCCCCTAGTGGTCCAATTAGGTCAATTAGACTACTAAGGTTCATTCGAAAACCCACTAAGAAAAAAAGAAGAGTAGATGTAGGAAACAAATAATTTAAACAATTTATAATTCAAATAATTCAATCAATCAACTAAATATGAAGAGATGGAAGTGAGAACATACTCTCAATCAAAGGCTTACATGCCCGTGAAAATAAATAAATAATGTTATAAAATAATCAAATACAACTTTCTAAAGTGTGGGATCGACTCCCAAATCCTCGCCGATCTCCTCGAATGCACCGGAGTCTTTCGTCTCAAAATCATCTCACGTACCCGGCTCCTCAAAATCTGAAAATGGTATCGGTGTAGCACCGTGAGCCGAGGCCCAGTAATACAACAGTGTGCATGGTATGATATCATACTATACAAGTTTTTTAATCAAGGTATGCATCTCAATCGTATAATAAAGATGGCATGAATATGAGGATGAATGCAGTGAGTACGGGATGCAAATGCAACTAGTACCCATAACCACATAGGGTCTCCATCTCCTTCCCGCACTGGGAGCGGTCTCATCGACCCATCTGCAGGATATAATAACGTCTGGGGCCTTTCACCCTAGGGTACCGAACCCTGATTAATTGATAAAACCAATATAACGTATATAATATACTTCAACCCCGTTCCCTTATGCACCCCTTATATGAAATGACGTGATGATCATGGTATGACAACAAGATAGTACAAGGCTACATGGCATAAGCACACATGTATTTAACATTTAAATAAGAATACAAAATGAAACATAATCATCAAAAGTGATAACATAGGAACGAATTATGGTTAACCATGAATACCATGTAACAATCACCGAAGGTCGCGATCAACACGGATGAACAATATAAGTAGAAATCACGAGACAATCCAACACACCATGGCCGAACCCTATGAGGGATCCATGACACAAGGTCGAACCCTAAAGAGGGATCCATGACACTTGGCCGAACCCTATGAGGGATCCAAGACACATGGGTGGGATCCCCATGCATACAAGTATAGGTCGAACCATCTAGGTATAATAGTCAATAAGACATGACCAAATATCACAATCAACATCGATGAATAATATAAGTGAAAATCGCAAGAGAATCCAACACGCCATGGCCGTACTCTATGAGGGATCCATGACACAATGTCGAACCCTAAAGAGGGATCCAAGACACTTGGCCGAACCCTATGAGAGATCCAAGACACATGGGTGGGATCCCCATGCATACAAGTATAGGTCAAACCATCTAGGGTTTAGTCAAACAACAAGGTTAAAACCTTAATAGTTAATAATCATGACCGAACCACGAACAATTAATAGGTTTTTTTACAAAAATGTACTACATTATAAAAATCATAACTAAATAAATATGAATTAGAAAAATATAAATTCAATGGATTTAAAAACTAGATTCATAGAGGTTTTTAGAAAAATAAATAGAAAAATATTCAGATTCAAAATATAGGTCAAAACTCTTAATTAATTGGGCTGGACAGAATTCGGGATACAGAAAAGTCCCACAATTTGAAAAATCATAACTTAATCAATACAAATCAGAAAAATATAAACTCAAATGTTATAGAAACTAGATTTAAGGAGGTATTTAGGAAAAAGAAATAAAAAATATTTAGATTCAAAATACGGGTCGAAACCCTTAATGAAGTGGGTCGGACAGAATCTGGGATTCTGGGTTTTACAGAAAAATCTAGTATATTTAAAAAATCATAACTTAATCAATACAAATCGAAAAAATACAAACTCAAAGGTTCTAAAAACTAAATTGATAGAGGTATCTATGAAAAATAATTAGAAAAATATTTAGCTTAAAAATATAGATTGAAATCTCAAGTGAAGTGGACAATGTAAAATCTGGAATTCTGGGTTTTATATAAAAGTCCAGCACGTTTGAAAAATCATAACTTAATCCATGTAAATCAGAAAAATATAAACTCAAAGGTTCTAGAAACTAGATTGATAGAGGTATCTATGAAAAATAATTAGAAAAATATTTAGGTTAAAAATATAGATCGAAATCCCAAGTGAATCGGACCGTGTAAAATATGAAATTCTGGGTTTTTTGGTAAAGTCATACAACTTAGAAAATTCATAACTTAATCAATAAAAATCAGAAAAATACAAACTAAACGGTTTTGGAAAATAGATTCAAAGAGGTATTTAGAAAAAAATAATATAAAAATATTTAAATCATAAAAGTACAACAAAAATGATAAGAACATAGTCATCCGTTATAGGTACAAAATAGACCATGGCCAAACCCATCATGGTGGCCCAAAACAAAGATCAACCCAATAAGAATAAAGTAAATATTATTAAAATTAATTTATAATGAGTATCAACCATTATCTAATGAAAGAAAAATAAATCTTGAAGAAAAACAAGTATAGGATGGATCAAGCGCACTTACCTTAAGGTTTCTTGAATTTTAATGAAAATCAAAAGTTTATTCAAATTTGAAAGTCGTCGGATCGTCCTCTCCTCGGAGTATGTTCTTCAAATCGGAGTCCCCGTCAATTCTCCCTTCTTGCTCGAGTGCGATCAGTGTCCGGATGAAGGTTTAATGGAGCTTTCTCTATTCTTCAATGGAGTTGGGTTTGTGAAAGCTTCTAAAGCTTTAGGGTTTTCATAAATAGGTTTAGGGAAGGATTAGGGTTTCTATTTTGTTGAAATTCGTAACTAGCAAAGGGATGACTTTTTCAACCCTCAAAAACTTATATTTTACACTATTAATGGGTTAGGAATGGGCCCAAGGCCCATATACATCAATAGGCTTCATTTAAGAATATTATTAAGCCCAAAAGACTTCTAGATCGGCCATACGGCCCCACCCAACAATCATAACACAAATAATTATAAATTAATTCAATCAAACTATATTATATAATTTAAAAGTCCATACAATAAGGTATTGACACATGTCACACACACAAATCATAAAAACGTTCAAAACTCTAGAAAAGTGTCAAATGACATCGGAATGACCCGAAAGTGATTTGCGGATCCCACGCTTATTAAATAAATAAAATATAATTAAATATTATTTTTGAAAAATATGCGAATGGTAGGAAGTTCAAAAATTATAAAAATACTATTTTTGTCAAAATCTCTCAAAATCTCCCGCTAGGGTTTTCATGTCTCAAGAAAGGTTTCAAATTTCACAGGTAAGTTGGTAAGGATAAAATAGGAATATTTTTGGTGTCTCGGGCCCACAAAATAATTTTTTTATAAAAGTTTTGGAATGTTAGCTGGGGAAAGAAAAAGTCCCCTGCAAATTATGGTTCATTATTTTTAGCAAGAATTTAGCCATAAAGAGCAAGTTTCAAAAATAGTAGGTTTTTTAAAGTTTAGAACGAAACCAAATTAAATACACATACTCATACATGATATTAAACAATAAAAACAATAATAAGAGTCTGAAAAAGTTTCAGGTTTTCATTATTAGGTGAATTTACCATAATACCCTTGAACGAAAGTTCAGGGTATTACAATCTACCCCCCTTAAAGAAAATTTCGTCCCCGAAATTCGAACCCCCTCAAAGAAATTCTCAGCCTAGTCTGTCAAATCTGATTAGTCAACTAATCAATTCAGGCAAACCTAGTTAGCTTGGTTAACAAACTTTATAGCTACACACAGTTAGATTGGCCAACTTAATCAATATAGTAAACCTAGCCAAACTGGTCATCTACACCAATCTAGTCCAATCCAGTCAAGTTAGTCATCTACGTCTAGTCAACATAATTATGCTGGTCAAACTAGTCAATATAGTCAACCTTAGTCAAACTGGTAAACTTGATCAATCTAATCGACCTAATCAGCTGGTAAAACTAATAAATATATCTTCCACTCAAACTGGTCATGCTAGTCAACTGGCTTACTAGTCAAAATAGTCAGACTGTCCAATTAAGATCATCTGAGGGTATAATTCTGTCAACATACCATTTTGCCACGATCTCCTTGATAAGGTATGACAGTGTTAGGTTTTGCGACATTGTCAAACATAACATAAAATTAAGTATTACAATAATATACTTACAAACAATAATACACAATCACTATTTATAAGTATTACAAACAATCAGAGTGCTCTAGATTATAGTATTTCTAAGTGTCTCTAATGTGTATACTAAAATGTTATGGTCTCCATAATAATAATGAGCACATTAATCAGATCCCAAAATGGTCTCCATAATACGGGTCACTAGGGTAATCTACTGACTGTGCTCTAATACCATTCTATCATACACAACTCAAATTATGCATAGATCCATTACACACAAATCCCTAGGTGTCTGAAACCTAAGCTCTGATACCACTCTGTCACGCCCCGAATCCGGATACCCAAATACGACCCAAAAATCCGTGGATCGACCCGTACCCGAACCCAGAGGTGATCCATGAATGTCCCCTAGTGGTCCAATTAGGTCAATTAGACTACTAAGGTTCATTCGAAAACCCACTAAGAAAAAAAAGAAGAGTAGATGTAGGAAACAAATAATTTAAACAATTTATAATTCAAATAATTCAATCAATCAACTAAATATGAAGAGATGGAAGTGAGAACATACTCTCAATCAAAGGCTTACATGCCCGTGAAAATAAATAAATAATGTTATAAAATAATCAAATACAACTTTCTAAAGTGTGGGATCGACTCCCAAATCCTCGCCGATCTCCTCGAATGCACCGGAGTCTTTCGTCTCAAAATCATCTCACGTACCCGGCTCCTCAAAATCTGAAAATGGTATCGGTGTAGCACCGTGAGCCGAGGCCCAGTAATACAACAGTGTGCATGGTATGATATCATACTATACAAGTTTTTTAATCAAGGTATGCATCTCAATCGTATAATAAAGATGGCATGAATATGAGGATGAATGCAGTGAGTACGGGATGCAAATGCAACTAGTACCCATAACCACATAGGGTCTCCATCTCCTTCCCGCACTGGGAGCGGTCTCATCGACCCATCTGCAGGATATAATAACGTCTGGGGCCTTTCACCCTAGGGTACCGAACCCTGATTAATTGATAAAACCAATATAACGTATATAATATACTTCAACCCCGTTCCCTTATGCACCCCTTATATGAAATGACGTGATGATCATGGTATGACAACAAGATAGTACAAGGCTACATGGCATAAGCACACATGTATTTAACATTTAAATAAGAATACAAAATGAAACATAATCATCAAAAGTGATAACATAGGAACGAATTATGGTTAACCATGAATACCATGTAACAATCACCGAAGGTCGCGATCAACACGGATGAACAATATAAGTAGAAATCACGAGACAATCCAACACACCATGGCCGAACCCTATGAGGGATCCATGACACAAGGTCGAACCCTAAAGAGGGATCCATGACACTTGGCCGAACCCTATGAGGGATCCAAGACACATGGGTGGGATCCCCATGCATACAAGTATAGGTCGAACCATCTAGGTATAATAGTCAATAAGACATGACCAAATATCACAATCAACATCGATGAATAATATAAGTGAAAATCGCAAGAGAATCCAACACGCCATGGCCGTACTCTATGAGGGATCCATGACACAATGTCGAACCCTAAAGAGGGATCCAAGACACTTGGCCGAACCCTATGAGAGATCCAAGACACATGGGTGGGATCCCCATGCATACAAGTATAGGTCAAACCATCTAGGGTTTAGTCAAACAACAAGGTTAAAACCTTAATAGTTAATAATCATGACCGAACCACGAACAATTAATAGGTTTTTTTACAAAAATGTACTATATTATAAAAATCATAACTAAATAAATATGAATTAGAAAAATATAAATTCAATGGATTTAAAAACTAGATTCATAGAGGTTTTTAGAAAAATAAATAGAAAAATATTCAGATTCAAAATATAGGTCAAAACTCTTAATTAATTGGGCTGGACAGAATTCGGGATACAGAAAAGTCCCACAAATTTGAAAAATCATAACTTAATCAATACAAATCAGAAAAATATAAACTCAAATGTTATAGAAACTAGATTTAAGGAGGTATTTAGGAAAAAGAAATAAAAAAATATTTAGATTCAAAATACGGGTCGAAACCCTTAATGAAGTGGGTCGGACAGAATCTGGGATTCTGGGTTTTACAGAAAAATCTAGTATATTTAAAAAATCATAACTTAATCAATACAAATCGAAAAAATACAAACTCAAAGGTTCTAAAAACTAAATTGATAGAGGTATCTATGAAAAATAATTAGAAAAATATTTAGCTTAAAAATATAGATTGAAATCTCAAGTGAAGTGGACAATGTAAAATCTGGAATTCTGGGTTTTATATAAAAGTCCAGCACGTTTGAAAAATCATAACTTAATCCATGTAAATCAGAAAAATATAAACTCAAAGGTTCTAGAAACTAGATTGATAGAGGTATCTATGAAAAATAATTAGAAAAATATTTAGGTTAAAAATATAGATCGAAATCCCAAGTGAATCGGACCGTGTAAAATATGAAATTCTGGGTTTTTTGGTAAAGTCATACAACTTAGAAAATTCATAACTTAATCAATAAAAATCAGAAAAATACAAACTAAACGGTTTTGGAAAATAGATTCAAAGAGGTATTTAGAAAAAAATAATATAAAAATATTTAAATCATAAAAGTACAACAAAAATGATAAGAACATAGTCATCCGTTATAGGTACAAAATAGACCATGGCCAAACCCATCATGGTGGCCCAAAACAAAGATCAACCCAATAAGAATAAAGTAAATATTATTAAAATTAATTTATAATGAGTATCAACCATTATCTAATGAAAGAAAAATAAATCTTGAAGAAAAACAAGTATAGGATGGATCAAGCGCACTTACCTTAAGGTTTCTTGAATTTTAATGAAAATCAAAAGTTTATTCAAATTTGAAAGTCGTCGGATCGTCCTCTCCTCGGAGTATGTTCTTCAAATCGGAGTCCCCGTCAATTCTCCCTTCTTGCTCGAGTGCGATCAGTGTCCGGATGAAGGTTTAATGGAGCTTTCTCTATTCTTCAATGGAGTTGGGTTTGTGAAAGCTTCTAAAGCTTTAGGGTTTTCATAAATAGGTTTAGGGAAGGATTAGGGTTTCTATTTTGTTGAAATTCGTAACTAGCAAAGGGATGACTTTTTCAACCCTCAAAAACTTATATTTTACACTATTAATGGGTTAGGAATGGGCCCAAGGCCCATATACATCAATAGGCTTCATTTAAGAATATTATTAAGCCCAAAAGACTTCTAGATCGGCCATACGGCCCCACCCAACAATCATAACACAAATAATTATAAATTAATTCAATCAAACTATATTATATAATTTAAAAGTCCATACAATAAGGTATTGACACATGTCACACACACAAATCATAAAAACGTTCAAAACTCTAGAAAAGTGTCAAATGACATCGGAATGACCCGAAAGTGATTTGCGGATCCCACGCTTATTAAATAAATAAAATATAATTAAATATTATTTTTGAAAAATATGCGAATGGTAGGAAGTTCAAAAATTATAAAAATACTATTTTTGTCAAAATCTCTCAAAATCTCCCGCTAGGGTTTTCATGTCTCAAGAAAGGTTTCAAATTTCACAGGTAAGTTGGTAAGGATAAAATAGGAATATTTTTGGTGTCTCGGGCCCACAAAATAATTTTTTTATAAAAGTTTTGGAATGTTAGCTGGGGAAAGAAAAAGTCCCCTGCAAATTATGGTTCATTATTTTTAGCAAGAATTTAGCCATAAAGAGCAAGTTTCAAAAATAGTAGGTTTTTTAAAGTTTAGAACGAAACCAAATTAAATACACATACTCATACATGATATTAAACAATAAAAACAATAATAAGAGTCTGAAAAAGTTTCAGGTTTTCATTATTAGGTGAATTTACCATAATACCCTTGAACGAAAGTTCAGGGTATTACAATCTACCCCCCTTAAAGAAAATTTCGTCCCCGAAATTCGAACCCCCTCAAAGAAATTCTCAGCCTAGTCTGTCAAATCTGATTAGTCAACTAATCAATTCAGGCAAACCTAGTTAGCTTGGTTAACAAACTTTATAGCTACACACAGTTAGATTGGCCAACTTAATCAATATAGTAAACCTAGCCAAACTGGTCATCTACACCAATCTAGTCCAATCCAGTCAAGTTAGTCATCTACGTCTAGTCAACATAATTATGCTGGTCAAACTAGTCAATATAGTCAACCTTAGTCAAACTGGTAAACTTGATCAATCTAATCGACCTAATCAGCTGGTAAAACTAATAAATATATCTTCCACTCAAACTGGTCATGCTAGTCAACTGGCTTACTAGTCAAAATAGTCAGACTGTCCAATTAAGATCATCTGAGGGTATAATTCTGTCAACATACCATTTTGCCACGATCTCCTTGATAAGGTATGACAGTGTTAGGTTTTGCGACATTGTCAAACATAACATAAAATTAAGTATTACAATAATATACTTACAAACAATAATACACAATCACTATTTATAAGTATTACAAACAATCAGAGTGCTCTAGATTATAGTATTTCTAAGTGTCTCTAATGTGTATACTAAAATGTTATGGTCTCCATAATAATAATGAGCACATTAATCAGATCCCAAAATGGTCTCCATAATACGGGTCACTAGGGTAATCTACTGACTGTGCTCTAATACCATTCTATCATACACAACTCAAATTATGCATAGATCCATTACACACAAATCCCTAGGTGTCTGAAACCTAAGCTCTGATACCACTCTGTCACGCCCCGAATCCGGATACCCAAATACGACCCAAAAATCCGTGGATCGACCCGTACCCGAACCCAGAGGTGATCCATGAATGTCCCCTAGTGGTCCAATTAGGTCAATTAGACTACTAAGGTTCATTCGAAAACCCACTAAGAAAAAAAAGAAGAGTAGATGTAGGAAACAAATAATTTAAACAATTTATAATTCAAATAATTCAATCAATCAACTAAATATGAAGAGATGGAAGTGAGAACATACTCTCAATCAAAGGCTTACATGCCCGTGAAAATAAATAAATAATGTTATAAAATAATCAAATACAACTTTCTAAAGTGTGGGATCGACTCCCAAATCCTCGCCGATCTCCTCGAATGCACCGGAGTCTTTCGTCTCAAAATCATCTCACGTACCCGGCTCCTCAAAATCTGAAAATGGTATCGGTGTAGCACCGTGAGCCGAGGCCCAGTAATACAACAGTGTGCATGGTATGATATCATACTATACAAGTTTTTTAATCAAGGTATGCATCTCAATCGTATAATAAAGATGGCATGAATATGAGGATGAATGCAGTGAGTACGGGATGCAAATGCAACTAGTACCCATAACCACATAGGGTCTCCATCTCCTTCCCGCACTGGGAGCGGTCTCATCGACCCATCTGCAGGATATAATAACGTCTGGGGCCTTTCACCCTAGGGTACCGAACCCTGATTAATTGATAAAACCAATATAACGTATATAATATACTTCAACCCCGTTCCCTTATGCACCCCTTATATGAAATGACGTGATGATCATGGTATGACAACAAGATAGTACAAGGCTACATGGCATAAGCACACATGTATTTAACATTTAAATAAGAATACAAAATGAAACATAATCATCAAAAGTGATAACATAGGAACGAATTATGGTTAACCATGAATACCATGTAACAATCACCGAAGGTCGCGATCAACACGGATGAACAATATAAGTAGAAATCACGAGACAATCCAACACACCATGGCCGAACCCTATGAGGGATCCATGACACAAGGTCGAACCCTAAAGAGGGATCCATGACACTTGGCCGAACCCTATGAGGGATCCAAGACACATGGGTGGGATCCCCATGCATACAAGTATAGGTCGAACCATCTAGGTATAATAGTCAATAAGACATGACCAAATATCACAATCAACATCGATGAATAATATAAGTGAAAATCGCAAGAGAATCCAACACGCCATGGCCGTACTCTATGAGGGATCCATGACACAATGTCGAACCCTAAAGAGGGATCCAAGACACTTGGCCGAACCCTATGAGAGATCCAAGACACATGGGTGGGATCCCCATGCATACAAGTATAGGTCAAACCATCTAGGGTTTAGTCAAACAACAAGGTTAAAACCTTAATAGTTAATAATCATGACCGAACCACGAACAATTAATAGGTTTTTTTACAAAAATGTACTACATTATAAAAATCATAACTAAATAAATATGAATTAGAAAAATATAAATTCAATGGATTTAAAAACTAGATTCATAGAGGTTTTTAGAAAAATAAATAGAAAAATATTCAGATTCAAAATATAGGTCAAAACTCTTAATTAATTGGGCTGGACAGAATTCGGGATACAGAAAAGTCCCACAAATTTGAAAAATCATAACTTAATCAATACAAATCAGAAAAATATAAACTCAAATGTTATAGAAACTAGATTTAAGGAGGTATTTAGGAAAAAGAAATAAAAAAATATTTAGATTCAAAATACGGGTCGAAACCCTTAATGAAGTGGGTCGGACAGAATCTGGGATTCTGGGTTTTACAGAAAAATCTAGTATATTTAAAAAATCATAACTTAATCAATACAAATCGAAAAAATACAAACTCAAAGGTTCTAAAAACTAAATTGATAGAGGTATCTATGAAAAATAATTAGAAAAATATTTAGCTTAAAAATATAGATTGAAATCTCAAGTGAAGTGGACAATGTAAAATCTGGAATTCTGGGTTTTATATAAAAGTCCAGCACGTTTGAAAAATCATAACTTAATCCATGTAAATCAGAAAAATATAAACTCAAAGGTTCTAGAAACTAGATTGATAGAGGTATCTATGAAAAATAATTAGAAAAATATTTAGGTTAAAAATATAGATCGAAATCCCAAGTGAATCGGACCGTGTAAAATATGAAATTCTGGGTTTTTTGGTAAAGTCATACAACTTAGAAAATTCATAACTTAATCAATAAAAATCAGAAAAATACAAACTAAACGGTTTTGGAAAATAGATTCAAAGAGGTATTTAGAAAAAAATAATATAAAAATATTTAAATCATAAAAGTACAACAAAAATGATAAGAACATAGTCATCCGTTATAGGTACAAAATAGACCATGGCCAAACCCATCATGGTGGCCCAAAACAAAGATCAACCCAATAAGAATAAAGTAAATATTATTAAAATTAATTTATAATGAGTATCAACCATTATCTAATGAAAGAAAAATAAATCTTGAAGAAAAACAAGTATAGGATGGATCAAGCGCACTTACCTTAAGGTTTCTTGAATTTTAATGAAAATCAAAAGTTTATTCAAATTTGAAAGTCGTCGGATCGTCCTCTCCTCGGAGTATGTTCTTCAAATCGGAGTCCCCGTCAATTCTCCCTTCTTGCTCGAGTGCGATCAGTGTCCGGATGAAGGTTTAATGGAGCTTTCTCTATTCTTCAATGGAGTTGGGTTTGTGAAAGCTTCTAAAGCTTTAGGGTTTTCATAAATAGGTTTAGGGAAGGATTAGGGTTTCTATTTTGTTGAAATTCGTAACTAGCAAAGGGATGACTTTTTCAACCCTCAAAAACTTATATTTTACACTATTAATGGGTTAGGAATGGGCCCAAGGCCCATATACATCAATAGGCTTCATTTAAGAATATTATTAAGCCCAAAAGACTTCTAGATCGGCCATACGGCCCCACCCAACAATCATAACACAAATAATTATAAATTAATTCAATCAAACTATATTATATAATTTAAAAGTCCATACAATAAGGTATTGACACATGTCACACACACAAATCATAAAAACGTTCAAAACTCTAGAAAAGTGTCAAATGACATCGGAATGACCCGAAAGTGATTTGCGGATCCCACGCTTATTAAATAAATAAAATATAATTAAATATTATTTTTGAAAAATATGCGAATGGTAGGAAGTTCAAAAATTATAAAAATACTATTTTTGTCAAAATCTCTCAAAATCTCCCGCTAGGGTTTTCATGTCTCAAGAAAGGTTTCAAATTTCACAGGTAAGTTGGTAAGGATAAAATAGGAATATTTTTGGTGTCTCGGGCCCACAAAATAATTTTTTTATAAAAGTTTTGGAATGTTAGCTGGGGAAAGAAAAAGTCCCCTGCAAATTATGGTTCATTATTTTTAGCAAGAATTTAGCCATAAAGAGCAAGTTTCAAAAATAGTAGGTTTTTTAAAGTTTAGAACGAAACCAAATTAAATACACATACTCATACATGATATTAAACAATAAAAACAATAATAAGAGTCTGAAAAAGTTTCAGGTTTTCATTATTAGGTGAATTTACCATAATACCCTTGAACGAAAGTTCAGGGTATTACATATAGAGAAGGTTCTTTATGTAATAATCCGAATTTGATGTCGTTCTGAGTTCCATGACCAAAGCAAAGGTTAATGAGACCGCTCAATGGAAATATTAGAGGACTTGAAGAATTGTGAGTCATCTTGTGACTCAGAATAATTTAAAACCCTCAGAAATAATGAAAAGCTCAAAAGCTCACTGGGTTAGATCTCCACACTTGTTCTTCTTGGATCTCTAGATAATCTAAACTTTGGATAATTCTGACGTTGATATGTGAATATTTTTTTTTTTTTGCTGAATCTGAGTTTTCAAAGATTTTTCAATCCACTGTAGTAATGTTTGCTTTCAAACTGAATGAAGAGCTAATAAATGTTTTTTTTTTCAAAACAGACATCATTTTCAATAAATTGACTTTACGGAAACTTTTTACTCATCAAGTCAGGGTATTTTCGAAAATCACATGAAATCACACCCAAAAATACAAGTTTTCTCTCTCTTTTTTTTTTTTTATTATTTTTTTTATCAAAATGAAAACATGAGTTTTGGTAAAAACCCACCCCCAACCAAAATATAGCACCGTCCTCGGTGCCATGACCGGGACAAAAGATGATGAAAAATTGGTAATGATGATGCAAAGGTTCAAGGAGGATATTACCAAGTCGGCATAAACTCGACAGTGTGTGGTACCTGATGATCTGAAGAATAAATGTACCTGCATGTCCAGAAATATCACAGTAATAACAAATATAGAGACTCATGTACTCTAGGAATACCAGAATTGCCTTTCTGAAAGCGCTAAGTTTTATGTCTTCAGCCAGACATGATGGGGGTATATCAAGTACCCTAACTAGGTTAAAACTCATGGAGACTGAGTGAACCTGCAGTCTTCTAAGGTAGAACAGAGACTGTTATCCTATCCCTTGTCTAGGTATACCTATATAGAACAGGTCTTTCTCAGTGTAAATTGAGAGAAGGATAGTAAGTGCTCTTTGCAGACTCACAAAAACATGTAATTCAGCTGGGAGGGATCGAAGCTTCTCAGTAAAGACTGAGATGAGAGCAGTAGTGGGTTCTCTAGCCATGGTTAGTAGAGCCGCAAACTCATTGAGTTTAGCGGGAATGTATCTGAATGGAGTAGACTCCTGCAGATTAGTAATAGTATAATCGTCTGACTCCGAGATGAAGTCAGGCGCAAAGTGTTCTTCACACTGGGAGAGTTTTTCCTCGGGAGAGTCCTGAATTAGATTTTCTACGGCACACTGTTTATTGACAACATCGACGTATGGTGGCGGGTCAAAATTGTGGACCTTGTCCTCGAGGTTTCCTAATGTGAGAGGGATGTTCCAATCCCTGCACTCAATGTGTTTATCCTCGGTGGGGAACGGTAGGTCCTGGGCAGCTGGAATCCCATTTTCTAGATATTGCTCAATGGTAGGAATATCTTCATCCAGTGCAGATGTAGAATCATTAGAAATAGAGATGGATATGGGTATCTCTATGCTCGGTGCAGAAGTAGTTGCCTGTAAGGGCACCATAGATGGAAACATGGGTTCATCACGATTGTTGCACAATCCAAGGGTGGTGGGGATGGGTAAGTCTAGGCCAAATGGGATCCTATAGTCAAGACACAGCTCAATGTTATGAATAACTTCTTCTGAGTCCCAGATAGAGATAACAGAGGTAGATGATTCCTCTAAGCTAAGTTCAGAAGTCGGTGCTTTGAAGGACACCAAAGATGGAGACTCTAGCTCATCAATATTGTAGTCCGATCCTTTGTTTGTAGCAACCTCAAGTTCCTCTTGTAAAGTCTGGTACTGGGTCCAGCTGTGCGACTCCTCATTATTGACTGTGGCTAGGGTATTCCCCTCTAAATAAGCCATAGGTTGGCTAGTGAAGTTGACTTCCTCTCTCTCAGATTCTAACTCACCTAGACGGTGTTCCAAGCTCTCCATGGAGTGTCGTTGTTGGATGATGTATTGCGAGAGGAGTTCTTCTAAAGTAGGTTTAGTAGCAGATTGTGGCGGTTCAGCTAAGGGAAGCTGAGGTGCCAACTCTTGAATTCGACTGAGTATGAAAGTTATAGGATGGAAGTGACTCTGGGACTATCTGCGAACTCTGAAAATCTTGCGGGGTCTACTGTTGACCAAAATATTCAGTCTGTGGATCTGGCTGGTACTGCAACTGAGAGTACTGCCCATCATATTGTCCAGAAGGTTGGTGAAACTCAGAATGATACATATCCTGTTGTAGATTTTGTTGGGGAAAAGACTGTTGTTCCCATTCAAAGGTATTTTGACTTCCATTGTCCAGATAATACATGTTATTGTAGGAGGTCTGCAGCAGAGGTTCAAATGTACTAAAATTACAGACCTCTTCCTGGACATAAGGGAAATATCCCACAGATTTAGAGTGATAAACAGGCTTCTGGACCTCAACATCAAGGGCGGAAACTGAGTTTCTCAAATCCTTAAGTAGGGATTTTAGCACTGGATCGCCCTGTGCTTCATGTCCCATCGAACTCTGTGAGACTGAAGTGTTATGACAACACTTAGGATTGGTATACCAGTGCTCAGAGTTATCTCCTAGATCTTCAAAGAAATTGTGGTAGGTCTCGAATAGAGGCCGTTCAACATCCATCAGAGAGATGTGAGTCTCTCAGAGTAGGGAGATAGATTAGGTGGAAGAGAGCGGTGCGGAAGATTGACTCTCGGATCGAATCAGTATCGGGTTGGTTCAAATCCAAATGGACATATGCTTGAAAAAGCAAGCCCCTAGAGTCGACAAGAGGTTATGAAACTGAATGAGCCTAGATGATGCACACAGAGCAATAGATAATCTTAACCTAAACAATCAGGATATTATTATGAATTATCTTGTTAGTGTAGGGATAGTGTAGATTATGACAGTGGGCAGACCACTAGTTTATCTTCAAATACCCGCCGGACTAACTTTTTACTCTGTAGGTTCTCACAAGGATACATTCTTCAAAGCAAATCCACGAGTACTAACTCAAGTTGACTGCAAGATAATCCGAAGCCTAGACAGATGTGCGGCACATCGGCTGACTTAAGTACGCTCCAGACTAACCGGATTTGTCAAGCGTGAAGATGAGTTTTCCCAGAAGAGGAGCTAGGGTTGGTTCATGTTCCTAATCCGACACTAAGCTAATCCAACAGACAAGCAAAGAAGCCACTTACGAGCTCGGTATACTTGAGTAGTAGGGACCTATGGGTGTGTTAGATAACAGGGACCCGCACTCATGGACTTAATCGACTTGATCTTTGAAGGGGTCGCTTTATGTGGAGTTTTCCTCGAACACCGATCTAAGTGGGCTCTATTCTTGATTGATTTTAATTCTTGGCTGCGGTTGCACAAAAGCTGGAATGACGAGGTGAGTGATGAAATCCCACCAGTTTCAAGTTAGAGCTGGGTTTGCTCTTTAATGTATTTTATTACGGCCAAACCAAGCAGTTCCGATAATTTTTGCAAAAGCAAATAGACAATCGGCACAGTATTTTGCACAATGATCAAGATCGCACTCAAGGCGAGGTGTAGAAACTTACCTGCCCGTTGGCTACGCACGGGGTCTCCTCCGTGAGATAGGGAGGGGTATCCAAATGGGCTTGGGCCCGACTCCACCTCTTTGAGCTTTCGCTCCCTACTCACTTGGTAAACGCAATCCGCAATCACGTTAGTCCACAATGGTCTATGGTATGTAATTGGAAGGTATACCGCCTTTGGGATTTCAAGAAACATACAATGATTTAGGGCAGGTATTGTGAATTAGTTCCAATTAGGGTTTGAAATTCAACTTTAGCTATTCCCGAATTAAGATTCGAAAATATCTACTTTTGAATTACCCGGAGTTGGAAATCTTCCAAATTGAATTAAATAACCAATGGTGATCTAACTAGAAATAGCAGAATTGAAATCCGACCCTAATATTTTTGGTATTTTTAATTAGTTAATTATCTAGCAGTTATTCTAAAAGCAGAGAAAATAAAGTCATAAGTTATTACAACTTTGCACTCGGCCGTCCGAGGCATTAAAATAATAAGTGGAAAATGTGAAAAATAAAGTGGAAAGTTTCCGATCTGGATCGGATCTTGAAGATTAAGCAGCTTTCCGAATTCCTGTTCGTCTTTTTGCAATCCCGTCAACCGAGCGGCAATGGCGCCATTTGAAATTAAGGTTTTTCAGCATGTCGTTGGATCGGAAACCCTTGATTTCAACAATATTTGTAATTTCTCCGAATTGGTTCACTTAATCTGCAAATAAGTAGACTTGCACAGTGGATCGTGTCGGATATCGTCCGCACTCTGGATTAGTTAGCACAATAAAAAACAAGAATAATCAGAAAATGCTCGGAATAAATGGAAGGGTGAGAATGGTGGAGGTTGTTTTAAAATATGTTTGAGATTGTTGTTAAAACTATTAGAATGAAAAAAAATATAAGAGAAACGAGAATGAAAAACAAAATAAATGAAAACAACTTAAACTTGAATTTAAAACTTGTTCATTAAACTAAAAACAAATGCTTACAATGCTTGTTCAAATGCTTTACAACGGAAATAACATTAAACCAAATTAATCTAGAAAGCCATTAAAATATTACCCTAGAAAGCATGTAAAGGTAGAGAGGGAAAGAAGAGAGTGAAAGAAGGTAGGAAGGTTAGAGAGATGAATTAGAGAGAAGCTTACCATTGAAGAGGTAAATGGTGCAACTTCTATTGGATAGAACTCAATAGGATTGAGGATTGTAGCCTTTGATTGTGGCGAATGGAATGGACAGCAAGGAGACATTGCTGTTTGACGCTTTGCACTTCGAGGTGGAGACGTTAATGATGAGCTCGCCGGAGTTGCTCGCCGGAGAAGAAGGGTGAAGAAGAAGAAAAAGAAAGAGAAAAGAAAGAGAGGAAGAGAAGGGGGAGGGAACCAACCCAAGAAGGAGAGAGAATGAATCTCTTATAGACTTTTTCTTTTTTCTTTTTTTGCTTGTTGTAAAAATGATGACCGTTGGATCTAGAGAGATCCGACGGTTGAGAATGGGTTAGTTAGATGAGAGAGAGAGTGACTAGGATAGAGAGATATGGGGAGAGAAGAATCGGTCAAGTGAGACCAATTCTCTCTTCTTGTTGCAAATGGGCATGGGCATGGGTCATGGTCATGGGCATGGGTCATGGGTATGGGTCATGGGCATGGGTCATGGGTATGGGCATGGGTATCGATCATGGGTATGAGCATGGGTCATGGGTCATGGGTCATGGGCTTAGGTCATGGGCCTATGTCATGGGCCAAGATAGATAGATAAAGAGAGAAATAAGAGAGAGGTGAGAGAAAAATATAAAAATAAAAGCATTGGAGGGTCTTGAACCCTGGTCTTCTTTATTCTCTCTCGTCTGCTCCACCAATAAGTCAAACTTATCCTTTGATGTCAATTGGTGTGGTGATATTCGCTCAAAAGTGCTTATTTTAAGCACTTATCCTGATTAGCGTTATCGCACTCTCCTACGTAAAACTGCTCTAATTATCCACTTTTCTACGTAAGAGTCTATCTCATTGCGTAAAACACACTTTTCTGGACGAAATGGTATATTTGCATGCATTAAACACATTTTCGGAAGTCTAAATATTAAGCCATTCTGATTACGCGCTTCTTCTGTCGCAGGACACCCCGATGGGACGATTTTCGAGACTTGTGGGCCCAAATCGATCATGAAAGCTCATTATCAAAGCTTAACAAGCCCACATGCTATAACTAGAAGATATGGGCCAAATATGGGCTGAATAAGAGGACCAAAAAGTCGGCCCAAAGAACGAAGAGAGTAGGAGAGCCAATGACCAAGAGACGGACCAAAGCGTTTAAAGCCACATGAGTCAGCAAAGAATGATGGTCGACTCTACTGGAGAAGCGTGAGGATGGTCACAGTGAAGAACAGGGTTCCAGACCCTCCGCCAGTGCTTTTTTTCCATTTTTTTTGATACTTTTTCTCTCATCTCTCCTTATTCTCTCTCTCTCTTCATCTCTCGATCCTCGAATCTACTGACCTAACCCCAGAACTCCTGCCTATCAGCTCTATCTCATCTCCCTTAGCTTTCTGACCGTTGGATCTTCCATCGGACCGTTGGATCTTCAATCAGACCGTTGGATCTCTCTAGATCCGTCGATCTACCAATCTGAGTCCCAATCAAGTCACCATCCATCCGATCGCCATCAGACTGTCTGCCACATCATTCTGTGAGATGATGGACATCATCAACCCATGAGGGCCAATAGCCGGGCCCATCTTCATCGACCCGCTGACCGACCAGTTAGTGGACCCCGCAAATTTCAAAAATAATTTTAATTAAATGGGGGGTCCACTAATTGGGGAGATTCCCCATAGAAAAGTAGGTTTTTACTTAAAAAAAAAAAAATATATATATATATATATATATATATATATATATTTTTTATTTTCAAAAAATACCCTATTTCCATTAATGGAAATAGGGAGCTTTATAAGAGGAGGGAGAAGGGTTCGTTCGAACCCTAATCCCCCTCCCATCTCTTTCTCTCCTCTCCAAAATCATTTTCAAACAATTTCCTATCATTCTTCTCCTT
This sequence comes from Euptelea pleiosperma, assembly GCA_035048495.1. NCBI lineage: Eukaryota > Viridiplantae > Streptophyta > Magnoliopsida > Ranunculales > Eupteleaceae > Euptelea > Euptelea pleiosperma. Next base: position 55,236,219 of record CM068543.1, read on the forward strand.
CTTTTTCTTCTTTCTTTTTCTCCTCCTCTTCATCTTCTTCATGTCTTCGCCGGAGTTGCCTGCAACTCCGGCCGTCTGGTGAGGCCTCCTCTTCTTCTTCTTCTTCTTCTTCTTCTTCCTCTTCCGCTTCCTCTTCTGCTCCTTCCTCTTTGCTTCTGTGTGCAGCACGTCCTCCTTCCTCTTTGCTGCTGTGTGCAGCTCGTCTTCCATCATTCCTTCACCGCCTGAACCAGTCCGTCAACCACCGCCTGCCTCCACCCTTTTCAATCCGTGAGCTCCTCTCATCTCCGCCCAGCACCCTCCTTGGATTGCTGCCCATCTCCACCACCGTGTGCAACTCCTCAAACTGCCAACCACACACCACTACCGTCGAAGTTGCGGGTTCACCTTCCACTACCGCCCTCACCGGAGTTGCGCCTGCAACTCCGGTCGTTCGTGCCACACCTGCAGGACCTCTCTACTCTCCACGATCTCTCCACCTTCTCCTCCTAAACCGCCCATCTTCCCTTGGGATAGACGGTGGCTGTTCTTCCAACAGCCACCATCGTTTCATCCCCTTCTCTCTCCCAAAAACGAAAAAAAAAAAACCAAAAGAAGAGGAGAAGAGGAAAGAAAGGATGTACCTGTGCGCTCCACCTCCTTCCACAACCACCGAATCTTGCTGCTAAGTGCAGCAAGCAAACGCCACCCTACAGCACTACTCCACCTCCATTAACACCGGTGACCGCCTCACGAACCAGCAAATGTCCACGCCCTCTTTACGGTAAGTCCTTGACAGTTCTGACGGTTTCCTCTCAAGTCCGGCCTGCAACACGCCGGAAACCACCGTTGAACCAGCAGATCCACACAAGTTGCAGCCCTCCTTCGTCCCTCCATCATTACCACCATCAATGCAACCTCAAAGGCTTCACCATCTTGTTGGCTCCACCCACAATCTCCACTCCATCAATGATCGAGTCAATGGCCGAGTCCTCCTCTCACTTGGCTGATCTCATTGCTACAACTCTCGGTAAGTGTGAAAGGTAAAACCTTCATTCTTCTCTCTCTAGTTTCTCTCTCTCAAAACCCCTTTCTCTCTCTACATCCCTCTCTTATTAAAATGCTTTCTAGTTTAGTTATTTTGTTAGATTTTTGCTGTAAAAGACAATTTTGATTGAATGAAGTTGATTTGAATAAAATTATGTTCCATTCTCTATAAATTTCCCGTCATTTTATGTCATTATTGCGCTAATCCGACTAATCCCGAGTGCGGATCGACATCCGACACGAGCCACTGTGCAAAATTGCTCATTCTACAGGTTAAATGTCTCGGATAAATTAAAAATGTGTTGAAGTTAGGGTTTCCGTAACCAACGACGCGGAAAAATCCTACTTTCATGTGGCCTTTAACACCTAAGTCCTTCTCTTGGTCTCCAGCTATTCTTTCTCTTAGTCCTTGTTCCGGCTCTACGATCCTCTAGCTTTGCCCGTATATGTCTTCTATCTTTTTATCCTAGCCTGTTGGCTCTTTAAGCTTTGATAGAAGTCTTCTGTGGTTGATCGTGGGCCCGCTAGTCCTCGAGAATCGCCCGATAGGGTCTCCTACAAGTGAAAAAGCGCGTAATGAGATTCAACTAAAACACCTTGATACTGGACTATCCGAAATGCATATATTTCATGCAAATAGTCGATTTTCGTCTAAAGAATGCGTTCTATGCAATGGAAGAAACTCTTATATGGAAAAGTCGACAAAAAGACAAGTTTTACGGAGGAGAATGCAACATCGCTATAAGAATAATGGCTTAAAATAAGCACTTTTGAGCGAATATCAGCGAGCACAGTGGTGCTAGTGTTTGCTATCCGGTTTGGGGCGGTGCACCTGCAGGTGGACTGGTGGTGCGCCGGCAAGTTGCAGAGGCGGTGGTGAGGATGGGTTGCTGAACAGCCAACCCCAAGATGGTGAAAACGTGAAGTGGTTACAGCGGTAGGAGCTTCACGGTGGAGCAACGGATTCAGGCGACCAAAAGGGTATCGCAGGCGACAGGTGAGGATGCTCCTCCTCCCTTCTTCCTTGCCTTCTTCTAGTTTTCTTTTTTTTTTTTTTTTTTTTTTTGTGTTGCTGGAGTTGCAGATCTGCAACTCCGACAATGGAGATTTGTGGGAGCAGGTGGGGGAGATGCTGGTCCCAATAGAGGGCAGACACGCTGGGTAGAAGTGATGGAGTTGACGGCAAGCAAGGAGGAGCACCAGCAGCAGAAACGGTGCTGGGTGGTGATGGTGGTTGCGGCAAGGAAGTGGAGGACGTGCAGACCGCTCCTCTCTTCTTCTTCAAACCTCCCTCTTCTTTATTTTTTTCTGGTTTTCTTCTTTTTAGAAAGAGAAAAGATGGCGAAGACGATTGGGAGAGAAGAGAGAATGAGAGTGAAAACGTGGAGAGAATGGGGAGCAGTGGCTGGAGTTGATGGAAGAGAGTGGTTTGTGGTTGGCCTGCCGGAGTTGCAGGTCCGGCCAAACCTTGCAGGCGGTGGCTGTAAAAGGTGCTGATGTTGAGGGCGGCTGGATAGGAGAACACGTTAATGGATGGGGCGTCTATGGAGAGGGGGGTGGCAAGCTATTGAACGGTAAGAGAGAAAGAGGAGATGGCTGACGGCTTGGTGTTTTTGGAGTTGATGGTGAAGACGGTTTCGGCAGCGAGGAGAAAAGAATTCCTCTCTTCAAAACGTGGGGGAGAGGAGATTAGGGTTCTAGAGAACATGGAAGAGGGAGTTTGCTTCCCAAAAAAATAGCATAAATAGTTTCCACCCCTTCTTTCTTTTTTTATCACCACCGTCCATGCATTAAGAATGTTCCCTTACTTGCCAAAACAGTCCTTTGGCCATCTTTGATTGCCAATTTCTCTTTCCATAAAAGATATCCAATGGTTTAATAAGATTTCCACTCTCCAAGCAATTTACGTGGTTGTCCAATCCCCATACTTCCTAAAAAAAAATGAAAATTGTGTTTTTCTCTTTGTGAAAACACCCAGCCAAAAACAAAATCTTCTTTCCAAATTTTTTTAAAAAAAAACACATTTTTCTCTTTTAGGAAAGATATTATTTGAGGCCATGGGCTACTTTTTTGGAAAGAGAATCGTTGGATGTGGGGTCCACATTGAGGGCATGTTAGTGAGAGATTGGATAGAGAAGTGTGAGGATGGGCCCATGTCATGGACGTAAGGCCGTGGCCTGTATTTTTAGCTTGTCCATGGCCCATATGACTGAACATGGAATGATGAGGGCCACTGGATTCTAAGATGGTGTGATGAGTGATCAGAGGAAAGATCTGATGATCGGACGGTAGAATGGATGATTCAATGGCGAGCGGATGGTAGAAGTGGATGGTGATGATCGGATGGATCATCGGACGGTGGAGATCGGACAAGGTAGGCCGTAGGATCGAGTGATTTTGGTAGAAGAGAGGATCGGGTGATTGATATTGAGAGTAGAGAGAGAATGAGGATTTAGAGATAGGAGAGAGAAAATATTACAAAATAAAGAGAAAATGCTAGCGGAGGGTCTTGAACCCTGATCTTTGACTTGGTCTTTTGCATGCTTTACCAACTGAACAAGCACTCGCCTTGTGTTAGTTTATGAGCTTTAATCTCCTTAGTCTCTTCTTTGAGGGTTTGTCTCTCCTTCTCTCTTGGTCGTCCCTCGATTCTCTTGACTCTCCGGATCTTCCCATCTTTGGGCTATATCTTCTCATCCCCAGCTTGTTGGCTCTTGAGCTTTGATCATAGATTCTGGAAGTTGATTGTAGGCCCGCATGCCATCAAAGTTGCCTAATTGGTGCTCCTACGATAGAAAAATCGCGTAATGAGAATGACTTCGCATGTAGGTCAAATAAATGCGTATGAATGCATGCGAATATACCATTTTAACCAGAAAAGTGTGTTCTACGGAATGAGAGAAACTCTGACGTAGAAATGTTGATAAAAAATGCAGTTTTGCGTAGGAGATTGTGACAATGCTAGAAGGATAATTGCTTAAAATAAGCACTTTTGAGCGAATATCAACCGGACCTCGTAATTTGATTCAATATCTTCTATTACAATTATTTTAACACATTTGAAGTGTTGGAACAAGATTCGGGACTGTCGGAACAAGTTCGCTCCATTCGTGCGTCAATGACTCTAATTGGACTCAGTTTGTGTGTTACATTTCTAAGCCTATAATTATTGACTTTTTCGCAATTGGACCTCGTAGTAGACATGGGGATTCCCAAATTCCACTTCCAGAGAAACGTCATAAAGCTGAGTCTTCCTGTCAATGAAGCTCGGATCATATTCAGCCAGAAATCAGGAAGCAGATTGCTGATCTGGTAGTTGAGATGATGGGAAAGAAAGAAATATTGGCTGATAAAATGACTGCAATGGCAACGAGAGTTCCCAGAGATTCTCCTTTTACAGAAGAAATACAGGGATACCGTGCCCCAAAATCTTTCTCTTATCCCAAATTTTCGATATTCACAGGAGCTACAGATCCTGTGAATCACGTACTTCGCTTCAGAAAAGCGATGACGATGTGGGAGTTTCAAGACGAACTCCTTTGCAGAATGTTCCCTTCCACTTTGAGCGATGATGCGTTGATCTGGTTTAACCAGATAGCCCCCCGAACCATTTCTGATTTCACCAAGTTGAGTACTCTCTTCATCACTCGTGTAATACCCCGAACTTTCGTTCTAGGGTATTATGGTAAATTCACCTAATAATGCAAACCTGAAACTTTTTCAGACTTTTATTATTGTTTTTATTGTTAAATATCATGTATGAGTATGTGTATTTAATTTGGTTTTATTCTGACAACTTTGAAAAACCTGCTATTTTTGAAACTCGCTCTTTAGGGCTAAATTCCTACTAAAAATAATGAATCATAATTTGCAGGGGACTTTTTCTTTCTCCAGCTAACAATCCAAAACTTTCATAAAAAAATTATTTTATGGGCCCGAGACACCAAAAATATTCCTATTTTATCCTTAGCAACTTACCTGTGAAATTTGGAACCTTTCTTGAGACATGAAAACCCTAGCGGGAGATTTTTGGAGATTTTGATAAAATAGTATTTTCATAATTTTTAAACTTTCTTACCATTCTTATATTTTTTAAAATAATATTTAATTATATTTTATTTATTTAATAGGAGCGTGGGACCCGCAAATCACTTTCGGGTCATTTCAATGTCATTTGACACTTTTCTAGGGTTTTGAACGTTTTTATGATTTGTGTGTGTGACATGTGTCAATACCTTATTGTATGGACTTTTAAATTATATAATATAGTTTGATTGAATTAATTTATAATTATTTGTGTAATGATTGTTGGGTGGGGCCATATGGCCAATCTAGAGGTCTTTTGGGCTTAATAATATTCTTAAATGAGCCTAATTGATGTATATGGGCCTTGGGCCCATTTCTAACCCATTAGTAGTGTAAAATATAAATTTTTGAGGGTTGAAAAAGTCATCCCTTTACTAGTTACGAATTTCAACAAAATAGAAACCCTAATCCTTCCCTAAACCTATTTATGAAAACCCTAAAGCTTTAGAAGCTTTCACAAACCCAACTCCATTGAAGAATAGAGCAAGCCCCATTAAACCTTCATCCGGGGACCGATCGCATTCGAGCAAGAAGAGAGAATTGACGGGGACTCCGATTAGAAGAACATACTCCGAGGAGAGGACGATCCGACGACATTCAAATTTAAAGAAACTTTTGATTTTCATTAAAGTTCAAGAAACCTTGAGGTAAGTGCGCTTGATCCATCGTATACTTGTTTTTCTTCAAGATTTGTTTTTCTTTCATTAGATAATGGTTGATACTCATTATAAATTAATTTTAATAATATTTACTTTATTCTTATTGGGTTGATCTTTGTTTTGGGCCACCATGATGGGTTTGGCCATGGTCTATTTTGTACCTATAACGGATGACTATGTTCTTATCATTTTTTTTATACTTTTATGATTTAAATATTTTTATATTATTTTTTTCTAAATACCTCTTTGAATCTATTTTTCAAAACCGTTTAGTTTGTATTTTTCTGATTTTTATTGATTAAGTTATGGATTTTCTAAGTTGTATGACTTTACCAAAAAAACCCATAATTTCAGATTTTACACGGTCCGATTCACTTGGAATTTCGATCTATATTTTTAACCTAAATATTTTTCTAATTATTTTTCATGGATACCTCTATCAATCTAGTTTCTAGAACTTTTGAGTTTATATTTTTCTGATTTATATTGATTAAGTTATGATTTTTCAAACGTGCTGAACTTTTCTGTAAAACCCAGAATTCCAGATTTTACACGGTCCACTTTACCTGAGATTTCGATCTATATTTTTAACCTAAATATTTTTCTAATTATTTTTCACAGATACCCCTATCAATCTAGTTTCTAAAACCTTTGAGTTTATATTTTTCTGATTTGTATTGATTCAGTTATGATTTTTCAAACATGTTGGACTTTTCTGTAAAACCCAGAATTCCAGATTTTTACACGGTCCACTTTACCTAAGATTTCGATCCATATTTTTAACCTAAATATTTTTATAATTATTTTTCACAGATACCTCTATCAATCTAGTTTTTAGAACCTTTGAGTTTATATTTTTTTGATTTGTATTGATTAAGTTATGATTTTTTTAAATATACTAGATTTTTCTGTAAAACCCAGAATCCCAGATTCTATCCGACCCACTTCATTAAGGGTTTCAACCCGTATTTTGAATCTAAATATTTTTCTATTTCTTTTTCCTAAATACCTCCTTAAATCTAGTTTTTATAACATTTGAGTTTGTATTTTCCTGATTTGTATTGATTAAGTTATGATTTTTCAAATGTGCGGGACTTTTCTGTATCCCGAATTCTGTCCAGCCCAATTAATTAAGAGTTTTGACCTATATTTTGAATCTGAATATTTTTCTATTTATTTTTTCTAAAAACTTCTATAAATCTAGTTTTTAAATCTATTGAGTTTATATTTTTCTAATTCATATTTATTTAGTTATAATTTTTATAATGCAGTACATTTTTTGTAAAAAACCTATTAATTGTTCGTGGTTCGGTCATGATTATTAACTATTAAGGTTTTAACCTTGTTGTTTGACTAAACCCTAGATGGTTTGACCTATACCTGTATGCATGGGGATCCCACCCATGTGTCTTGGATATCTAATAGGGTTCGGCCAAGTGTCTTGGATCCCTCTTTAGGGTTCGACCTTGTGTCATGGATCCCTCATAGAGTTCGGCCATGGCGTGTTGGATTTTCTTGCGATTTTCACTTATATCATTTATCGATGTTGATTGTGATATTTGGTCATTTCTTATTGACTATTATACCTAGATGGTTCGACCTATACTTGTATGCATGGGGATCCCACCCATGTGTCTTGGATCCCTCATAGGGTTCGGGCAAGTGTCTTGGATCCCTCTTTAGGGTTCGACCTTGTGTCATGGATCCCTCATAGGGTTCGACCAAGTGTCTTGGATCCCTCTTTAGGGTTCGACCTTGTGTCATGGATCCCTCATAGGGTTCGGCAAAGGTGTGTTGGATTGCCTTGTGATTTTCACTTATATTATTCATCCGTGTTGATCGTGACCTTCGGTGATTGTTACATGTTATTCATGGTTAACCCTAATTCGTTCCCATATTATTACTCTTAATGATCATTGGTTCATTTTATATTTTTATTTAAATGTTAAATACATGTGTGCTTATGTCATGTAACCCTATTACATCTTGTTGTCATACCATGATCATCACGTCATTTCATATAAGGGGTGCATAAGGGAACGGGGTTGAAGTATATTATATACGTTTATATTGGTTTTATCAATTAATCAGGGTTCGGTACCCTAGGGTGAAAGGCCCCAGACGTTATTATATCCTGCAGATGGGTCGATGAGACCACTTCCAGTGCGGGAAGGAGATGGAGACCCTATGTGGTTATGGGTACTAGTTACATTGGCATCCCTTACTCATCTGCATTCATCCCCATATTCATGCCATCTTTATTATACGATTGAGATGCATACCTTGATTAAAAAACTTGTATAGTATGATATCATACCATGCACACTGTTGTATTACTGGGCCTCGGCTCACGGTGCTACACCGATACCATTTTCAGATTTTGAGGAGCCAGGTACGTGAGATGATTTTGAGACGAAAGACTCCGGTGCATTCGAGGAGATCGGCGAGGATTTGGGAGTCGATCCCACACTTTAGAAAGTTGTATTTGATTATTTTATAACATTATTTATTTATTTTCACGGGCATGTAAGCCTTTGATTGAGAGCATGTTCTCACTTCCATCTCTTCACATTTAGTTGATTGATTGAATTATTTGAATTATAAATTATTTAAATTATTTGTTTCCTACATCTAGACTCTTTTTTTTCTTAGTGGGTTTTCGAATGAACCTTAGTAGTCTAATTGACCTAATTGGACCACTAGGGGACATTCATGGATCACCTCTGGGTTCGGGTACGGGTCGATCCACGGATTTTCGGGTCGTATTTGGGTATCCGGATTCGGGGCGTGACAACTCGATATTCTTGCAATAGATTACATAAGAATGATGCCGACATATTGTTCAATGTACATTGTGATCAGAAAAAAATGTTGCGAGATTTTACAAAGAGATTCCGTACTCTCATGACCACAGTGGAAGACTGTGATGATAAGCATGCCGTTACAGCCTTTCGCAAGGCATTATCCACAAGTTCTGGTTTATACATGTCATTAACGAAGAATAGGCCGGTGAGTATGGAAGCCTTGTTTCTTCGAGTTGAAAAATATTCTAAACTTGAAGATGACACACTCCAACGAGGCCAAGGAGTGGCTATATCTGTGAATGAGGTAAAGAAGGCCCCGGCGTCGAGCAAAATTTCGAAGGGAAAGCAGAAGGCTACAACTGAGATTATTACGATGGCAGAGATTCCCGAGAAGAAACCAGAGAAGTCGGGAAGCACTGGACAGTATCCCCGTCGAGAGAAGAGGATTTTTACATCATTGAACAAGACCCATAGTCAGATATTTGATCTGATTAAAAATAAAAAATATCTTCAATATCCCAGACCAATGAGGCCGGACTTGAAGGGAGATAGAGATATGACACAATTCTGTGTCTTCCAACAAGAAGCAGGGTGATATTCGCTCAAAAGTGCTTATTTTAAGCAATTATCCTTTTAGCGTTATTGCATTCTCCTACGTAAAATACTCTATTTATCTACTTTTCTACGTAAGAGTCTCTTGTGTTGCGTAGAACACACTTTTTTGGACGAAATGGTATATTTACATGCATTAAACACATTTTCGGAAGTCTAGACATGTAGTCATTCTGATAGAGTCTCATTACGCGCTTCTTCTGTCGCAAGAAACCCCTATGGGACAATTCTCGAGACTTGCGAGCCCACATCGATCAGGAAAGCCCATTATGAAAGCTTAAAGAGCCCACATGCTGTGACTAGAAGATATGGGCCGAATATGGGCTAAAAAAGAGGACCGAAGAGCCGGCCCAAAGAACGAAGAGAGCGGAAGAGCCAATGACCAAGAGACGGACCAAAGCATTTAAAGCTGCATGAATCGACAAGGAATGATGGTCTGCTCTACTGGTGAAGCGTGAGGAGCGACACAGATTGTTTAAACACATTTGAAGTGTTGGAACAAGATTCGGGACAGTAAAAACAAGTTTGCTCCATTCGTGCGTCAATGACTCTAATTGGACTTAGTTTGGGCGTTACATTACGAAGTCTATAACTAGTGACTTGTTCTCGACCGGACCTCGTAATTTGACCAATATCTTCTATAACAATTGTTTTAACACATTTGAACTGTTGGAACAAGATTCAGGACTGTCAAAACAAGTTTGCCCCATCCGTGCGTCAATAACTCTAATTGGACTCAGTTTGTGCGTTACATTCCGAAGCTTATAACAAGTGACTTTTTCGCAACCGGACCTGGTAATTTGACTCAATCTCTTCCATTACAATTGTTTAAACACATTTGAAGTCTTGGAACAAGATTCGGGACGGTCAAAACAAGTTTGCTCCATCTGTACTTCAATGTCCCTAATTGGATTCAGTTTGTGTGTCACATTCCTAAGCCTATAACTAGTGACTTGTTCTCAACCGGACCTCGTAATTTGACTCAATATCTTCTATTACAATTGTTGAAACACATTTGAATTGTAAGAACAAGATTCAGGACTGTCGAAACAAGTTTGCCCCATCCGTGCGTCAATGACTCTAATTGGACTCAGTTTGTGCGTTACATTCCTAAGCTTATAACAAGTGACTTTTTTGCAACCGGACCACGTAATTTGACTCAATCTCTTCCATTACAATTGTTTAAACACATTTGAAGTCTTAGAACAAGATTCGGGACAGTCGAAACAAGTTTGCTCCATCCGTGCGTCAATGTCTCTAATTGGACTCAGTTTGTGTGTTACATTCCTAAGCCTATAACTAGTGACTTGTTCTCAACCGGACCTCGTTATTTGACTCAATATCTTCTATTACAATTTTTTAAACACATTTGAAGTGTAGGAACAAGATTCGGGACTGTCGGAACAAGTTTGCCCCATCCGTGCATCAATGACTCTAATTGGACTCAGTTTGTGCGTTACATTCCTAAGCTTATAACAAGTGACTTTTTCACAACCGAACCTGGTAATTTGACTCCATCTCTTCCATTACAATTGTTTAAACACATTTGAAGTCTTGGAACAAGATTCGGGACGGTCGAAACAAGTTTGCTCCATCCGTGCGTCAATGTCTCTAATTGAATTCAGTTTGTGTGTTACATTCCTAAGCCTATAACAAGTGACTTGTTCTCAACCGGACCTCCTAATTTTACTCAATATCTTCTATTACAATTGTTTAAACACATTTGAATTGTTGGAACAAGATTCGGGACAGTCGAAACAAGTTTGCTCCATTCGTGCGTCAATGACTCTACTTGGACTCAATTTGGGCGTTACATTCCGAAGCCGATAACTAGTGACTTGTTCTCAACTTGACCTCGTAATTTGACTCAATATCTTCTATTACAATTGTTTTAAGACATTTGAAGTGTTGGAACAAGATTCGGGACGGTCGAAACAAGTTTGCCCCATCCGTGCGTCAATGACTCAAATTGGACTCAGTTTGTGCATTACATTCCTAAGCTTATAACAAGTGACTTTTTCACAACCGAACCTGGTAATTTGACTCTATCTCTTCCATTACAATTGTTTAAACACATTTGAAGTCTTGGAACAAGATTCGGGATAGTCGAAACAAGTTTGCTCCATCCGTGCGTCAATGTCTCCAATTGGACTCAGTTTGTGTGTTACATTCCTAAGCCTGTAACTAGTGACTTGTTCTCAACCGGACCTCGTAATTTGACTCTATATCTTCTATTACAATTGTTTAAACACATTTGAAGTGTTGGAGCAAGATTCGGGACAGTCGAAACAAGTTTGCTCCATTCGTGCGTCAATGACTCTAATTGGACTTAGTTTGTGCGTTACATTCCGAAGTCTAGAACTAGTGACTTGTTCTCGACCGGACCTCGTAATTTGACCCAATATCTTCTATAACAATTGTTTTAACACATTTGAAGTGTTGGAACAAGATTCGGGACGGTCGAAACAAGTTTGCCCCATCCGTGCGTCAATGACTCAAATTGGACTCAGTTTGTGCGTTACATTCCTAAGCTTATAACAAGTGATATTTTCACAACCGAACCCGGTAATTTGACTCAATCTCTTCTATTACAATTGTTTAAACACATTTGAAGACTTGGAACAAGATTCGGGATGGTCGAAACAAGTTTGCTCCATCCGTGCGTCAATGTCTCTAATTGGACTCAGTTTCTGTGTTACATTCCTAAGCCTATAACTAGTGACTTGTTCTCAACCGAATCTCGTAATTTGACTCTATATCGTCTATTACAATTGTTTAAACACATTTGAAGTGTTGGAACAAGATTCGGGATAGTCGAAACCAGTTTGCTCCATTCGTGCGTCAATGACTCTAATTGGACTTAGTTTGTGCATTACATTCCGAAGTCTATAACTAGTGACTTGTTCTTGACCGGACCTCGTAATTTGACCCAATATCTTCTATAACAATTGTTTTAACACATTTGAAGTGTTGGAAGAAGATTCGGGACTGTCAAAGAAGTTTGCCCCATCCGTGCGTCAATGACTCTAATTGGACTCAGTTTGTGCGTTACATTCCGAAGCTTATAACAAGTGACTTTTTCGAAACCGGACCTGGTAATTTGACTCAATCTCTTTCATTACAATTGTTTAAACACATTTAAAGTCTTGGAACAAGATTCGGGACGGTCGAAACAAGTTTGCTCCATCCGTGCGTCAATGTCCCTAATTGGATTCAGTTTGTGTGTCACATTCCTAAGCCTATAACTAGTGACGTGTTCTCAACTGGACCTCGTAATTTGATTCAATATCTTCTATTACAATTGTTTAATCACATTTGAAGTGTAGGAATAAGATTCGGGACTGTCGTAACAAGTTTGCCCCATCCGTGCGTCAATGACTCTAATTGGACTCAGTTTGTGCGTTACATTCCTAAGCTGATAACAAGTGACTTTTTCGCAACCGGACCACGTAATTTGACTCAATCTCTTCCATTACAATTTTTTAAACACATTTGAAGTCTTGGAACAAGATTCGGGACGGTCGAAACAAGTTTCCTCCTTCCGTGCGTTAATGTCTCTACTTGAACTCAGTTTGTGTGTTACATTCCGAAGCCTATAACTCATGACTTGTTCTCAACCGGACCTCGTAATTTGTCTAAATATCTTCTATTACAATTATTTTAACACATTTGAAGTGTTGGAACAAGATTCGGGACTGTCAAAACATGTTTGCCCCATCCGTACGTCAATGACTCAAATTGGACTCAGTTTGTGCGTTACATTCCTAAGCTTATAACAAGTGATTTTTTCACAACCGAACCTGGTAATTTGACTCAATCTCTTCTATTACAATTGTTTAAACACATTTGAAGTCTTGGAACAAGATTCGGGACGGTCGAAACAAGTTTGCTCCATCCGTGCGTCAATGTCTCTAATTGGACTCAGTTTGTGTGTTACATTCCTAAGCCTATAACTAGTGACTTGTTCTCAACCGGATCTCGTAATTTGACTCTATATCTTCTATTACAATTGTTTAAACACATTTGAAGTGTTGGAACAAGATTCGGGACAGTAAAAACAAGTTTGCTCCATTCGTGCGTCAATGACTCTAATTGGACTTAGTTTGGGCGTTACATTTCGAAGTCTATAACTAGTGACTTGTTCTCGATCGGACCTCGTAATTTGACTAATATCTTCTATAAGAATTGTTTTAACACATTTGAACTGTTGGAACAAGATTCAGGAGTGTCGAAACAAGTTTGCCCCATCCGTGCGTCAATAACTCTAATTGGACTCAGTTTGTGCGCTACATTCCGAAGCTTATAACAAGTGACTTTTTCGCAACCGAACCTGGTAATTTGACTCAATCTCTTCCATTACAATTGTTTAAACACATTTGAAGTCTTGGAATAAGATTCGGGACGGTCGAAACAAGTTTGCTCCATCCGTGCGTCAATGTCCCTAATTGGATTCAGTTTGTGTGTCACATTCCTAAGCCTATAACTAGTGACTTGTTCTCAACTGGACCTCGTAATTTTACTCAATATCTTCTATTACAATTGTTTAAACACATTTGAGTGTTGGAGCAAGATTCGGGACAGTCGAAACAAGTTTGCTCCATTCGTCCGTCAATGACTCTAATTGGACTTAGTTTGTGCGTTACATTCCGAAGTCTATAACTAGTGACTTGTTCTCGACCGGACCTCGTAATTTGACCCAATATCTTCTATAACAATTGTTTTAACACATTTGAAGTGTTGGAACAAGATTCAGGACTGTCAAACAAGTTTGCCCCATCCGTGCGTCAATGACTCAAATTGGACTCAGTTTGTGCGTTACATTCCTAAGCTTATAACAAGTGATATTTTAACAACCGAACCTGGTAATTTGACTCAATCTCTTCTATTACAATTGTTGAAACACATTTGAAGTCTTGGAACAAGATTCGGGACGGTCGAAACAAGTTTGCTCCATCCGTGCGTCAATGTCTCTAATTGGACTCAGTTTGTATGTTACATTCCTAAGTCTATAACTAGTGACTTGTTCTCAACCGGATCTCCTAATTTGAATCTATATCTTCTATTACAATTGTTTAAACACATTGGAAGTGTTGGAATAAGATTCGGGACAGTGAAAACAAGTTTGCTCCATTCGTGCGTCAATGACTCTAATTGGACTTAGTTTGGGCGTTACATTCCGAAGTCTATAACTAGTGACTTGTTCTCGACCGGACCTCTTAATTTGACCTAATATCTTCTATAACAATTGTTTTAACACATTTGAAGTGTTGGAACAAGATTCAGGACTGTCAAAAAAGTTTGCCCCATCCGTGCGTCAATGACTCTAATTGGACTCAGTTTGTGCGTTACATTCCTAAGCTTATAACAAGTGACTTTTTCGCAACCGGACCTGGTAATTTGACTCAGTCTCTTCCATTACAATTGTTTAAACACATTTGAAGTCTTGGAACAAGATTCGGGATGGCCGAAACAAGTTTGCTCCATCCGTGCGTCAATGTCCCTAATTGGATTCAGTTTGTGTGTCACATTCCTAAGCCTATAACTAGTGACTTGTTCTCAACCGGACCTCGTAATTTTACTCAATATCTTCTATTACAATTGTTGAAACACATTTGAATTGTAGGAACAAGATTCAAGACTGTCGAAACAAGTTTGCCCCATCCGTGCGTCAATGACTCAAATTGGACTCAGTTTGTGCGTTACATTCCTAAGCTTATAACAAGTGAGTTTTTTGCAACCGGACCACGTAATTTGACTCAATCTCTTCCATTACAATTGTTTAAACACATTTGAAGTCTTAGAACAAGATTCGGGACAGTCGAAACAAGTTTGCTCCATCCGTGCGTCAATGTCTCTAATTGGACTCAGTTTGTGTGTTACATTCCTAAGCCTATAACTAGTGACTTGTTCTCAACCGGACCTCGTTATTTGACTCAATATCTTCTATTACAATTTTTTAAACACATTTGAAGTGTAGGAACAAGATTCGGGACTGTCGGAACAAGTTTGCCCCATCCGTGCATCAATGACTCTAATTGGACTCAGTTTGTGCGTTACATTCCTAAGCTTATAACAAGTGACTTTTTCACAACCGAACCTGGTAATTTGACTCCAGCTCTTCCATTACAATTGTTTAAACACATTTGAAGTCTTGGAACAAGATTCGGGACGGTCGAAACAAGTTTGCTCCATCCGTGCGTCAATGTCTCTAATTGGATTCAGTTTGTGTGTTACATTCCTAAGCCTATAACAAGTGACTTGTTCTCAACCGGACCTCCTAATTTTACTCAATATCTTCTATTACAATTGTTTAAACACATTTGAATTGTTGGAACAAGATTCGGGACAGTCGAAACAAGTTTGCTCCATTCGTGCGTCAATGACTCTACTTGGACTCAATTTGGGCGTTACATTCCGAAGCCGATAACTAGTGACTTGTTCTCAACTTGACCTCGTAATTTGACTCAATATCTTCTATTACAATTGTTTTAAGACATTTGAAGTGTTGGAACAAGATTCGGGATGGTCGAAACAAGTTTGCCCCATCCGTGCGTCAATGACTCAAATTGGACTCAGTTTGTGCATTACATTCCTAAGCTTATAACAAGTGACTTTTTCACAACCGAACCTGGTAATTTGACTCTATCTCTTCCATTACAATTGTTTAAACACATTTGAAGTCTTGGAACAAGATTCGGGATAGTCGAAACAAGTTTGCTCCATCCGTGCGTCAATGTCTCCAATTGGACTCAGTTTGTGTGTTACATTCCTAAGCCTGTAACTAGTGACTTGTTCTCGACCGGACCTCGTAATTTGACCCAATATCTTCTATAACAATTGTTTTAACACATTTGAAGTGTTGGAACAAGATTCGGGACGGTCGAAACAAGTTTGCCCCATCCGTGCGTCAATGACTCAAATTGGACTCAGTTTGTGCGTTACATTCCTAAGCTTATAACAAGTGATATTTTCACAACCGAACCCGGTAATTTGACTCAATCTCTTCTATTACAATTGTTTAAACACATTTGAAGACTTGGAACAAGATTCGGGATGGTCGAAACAAGTTTGCTCCATCCGTGCGTCAATGTCTCTAATTGGACTCAGTTTCTGTGTTACATTCCTAAGCCTATAACTAGTGACTTGTTCTCAACCGAATCTCGTAATTTGACTCTATATCGTCTATTACAATTGTTTAAACACATTTGAAGTGTTGGAACAAGATTCGGGATAGTCGAAACCAGTTTGCTCCATTCGTGCGTCAATGACTCTAATTGGACTTAGTTTGTGCATTACATTCCGAAGTCTATAACTAGTGACTTGTTCTTGACCGGACCTCGTAATTTGACCCAATATCTTCTATAACAATTGTTTTAACACATTTGAAGTGTTGGAAGAAGATTCGGGACTGTCAAAGAAGTTTGCCCCATCCGTGCGTCAATGACTCTAATTGGACTCAGTTTGTGCGTTACATTCCGAAGCTTATAACAAGTGACTTTTTCGAAACCGGACCTGGTAATTTGACTCAATCTCTTTCATTACAATTGTTTAAACACATTTAAAGTCTTGGAACAAGATTCGGGACGGTCGAAACAAGTTTGCTCCATCCGTGCGTCAATGTCCCTAATTGGATTCAGTTTGTGTGTCACATTCCTAAGCCTATAACTAGTGACTTGTTCTCAACTGGACCTCGTAATTTGATTCAATATATTCTATTACAATTGTTTAATCACATTTGAAGTGTAGGAATAAGATTCGGGACTGTCGTAACAAGTTTGCCCCATCCCTGCGTCAATGACTCTAATTGGACTCAGTTTGTGCGTTACATTCCTAAGCTGATAACAAGTGACTTTTTCGCAACCGGACCACGTAATTTGACTCAATCTCTTCCATTACAATTTTTTAAACACATTTGAAGTCTTGGAACAAGATTCGGGACGGTCGAAACAAGTTTCCTCCTTCCGTGCGTTAATGTCTCTACTTGAACTCAGTTTGTGTGTTACATTCCGAAGCCTATAACTCATGACTTGTTCTCAACCGGACCTCGTAATTTGTCTAAATATCTTCTATTACAATTATTTTAACACATTTGAAGTGTTGGAACAAGATTCGGGACTGTCAAAACATGTTTGCCCCATCCGTACGTCAATGACTCAAATTGGACTCAGTTTGTGCGTTACATTCCTAAGCTTATAACAAGTGATTTTTTCACAACCGAACCTGGTAATTTGACTCAATCTCTTCTATTACAATTGTTTAAACACATTTGAAGTCTTGGAACAAGATTCGGGACGGTCGAAACAAGTTTGCTCCATCCGTGCGTCAATGTCTCTAATTGGACTCAGTTTGTGTGTTACATTCCTAAGCCTATAACTAGTGACTTGTTCTCAACCGGATCTCGTAATTTGACTCTATATCTTCTATTACAATTGTTTAAACACATTTGAAGTGTTGGAACAAGATTCGGGACAGTAAAAACAAGTTTGCTCCATTCGTGCGTCAATGACTCTAATTGGACTTAGTTTGGGCGTTACATTTCGAAGTCTATAACTAGTGACTTGTTCTCGATCGGACTTCGTAATTTGACTAATATCTTCTATAAGAATTGTTTTAACACATTTGAACTGTTGGAACAAGATTCAGGAGTGTCGAAACAAGTTTGCCCCATCCGTGCGTCAATAACTCTAATTGGACTCAGTTTGTGCGCTACATTCCGAAGCTTATAACAAGTGACTTTTTCGCAACCGAACCTGGTAATTTGACTCAATCTCTTCCATTACAATTGTTTAAACACATTTGAAGTCTTGGAATAAGATTCGGGACGGTCGAAACAAGTTTGCTCCATCCGTGCGTCAATGTCCCTAATTGGATTCAGTTTGTGTGTCACATTCCTAAGCCTATAACTAGTGACTTGTTCTCAACTGGACCTCGTAATTTTACTCAATATCTTCTATTACAATTGTTTAAACACATTTGAGTGTTGGAGCAAGATTCGGGACAGTCGAAACAAGTTTGCTCCATTCGTCCGTCAATGACTCTAATTGGACTTAGTTTGTGCGTTACATTCCGAAGTCTATAACTAGTGACTTGTTCTCGACCGGACCTCGTAATTTGACCCAATATCTTCTATAACAATTGTTTTAACACATTTGAAGTGTTGGAACAAGATTCAGGACTGTCAAACAAGTTTGCCCCATCCGTGCGTCAATGACTCAAATTGGACTCAGTTTGTGCGTTACATTCCTAAGCTTATAACAAGTGATATTTTAACAACCGAACCTGGTAATTTGACTCAATCTCTTCTATTACAATTGTTGAAACACATTTGAAGTCTTGGAACAAGATTCGGGACGGTCGAAACAAGTTTGCTCCATCCGTGCGTCAATGTCTCTAATTGGACTCAGTTTGTATGTTACATTCCTAAGTCTATAACTAGTGACTTGTTCTCAACCGGATCTCCTAATTTGAATCTATATCTTCTATTACAATTGTTTAAACACATTGGAAGTGTTGGAATAAGATTCGGGACAGTGAAAACAAGTTTGCTCCATTCGTGCGTCAATGACTCTAATTGGACTTAGTTTGGGCGTTACATTCCGAAGTCTATAACTAGTGACTTGTTCTCGACCGGACCTCTTAATTTGACCTAATATCTTCTATAACAATTGTTTTAACACATTTGAAGTGTTGGAACAAGATTCAGGACTGTCAAAAAAGTTTGCCCCATCCGTGCGTCAATGACTCTAATTGGACTCAGTTTGTGCGTTACATTCCTAAGCTTATAACAAGTGACTTTTTCGCAACCGGACCTGGTAATTTGACTCAATCTCTTCCATTACAATTGTTTAAACACATTTGAAGTCTTGGAACAAGATTCGGGATGGCCGAAACAAGTTTGCTCCATCCGTGCGTCAATGTCCCTAATTGGATTCAGTTTGTGTGTCACATTCCTAAGCCTATAACTAGTGACTTGTTCTCAACCGGACCTCGTAACTTTACTCAATATCTTCTATTACAATTGTTGAAACACATTTGAATTGTAGGAACAAGATTCAAGACTGTCGAAACAAGTTTGCCCCATCCGTGCGTCAATGACTCAAATTGGACTCAGTTTGTGCGTTACATTCCTAAGCTTATAACAAGTGAGTTTTTTGCAACCGGACCACGTAATTTGACTCAATCTCTTCCATTACAATTATTTAATCACATTTGAAGTCTTAGAACAAGATTCGGGACAGTCGAAACAAGTTTGCTCCATCCGTGCGTCAATGTCTCTAATTGGACTCAGTTTGTGTGTTACATTCCTAAGCTTATAACTAGTGACTTGTTCTCAACCGGACCTCGTTATTTGACTCAATATCTTCTATTACAATTATTTAAACACATTTGAAGTGTAGGAACAAGATTCGGGACTGTCGGAATAAGTTTGCTCCATCCGTGCGTCAATGTCTCCAATTGGACTCAGTTTGTGTGTTACATTCATAAGCCTGTAACGAGTGACTTGTTCTCAACCAGACCTCGTAATTTGAGTCTATATCTTCTATTACAATTGTTTAAACACATTTGAAGTGTTGGAGCAAGATTCGGGACAGTCGAAACAAGTTTGCTCCATTCGTGCGCAATGACTCTAATTTGATTTAGTTTGTGCGTTACATTCCGAAGTCTATAACTAGTGACTTGTTTTCGACCGGACCTCGTAATTTGACCCAATATCTTCTATAACAATTGTTTTAATACATTTGAAGTGTTGGAACAAGATTCGGGACTGTCAAACATGTTTGCCCCATCCGTGCGTCAATGACTCAAATTGGACTCAGTTTGTGCGTTACATTCCTAAGCTTATAACAAGTGATATTTTCACAACCGAACCTGGTAATTTGACTCAATCTCTTCTATTACAATTGTTTAAACACATTTGAAGCCTTGGAACAAGATTCGGGACGGTCGAAACAAGTTTGCTCCATCCGTGCGTCAATGTCTCTAATTGGACTCAGTTTGTGTGTTACATTCCTAAGCCTATAACTAGTGACATGTTCTCAACCGGATCTCGTAATTTGACTCTATATCGTCTATTACAATTGTTTAAACACATTTGAAGTGTTGGAACAAGATTCGGGATAGTGGAAACAGGTTTGCTCCATTCGTGCGTCAATGACTCTAATTGGACTTAGTTTGTGCATTACATTCCGAAGTCTATAACTAGTGACTTGTTCTTGACCGGACCTCGTAATTTGACCCAATATCTTCTATAACAATTGTTTTAACACATTTGAAGTGTTGGAACAAGATTCGGGACTGTCAAAGAAGTTTGCCCCATCCGTGCGTCAATGACTCTAATTGGACTCAGTTTGTGCGATACATTCCGAAGCTTATAACAAGTGACTTTTTCGCAACCGGACCTGGTAATTTGACTCAATCTCTTCCATTACAATTGTTTAAACACATTTGTAGTCTTGGAACAAGATTCGGGACGGTCGAAACAAGTTTGCTCCATCCGTGCGTCAATGTCCCTAATTGGATTCAGTTTGTGTGTCACATTCTTAAGCCTATAACAAGTGACTTGTTCTCAACCGGACCTCGTAATTTGACTCAATATCTTCTATTACAATTGTTGAAACACATTTGAATTGTAAGAACAAGATTCAGGACTGTCGAAACAAGTTTGCCCCATCCGTGCGTCAATGACTCTAATTGGACTCAGTTTGTGCGTTACATTCCTAAGCTTATAACAAGTGACTTTTTTGCAACCGGACCACGTAATTTGACTCAATCTCTTCCATTACAATTGTTTAAACACATTTGAAGTCTTTGAACAAGATTCGGGACAGTCGAAACAAGTTTGCTCCATCCGTGCATCAATGTCTCTAATTGGACTCAGTTTGTGTGTTACATTCCTAAGCCTATAACTAGTGACTTGTTCTCAACCAGACCTCGTTATTTGACTCAATATCTTCTATTACAATTGTTTAAACACATTTGAAGTGTAGGAACAATATTCGGGACTGTCGGAACAAGTTTGCCCCATCCGTGCATCAATGACTCTAATTGGACTCAGTTTGTGCGTTACATTCCTAAGCTTATAACAAGTGACTTTTTCACAACCGAACCTGGTAATTTGACTCCATCTCTTCCATTACAATTGTTTAAACACATTTGAAGTCTTGGAACAAGATTCGGGACGGTCGAAACAAGTTTGCTCCATCCGTGCGTCAATGTCTCTAATTGGATTCAGTTTGTGTGTTACATTCCTAAGCCTATAACAAGTGACTTGTTCTCAACCGGACCTCCTAATTTTACTCAATATCTTCTATTACAATTGTTTAAACACATTTGAATTGTTGGAACAAGATTCGGGACAGTCGAAACAAGTTTGCTCCATTCGTGCGTCAATGACTCTACTTGGACTCAATTTGGGCGTTACATTCCGAAGCCGATAACTAGTGACTTGTTCTCAACTTGACCTCGTAATTTGACTCAATATCTTCTATTACAATTGTTTTAAGACATTTGAAGTGTTGGAACAAGATTCGGGACGGTCGAAACAAGTTTGCCCCATCCGTGCGTCAATGACTCAAATTGGACTCAGTTTGTGCATTACATTCCTAGGCTTGTAACAAGTGACTTTTTCACAACCGAACCTGGTAATTTGACTCTATCTCTTCCATTACAATTGTTTAAACACATTTGAAGTCTTGGAACAAGATTCGGGATGGTCGAAAGAAGTTTGCTCCATCCATGCGTCAATGTCTCCAATTGGACTCAGTTTGTGTGTTACATTCCTAAGCCTGTAACTAGTGACTTGTTCTCAACCGGACCTCGTAATTTGACTCTATATCTTCTATTACAATTGTTTAAACACATTTGAAGTGTTGGAGCAAGATTCGGGACAGTCGAAACAATTTTGCTCCATTCGTGCGTCAATGACTCTAATTGGACTTAGTTTGTGCGTTACATTCCGAAGTCTAGAACTAGTGACTTGTTCTCGACCGGACCTCGTAATTTGACCCAATATCTTCTATAACAATTGTTTTAACACATTTGAAGTGTTGGAACAAGATTCGGGACGTGAAAGTAGGGTTTTTCCGTCGTTGAAAGAACGACCCTAACTTCAACACATTTGTAAATTGATCCGATTCTTAAATCCTGCAAAATTTTAGATCTGTATAGGGATTCGTGTCGGATGTCGATCCGCACTCGGGATTAGTCGGATTAGCGCAAATAAGAACATAAAATGATAGATTTTTCCATAGAAATTGATGCGAATGATGGTGGAGATGAGAGTGGTGAATCCGGGATTTAAAATATTCTTTTTTATGAGAGATTCCTAGTGAAATTGAAATTTTCCAAATGCACAAAATATTCAAGATGAAACATAGACTAATCGAAAACTAAAATTTATTCAAAATTTATTCTATTACAATGTTATCCAATCAAATGAAAATGCTCAAATAGGGATTAATCTAGGAAAGCAGTAAAACCTAAAGAGAGAAAGAAGAGAGAGAAAAAGAGTAAGAGAGAGAAAATTAGAGAGAGAAATAGTGAATTACCTTTCTTTTTTTTTTTTTTTTTTCAAAATGAAGTTTTTGTTTCTTTTCTTCTGACAGAGAGAGAGAACGGTGAAGTGAGGGAGAGGGGTTTTGACAGCTTGGCCAAGTGGCTGGGGACGATGGTGGCAGTAGGGGGACGGTAGTGATGGTGAAGCACGGTTGTGTGGAGGCGTTGCAAGAGGCAGCAACGAGGAAGGGGAGGGCGAGCTGGGCTTGCACTCCAGCAGGTAGGAGTCCTCTCCTCCTCTCTTCTCTTCTCTTCTCTCTTTCCTTTTTTTTTCTTTCTTTTTTTTTTTTTTTGTTTTTTTTGTTTTTTTTTTTGGTTCTCTCTTGAGAACGGCTTGAGAGGTTGAAAGATCAGAAAATGAGAGAGGAGGCAGCTGATCCACTTGCTGTGGAGAATACGGACTGGTGGGCTAGGCGGTGCACAACTGCTGGCTGTAGGAGGCAGCAAGGCGGAGGTGTTGCAGGCTGGGCGTTAGGGAGTTGCAGGTATTTGCAGGAGGCGTTAATGGCAGCACAGGTGGAAGGGTGGTGGAAGATCGAGTGGAGTTGAGGCAGTGGCTGCCTGAACGTGTAACCGACAAGGAGGGAGAGAGACAGCAACAGCAGCAGGGGTGGAGGCGCTTGGGACGAGAGATGGCCGGAGTTGCAGACCTGCAACTCCGGTCAAAGATGAAAAAAATGAAGAAGACGATCTCCTCCTTTGGACGGCTGTGATGCTGGGTTGCTTGGTGTTGAACACGGTGGTTGCAGGCGGAGGTGTGCACGGTGGTGTGTGCTAGCGAGAGGGGGAAGAGGTAGGTGATCAGCAACAGTTGGCCGGAATTAATGGAGGTTGCCGGAGTTGCAACCTGCAACTCCGGTGATCTTGAAAACTTTTTTTTTTTTATTTTTTTTTTCTGGTTTTGTGTGAGGGGTGGCTAGGTGAATGAATAGAGAAAGGGAGAGGAGATAAAGGAGAGGACGGCTTACCTTTTGGAGGCGCACCAGGGAGGAGAAACGGTGCTGTCTTGTTTTTTTTTTTTTTTCTTTTTTTGTTTGGGCGGTGTGGAGGAGATAAAGAGAGGGAGGTTGCAGGGGTGCTTGCAACCTTGAAGATGTTGCTGTTGCTGCTGGTGAAGTGGAACGTGAAGGAGAGGTGGAGGCGCTGGCCTGCTGCTTCTAGGTGAGGTCTTGAAGAAGGTGGAACACCACCGGCATGATGGAGAAGATGTCACCGATCACCAAAAGGAGCAGGAGTTGAAGGCTAGAGAGGTTGTGTGGGAGAGATGAGAATGGGAGAGAGGTCAAGAGATGGGGTGTGGAAGTTCGAGAGAAGAAGAGATGCACGTCCTTTTTTTTTTCTACCCTCCTCTTTCTTTTCTTTTTAAGGGTGAGAAATAGTAACTAGGGATGGTGAGCTGTCATGACGTGGAGAGATCTCCACATAATATATGGAGAGATGGACTCCCCTTATTCAAGTCCAATGGTCCAGCTTTTCTTTCAAGTACCAAACCCTTCATCTCTCTTCACTCATAGCCGTACATCTTAGATCTTTTGGCCAGCATCGTGGCTGGCCTTTGTGGCCCACTAGCCCATCACATTAGCCCACTATCTTTGCTTTGATGCTTCACCAGTCCATGTATTTTGGTGTACAAGATTTTGTGTAGCAACTCTAATCCTCCGGCCATCCCGTTCTTTAGTGCTAAGATCATCCAGATCTTCTTGATCCACTATGTAACAATCTTATTAAAACCCAGGCCACACCATCTATGCTGGCCAATAGACTTGGCCCACAATATTACCATAGGTCATCCACACTTTGTAAGGCTCAGCTCAAGGCCCAATACCTTGGCTATCACATGTGCTAGCCCATCTTTTCAAGCAATTCCTGCACTTCTATTTTGATTACCATACACATGACTGCACATCTCACTTTCCAATTGTTGCCTTGACCCGCTGTCAACTCAATGACTTAAATCAAGACCATCTATATGTTTCAAAGACCCGCTCCACGTTTTATATTTTTGCAGTCAACCACAAGTTCCACAACTATATTTTGACAGTCACAGCCAATAATCTTGGTCTACCAACTCGGTTTAACTTGTGCTCAGTTCAATCTTGGACTTCGTGTTCTTGACAATAGGTTCTTGAGCTTGGGGACAAAGCATTTTTCCTCCCGCAATCTTGTTCTTCATTGCGCACTTTAGGGTTTCTTGTATTTTGGTCTCATTTCTTGAAAATCTACACTTCAACTCTCTTGGTCGTCTTTCTGGTTCTTTGATCCTTTGGCTCATTCCCACACTCGGCCTATATCTTCTTGTCTAAGTTCACTGGCTCTCTAAGCTTTGTTCAAAGGCATTGTAGGTTGATTGTGGGCCCGCACGTTTCAAGACTTGTCCGATCGGATTTCCTGAAAGTAGTGAAAAACGCGTAATGAGTCTCAATCATAACGTCTCATACCTAGACTTCCAAAAATGTGTTTAATGCATGCAAATATACCATTTCGTTCAGAAAAATGTGTTCTACGCAACAAAAGAGACTCTTACGTAGAAAAGTAGATAAATAGAGTATTTTAACGTGGGAGAATGCAATAACGCTAAAAGGATAATTGCTTAAAATAAGCACTTTTGAGCGAATATCAGGACGGTCGAAACAAGTTTGCCCCATCCGTGCGTCAATGACTCAAATTGGACCCAGTTTGTGCGTTACATTCCTAAGCTTATAACAAGTGATATTTTCACAACCGAACCTGGTAATTTGACTCAATCTCTTCTATTACAATTGTTTAAACACATTTGAAGTCTTGGAACAAGATTCGGGACGGTCGAAACAAGTTTGCTCCATCCGTGCGTCAATGTTTCTAATTGGACTCAGTTTGTGTGTTACATTCCTAAGCCTATAACTAGTGACTTGTTCTCAACCGAATCTCGTAATTTGACTCTATATCGTCTATTACAATTGTTTAAACACATTTGAAGTGTTGGAACAAGATTTGGGATAGTCGAAACCAGTTTGCTCCATTCGTGCGTCAATGACTCTAATTGGACTTAGTTTGTGCATTACATTCCGAAGTCGATAATTAGTGACTTGTTCTTGACCGGACCTCGTAATTTGACCCAATATCTTCTATAACAATTGTTTTAACACATTTGAAGTGTTGGAACAAGATTCGGGACTGTCAAAGAAGTTTGCCCCATCCGTGCGTCAATGACTCTAATTGGACTCAGTTTGTGCGTTACATTCCGAAGCTTATAACAAGTGACTTTTTCGAAACCGGACCTGGTAATTTGACTCAATCTCTTTCATTACAATTGTTTAAACACATTTAAAGTCTTGGAACAAGATTCGGGACGGTCGAAACAAGTTTGCTCCATCCGTGCGTCAATGTCCCTAATTGGATTCAGTTTGTGTGTCACATTCCTAAGCCTATAACTAGTGACTTGTTCTCAACTGGACCTCGTAATTTGATTCAATATCTTCTATTACAATTGTTTAATCACATTTGAAGTGTAGGAATAAGATTCGGGACTGTCGTAACAAGTTTGCCCCATCCGTGCGTCAATGACTCTAATTGGACTCAGTTTGTGCGTTACATTCCTAAGCTTATAACAAGTGACTTTTTCGCAACCGTACCACGTAATTTGACTCAATCTCTTCCATTACAATTGTTTAAACACATTTGAAGTCTTGGAACAAGATTCGGGACGGTCGAAACAAGTTTCCTCCTTCCGTGCGTTAATGTCTCTACTTGAACTCAGTTTGTGTGTTACATTCCGAAGCCTATAACTCATGACTTGTTCTCAACGGACCTCGTAATTTGTCTCAATATCTTCTATTACAATTGTTTTAACACATTTGAAGTGTTGGAACAAGATTCGGGACTGTCAAAACATGTTTGCCCCATCCGTACGTCAATGACTCAAATTGGACTCAGTTTGTGCGTTACATTCCTAAGCTTATAACAAGTGATTTTTTCACAACCGAACCTGGTAATTTGACTCAATCTCTTCTATTACAATTGTTTAAACACATTTGAAGTCTTGGAACAAGATTCGGGACGGTCGAAACAAGTTTGCTCCATCCGTGCGTCAATGTCTCTAATTGGACTCAGTTTGTGTGTTACATTCCTAAGCCTATAACTAGTGACTTGTTCTCAATCGGATCTCGTAATTTGACTCTATATCTTCTATTACAATTGTTTAAACACATTTGAAGTGTTGGAACAAGATTCGGGACAGTAAAAACAAGTTTGCTCCATTCGTGCGTCAATGACTCTAATTGGACTTAGTTTGGGCGTTACATTCCGAAGTCTATAACTAGTGACTTGTTCTCGATCGGACCTCGTAATTTGACTAATATCTGCTATAACAATTGTTTTAACACATTTGAACTATTGGAACAAGATTCAGGAGTGTCGAAACAAGTTTGCCCCATCCGTGCGTCAATAACTCTAATTGGACTCAGTTTGTGCGTTACATTCTGAAGCTTATAACAAGTGACTTTTTCGCAACCGAACCTGGTAATTTGACTCAATCTCTTCCATTACAATTGTTTAAACACATTTGAAGTCTTGGAATAAGATTCGGGACGGTCGAAACAAGTTTGCTCCATCCGTGCGTCAATGTCCCTAATTGGATTCAGTTTGTGTGTCACATTCCTAAGCCTATAACTAGTGACTTGTTCTCAACTGGACCTCGTAATTTTACTCAATATCTTCTATTACAATTGTTTAAACACATTTGAAGTGTTGGAGCAAGATTCGGGACAGTCGAAACAAGTTTGCTCCATTCGTCCGTCAATGACTCTAATTGGACTTAGTTTGTGCGTTACATTCCGAAGTCTATAACTAGTGACTTGTTCTCGACCGGACCTCGTAATTTGACCCAATATCTTCTATAACAATTGTTTTAACACATTTGAAGTGTTGGAACAAGATTCAGGACTGTCAAACAAGTTTGCCCCATCCGTGCGTCAATGACTCAAATTGGACTCAGTTTGTGCGTTACATTCCTAAGCTTATAACAAGTGATATTTTCACAACCGAACCTGGTAATTTGACTCAATCTCTTCTATTACAATTGTTGAAACACATTTGAAGTCTTGGAACAAGATTCGGGACGGTCGAAACAAGTTTGCTCCATCCGTGCGTCAATGTCTCTAATTGGACTCAGTTTGTGTGTTACATTCCTAAGCCTATAACTAGTGACTTGTTCTCAACCGGATCTCGTAATTTGAATCTTTTTTTGGGAATTAAGCTTTGGGGTTAGGCGGACCCCGACCTGACTTTAAAATGAATCAAGTTCTGAAGTACAAATGACCAGCAGCATCCTCTAAAAGGATGACTTCAAGTTCTGGAGAAAAAGAAGAAGGATTCAGAAAATTACAACCAACTGGAACAAGGGATGCAAGGAGGTCAGCAGCCCTATTGACCTCACGATACACATGAATAATGTCAAAAGCTTCAAATCAGGGACGAAAATTGTTGATAAGCCAAACAAGCTTGCGCGTTCTCCAAGGAATAGCCAAAGTCCCTTTCACGATCTCAACAGCTTGGGCTGAATCCGAAGCAACAAGGAGCGAAGTAAATCCTCTTGAAAGAGCAAGCTCCAATCCAATAGAAATTGCTTGAAGTTCATGGAAGATGATCGACTCCTTCGGACAGCCACCGGCAAAAGCTATAGCAGCAACACCATTCCAGTTCCTCAAGATACCACCATAGCCTGCTGAATGGTCTTTCAAAGACCCATCGGTATTGAGGAGCCATGTATTATGTATAGGTGGGATCCACTTACAAATAAGAGGAGAGCTATGGAAAAAGGTAATAGGGATTTTCCAAGAATCAAAAAATTCCCTATTCCGGGGAGTGTCTTCAACTTTAAGTTCTCGAGAACTAAGTCGAGTTCTAGTGGCTAAAGTGATTTGTTGAAAGATCACTTCTTTGGTAAGGAAAGAATTCTGAAAGTTGCGCATGTTCCTTTCTTTCCAAATCATATAGATGGTGGCGTTAAAAGCTATTCTGATAACTTGAGAGATTAAATCTGAACCTGCAAAGGTGGAAACAATCCATTGGTGTTCGAGATCAGAAGAAGCCACGGCGCGATTGAATCTAGACGTCTGGAGAACTTGAGTCCAGATGTAGTTAGAAAAAGGGCAGTCAAAGAAGAGGTGGTTGGCGCTTTCTTCTTCCCTCCAGCAGAGGTAGCATTTGTAGTTGCTGGTCATATGCCTAATCAAGGGTTTATCTTTAGTGAGAAGACCACCACTGATAGCAAGCCAAGAGACAAAGCTATGCCTAGGGATAGAAAGGCTGTTCCAAATAATATTGCACCAATCCACTTTATCATTGCGCGGACGAATAGCTTCATATGCAGAAGCGAGAGAAAATGAGCCCGACTGAGATGGTTTCCAGATGACGTCATCGCTTAGCATTAAAGGCGCTAAGTCGACTTCAGCAAGATTACTCCAAATCGCCTCGAGTTCAACAGTATAGGCTTGTGGGCTAGACCAAGCACCGTTAGTAACGAGAGTAGACACAGTGTCCAGTAGTCGAAGACGGTTGTCAAATCTCAGGTTACGGTTGAAGACATCCATCAAAATCCCATGAGGGTGCCATGGATCATGCCAGATAAGTGTATTCTGTCCATTGCCGATGAGGTGTAAGATCAGCGTGGAGGCAGATTGACGAGAGACGAGAATTTTACGCCAAACCCAAGAACAGTCCTGTGGAATCTTCATTGTCCAGAAAGGTTTATTTCTGACAAGGTTGGATTTGGTCCCTTGCACCCAAAGTGTGTCTTGATTAGAAGCGATCGCATAGACATGACGAAGAATGGCAGCTTTGTTCCAATGCACAAGACTTTTCAATCCAAGGCCACCCTCAGACTTAGGGCAACAGATCTTAGTCCAAAGAACAGAGTGAGACTTCCGAAGAAGCTCTGGCCCTCCCCATAGGAATCTAGTACAAATGCTCTCCATTTTTTTAAGGATGAACTTGGGTAAAAGAAAGCAGAAACTCCAATAAAGTTGGAAACTGTGAAGCACCGATTTGATCAACTCAACTCGACCTGCATAAGAGAGGAGTTTGCCTTTCCAAGATAATATCTTCGCGGAGAATTTATCAAGTTTGCTCCATTCGTGCGTCAATGACTCTAATTGGACTTAGTTTGGGCGTTACATTCCGAAGTCTATAACTAGTGACTTGTTCTCGACCGGACCTCTTAATTTGACCTAATATCTTCTATAACAATTGTTTTAACACATTTGAAGTGTTGGAACAAGATTCAGGACTGTCAAAAAAGTTTGCCCCATCCGTGCGTCAATGACTCTAATTGGACTCAGTTTGTGCGTTATATTCCGAAGCTTATAACAAGTGACTTTTTCGCAACCGGACCTGGTAATTTGACTCAATCTCTTCCATTACAATTGTTTAAACACATTTGAAGTCTTGGAATAAGATTCGGGACGGCCGAAACAAGTTTGCTCCATCCGTGCGTCAATGTCCCTAATTGGATTCAGTTTGTGTGTCACATTCCTAAGCCTATAACTAGTGACTTGTTCTCAACCGGACCTCGTAATTTTACTCAATATCTTCTATTACAATTGTTGAAACACATTTGAATTGTAGGAACAAGATTCAAGACTGTCGAAACAAGTTTGCCCCATCCGTGCGTCAATGACTCAAATTGGACTCAGTTTGTGCGTTACATTCCTAAGCTTATAACAAGTGAGTTTTTTGCAACCGGACCACGTAATTTGACTCAATCTCTTCCATTACAATTGTTTAAACACATTTGAAGTCTTAGAACAAGATTCGGGACAGTCGAAATAAGTTTGCTCCATCCGTGCGTCAATGTCTCTAATTGGACTCAGTTTGTTTGTTACATTCCTCAGCCTATAACTAGTGACTTGTTCTCAACCGGACCTCGTTATTTGACTCAATATCTTCTATTACAATTATTTAAACACATTTGAAGTGTAGGAACAAGATTCGGGACTGTCGGAACAAGTTTGCTCCATCCGTGCGTCAATGTCTCTAATTGGACTCAGTTTGTGTATTACATTCCTAAGCCAATAACTAGTGACTTGTTCTCAACCGGACCTCGTTATTTGACTCAATATCTTCTATTACAATTATTTAAACACATTTGAAGTGTAGGAACAAGATTCGGGACTGTCGGAATAAGTTTGCTCCATCCGTGCGTCAATGTCTCCAATTGGACTCAGTTTGTGTGTACCATTCATAAGCCTGTAACGAGTGACTTGTTCTCAACCGGACCTCGTAATTTGACTCTATATCTTCTATTACAATTGTTTAAACACATTTGAAGTGTTGGAGCAAGATTCGGGACAGTCGAAACAAGTTTGCTCCATTCGTGCATCAATGACTCTAATTGGATTTAGTTTGTACGTTACATTCCGAAGTCTATAACTAGTGACTTGTTCTCGACCGGACCTCGTAATTTGACCCAATATCTTCTATAATAATTGTTTTAATACATTTGAAGTGTTGGAACAAGATTCGGGACTGTCAAACAAGTTTGCCCCATCCGTGCGTCAATGACTCAAATTGGACTCAGTTTGTGCGTTACATTCCTAAGCTTATAACAAGTGATATTTTCACAACCGGACCTGGTAATTTGACTCAATCTCTTTCATTACAATTGTTTAAACACATTTAAAGTCTTGGAACAAGATTCGGGACGGTCGAAACAAGTTTGCTCCATCCGTGCGTCAATGTCCCTAAATGGATTTAGTTTGTGTGTCACATTCCTAAGCCTATAACTAGTGACTTGTTCTCAACTGGACCTCGTAATTTGATTCAATATCTTCTATTACAATTGTTTAATCACATTTGAAGTGTAGGAATAAGATTCGGGACTATCGTAACAAGTTTGCCCCATCCGTGCGTCAATGACTCTAATTGGACTCAGCTTGTGCGTTACATTCCTAAGCTTATAAAAAGTGACTTTTTCGCAACCGGACCACGTAATTTGACTCAATCTCTTCCATTACAATTGTTTAAACACATTTGAAGTCTGGGAACAAGATTCGGGACGGTCGAAAGAAGTTTCCTCCATCCGTGCGTTAATGTCTCTACTTGAACTCAGTTTGTGTGTTACATTCCGAAGCCTATAACTCATGACTTGTTCTCAACCGGACCTCGAAATTTGTCTCAATATCTTCTATTACAATTGTTTTAACACATTTGAAGTGTTGGAACAAGATTCGGGACTGTCAAAACATATTTGCCCCATCCGTACGTCAATGACTCAAATTGGACTCAGTTTGTGCGTTACATTCCTAAGCTTATAACAAGTGATTTTTTCACAACCGAACATAGTAATTTGACTCAATCTCTTCTATTACAATTGTTTAAACACATTTGAAGTCTTGGAACAAGATTCGGGACGGTCGAAACAAGTTTGCTCCATCCGTGCGTCAATGTCTCTAATTGGACTCAGTTTGTGTGTTACATCCCTAAGCCTATAACTAGTGACTTGTTCTCAACCGGATCTCGTAATTTGACTCTATATCTTCTATTACAATTGTTTAAACACATTTGAAGTGTTGGAACAAGATTCGGGACAGTAAAAACAAGTTTGCTCCATTCGTGTGTCAATGACTCTAATTGGACTTAGTTTGGGCGTTACATTCCGAAGTCTATAACTAGTGACTTGTTCTCGATCGGACCTCGTAATTTGACTAATATCTTCTATAATAATTGTTTTAACACATTTGAACTGTTGGAACAAGATTCAGGAGTGTCGAAACAAGTTTGCCCCATCCGTGCGTCAATAACTCTAATTGGACTCAGTTTGTGCGTTACATTCCGAAGCTTATAACAAGTGACTTTTTCGCAACCGAACCTGGTAATTTGACTCAATCTCTTCCATTACAATTGTTTAAACACATTTGAAGTCTTGGAATAAGATTCGGGACGGTCGAAACAAGTTTGCTCCATCCGTGCGTCAATGTCCCTAATTGGATTCAGTTTGTGTGTCACATTCCTAAGCCTATAACTAGTGACTTGTTCTCAACTGGACCTCGTAATTTTACTCAATATCTTCTATTACAATTGTTTAAACACATTTGATGTGTTGGAGCAAGATTCGGGACAGTCGAAACAAGTTTGCTCCATTCGTCCGTCAATGACTCTAATTGGACTTAGTTTGTGCGTTACATTCGAAAGTCTATAACTAGTGACTTGTTCTCGACCGGACCTCGTAATTTGACCCAATATCTTCTATAACAATTGTTTTAACACATTTGAAGTGTTGGAACAAGATTCAGGACTGTCAAACAAGTTTGCACCATCCGTGCGTCAATGATTCAAATTGGACTCAGTTTGTGCGTTACATTCCTAAGCTTATAACAAGTGATATTTTCACAACCGAACCTGGTAATTTGACTCAATCTCTTCTATTACAATTGTTGAAACACATTTGAAGTCTTGGAACAAGATTCGGGACTGTCGGAACAAGTTTGCTCCATCCGTGCGTCAATGTCTCTAATTGGACTCAGTTTGTGTGTTACATTCCTAAGCCAATAACTAGTGACTTGTTCTCAACCGGACCTCGTTATTTGACTCAATATCTTCTATTACAATTATTTAAACACATTTGAAGTGTAGGAACAAGATTCGGGACTGTCGGAACAAGTTTGCTCCATCCGTGCGTCAATGTCTCCAATTGGACTCAGTTTGTGTGTTACATTCGTAAGCCTGTAACGAGTGACTTGTTCTCAACCGGACCTCGTAATTTGACTCTATATCATCTATTACAATTGTTTAAACACATTTGAAGTGTTGGAGCAAGATTCGGGACAGTCGAAACATGTTTGCTCCATTCGTGCGTCAATGACTCTAATTGGATTTAGTTTGTGCGTGACATTCCGAAGTCTATAACTAGTGACTTGTTCTCGACCGGACCTCGTAATTTGACCCAATATCTTCTATAACAATTGTTTTAATACATTTGAAGTGTTGGAACAAGATTCGGGACTGTCAAACAAGTTTGCCCCATCCGTGCGTCAATGACTCAAATTGGACTCAGTTTGTGCGTTACATTCCTAAGCTTATAACAAGTGATATTTTCACAACCGAACCTGGTAATTTGACTCAATCTCTTCTATTACAATTGTTTAAACACATTTGAAGTCTTGGAACAAGATTCGGGACGGTCGAAACAAGTTTGCTCCATCCGTGCGTCAATGTCTCTAATTGGACTCAGTTTGTGTGTTACATTCCTAAGCCTATAACTAGTGACTTGTTCTCAACCGAATCTCATAATTTGACTCTATATCGTCTATTACAATTGTTTAAACACATTTGAAGTGTTGGAACAAGATTCGGGATAGTCGAAACCAGTTTGCTCCATTCGTGCGTCAATGACTCTAATTGGACTTAGTTTGTGCATTAAATTCCGAAGTCTATAACTAGTGACTTGTTCTTGACCGGACCTCGTAATTTGACCCAATATCTTCTATAACAATTGTTTTAACACATTTGAAGTGTTGGAACAATATTCGGGATGGTCAAAGAAGTTTGCCCCATCCGTGCGTCAATGACTCTAATTGGACTCAGTTTGTGCGTTACATTCCGAAGCTTATAACAAGTGACTTTTCCGAAACCGGACCTGGTAATTTGACTCAATCTCTTTCATTACAATTGTTTAAACATATTTAAAGTCTTGGAACAAGATTCGGGACGGTCGAAACAAGTTTGCTCCATCCGTGCGTCAATGTCCCTAATTGGATTCAGTTTGTGTGTCACATTTCTAAGCCTATAACTAGTGACTTGTTCTCAACTGGACCTCGTAATTTGATTCAATATCTTCTATTACAATTGTTTAATCACATTTGAAGTGTAGGAATAAGATTCGGGACTGTCGTGACAAGTTTGCCCCATCCGTGCGTCAATGACTCTAATTGGACTCAGTTTGTGCGTTACATTCCTAAGCGTATAACAAGTGACTTTTTCGCTACCGGACCACGTAATTTGACTCAATCTCTTCCATTACAATTGTTTAAACACATTTGAAGTCTTGGAACAAGATTCGGGACGGTCGAAACAAGTTTCCTCCATCCGTGCGTTAATGTCTCTACTTGAACTCAGTTTGTGTGTTACATTCCGAAGCCTATAACTCATGACTTGTTCTCAACCGGACCTCGTAATTTGTCTCAATATCTTCTATTACAATTGTTTTAACACATTTGAAGTGTTGGAACAAGATTCGGGACTGTCAAAACATATTTGCCCCATCCGTACGTCAATGTCTCTAATTGGACTCAGTTTGTGTGTTACATTCCTAAGCCTATAACTAGTGACTTGTTCTCAACCGGATCTCGTAATTTGACTCTATATCTTCTATTACAATTGTTGAAACACATTTGAAGTGTTGGAACAAGATTTGGGACAGTAAAAACAAGTTTGCTCTATTCGTGCGTCAATGACTGAAATTGGACTTAGTTTGGGCGTTACATTCCGAAGTCTATAATTAGTGACTTGTTCTCGATCGTACCTCGTAATTTGACTAATATCTTCTATAACAAAATTTTTTAACACATTTGAACTGTTGGAACAAGATTCAGGACTGTCGAAACAAGTTTGCCCCATCCGTGCGTCAATAACTCTAATTGGACTCAGTTTGTGCGTTACATTCCGAAGCTTATAACAAGTGACTTTTTCGCAACCGAACCTGGTAATTTGACTCAATCTCTTCCATTACAATTGTTTGAACACATTTGAAGTCTTGGAATAAGATTCGGGACGGTCGAAACAAGTTTGCTCCATCCGTGCGTCAATGTCCCTAACTGGATTCAGTTTGTGTGTCACATTCCTAAGCCTATAACTAGTGACTTGTTCTCAACTGGACCTCGTAATTTTACTCAATATCTTCTATTACAATTGTTTAAACACATTTGAAGTGTTGGAGCAAGATTCGGGATAGTCGAAACCAGTTTGCTCCATTCGTGCGTCAATGACTCTAATTGGACTTAGTTTGTGCATTAAATTCCGAAGTCTATAACTAGTGACTTGTTCTTGACCGGACCTCGTAATTTGACCCAATATCTTCTATAACAATTGTTTTAACACATTTGAAGTGTTGGAACAAGATTCGGGACTGTCAAAGAAGTTTGCCCCATCCGTGCGTCAATGACTCTAATTGGACTCAGTTTGTGCGTTACATTCCGAAGCTTATAACAAGTGACTTTTTCGAAACCGGACCTGGTAATTTGACTCAATCTCTTTCATTACAATTGTTTAAACACATTTAAAGTCTTGGAACAAGATTCGGGACGGTCGAAACAAGTTTGCTCCATCCGTGCGTCAATGTCCCTAAATGGATTTAGTTTGTGTGTCACATTCCTAAGCCTATAACTAGTGACTTGTTCTCAACTGGACCTCGTAATTTGATTCAATATCTTCTATTACAATTGTTTAATCACATTTGAAGTGTAGGAATAAGATTCGGGACTGTCGTAACAAGTTTGCCCCATCCGTGCGTCAATGACTCTAATTGGACTCATTTTGTGCGTTACATTCCTAAGCTTATAACAAGTGACTTTTTCGCAACCGGACCACGTAATTTGACTCAATCTCTTCCATTACAATTGTTTAAACACATTTGAAGTCTGGGAACAAGATTCGGGACGGTCGAAAGAAGTTTCCTCCATCCGTGCGTTAATGTCTCTACTTGAACTCAGTTTGTGTGTTACATTCCGAAGCCGATAACTCATGACTTGTTCTCAACCGGACCTCGTAATTTGTCTCAATATCTTCTATTACAATTGTTTTAACACATTTGAAGTGTTGGAACAAGATTCGGGAATGTCAAAACATATTTGCCCCATCCGTACGTCAATGACTCAAATTGGACTCAGTTTGTGCGTTACATTCCTAAGCTTATAACAAGTGATTTTTTCACAACCGAACCTGGTAATTTGACTCAATCTCTTCTATTACAATTGTTTAAACACATTTGAAGTCTTGGAACAAGATTCGGGACGGTCGAAACAAGTTTGCTCCATCCGTGCGTCAATGTCTCTAATTGGACTCAGTTTGTGTGTTACATTCCTAAGCCTATAACTAGTGACTTGTTCTCAACCGGATCTCGTAATTTGAATCTATATCTTCTATTACAATTGTTTAAACACATTTGAAGTGTTGGAACAAGATTCGGGACAGTAAAAATAAGTTTGCTCCATTCGTGCGTCAATGACTCTAATTGGACTTAGTTTGGGCGTTACATTCCGAAGTCTATAACTAGTGACTTGTTCTCGATCGGACCTCGTAATTTGACTAATATCTTCTATAACAATTGTTTTAACACATTTGAACTGTTGGAACAAGATTCAGGAGTGTCGAAACAAGTTTGCCCCATCCGAGCGTCAATAACTCTAATTGGACTCAGTTTGTGCGTTACATTCCGAAGCTTATAACAAGTGACTTTTTCGCAACCGAACCTGGTAATTTGACTCAATCTCTTCCATTACAATTGTTTGAACACATTTGAAGTCTTGGAATAAGATTCGGGACGGTCGAAACAAGTTTGCTCCATCCGTGCGTCAATGTCCCTAACTGGATTCAGTTTGTGTGTCACATTCCTAAGCCTATAACTAGTGACTTGTTCTCAACTGGACCTCGTAATTTTACTCAATATCTTCTATTACAATTGTTTAAACACATTTGAAGTGTTGGAGCAAGATTCGGGATAGTCGAAACC
Organism: Euptelea pleiosperma; assembly: GCA_035048495.1. Taxonomy (NCBI): domain Eukaryota; kingdom Viridiplantae; phylum Streptophyta; class Magnoliopsida; order Ranunculales; family Eupteleaceae; genus Euptelea; species Euptelea pleiosperma. Next base: position 55,273,661 of record CM068543.1, read on the forward strand.
AGTTTGCTCCATTCGTGCGTCAATGACTCTAATTGGACTTAGTTTGTGCATTAAATTCCGAAGTCTATAACTAGTGACTTGTTCTTGACCGGACCTCGTAATTTGACCCATCCGAGCGTCAATAACTCTAATTGGACTCAGTTTGTGCGTTACATTCCGAAGCTTATAACAAGTGACTTTTTCGCAACCGGACCTCGTAATTTGACTCAATCTCTTCCATTACAATTGTTTAAACACATTTGAAGTCTTGGAACAAGATTCGGGACGGTCGAAACAAGTTTCCTCCATCCGTGCGTTAATGTCTCTACTTGAACTCAGTTTGTGTGTTACATTCCGAAGCCTATAACTCATGACTTGTTCTCAACCGGACCTCGTAATTTGTCTCAATATCTTCTATTACAATTGTTTTAACACATTTGAAGTGTTGGAACAAGATTCAGGACTGTCAAAACATATTTGCCCCATCCGTACGTCAATGACTCAAATTGGACTCAGTTTGTGCGTTACATTCCTAAGCTTATAACAAGTGATTTTTTCACAACCGAACCTGGTAATTTGACTCAATCTCTTCTATTACAATTGTTTAAACACATTTGAAGTCTTGGAACAAGATTCGGGACGGTCGAAACAAGTTTGCTCCATCCGTGCGTCAATGTCTCTAATTGGACTCAGTTTGTGTGTTACATTCCTAAGCCTATAACTAGTGACTTGTTCTCAACCGGATCTCGTAATTTGAATCTATATCTTCTATTACAATTGTTTAAACACATTTGAAGTGTTGGAACAAGATTCGGGACAGTAAAAACAAATTTGCTCCATTTGTGCGTCAATGACTCTAATTGGACTTAGTTTGGGCGTTACATTCCGAAGTCTATAACTAGTGACTTGTTCTCGATCGGACCTCGTAATTTGACTAATATCTTATATAACAATTGTTTTAACACATTTGAACTGTTGGAACAAGATTCAGGAGTGTCGAAACAAGTTTGCCCCATCCGTGCGTCAATAACTCTAATTGGACTCAGTTTGTGCGTTACATTCTGAAGCTTATAACAAGTGACTTTTTCGCAACCGAACCTGGTAATTTGACTCAATCTCTTCCATTACAATTGTTTAAACACATTGGAAGTCTTGGAATAAGATTCGGGACGGTCGAAACAAGTTTGCTCCATCCGTGCGTCAATGTCCCTAATTGGATTCAGTTTGTGTGTCACATTCCTAAGCCTATAACTAGTGACTTGTTCTCAACCGGACCTCGTAATTTGACTCAATATCTTCTATTACAATTGTTGAAACACATTTGAATTGTAGGAACAAGATTCAAGACTGTCGAAACAAGTTTGCCCCATCCGTGCGTCAATGACTCAAATTGGACTCAGTTTGTGCGTTACATTCCTAAGCTTATAACGAGTGAGTTTTTTGCAACCGGACCACGTAATTTGACTCAATCTCTTCCATTACAATTGTTTAAACACATTTGAAGTCTTAGAACAAGATTCGGGACAGTCGAAACAAGTTTGCTCCATCCGTGCGTCAATGTCTCTAATTGGACTCAGTTTGTGTGTTACATTCCTAAGCCTATAACTAGTGACTTGTTCTCAACCGGACCTCGTTATTTGACTCAATATCTTCTATTACAATTATTTAAACACATTTGAAGTGTAGGAACAAGATTCGGGACTGTCGGAACAAGTTTGCTCCATCCGTGCGTCAATGTCTCTAATTGGACTCAGTTTGTGTATTACATTCCTAAGCCAATAACAAGTGACTTGTTCTCAACCGGACCTTGTTATTTGACTCAATATCTTCTATTACAATTATTTAAACACATTTGAAGTGTAGGAACAAGATTCGGGACTGTCGGAATAAGTTTGCTCCATCCGTGCGTCAATGTCTCCAATTGGACTCAGTTTGTGTGTACCAATAATAAGCCTGTAACGAGTGACTTGTTCTCAACCGGACCTCGTAATTTGACTCTATATCTTCTATTACAATTGTTTAAACACATTTGAAGTGTTGGAGCAAGATTCGGGACAGTCGAAACAAGTTTGCTCCATTCGTGCGTCAATGACTCTAATTGGATTTAGTTTGTACGTTACATTCCGAAGTCTATAACTATTGACTTGTTCTCGACCGGACCTCGTAATTTGACCCAATATCTTCTATAACAATTGTTTTAATACATTTGTAGTGTTGGAACAAGATTCGGGACTGTCAAACAAGTTTGCCCCATCCGTGCGTCAATGACTCAAATTGGACTCAGTTTGTGCGTTACATTCCTAAGCTTATAACAAGTGATATTTTCACAACCGAACCTGGTAATTTGACTCAATCTCTTCTATTACAATTGTTTAAACACATTTGAAGTCTTGGAACAAGATTCGGGACGGTCGAAATAAGTTTGCTCCATCCGTGCGTCAATGTCTCTAATTGGACTCAGTTTGTGTGTTACATTCCTAAGCCTATAACTAGTGACTTGTTCTCAACCGAATCTCGTAATTTGACTCTATATCGTCTATTACAATTGTTTAAACACATTTGAAGTGTTGGAACAAGATTCGGGATAGTCGAAACCAGTTTGCTCCATTCGTGCGTCAATGACTCTAATTGGACTTAGTTTGTGCGTTACATTCCGAAGTCTATAACTAGTGACTTGTTCTCGACCGGACCTCGTAATTTGACCCAATATCTTCTATAACAATTGTTTTAACACATTTGAAGTGTTGGAACAAGATTCAGGACTGTCAAACAAGTTTGCACCATCCGTGCGTCAATGATTCAAATTGGACTCAGTTTGTGCGTTACATTCCTAAGCTTATAACAAGTGATATTTTCACAACCGAACCTGGTAATTTGACTCAATCTCTTCTATTACAATTGTTGAAACACATTTGAAGTCTTGGAACAAGATTCGGGACTGTCGGAACAAGTTTGCTCCATCCGTGCGTCAATGTCTCTAATTGGACTCAGTTTGTGTGTTACATTCCTAAGCCAATAACTAGTGACTTGTTCTCAATCGGACCTCGTTATTTGACTCAATATCTTCTATTACAATTATTTAAACACATTTGAAGTGTAGGAACAAGATTCAGGACTGTCGGAACAAGTTTGCTCCATCCGTGCGTCAATGTCTCCAATTGGACTCAGTTTGTGTGTTACATTCCTAAGCCTGTAACGAGTGACTTGTTCTCAACCGGACCTCGTAATTTGACTCTATATCTTCTATTACAATTGTTTAAACACATTTGAAGTGTTGGAGCAAGATTCGGGACAGTCGAAACATGTTTGCTCCATTCGTGCGTCAATGACTCTAATTGGATTTAGTTTGTGCGTGACATTCCGAAGTCTATAACTAGTGACTTGTTCTCGACCGGACCTCGTAATTTGACCCAATATCTTCTATAACAATTGTTTTAATACATTTGAAGTGTTGGAACAAGATTCGGGACTGTCAAACAAGTTTGCCCCATCCGTGCGTCAATGACTCAAATTGGACTCAGTTTGTGCGTTACATTCCTAAGCTTATAACAAGTGATATTTTCACAACCGAACCTGGTAATTTGACTCAATCTCTTCTATTACAATTGTTGAAACACATTTGAAGCCTTGGAACAAGATTCGGGATGGTCGAAACAAGTTTGCTCCATCCGTGCGTCAATGTCTCTAATTGGACTCAGTTTGTGTGTTACATTCCTAAGCCTATAACTAGTGACTTGTTCTCAACCGGATCTCCTAATTTGACTCTATATCGTCTATTACAATTGTTTAAACACATTTGAAGTGTTGGAACAAGATTCGGGATAGTCGAAACAAGTTTGCTCCATTCGTGCGTCAATGACTCTAATTGGACTTAGTTTGTGTATTACATTCCGAAGTCTATAACTAGTGACTTGTTCTTGACCGGACCTCGTAATTTGACCCAATATCTTCTATAACAATTGTTTTAACACATTTGAAGTGTTGGAACAAGATTCGGGACTGTCAAAGAAGTTTGCCCCATCCGTGCGTCAATGACTCTAATTGGACTCAGTTTGTGCGTTACATTCCGAAGCTTATAACAAGTGACTTTTTCGCAACCGGACCTGGTAATTTGACTCAATCTCTTTCATTACAATTGTTTAAACACATTTGAAGTCTTGGAACAAGATTCGGGATTGTCGAAACAAGTATGCTCCATCCGTGCGTCAATGTCCCTAATTTGATTCAGTTTGTGTGTCATATTCCTAAGCCTATAACTAGTGACTTGTTCTCAACTGGACCTCGTAATTTGACTCAATATCTTCAATTACTATTTTTTAATCACATTTGAAGTGTAGGAACAAGATTCGGGACTGTCGTAACAAGTTTGCCCCATCCGTGCGTCAATGACTCTAATTGGACTCAGTTTGTGCGTTACATTCCTAAGCTTATAACAAGTGAGTTTTTCACAACCGAACCTGTTAATTTGACTCAATCTCTTCTATTACAATTGTTTAAACACATTTGAAGTCTTGGAACAAGATTCGGGACGGTCAAAACAAGTTTGCTCCATTCGTGCGTCAATGTCTCTCTTTTTTTTTTTTTTTTTTTTTTGATTGGTAAGCTTGGGGTTAGGCTGACCCCTACCTGACTTTAATGAAAACCATCATTACATCCTGGAATACACTTGCCCAGAGGTATCCTCAAAGAGGATATTACAAAGAAAACTATTAAACGAAGGAGGGTACGAAGTGATAAGACCAAGTGAACTTTTTAAGGAAGCTAAAAAATCAGCTGCCCTATTAGTTTCTCGAAAAACATGGCCAATTTCAATGGCTTCAAACTTTGTCCAATTTTGCTGAATCAACCGAACTAGCTTCTTGCCTTGCCAAGGGGTTGCACATGTACCTTTTATAATTGCCACAGCACCTTCCGAATCAGTAGCTATACTGATTTTGCGTACTTCCTTTGAGAGAGCTATTTGAAGACCCATCGATATAGCTTGAAGTTCATGGACTATAACAGAGACTTTGCTAGAGCCTGCAGCGTATGCCAGGAATGTCTCACCATTAGAATTCCTAAGAATACCTCCATACCCGGCTGAATTGTTCTTTAAGGAGCCATCGGTATTAAGAAGAAGAAATCCATCCTTGGGAGCAACCCATCGACAAGTTGTGGCTATAGTGTGATAGTAATCAAGATCTATATGCCAGGCAGCAAAGAACTCACGAAATCGTGGATTATCCTCTGATTTGTCGAAGACCGTCATGAATTTAAGCCTTGTCGTATCAATAATTTGCTTGAGAATTAATTCCTTCGGCTTGAAAGAATTCTGGAAAATGCGAGCATTCCTTTCTCTCCAAATAAAATAGACTGTGGCATTGAATACCATTCTCATCATTTGATCTTTAAGGGACGGACCCATTAAGTTCTGTAAGATCCATTGGGCTTCTTGAATAGAATCAGTCACGACCCTGTTATATCGAGATAAGCAAAGCACTTGAGACCAAATAAAATTGGTAAAGCTGCAATTAAAGTAAAGATGATGTATGGTCTCATCTTCAGATCGGCAGAAGATACATTTACTATCAGGAATAGAGTTCTTGAGAAGCGGTTTATCCCTTGTTAGCAATCCTCCATTGACGGCCAACCAAGTAATGAAACTATGACGAGGGATAGCGTGTTTGGCCCAAACAAGGCCACTCCAATCCACTTTATCAAGACGCTTTCTAGTAGCTGCATAGGCTGAGGACAGCGTGAAATCACCTGAGTTAGACGGTCGCCAAATAACCTCATCTTTAGCAGATAGGGGGTCAATATCGATATTGCCAAGTTCAGTCCAAATCTGCTCCAATTCCACCATCTGACCAACTGGAGCAGCCCATACACCATTAGAAAGGAGTGTTGACACATTGTCATCCAGCCTTAGTCTTGTATCAAAGCGTGCATTCCTGAGATAAACATCTGTTAAAATACCGTCAGTATGCCAGGGATCATGCCAAAGCTTCGTGCCTTCTCCATTTGCTATCAAATGTTGAACAAGTTTACTTGCCATTTTACGACTAGCCAACACTTTCCTCCAAATCCACGAACAGTCACATGGTACATCCATAGTCCAAAATGTTTTCTTTTTTATAAGATTGTTTCGAGCCCATTGCACCCAGATATTATCCTTGTTCATAGCTATAGCAAAGGTATGTCGCATCACAGCTGCTGTGTTCCAAGTTTCAAGATTTTGAAGCCCTAAACCTCCTTCACTTTTAGGCTTACAAATTAGATCCCAAGAGATAGCATGATATTTCTTCTGTAAATCAGTCCCTCCCCATAAGAATCTAGCACACAAGCCATTGATCTTCTTGAGAATAAGTTTAGGAAGAATAAAGCATAGACTCCAGAAGACTTGAATACTACTAAGCACTGATCGAACAAGTTCCAATCTACCCGCATAAGAAAGAAACTTCCCTTTCCAAGACTGGATTCTGTGTCATTCGATCTAGGAGAGGTTGACAATCCACTGCTTTTAGTCGAGAAGACAGAAGGGGTAATCCTAAATACCGGATTGGGCCGACCCCTTCGATGAAGCCTAAGATGTCCTTTATCTCGGCTTTAGTAGCTTCTTCCACTCCTGAAAAGAATAAAGTACTCTTGGCACGATTTGCATCTAATCCCGACATATCGTGAAATAAGCCCAATGTTTCATTTAGAGTGCATGCAGATTGGACATCCCCTCCAAAAAAGACCATAAGGTCATCGGCGAAGCACATGTGAGATATAAGGGGGACAGAACATTTTGGATGGACCTTGAAGCTTCCATCGAGAACTTTAAGCTTCAATAGGTGACTGAACAGTTCCATTGCCAAAACAAATAGGTATGGAGAAATAGGATCACCTTGTCGAATACCTTTCCTGCCTTCAAAATAACCTTCAGGACTTCCATTGACAAGGATGGAATATCTCACAGATGTTATACAAATACGGATCCAGTTGATCAAAATCGGATGGAAGTTCAACATATAGAGCAGATCAAGAATAAACGCCCAGCTCAGGTTGTCATATACTTTACGAAGATCGATCTTCACGGTGCATTTAGGAGCCCCTCTATCCCGATGATAATTGTGAAATAGCTCATGACAGATCAGAATGTTATCACTGATTTTACGACCTTTGATGAAGGCTGATTGGGTAGGTTCAATCAAATAGGGTAAACTATCCTTTAACCTATCAGCAATTATCTTGGAAATACATTTATAAAGAATGTTACAACAAGAGATAGGTCTAAAATCACTAAGGTAGGTGGGGTTACTCACCTTAGGAATAAGGGCTATGAAGGTAGAATTTACTCCAAATGGAAGCTTATGATGTTTGAAGAAGTTCTGGATAGCCTTTGTAAAGTCAGAACCAACAATGTGCCAAGTTCTTTTGAAGAATAAGGTGTTAAAACCGTCGGGGCCAGGAGCCTTAGAATCAGCCATGTGAAATAAAACCTTCTTAATCTCCTCCGGAGTAACTTCACGAATCATATTGGACTTTTGAACTTCATCCAAAGTTCTATCAAAATGCATAGCTTTCATGATATCCTCGTTGTAATGCCGATCTTCTTTCCCCAACTGATCCGTAAAGTGTCGAACAATTTTAGTCTTGATAAGGCTTTCATCTAAAAGCTTCTGATTGTCGTGATCATAAATACTGAGAATAGAATTCCTGGATCTCCGGGCTTGAATAGAGTTATAAAAGAACGAGCTGTTACTGTCCCCTAGTTTCAACCATGCCACACGAGACTTCTGTTTAAGAAGGGATTCTTCATAACGAGACAGTGTGGCATATTCCTGTAACAACTTATCTTCATTCTGACTATGCTGGATATCCAATGGATTAGATTGAATCAGACCTTGAGTTTCATCAAGTTTAACCTTAGCATCTTTGACACGCCCTTGGAGGTTATTAAAGGTTGCTTGATTCCAGATTTTGAGTCTACCCTTAAGCAACACAAGCTTTTGAGTAAGTTTGAACATAGGATTACCCATAATTTTTGTGTTCCAAACGTCTTCTACTATCCCAAGAAAACTAGGATGTTCCACCCAAAAATTAAAGAAGCGAAAGGGCCGCTTACCTTTGTTTTGTAAGGTGATCCAACTAAGTAACATAGGGCTGTGGTCTGAAATCCCAGGAGGATGGAATTCTACCTCAGTGTTATTAAATTCAGAAATCCAATGGTGATTGACTAATACTCTGTCCAGCTTGCATAGTATCTTGTCAGGCCCTCTTTTTTTGTTGTTCCAAGTGAACTTGAACCCCTTGGCTTTTAAGTCCACCAACCCTGATTCAATAATGCAATCATTAAACTCTGTCATAGAGCTTAGTTTAGCTGGTATGCCTCCAAGCTTTTCTTCAGCAAATCGGACAGTGTTAAAATCTCCTAACGCAACCCACGGGATGGAAGTTGTAAGAGAAACTGCCGTTAAGTCCTGCCATAGTGCCCTCCTTTATGGACTGACAGGTCTTGTGCTTGACAATGATACTAACTTCAAGAGGATTCCATAGGAGCCAAATTCTGCCATTCAAAGCATTACTATGATTTTCTTCTAAGTTCCAGCCAGGGCAAAGACAATTTTGAAATTTTGTAATATTGGAGCTTCTGATCTTAGTTTCTAATAACCCAATGATAGAAAGATTGTGGTCCTTAACAACTTTTCTCACTTCCCTCTGTTTCATGGGATCATTATGACCCCTGGTGTTCCACACAACTATTTTATTCATATAAAACAGGGGAGCGTCACATACCTTCTCGGGACAAGCCTTTGTTAACATCTAACAAAGGTCTACCATTGGTTATCTCCTGAATTCCATCTCGGATCTGAGCCACAGATGCAAACTTACTGCCTTTTCGTCGAAGAAGGTTCAACTCATTCTTGCTGAAATCAGAGAGAACTATATTAGAAGCTTTCATATCCCCTGTTTTCTCAGATTCTGAATCAATGTTTAGAATAGCAAACCTATTGCTGCCCTTTCCAGAAGCATGAACCTCTTTCTCATTTACACAAACAGTTGGAGTGCTGCTAGCAGGCTTCACAGTTCCATCGCTAGTATGTTTGTGAGGGGAAACTCTCGTCCAGCCCTCCTTTTCCTCGGATGGTCGAACTAAATTAGCATTGGTGATATCATCTTCAACAACAGTACAGATTTCATCCGAAATTTCTTTGACTACAGGTATCCAAGCTTTTTTCATCTTCTTGATGCTAGGGCATCCCGAGTCTATATGTCCCAAGGATTTACACTTAGAACATTGCTGCGGTTTCCATTGGTACTCCACGGATATCTCCTTCCTAATACCAGCACCCACATCCACTTGGATAGAATTAGGAAGTGTGCTCTCAGAGTTAACTTCCACACAAACTCGAGCATATGATAGACGACTTTTATTTTCTGTAGCAGCATCCATACAAATAGGAATTCCGATAGCGCTAGTAACATAGCTAATTCCTGTAGGAGTCCAAAGTATCTTAGGAAGATCTAAAAGCTTGATCCAAATAGGCATAGTTTGGATCTTATCTAGACCCAATTCAACATTAGGATGCCAAGGGCGAACTATCATCAACCGCCCTGAGATAAACCAGGGTCCTTTGTCAAGGATTGCTTCTCTGTCCTCTCTCACAGAAAGTCTGACATAGACAATCCCATTATCTAACATGGTAATCTCCATTTCACCTTTAGGCTTCCACATGCGCTCGAGAGAGTTCTTAACAATATAATACGGTATCTTTTTCCCAAGAAATTGGCAAACAAGATAATCTTCCCAGCAAGCTATGCCTTCTTTGATAACTTCTGCTGGACATACCACAACCTGCTGACCTTCCATCTGAATTGGTGCAAAAAAAGATAGCACAGATTTCTTACCTTTCGTAGATTCTTTTGAAAATAACGAAGACCAAGGTTTTGCTGCAGCATTAGCTTTGTCAAAAGGTGGAAATTCTTCCGTTCCCTCCTTCATGACAGAACTAGCGGAAAGCCCCAATTGATTTCCATCGGCTGGACTCGTCTCCTTCAAAAGGTTTCAGGCCAAAACCATCTTCTGATTATCAACAACAGTAGCTAACATGGAGTGATTAGAACTACTAGAGCCAACCCCAGTACCAACTCCAGGAGCTTCAAGAGGATCTAAAGCTTCCAGATCTGGTTTTCCAATCACCTGTCCATGACCTTGGCCATCCAAAGAGGCCAAGGAACCCATCGAATGGAGCGGAAATTCCAGATTATAATACAAGAATTTCGATAAGGAGGAATCAACAAACAAGAATCGAACAAACAATAAAGAAACAAGCAAAAACAATATCAAGTCTTAGGAGAGAGAAGAGAGCTTTTTTTGCAAAAATACACTGTGCGTCAATGCGTCAATGTCTCTCATTGGACTCAGTTTGTGCGTTACATTCCTAAGCCTATAACAAGTGATTTTTTCACAGCCGAACCTGATAATTTGACTCAATCTCTTCTATTATAATTGTTTAAACACATTTGAAGTCTTGGAACAAGATTCGGGACGGTCGAAACAAGTTTGCTCCATCCGTGCATCAATGTCCCTAATTAGATTCAGTTTGTGTGTCACATTCCTAAGCCTATAACTAGTGACTTGTTCTCAACCGGACCACGTAATTTGACTCAATCTCTTCCATTATAATTGTTTAAACACATTTGAAGTCTTGGAACAAGATTCGGGACGGTCGAAACAAGTTTGCTCCATTCGTGCGTCAATGACTCTAATTGGACTTAGTTTGGGCGTTACATTCCGAAGTCTATAACTAGTGACTTGTTCTCGACCGGACCTCTTAATTTGACCTAATATCTTCTATAACAATTGTTTTAACACATTTGAAGTGTTGGAACAAGATTCAGGACTGTCAAAAAAGTTTGCCCCATCCGTGCGTCAATGACTCTAATTGGACTCAGTTTGTGCGTTACATTCCGAAGCTTATAACAAGTGACTTTTTCGCAACCGGACCTGGTAATTTGACTCAATCTCTTCCATTACAATTGTTTAAACACATTTGAAGTCTTGGAACAAGATTCGGGACGGCCGAAACAAGTTTGCTCCATCCGTGCGTCAATGTCCCTAATTGGATTCAGTTTGTGTGTCACATTCCTAAGCCTATAACTAGTGACTTGTTCTCAACCGGACCTCGTAATTTGACTCAATATCTTCTATTACAATTGTTGAAACACATTTGAATTGTAGGAACAAGATTCAAGACTGTCGAAACAAGTTTGCCCCATCCGTGCGTCAATGACTCTAATTGGACTCAGTTTGTGCGTTACATTCCTAAGCTTATAACAAGTGAGTTTTTTGCAACCGGACCACGTAATTTGACTCAATCTCTTCCATTACAATTGTTTAAACACATTTGAAGTCTTAAAACAAGATTCGGGATAGTCAAAACAAGTTTGCTCCATCCGTGCGTCAATGTCTCTAATTGGACTCAGTTTGTGTGTTACATTCCTAAGCCTATAACTAGTGACTTGTTCTCAACCGGACCTCGTTATTTGACTCAATATCTTCTATTACAATTATTTAAACACATTTGAAGTGTAGGAACAAGATTCGGGACTGTCGGAACAAGTTTGCTCCATCCGTGCGTCAATGTCTCCAATTGGACTCAGTTTGTGTGTTACATTCATAACCCTGTAACGAGTGACTTGTTCTCAACCGGACCTCGTAATTTGACTCTATATCTTCTATTACAATTGTTTAAACACATTTGAAGTGTTGTAGCAAGATTCGGGACAGTCGAAACAAGTTTGCTCCATTCGTGCGTCAATGACTCTAATTGGATTTAGTTTGTGCGTTACATTCCGAAGTCTATAACTAGTGACTTGTTCTCGACCGGATCTCGTAATTTGACCCAATATCTTCTATAACAATTGTTTTAATACATTTGAAGTGTTGGAACAAGATTCGGGACTGTCAAACAAGTTTGCCCCATCCGTGCGGCAATGACTCAAATTGGACTCAGTTTGTGCGTTACATTCCTAAGCTTATAACAAGTGATATTTTCACAACCGAACCTGGTAATTTGACTCAATCTCTTCTATTACAATTGTTTAAACACATTTGAAGCCTTGGAACAAGATTCGGGACGGTCGAAACAAGTTTGCTCCATCCGTGCGTCAATGTCTCTAATTGGACTCAGTTTGTGTGTTACATTCCTAAGCCTATAACTAGTGACTTGTTCTCAACCGGATCTCGTAATTTGACTCTATATCGTCTATTACAATTGTTTAAACACATGTGAAGTGTTGGAACAAGATTCGGGATAGTCAAAACAAGTTTGCTCCATTCGTGCGTCAATGACTCTAATTGGACTTAGTTTGTGCATTACATTCCGAAGTCTATAACTAGTGACTTGTTCTTGACCGGACCTCGTAATTTGACCCAATATCTTCTATAACAATTGTTTTAACACATTTGAAGTGTTGGAACAAGATTCGGGACTGTCAAAGAAGTTTGCCCCATCCGTGCGTCAATGACTCTAATTGGACTCAGTTTGTGCGTTACATTCCGAAGCTTATAACAAGTGACTTTTTCGAAACCGGACCTGGTAATTTGACTCAATCCCTTTCATTATAATTGTTTAAACACATTTGAAGTCTTGGAACAAGATTCGGGATGGTCGAAACAAGTATGCTCCATCCGTGCGTCAATGTCCCTAATTTGATTCAGTTTGTGTGTCACATTCCTAAGCCTATAACTAGTGACTTGTTCTCAACTGGACCTCGTAATTTGACTCAATATCTTTTATTACAATTTTTTAATCACATTTGAAGTGTAGGAATAAGATTCGGGACTGTCGTAACAAGTTTGCCCCATCCGTGCGTCAATGACTCTAATTGGACTCAGTTTGTGCGTTACATTCCTAAGCTTATAACAAGTGATTTTTTCACAACCGAACCTGTTAATTTGACTCAATCTCTTCTATTATAATTGTTTAAACACATTTGAAGTCTTGGAACAAGATTCGGGACGGTCGAAACAAGTTTGCTCCATCCGTGCATCAATGTCCCTAATTAGATTCAGTTTGTGTGTCACATTCCTAAGCCTATAACTAGTGACTTGTTCTCAACCGGACCTTGTAATTTGACTCAATATCTTCTATTACAATTTTTGAAACACATTTGAATTGTAGGAACAAGATTCGGGACTGTCGAAACAAGTTTCCCCATCCGTGCGTCAATGACTCTAATTGGACTCAGTTTGTGCGTTACATTCCTAAGCTTATAACAAGTGACTTTTTTGCAACCGGACCACGTAATTTGACTCAATCTCTTTCATTACAATTGTTTAAACACATTTGAAGTCTTAGAACAAGATTCGGGACAGTCGAAACAGGTTTGCTCCATCCGTGCGTCAATGTCTCTAATTGGACTCAGTTTGTGTGTCACATTCCTAAGCCTATAACCAGTGACTTGTTCTCAACCGGACCTCGTTATTTGACTCAATAACTTCTATTACAATTGTTTAAACAGATTTGAAGTGTAGGAACAAGATTCGGGACTGTCGTAACAAGTTTACCCCATCCGTGCGTCAATGACTCTAATTGGACTCAGTTTGTGCGTTACATTCCTAAGCTTATAACAAGTGAATTTTTCACAACCGGACCACGTAATTTGACTCAATCTCTTCCATTATAATTGTTTAAACACATTTGAAGTCTTGGAACAAGATTCGGGACGGTCGAAACAAGTTTGCTCCATCCGTGCGTCAATGTCTCTAATTTGACTCAGTTTGTGTGTTACATTCCTATGGCTATAACTAGTGACTTGTTCTCAACCGGACCTCGTAATTTGACTCTATATCTTCTATTACAAATGTTTAAACACATTTGAAGTGTTGCAACAAGATTCGGGACAGTCGAAACAAGTTTGCTCCATTCGTGCGTCAATGACTCTAATTGGACTTAGTTTGTGCGTTACATTCCGAAGTCTATAACTAGTGACTTGTTCTCGACCAGACCTCGTAATTTGACCCAATATCTTCTATAACAATTGTTTTAACACATTTGAAGTGTTGGAACAAGATTCGGGACAGTCGAAACAAGTTTGCTCCATTCGTGCGTCAATGACTCTAATTGGACTTAGTTTGGGCGTTACATTCCGAAGTCAATAACTAGTGACTTGCTCTCGACCGGACCTCGTAATTTGACCTAATATCTTCTATAACAATTGTTTTAATACATTTGAAGTGTTGGTACAAGCTTCAGGACTATCAAAAACGTTTGCCCCATCCGTGCGTCAATGACTCTAATTGGACTCAGTTCGTGCGTTACATTCCAAAGCTTACAACAAGTGACTTTTTCACAACCGGACCTGGTAATTTGACTCAATCTCTTCCATTATAATAGTTTAAACACATTTGAAGTCTTGGAACAAGATTCGGGACGGTCGAAACAAGTTTGCTCCATCCGTGCGTCAATGTCTCTAATTAGATTCAGTTTGTGTGTTACAGTCCTAAGCCTATAACAAGTGACTTGTTCTCAATCGGAGCTCTTAATTTGACTCAATATCTTCTATTACAATTGTTTAAACACATTTGAATTGTTGGAACAAGATTCGTGACAGTCGAAACAAGTTTGCTCCATTCGTGCGTCAATGACTCTAATTGGACTCAGTTTGGGCGTTACATTCCGAAGCCGATAACTAGTGACTTGTTCTCAACTTGACCTCGTAATTTGACTCAATATCTTCTATTACAATTGTTTTAAGACAGTTGAAGTGTTGGAACAAGATTCGGGACTGTTGAAACAAGTTTACCCCATCCGTGCGTCAATGACTCAAATTGGACTCAGTTTGTGCGTTACATTCCTAAGCTTATAACAAGTGACTTTTTCACAACCGAACCTGGTAATTTGACTCCATCTCTTCCATTACAATTGTTTAAACACATTTGAAGTCTTGGAATAAGATTCGGGACGGTCGAAACAAGTTTGCTCCATCCGTGCGTCAATGTCTCCAATTGGACTCAGTTTGTGTGTTACATTCCTAAGCCTGTAACTAGTGACTTGTTCTCAACCGGACCTCGTAATTTGACTCTATATCTTTTATTACAATTGTTTAAACACATTTGAAGTGTTGGAGCAAGATTCGGGACAGTCGAAACAAGTTTGCTCCATTCGTGCGTCAATGACTCTAATTGGACTTGGTTTGGGCGTTACATTCCGAAGTCAATAACTAGTGACTTGCTCTCGACCGGACCTCGTAATTTGACCTAATATCTTCTATAACAATTGTTTTAATACATTTGAAGTGTTGGTACATGCTTCAGGACTGTCAAACACGTTTGCCCCATCCGTGCGTCAATGACTCTAATTGGACTCAGTTTGTGCGTTACATTCCTAGGCTTATAACAAGTGACTTTTTTGCAACCGGACCACGTAATTTGACTCAATCTCTTCCATTACAATTGTTTAAACACATTTGAAGTCTTAGAACAAGATTCGGGACAGTCGAAACAGGTTTGCTCCATCCGTGCGTCAATGTCTCTAATTGGACTCAGTTTGTGTGTCACATTCCTAAGCCTATAACTAGTGACTTGTTCTCAACCGGACCTCGTTATTTGACTCAATATCTTCTATTACAATTGTTTAAACACATTTGAAGTGTAGGAACAAGATTCGGGACTGTCGTAACAAGTTTGCCCCATCCGTGCGTCATTGACTCTAATTGGACTCAGTTTGTGCGTTACATTCCTAAGCTTATAACAAGTGAATTTTTCACAACCGGACCACGTAATTTGACTCAATCTCTTCCATTATAAATGTTTAAACACATTTGAAGTCTTGGAACAAGATTCGGGACGGTCGAAACAAGTTTGCTCCATCCGTGCGTCAATGTCTCTAATTTGACTCAGTTTGTGTGTTACATTCCTATGGCTATAACTAGTGACTTGTTCTCAACCGGACCTCGTAATTTGACTCTATATCTTCTATTACAAATGTTTAAACACATTTGAAGTGTTGCAAAAAGATTCGGGACAGTCGAAACAGGTTTGCTCCATTCGTGCGTCAATGACTCTAATTGGACTTAGTTTGTGCGTTACATTCCGAAGTCTATAACTAGTGACTTGTTCTCGACCAGACCTCGTAATTTGACCCAATATCTTCTATAACAATTGTTTTAACACATTTGAAGTGTTGGAACAAGATTCGGGACAGTCGAAACAAGTTTGCTCCATTCGTGCGTCAATGACTCTAATTGGACTTAGTTTGGGCGTTACATTCCGAAGTCAATAACTAGTGACTTGCTCTCGACCGGACCTCGTAATTTGACCTAATATCTTATATAACAATTGTTTTAATACATTTGAAGTGTTGGTACAAGCTTCAGGACTGTCAAACACGTTTGCCCCATCCGTGCATCAATGACTCTAATTGGACTCAGTTCGTGCGTTACATTCCGAAGCTTATAACAAGTGACTTTTTCGCAACCGGACCTGGTAATTTGACTCAATCTCTTCCATTATAATAGTTTAAACACATTTGAAGTCTTGGAACAAGATTCGGGACGGTCGAAACAAGTTTGCTCCATCCGTGCGTCAATGTCTCTAATTAGATTCAGTTTGTGTGTTACAGTCCTAAGCCTATAACAAGTGACTTGTTCTCAACCGGAGCTCTTAATTTGACTCAATATCTTCTATTACAATTGTTTAAACACATTTGAATTGTTGGAACAAGATTCGTGACAGTCGAAACAAGTTTGCTCCATTCGTGCGTCAATGACTCTAATTGGACTTAGTTTGGGCGTTACATTCCGAAGCTGATAACTAGTGACTTGTTCTCAACTTGACCTCATAATTTGACTCAATATCTTCAATTACAATTGTTTTAAGACAGTTGAAGTGTTGGAACAAGATTCGGGACTGTTGAAACAAGTTTACCCCATCCGTGCGTCAATGACTCAAATTGGACTCAGTTTGTGCGTTACATTCCTAAGCTTATAACAAGTGACTTTTTCACAACCGAACCTGGTAATTTGACTCCATCTCTTCCATTACAATTGTTTAAACACATTTGAAGTCTTGGAATAAGATTCGGGACGGTCGAAACAAGTTTGCTCCATCCGTGCGTCAATGTCTCCAATTGGACTCAGTTTGTGTGTTACATTCCTAAGCCTGTAACTAATGACTTGTTCTCAACCGGACCTCGTAATTTGACTCTATATCTTTTATTACAATTGTTTAAACACATTTGAAGTGTTGGAGCAAGATTCGGGACAGTCGAAACAAGTTTGCTCCATTCGTCCGTCAATGACTCTAATTGGACTTAGTTTGTGCGTTACATTCCAAAGTCTATAACTAGTGACTTGTTCTCGACCGGACCTTGTAATTTGACCCAATATCTTCTATAGCAATTGTTTAAACACATTTGGAGTCTTGGAATAAGATTCGGGACCGTCGAAACAAGTTTGCTCCATCCGTGCGTCAATGTCCCTAATTGGATTCAGTTTGTGTGTCACATTCCTAAGCCTATAACTAGTGACTTGTTCTCAACCGGACCTCGTAATTTGACTCAATATCTTCTATTACAATTGTTGAAACACATTTGAATTGTAGGAACAAGATTCAAGACTGTCGAAACAAGTTTGCCCCATCCGTGCGTCAATGACTCAAATTGGACTCAGTTTGTGCGTTACATTCATAAGCTTATAACAAGTGATATTTTAACAACCGAACCTGGTAATTTGACTCAATCTCTTCTATTACAATTGTTTCAACACATTTGAAGTCTTGGAACAAGATTCGGGACGGTCGAAACAAGTTTGCTCCATCCGTGCGTCAATGTCTCTAATTGGACTCAGTTTGTGTGTTACATTCCTAAGCCTATAACTAGTGACTTGTTCTGAACCGGATCTCGTAATTTGACTCTATATCGTCTATTACAATTGTTTAAACACATTTGAAGTGTTGGAACAAGATTCGGAATGGTCGAAACAAGTTTGCTCCATTCGTGCGTCAATGACTCTAATTGGACTTTGTTTCTGCATTACATTCCGAAGTCTATAACTAGTGACTTGTTCTTGACTGGACCTCGTAATTTGACCCAATATCTTCTATAACAATTGTTTGAACACATTTGAAGTCTTGCAACAAGATTCGGGACGGTCGAAACAAGTTTGCTGCATCCGTGCGTCAATGTCCCTAATTGGATTTAGTTTGTGTGTCACATTCCTAAGCCTATAACTAGTGACTTGTTCTCAACCGGACCTCGTAATTTGACTCAATATCTTCTATTACAATTGTTGAAACACATTTGAATTGTGGGAACAAGATTCAAGACTGTCGAAACAAGTTTGCCCCATCCGTGCGTCAATGACTCAAATTGGACTCAGTTTGTGCGTTACATTCATAAGCTTATAACAAGTGATATTTTAACAACCGAACCTGGTAATTTGACTCAATCTCTTCTATGAGAATTGTTTAAACACATTTGAAGTCTTGGAACAAGATTCGGGACGGTCGAAACAAGTTTGCTCCATCCGTGCGTCAATGTCTCTAATTGGACTCAGTTTGTGTGTTACATTCCTAAGCCTATAACCAGTGACTTGTTCTCAACCGGATCTCGTAATTTGACTCTATATCGTCTATTACAATTGTTTAAACACATTTGAAGTATTGGAACAAGATTCGGGACAGTCGAAACTAGTTTGCTCCATTCGTGCGTCAATGACTCTAATTCGATTTAGTTTGTGCATTACATTCCGAAGCTTATAACAAGTGACTTTTCGCAACCGGACCTGGTAATTTGACTCAATCTCTTCCATTACAATCTTGTTCTTGACCGAACCTCGTAATTTGACCCAATATCTTCTATAACAATTGTTTTAACACATTTGAAGTGTTGGAACAAGATTCGGGACTGTCAAAGAAGTTTGCCCCATCCATGCGTCAATGACTCTAATTGGACTCAGTTTGTGCGTTACATTCCGAAGCTTATAACAAGTGATTTTTCGCAACCGGACCTGGTAATTTGACTCAATCTCTTCCATTACAATTGTTTAAACACATTTGAAGTCTTGAAACAAGATTCGGGATGGTCGAAACAAGTTTGCTCCATCCGTGCATCAATATCCCTAATTGGATTCAGTTTGTGTGTCACATTCCTAAGCCTATAACTAGTGACTTGTTGTCAACCGGACCTCGTAATTTGACTCAATATCTTCTATTACAATTGTTGAAACACATTTGAATTGTAGGAACAAGATTCAGGACTGTCGAAACAAGTTT
Source organism: Euptelea pleiosperma (assembly GCA_035048495.1). Taxonomy (NCBI): domain Eukaryota; kingdom Viridiplantae; phylum Streptophyta; class Magnoliopsida; order Ranunculales; family Eupteleaceae; genus Euptelea; species Euptelea pleiosperma. Next base: position 55,292,883 of record CM068543.1, read on the forward strand.
GCCCCATCCGTGCGTCAATGACTCTAATTGGACTCAGTTTGTGCGTTACATTCCTAAGCTTATAACAAGTGACTTTTTCGCAACCGGACCACGTAATTTGACTCAATCTTTTACATTACAATTGTTTAAACACATTTGAAGTCTGGGAACAAGATTCGGGACAGTCGAAACAAGTTTGCTCCATCCGTGCGTCAATGTCTCTAATTGGACTCAGTTTGTGTGTTACATTCCTAAGCCTATAACTAGTGACCTGTTCTCAACCGGTTCTCGTTATTTGAATCAATATCTTCTATTACAATTGTTTAAACACATTTGCAGTGTAGGAACATGATTCGGGACTGTCGGAACAAGTTTGCCCCATCCGTGCGTCAATGACTCTAATTGGACTCAGTTTGTGCGTTACATTCCTAAGGTTATAACAAATGACTTTTTCGCAACCGGACCACGTAATTTGACTCAATCTCTTCCATTATAATTGTTTAAACACATTTGAAGTCTTGGAACAAGATTCGGGACGGTCGAAACAAGTTTGCTCCATCCGTGCGTCAATGTCTCTAATTGGACTCAGTTTGTGTGCTACATTCCTAAGCCTATAACTAGTGACTTGTTCTCAACCGGACCTCGTAATTTTACTCTATATCTTCTATTATAATTGTTTAAACACATTTGAAGTGTTGCAACAAGATTCGGGACAGTCGAAACAAGTTTGCTCCATTCGTGCGTCAATGACTCGAATTGGATTTAGTTTGTGCGTTACATTCCGAAGTCAATAACTAGTGACTTGTTCTCGACCAGACCTCGTAATTTGATCCAATATCTTCTATAACAATTGTGTTAACACATTTGAAGTGTTGGAACAAGATTCAGGACAGTCGAAACAAGTTTGCTCCATTCGTGCGTCAATGACTCTAATTGGACTTAGTTTGGGCGTTACATTCCGAAGTCTATAACAAGTGACTTGTTCTCGACCGGACCTCGTAATTTGACCTAATATCTTCTATAAAAATTGCTTTAACACATTTGAAGTGTTGGAACAAGATTCAGGACTGTCAAACAAGTTTGCCCCATCCGTGCGTCAATGACTCTAATTGGACTCGGTTTGTGGGTTACATTCCCAAGCTTCTAACAAGTGACTTTTTCGCAACCGGACCTGGTAATTTGACTCAATCTCTTCTATTACAATTGTTTAAACACATTTGAAGTCTTGGAACAAGATTCGGGACGGTCGAAACAAGTTTGCTCCATCCGTGCGTCAATGTCTATAATTGGACTCAGTTTGTGTGTTACATTTCTATGGCTATAACTAGTGACTTGTTCTCAACCGGACCTCGTAATTTGACTCTATATCTTCTATTACAATTGTTTAAACACATTTGAAGTGTTGCAACAAGATTCGGGACAGTCGAAACAAGTTTGCTCCATTCGTGCGTCAATGACTCTAATTGGACTTAGTTTGTGCGTTACATTCCGAAGTCAATAACTAGTGACTTGTTCTGGACCAGATCTCGTAATCTGACCCAATATCTTCTATAACAATTGTTTTAACACATTTGAAGTGTTGGAACAAGATTCGGGACAGTCGAAACAAGTTTGCTCCATTCGTGCCTCAATGACTCTAATTGGACTTAGTTTGGGCGTTACATTCCGAAGTCTATAACTAGTGTCTTGTTCTCGACCGGATCTCGTAATTTGACCTAATATCTTCTCTAACAATTGTTTTAACACATTTGAAGTGTTGGAACAAGATTCAGGACTGTCAAACAAGTTTGCCCCATCCGTGCGTCAATGACTCAAATTGGACTCAGTTTGTGCGTTACATTCCTAAGCTTATAACAAGTGATATTTTAACAACCGAACCTGGTAATTTGACTCAATCTCTTCTATTACAATTTTTTAAACACATTTGAAGTCTTGGAACAAGATTCGGGATGGTCGAAACGAGTTTGCTCCATCCATGCGTCAATGTCTCTAATTGGACTCAGTTTGTGTCCTACATTCTTAAGCCTATAACTAGTGACTTGTTCTCAACCGGACCTCGTTATTTGACTCAATATCTTCTATTATAATTTTTTAAACACATTTGAAGTGTAGGAACAAGATTCGGGACTGTCGGAACAAGTTTGCCCCATCCGTGCGTCAATGACTCTAATTGGACTTAGTTTGTGCGTTACATTCCGAAGTCTATAACTAGTGACTTGTTCTCGACTAGACCTCGTAATTTGACCCAATATCTTCTATAACAATTGTTTTAACACATTTGAAGTGTTGGAACAAGATTCAGGACAGTCGAAACAAGTTTGCTCCCTTCGTGCGTCAATGACTCTAATTGGACTTAGTTTGGGCGTTATATTCCGAAGTCTATAACTAGTGACTTGTTCTCAACCGGACCTCGTAATTTGACCTAATATTTTCTATAACAATTGTTTTAACACATTTGAAGTGTTGGAACATGATTCAGGACTGTCAAACAAGTTTGCCCCATCCGTGCGTCAATGACTCAAATTGGACTCAGTTTGTGCGTTACATTCCTAAGCTTATAACAAGTGATATTTTCACAACCGAACCCGGTAATTTGACTCAATCTCTTCTATTACAATTGTTTAAACACATTTGAAGTCTTGGAACAAGATTCGGGATGGTCGAAACAAGTTTGCTCCATCCGTGCGTCAATGTCTCTAATTGGACTCAGTTTGTGTGTTACATTCCTAAGCCTATAACTAGTGACTTGTTTTCAATCGGACCTCGTTATTTGACTCAATATCTTCTATTATCATTTTTTAAACACATTTGATGTGTAGGAACAAGATTCGGGACTGTCGGAACAAGTTTGCCCCATCCGTGCGTCAATGACTCTAATTGGACTTAGTTTGTGCGTTACATTCCGAAGTCTATAACTAGTGACTTGTTATCGACCAGACCTCGTAATTTGACCCAATATCTTCTATAACAATTGTTTTAACACATTTGAAGTGTTGGAACAAGATTCGGGACAGTCGAAACAAGTTTGCTCCCTTCGTGCGTCAATGACTCTAATTGGACTTAGTTTGGGCGTTATATTCCGAAGTCTATAACTAGTGACTTGTTCTCAACCGGACCTCGTAATTTGACCTAATATCTTCTATAACAATTGTTTTAACACATTTGAAGTGTTGGAAAAAGATTCAGGACTTTAAAACAAGTTTGCCCCATCCGTGCGTCAATGACTCTAATTGGACTCAGTTTGTGCGTTACATTCCGAAGCTTATAACAAGTGACTTTTTCGCAACCGGACCTGGTAATTTGATTCAATCTCTTCAATTACAATTGTTTAAACACATTTGAAGTCTTGGAACAAGATTCGGGACGGTCGAAACAAGTTTGCTCCATCCGTGCGTCAATGTCTCTAATTGGATTCAATTTGTGTGTTACATTCCTAAGCCTATAACAAGTGACTTGTTCTCAACCGGACCTCCTAATTTGACTCAATATCTTCTATTACAATTGTTTAAACAAATTTGAAGTGTAGGAACAAGATTCGGGACTGTAGGAACAAGATTCGGGACTGTCGGAACAAGTTTGCCCCATCCGTGCGTCAATGACTCTAATTGGACTCAGTTTGTGCGTTACATTCCTAAGCTTATAACAAGTGACTTTTTTCCAACCGGACCACGTAATTTCACTCAATCTCTTCCATTACAATTGTTTAAACACATTTGAAGTCTGGGAACAAGATTCGGGACAGTCGAAACAAGTTTGCTCCATCCGTGCGTCAATGTCTCTAATTGGACTCAGTTTGTGTGTTACATTCCTAAGCCTATAACTATTGACTTGTTCTCAACCGGACCTCATAATTTGACTCTATATCTTCTATTACAATTGTTTAAACACATTTGAAGTGTTGCAACAAGATTCGGGACAGTCGAAACAAGTTTGCTCCATTCGTGCGTCAATGACTCTAATTGGACTTAGTTTGTGCGTTACATTCCGAAGTCAATAACTAGTGACTTGTTCTGGACCAGATCTCGTAATCTGACCCAATATCTTCTATAACAATTGTTTTAACACATTTGAAGTGTTGGAACAAGATTCGGGACAGTCGAAACAAGTTTGCTCCATTCGTGCCTCAATGACTCTAATTGGACTTAGTTTGGGCGTTACATTCCGAAGTCTATAACTAGTGTCTTGTTCTCGACCGGATCTCGTAATTTGACCTAATATCTTCTCTAACAATTGTTTTAACACATTTGAAGTGTTGGAACAAGATTCAGGACTGTCAAACAAGTTTGCCCCATCCGTGCGTCAATGACTCAAATTGGACTCAGTTTGTGCGTTACATTCCTAAGCTTATAACAAGTGATATTTTAACAACCGAACCTGGTAATTTGACTCAATCTCTTCTATTACAATTTTTTAAACACATTTGAAGTCTTGGAACAAGATTCGGGATGGTCGAAACGAGTTTGCTCCATCCATGCGTCAATGTCTCTAATTGGACTCAGTTTGTGTCCTACATTCTTAAGCCTATAACTAGTGACTTGTTCTCAACCGGACCTCGTTATTTGACTCAATATCTTCTATTATAATTTTTTAAACACATTTGAAGTGTAGGAACAAGATTCGGGACTGTCGGAACAAGTTTGCCCCATCCGTGCGTCAATGACTCTAATTGGACTTAGTTTGTGCGTTACATTCCGAAGTCTATAACTAGTGACTTGTTCTCGACTAGACCTCGTAATTTGACCCAATATCTTCTATAACAATTGTTTTAACACATTTGAAGTGTTGGAACAAGATTCAGGACAGTCGAAACAAGTTTGCTCCCTTCGTGCGTCAATGACTCTAATTGGACTTAGTTTGGGCGTTATATTCCGAAGTCTATAACTAGTGACTTGTTCTCAACCGGACCTCGTAATTTGACCTAATATTTTCTATAACAATTGTTTTAACACATTTGAAGTGTTGGAACATGATTCAGGACTGTCAAACAAGTTTGCCCCATCCGTGCGTCAATGACTCAAATTGGACTCAGTTTGTGCGTTACATTCCTAAGCTTATAACAAGTGATATTTTCACAACCGAACCCGGTAATTTGACTCAATCTCTTCTATTACAATTGTTTAAACACATTTGAAGTCTTGGAACAAGATTCGGGATGGTCGAAACAAGTTTGCTCCATCCGTGCGTCAATGTCTCTAATTGGACTCAGTTTGTGTGTTACATTCCTAAGCCTATAACTAGTGACTTGTTTTCAATCGGACCTCGTTATTTGACTCAATATCTTCTATTATCATTTTTTAAACACATTTGATGTGTAGGAACAAGATTCGGGACTGTCGGAACAAGTTTGCCCCATCCGTGCGTCAATGACTCTAATTGGACTTAGTTTGTGCGTTACATTCCGAAGTCTATAACTAGTGACTTGTTCTCGACCAGACCTCGTAATTTGACCCAATATCTTCTATAACAATTGTTTTAACACATTTGAAGTGTTGGAACAAGATTCGGGACAGTCGAAACAAGTTTGCTCCCTTCGTGCGTCAATGACTCTAATTGGACTTAGTTTGGGCGTTATATTCCGAAGTCTATAACTAGTGACTTGTTCTCAACCGGACCTCGTAATTTGACCTAATATCTTCTATAACAATTGTTTTAACACATTTGAAGTGTTGGAAAAAGATTCAGGACTTTAAAACAAGTTTGCCCCATCCGTGCGTCAATGACTCTAATTGGACTCAGTTTGTGCGTTACATTCCGAAGCTTATAACAAGTGACTTTTTCGCAACCGGACCTGGTAATTTGATTCAATCTCTTCAATTACAATTGTTTAAACACATTTGAAGTCTTGGAACAAGATTCGGGACGGTCGAAACAAGTTTGCTCCATCCGTGCGTCAATGTCTCTAATTGGATTCAATTTGTGTGTTACATTCCTAAGCCTATAACAAGTGACTTGTTCTCAACCGGACCTCCTAATTTGACTCAATATCTTCTATTACAATTGTTTAAACAAATTTGAAGTGTAGGAACAAGATTCGGGACTGTAGGAACAAGATTCGGGACTGTCGGAACAAGTTTGCCCCATCCGTGCGTCAATGACTCTAATTGGACTCAGTTTGTGCGTTACATTCCTAAGCTTATAACAAGTGACTTTTTTCCAACCGGACCACGTAATTTCACTCAATCTCTTCCATTACAATTGTTTAAACACATTTGAAGTCTGGGAACAAGATTCGGGACAGTCGAAACAAGTTTGCTCCATCCGTGCGTCAATGTCTCTAATTGGACTCAGTTTGTGTGTTACATTCCTAAGCCTATAACTATTGACTTGTTCTCAACCGGACCTCATAATTTGACTCTATATCTTCTATTACAATTGTTTAAACACATTTGAAGTGTTGCAACAAGATTCGGGACAGTCGAAACAAGTTTGCTCCATTCGTGCGTCAATGACTCTAATTGGACTTAGTTTGTGCGTTACATTCCGAAGTCAATAACTAGTGACTTGTTCTGGACCAGATCTCGTAATCTGACCCAATATCTTCTATAACAATTGTTTTAACACATTTGAAGTGTTGGAACAAGATTCGGGACAGTCGAAACAAGTTTGCTCCATTCGTGCCTCAATGACTCTAATTGGACTTAGTTTGGGCGTTACATTCCGAAGTCTATAACTAGTGTCTTGTTCTCGACCGGATCTCGTAATTTGACCTAATATCTTCTCTAACAATTGTTTTAACACATTTGAAGTGTTGGAACAAGATTCAGGACTGTCAAACAAGTTTGCCCCATCCGTGCGTCAATGACTCAAATTGGACTCAGTTTGTGCGTTACATTCCTAAGCTTATAACAAGTGATATTTTAACAACCGAACCTGGTAATTTGACTCAATCTCTTCTATTACAATTTTTTAAACACATTTGAAGTCTTGGAACAAGATTCGGGATGGTCGAAACGAGTTTGCTCCATCCATGCGTCAATGTCTCTAATTGGACTCAGTTTGTGTCCTACATTCTTAAGCCTATAACTAGTGACTTGTTCTCAACCGGACCTCGTTATTTGACTCAATATCTTCTATTATAATTTTTTAAACACATTTGAAGTGTAGGAACAAGATTCGGGACTGTCGGAACAAGTTTGCCCCATCCGTGCGTCAATGACTCTAATTGGACTTAGTTTGTGCGTTACATTCCGAAGTCTATAACTAGTGACTTGTTCTCGACTAGACCTCGTAATTTGACCCAATATCTTCTATAACAATTGTTTTAACACATTTGAAGTGTTGGAACAAGATTCAGGACAGTCGAAACAAGTTTGCTCCCTTCGTGCGTCAATGACTCTAATTGGACTTAGTTTGGGCGTTATATTCCGAAGTCTATAACTAGTGACTTGTTCTCAACCGGACCTCGTAATTTGACCTAATATTTTCTATAACAATTGTTTTAACACATTTGAAGTGTTGGAACATGATTCAGGACTGTCAAACAAGTTTGCCCCATCCGTGCGTCAATGACTCAAATTGGACTCAGTTTGTGCGTTACATTCCTAAGCTTATAACAAGTGATATTTTCACAACCGAACCCGGTAATTTGACTCAATCTCTTCTATTACAATTGTTTAAACACATTTGAAGTGTTGGAACAAGATTCGGGACGGTCGAAACAAGTTTGCTCCATCCGTGCGTCAATGTCTCTAATTGGACTCAGTTTGTGTGTTACATTCCTAAGCCTATAACTAGTGACTTGCACTCAACCGGATCTCGTTATTTGACTCAATATCTTCTATTACAATTGTTTAAACACATTTGAAGTGTAGGAACAAGATTCGGGACTGTCGGAACAAGTTTGCCCCATCCGTGCGTCAATGACTCTAATTGGACTCAGTTTGTGCGTTACATTCCGAAGCTTATAACAAGTGACTTTTTCGCAACCGGACCTGGTAATTTGACTCAATCTCTTCAATTACAATTGTTTAAACACATTTGAAGTCTTGGAACAAGATTCGGGACGGTCGAAACAAGTTTGCTCCATCCGTGCGTCAATGTCTCTAATTGGATTCAGTTTGTGTGTTACATTCCTAAGCCTATAACAAGTGACTTGTTCTCAACCGGACGTCCTAATTTGACTAAATATCTTCTATTACAATTGTTTAAACACATTTGAAGTGTTGGAACAAGATTCGGGACTGTAGGAACAAGATTCGGGACTGTCGGAACAAGTTTGCCCCATCCGTGCGTCAAGGAGTCTAATTGGACTCAGTTTGTGCGTTACATTCCGAAGCTTATAACAAGTGACTTTTTCGCAACCGGACCTGGTAATTTGACTAAATCTCTTCTATTACAATTATTTAAACACATTTGAAGTCTTCGAATAAGATTCGGGATGGTCGAAACAAGTTTGTTCCATCCGTGCGTCAATGTTTCTAATTGGACTCAGTTTGTGTGTTACATTCCTAAGCCTATAACTAGTGACTTGTTCTCAACCGGACCTCGTTATTTGACTCAATATCTTCTATTATAATTTTTTAAACACATTTGAAGTGTAGGAACAAGATTCGGGACTGTCGGAACAAGTTTGCCCCATCCGTGCGTCAATGACTCTAATTGGACTTAGTTTGTGCGTTTCATTCCGAAGTCTGTAACAAGTGACTTGTTCTCGACTAGACCTCGTAATTTGACCCAATATCTTCTATAACAATTGTTTTAACACATTTGAAGTGTTGGAACAAGATTCGGGACAGTCGAAACAAGTTTGCTCCCTTCGTGCGTCAATGACTCTAATTGGACTTAGTTTGGGCGTTACATTCTGAAGTCTATAACTAGTGACTTGTTCTCAACCGGACCTCGTAATTTGACCTAATATCTTCTATAACAATTGTTTTAACACATTTGAAGTGTTGGAACAAGATTCAGGACTGTCAAACAAGTTTGCCCCATCCGTGCGTCAATGACTCTAATTGGACTCAGTTTGTGCGTTACATTCCGAAGCTTATAACAAGTGACTTTTTCGCAACCGGACCTGGTAATTTGACTAAATCTCTTCAATTACAATTGTTTAAAGACATTTGAAGTCTTGGAACAAGATTCGGGATGGTCGAAACAAGTTTGCTCCATCCGTGCGTCAATGTCTCTAATTGGATTCAGTTTGTGTGTTACATTCCTAAGCCTATAACAAGTGACTTGTTCTCAACCGGACCTCCTAATTTGACTCAATATCTTCTATTACAATTGTTTAAACACATTTGAAGTGTTGAAACAAGATTCGGGACTGTAGGAACAAGATTCGGGACTGTCGGAACAAGTTTGCCCCATCCGTGCGTCAATGACTCTAATTGGACTCAGTTTGTGCGTTACATTCCTAAGCTTACAACAAGTGACTTTTTCGCAACCGGACCACGTAATTTGACTCAATCTCTTCCATTACAATTGTTTAAACACATTTGAAGTCTGGGAACAAGATTCGGGACAGTCGAAACAAGTTTGCTCCATCCGTGCGTCAATGTCTCTAATTGGACTCAGTTTGTGTGTTACATTCCTAAGCCTATAACTAGTGACTTGTTCTCAACCGGACCTCGTAATTTGACTCTATATCTTCTATTACAATTGTTTTAACACATTTGAAGTGTTGGAACAAGATTCGGGACTGTCGAAACATATTTGCCCCATCCGTGCCTGAATGACTCAAATAGGACTCAGTTTGTGCGTTACATTCCTAAGTTTATAACAAGTGATTTTTTCACAATCGAACCTGGTAATTTTACTCAATCTCTTCTATTACAATTGTTTAAACACATTTGAAGTCTTGGAACAAGATTCGGGACAGTCGAAACAAGTTTGCTCCATTCGTGCGTCAATGACTCTAATTGGACTTAGTTTGGGCGTTACATTCCGAAGTCTATAACTAGTGACATGTTCTCGACCGGACCTCGTAATTTGACCCAATATCTTCTATAACAATTGTTTGAACACATTTGAAGTCTTGCAACAAGATTCGGGACGGTCGAAACAAGTTTGCTACATCCGTGCGTCAATGTCCCTAATTGGATTTAGTTTGTGTGTCACATTCCTAAGCCTATAACTAGTGACTTGTTCTCAACCGGACCTCGTAATTTGACTCTATATCTTCTATTACAATTGTTTAAACACATTTTAAGTCTTAGAACAAGATTCGGGACAGTCGAAACAAGTTTGCACCATCCGTGCGTCAATTTCTCTAATTGGACTCAGTTTGTGTGTTACATTCCTAAGCCTATAACTACTGACTTGTTCTCAACCGGACCTCGTTATTTGACTCAATATCTTCTATTACAATTGTTTAAACACATTTGAAGTGTAGGAACAAGATTCGGGACTGTCGGAACAAGTTTGCCCCAGCCGTGCGTCAATGACTCTAATTGGACTCAGTTTGTGCGTTACATTCCTAAGCTTATAACAAGTGAATTTTTCGCAACCGGACCACGTAATTTGACTCAATCTCTTCCATTAGAATTGTTTAAACACATTTGAAGTCTTGGAACAAGATTCGGGACGGTCGAAACAAGTTTGCTCCATCCGTGCGTCAATGTCTCTAATTGGACTCAGTTTGTGTGTTACATTCCTAAGCCTATAACTAGTGACTTGTTCTCAACCGGATCTCGTAATTTGACTCTATATCTTCTATTACAATTGTTTAAACACATTTGAAGTGTTGCAACAAGATTCGGGATAGTCGAAACAAGTTTGCTCCATTTGTGCGTCAATGACTCTAATTGGACTTAGTTTGTGCGTTACATTCCGAAGTCTATAACTAGTGACTTGTTCTCGACCGGACCTCGTAATTTGACCCAATATCTTCTATAACAATTGTTTTAACACATTTGAAGTGTTGGAACAAGATTCGGGACCGTCGAAACAAGTTTGCTTCATTCGTGCGTCAATGACTCTAATTGGACTTAGTTTGGGCGTTACATTCCGAAGTCTATAACTAGTGACTTGTTCTCGACCGAACCTCGTAATTTGGCCTAATATCTTCTATAACAATTGTTTTAACATATTTGAAGTGTTGGAACAAGCTTCAGGACTGTCAAACAAGTTTGCCCCGTCCGTGCGTCAATGACTCTAATTAGACTCAGTTTGTGCGTTACATTCCGAAGCTTATAACGAGTGACTTTTTCGCAACCGGACCTGATAATTTGACTCAATCTCTTCCATTACAATTGTTTAAACACATTTGAAGTCTTGGAACAAGATTCGGGACGGTCGAAACAAGTTTGCTCTATCCGTGCGTCAATGTCTCTAATTAGATTCAGTTTGTGTGTTACATTCCTAAGCCTATAACAAGTGACTTGTTCTCAATATCTTCTATTACAATTGTTTAAACATATTTGAATTGTTGGAACAAGATTTGGGACAGTCGAAACAAGTTTGCTCCATTCGTGCGTCAATGACTCTAATTGGACTCAGTTTGGGCGTTACATTCCGAAGCCGATAACTAGTGACTTGTTCTCAACTTGACCTCGTAATTTGACTCAATATCTTCTATTACAATTGTTTTAAGACATTTGAAGTGTTGGAACAAGATTTGGGACTGTCGAAACAAGTTTGCCCCATCCGTGCGTCAATGACTCAAATTGGACTCAGTTTGTGCGTTACATTCCTAAGCTTATAACAAGTGACTTTTTCACAACCGAACCTGGTAATTTGGCTCCATCTCTTCCATTACAATTGTTTAAACACATTTGTAGTCTTGGAACAAGATTTGGAATGGTCGAAACAAGTTTGCTCCATCCGTGCGTCAATGTCTCCAATTGGACTCAGTTTGTGTGTTTTTTTTTTTTTTTTGATTTATAAGCTGGGGTTAGGCAGACCCCTACCTGATTTTGATGAGAAAATTTTACAATCGATAGTATGTATGCCCAGAAGCGTCCTCATTTACAATATTTGTAAGATCCAAATCAAACATATGGGGGTACATTAAATGACATTCAAAGTCTGTAGTCAAAGAAGCTAATCTATCGGCTGCCCTATTAGTCTCCCTAAACACATGACTGATAACAATATCTTCGAAATGAGTCCAGCTACGTTGGATGGAACGGACAAGTTTACGAGCTTGCCAAGGTATGATTACCAAGGATGACGCCAATAGCTTGGGTAGAATCAGACCCTATATGTAATTTTCTCACTCCTTTGGACCAAGCAATCTGGATCCCTACAGATATCGCCTGTATCTCATGAAAGATAACAGATATTTTTCTTGCCCCGCCCGAAAACGCTATCATAGTACATCCATTAGAGTCACGTAATAGTCCTCCATACCCAGCATGATTTTCTCCCAACGATCCATCTATGTTGAGCATCCAAATCCCAATACTCGGAGGCTTCCATTTACAAGGGTGGGGCGTAACATGCTGAAATTCAGTCGTAATCCTCCATGCAGCGAAAAATTCTCTCATCCTTGGGGAGTCAACTTCCTTAAAGTTACCAGTGGAGAATCTAAGTTTAGTGATGTCCACAATATGATAAAGTATCATTTCCTTGGGTTTGAATTGGTTCCGAAAAATTCTATCATTTCGTTCCCTCCATATAAAGTATATGGTAGCGTTAAAAGCTACTTGCAGTACTTGCTTTGCCAGATCACTCCCAAGCAAATTTCTGATGATCCATTGAGCCTCTTGTACTGAAGGAGCAATGTTTCTGTCGAATCGGGAAAGTTTAAGAATGTGAGCCCATATAAACTGAGTGTAAGCACAGTCAAAGAAGAGATGATGGATTGTCTCATCCGCAGTCCAGCAGAATATGCACTTGCTGTTCACCATAAGATGACGCAACTGAGGTTTGTCTTTTGTTAGTAGACCTCCATTGATCGCTAACCAAGCTATAAAGCTATGACGCGAAATAGATTTAGTGCACCAGATAAGGCTTCCCCAATCTTTTGTCTGATCACGCCTTCTTATAGCTGCATATGCAGACTGTAGAGAGAAATCTCCTGACTGAGAAAGGGTCCACATGACTTCATCCTTCTCCATGAGAGAGTCAATATCAACATCACCCGTTGCTGTCCAGATATGTTCGAGCTCTTCCGTATGGGCTAATGGAGTTATCCACCTTCCATTTGTGATCAATTCAGAAACTTTATCATTCATTCTCAAGCTATTATCATATCTGGAATTTCTATGAAAAATATCCAGCAAAATACCTTCGGGATGCCATGGATCATGCCATGTGTAAGTGGTAAGGCCATTACTCAACGAATGCCTTATGAATTTACTAGCCAGGTCACGGGATTCCAGAACTTTTCGCCAAACCCAGGAGCTGTCTTGAGGAATAGCCATTGTCCAAAATATTTTTTTCTTTATGAGGTTAGCTTCAACCCATTCCACCCAGATATTATCCTTATGTGCTGCTATAGAATACACATACCTTAAAGTAGCTGCAATGTTCCACTCCTTAAGATTTTTTATTCCCAGACCTCCTTCCATCTTGGGTTTACAAATCTCCTTCCACGCTATAGCATGATTCTTTCTAAGCAAATCTGGGCCTCCCCATAAGAATCTGGCACATATACTATTCATAGTCTTTATAATTTTTTGTGGTAACAAGAAGCAGCAACTCCAAAAAACTTGAATACTACATAGGACTGATTTAATCAGTTCTAATCGGCCCGCATAAGAAAGAACTTTCCCTTTCCAAGACTGAATTCTCAATGTCATTTTGTCAATAAGAGGTTGACAATCTTTGGCAGAAAGTCTAGTCGATATAAGAGGCAGTCCCAAATACCTAATAGGAATTTGACCTTCCATGAAACCCAAGGTATCAATAATCTCCTCTTTCACTGATATATCCATACCTGCACAGAAAATAGTGCTTTTCATACGGTTAGATTCCAGCCCTGAAATTTCCCCAAATAGGATAAGAGTATCATTTAGAGTTGCTGCCGATTCAACATCTCCGCCAAAAAAAACCATAAGATCGTCAGCGAAGCTTAAGTGAGTTATCAAAGGAGATGTGCATTTCGGATGCAGCTTGAAAGAACCATCAAGCGCTTTCTGTTTAAGGAGGATAGAGAAAACTTCCATAGCAAGTACAAAAAGATAAGGTGATAAAGGATCTCCTTGTCGTATGCCCTTACGACCTTTGAAATAGCCTTCCGGACTTCCATTGACTAATATGGAATATTTTGCAGTATATATGCAAACTCGGATCCACTCAATGACTTTGGGATGAAAGTTCATCATATGGAGCATATCAAGAATGAATTCCCAGCGTATATTGTCATAAGCTTTGCGAATGTCGATCTTCACAGTACTTCTCGGAGAGATATTGGTTCGATGATAGTTGTGAAACAATTCATGGCAGATCAGGATATTGTCGCTTATTTTCCTTCCTTTGATGAAAGCTGATTGATTCGGATCAATCAAACTAGAAAGAGACCCCTTCAATCTATTCGCAATAATCTTGGATATGCATTTATATAGAATGTTGCAGCAAGATATAGGTCGATAATCATTCAGTGAATTAGGCATCCGTACCTTAGGAATAAGCGCAATGCAAGTAGAATTAATCCCTGCTGAAAGTTTGTTAGCTTTGAAAAAGTTTTTGACTGCTTTGATGAAATCAACACCGATTATATTCCAAGTACTCTTGAAAAAACAAGCATTATAACCGTCCGGGCCAGGAGCCTTGAAATCATTCATACTAAATAAAGTCTCCTTTATCTCCTCATCTGTTATGTCTCGCGCCATATCACCTTTCTGAAGTTCAGATAAGGCTTTATCAAATTTGACTGCCTTTATAATATCGCTATTATACTGTCTATCCTCCGTACCCAATTGATTTTTGAAATGCCCAATTATCTCTTCTATAACCTGTTTTGCCTCAGTAATTTTGATGTTGTCCTTAAACAAGCTGAGAATAGAATTACGAGCGCTCCGAGATTTAATAGAATTGTGGAAAAAAACTGAGTTGCTGTCCCCTAACTGCAGCCAGTTTACCCTGGACTTTTGCCGTAGAAACGATTCCTCTGAATTAGCAAGTCTAGCATAATTTCGGATCTTGTCATCCTCGGTCTTGCTGAAATCTTCATCAAAAGGTTGGGCTTGAATCTTGGTCTGAATATCATCGAGCTCTTTCTTAGCTATAATCACCCTATTTTTCAAATTGTTGAACTGAGCAAAGTTCCATGCTTTGAGTCTGATCTTCAACAGCTTCAATTTCTGAGTGATGCGAAACATAGGATTGCCCAAAATATCAATATTCTAGACCTCTTGCACAAGTCCAAGAAAATTCGGGTGGTCAATCCAGAAGTTAAAAAATCTGAAAGGTTTTCTACCCTTCGGAGATGTACCAAGCCAGTTAACTATCATTGGGCTATGATCAGAGATCCCAGCAGGAAGATAATCCACTGCCACATTGTTGAAACGGTTAATCCATTCTTGGTTAACTAGAGTCCTATCTAGTTTACATAATATTTTTCCAGCCCCCTGTTTTTTGTTATTCCAAGTAAACTTCAGCCCTTTCGATTTCAAGTCCTCCAACCCTGCTGCAAAAAGGCATTCATTGAATTCACTAAGAGCACTGAGATTAGGTGGGAGACCTCCAATCTTTTCATCAAACATTCTGACGACATTGAAATCCCCTGCAACCAGCCAGGGTTCCCGAACAGTAGTCGCCAACGAATTTATAAAATGCCATAATTCCCTTCGGTCTTGCTTGCTATTTTCACCATACACTATAGTCAGCAAGAACTTCTTATCCCCAATAAGATCGCTCACCTTACAGTGAATAGCTTGATTAGTTTTAGATACTGCAACAATGTCTACCATAAGCGGATCCCATAGGAGCCAGATACGGCCCTTAATCGTAGAGCAATAATTCTCCATTGCTGTCCAACCTGGGCAGATCCTTCGTTGAATGCTATCCTTATAAGAGCTTCGAACTTTAGTTTCCAACAAGCCTATTATAGAGAGTTTCTGGCTGTGCACAAAATTCCTGATTTCTCGTTGTTTTTGAGAATCATTCAACCCTCTGACATTCCACACAGATAGTTTATTCATTGGGAAACTTCGTGGATGCTGCTATCCTGGGGACTACCCACTTCATTGGCCTTAGTTTTCCTCTGTAAGCTCAGCGTCATTTCCTTAATGCCTTCCCGGATATGAGAGATCTTCTTAGTCCCTTTTCGCTGTAATATAGACAATTCCTCCTTGCTAAAATCTGAAGGTCCTTGTCTAGGCTTCCCTGCTTCTATTTCTTGTTCCTTCAGGATAAACATATCATTAGAATCTCCAACTCTGTGGATGTCATTATCCAAAACCAGCCCTGTATCATCACGATCACTATTTTCCAACACAGCAAATTTATTGACATTGGTACCATTATCCCCCTTGTCCAAATTTGACCGATCCTCTTGGCCAGGTACAATTAGAGGCTTTGTGGCAGCTAGATCTTTTAGGATTTGAGTATCCTTAGCAGAGCCTGGAGCTTTCTTGCCATGTTGAACTAAGTTCCAACCGTCATCTTCACAGTCGCCTGCAAAATTTGCCTCTGAGGTGACTTTGTCATTGCAGCAAATCTTGGATGCAGGTTTCTTAATCCATTGCTTCTTCATCTTGATCTTGGTATTCAAACATCCATTATCTGAATGACCGAGGCTATTGCATATTGAACATTTCTGAGGTTTCCATGAATATTCTACAGAAACATTAACGATATGTTCCTTTCCAAGGTTTACAGGGATGGTATTCAGATAAGAGCTATCAACATCCACTTCTACACAGACCCTAGCAAAAGACAACCTTGTCCGATTTGCTGTGGCAGAATCAAGACATATAGGTTTGCCGATGGCGCTAGCCACATAACTGATTCCCGTAGGCGTCCATAAGATCTTCGGAAGATTATATAATTGTATCCAGATGGGCAGACTATGAACATTTACAATTTCGGATTCTATATTTTCATGCCATGGGCGGACAACCAAAAGTCTGCCTAGGATAAACCAGGGCCCTTTATCCAAGATCATCTCTCTATCTAAAGTTTCAGAGCACTTCAAATAGATAATTCCATCTTCCTACATCATAACATCCATTGAACCTTGAAGTTTCCACATTTTGGCCAACGTGTTTTTTACCACCGTATACGGTAATTTCTTGCCCACTACTTGACACACCAAGTAATCTTTCCAGGTTACCTTCCCTTCTTCAAGAACTTCATCTGTACACACCACAATCTTTTTCCCTTCCACTATGCTAGGTGCAAAGTAGTTAAGGGATACATTGGGCGCACTATCATTTTTCAGTAACAACGATTTCCACGAACGCTCGACTCTGGAATTGGGAATTGAATTAGTGCCCAGAAGAGGGGGAAAATTTACCTGGTTATCCTGCACTGCAATACCATCGCCCTCCATCGCAGATTGGCCTGCAAGAACAGATTCTTTACCGTTGCAGCAAGTTTGAACCGTCTTGCTCAACAAAAAAGATCCCAAGCCCGATGCAAATCTTGGACAACACGGAGCACTAGCCAAACCAGAACCTGCCGGAGGCAGTCCCATAAGGCCAATGAAACGAACCAAGATTACGAATCCTGCCTTCACATCCGCTTCCCTTTGTTTGTGGTCCGCAGAAATCGCAAAACACGAGGGAAAATTGGAAATCAGTAGAATCAGAATCCAGAACCAGGACCAAGATTGAAAGAAAAAGAAAAAGAAAAGGGGCAAGCACCCGATCTGAATCCTACAGATTGAACAAAAAGAAATTGCCAAATGGTTGGACAGACAAAAGAAAAATCTCCTGAAAAACCCCAAAAAAATAAAAATTCTCTCCAAAAAAAAATTCTCTCCAAAAAAATTCTCTCCAAAAAAAAATATTCTCCACCAAAAGAAAATCAAACTCAGTTTGTGTGTTACATTCCTAAGCCTGTAACTAGTGACTTGTTCTCAACCGGACCTCGTAATTTGACTCTATATCTTCTATTACAATTGTTTAAACACATTTGAAGTGTTGGAGCAAGATTCGGGACAGTCGAAACAAGTTTGCTCCATTCGTCCGTCAATGACTCTAATTGGACTTAGTTTGTGCGTTACATTCCGAAGTCTATAACTAGTGACTTGTTCTCGACCGGACCTCGTAATTTGACCCAATATCTTCTATAACAATTGTTTTAACACATTTGAAGTCTTGGAACAGGATTCGGGACTGTCAAACAAGTTTGCCCCATCCGTGCGTCAATGACTCAAATTGGACTCAGTTTGTGTGTTACATTCCTAAGCTTATAACAAGTGATATTTTCACAACCGAACCTGGTAATTTGACTCAATCTCTTCTATTACAATTGTTTAAAAACATTTGAAGTCTTGGAACAAGATTCGGGACGGTCGAAACAAGTTTGCTCCATCCGTGCGTCAATGTCTCTAATTGGACTCAGTTTGTGTGTTACATTCCTAAGCCTATAACTAGTGACTTGTTCTCAATCGGATCTCGAAATTTGACTCTATATCATCTATTACAATTTTTTAAACACATTTAAAGTGTTGGAACAAGATTCGGGATAGTCGAAACAAGTTTGCTCCATTCGTGCGTCAATGACTCTAATTGGACTTAGTTTGTGCATTACATTCCGAAGTCTATAACTAGTGACTTGTTCTTGACCGGACCTCGTAATTTGACCCAATATCTTCTATAACAATTGTTTAAACACATTTGAAGTCTTGGAACAAGATTTGGGACGGTCGAAACAAGTTTGCTCCATCCGTGGCTCAATGTCCCTAATTGGATTCAGTTTGTGTGTCACATTCCTAAGCCTATAACTAGTGACTTGTTCTCAACCGGACGTCGTAATTTGACTCAATATCTTCTATTACAATTGTTGAAACACATTTGAATTGTAGGAACAAGATTCAGGACTGTCGAACCAAGTTTGCCCCATCCGTGCGTCAATGACTCTAATTGGACTCAGTTTGTGCGTTACATTCCTAAGCTTATAACAAGTGACTTTTTCGCAACCGGACCACGTAATTTGACTCAATCTCTTACATTACAATTGTTTAAACACATTTGAAGTCTGGAAACAAGATTCGGGACAGTCGAAACAAGTTTGCTCCATCCGTGCGTCAATGTCTCTAATTGGACTTAGTTTGTGCGTTACATTCCGAAGTCTATAACTAGTGACTTGTTCTCGACCAGACCTCGTAATTTGACCCATATATCTTCTATAACAATTGTTTTAACACATTTGAAGTGTTGGAACAAGATTCCGGACAGTCGAAACAAGTTTGCTCCCTTCGTCCGTCAATGACTCTAATTGGACTTAGTTTGGGCGTTACATTCCGAAGTCTATAACTAGTGACTTGTTCTCAACCGGACCTCGTAATTTGACCTAATATCTTCTATAAAAATTGTTTTAACACATTTGAAGTGTTGGAACAAGATTCAGGACTGTCAAACAAGTTTGCCCCATCCGTGCGTCAATGACTCTAATTGGACTCAGTTTGTGCGTTACATTCCGAAGCTTATAACAAGTGACTTTTTCGCAATTGGACCTGGTAATTTGACTCAATCTCTTCAATTATAATTATTTAAACACATTTGAAGTCTTGGAACAAGATTCGGGACGGTCGAAATAAGTTTGCTCCATCCGTGCGTCAATGTCTCTAATTGGATTCAGTTTGTGTGTTACATTCCTAAGCCTATAACAAGTTACTTGTTCTCAACCGGACCTCCTAATTTGACTCAATATCTTCTATTACAATTGTTTAAACACATTTGAAGTGTAGGAACAAGATTCGGGACTGTAGGAACAAGATTCGGGACTGTCGGAACAAGTTTGCCCCATCCGTGCGTCAATGACTCTAATTGGACTCAGTTTGTGCGTTACATTCCTAAGCTTATAACAAGTGACTTTTTCGCAACCGGACCACGTAATTTGACTCAATCTCTTCCATTACAATTGTTTAAACACATTTGAAGTCTGGGAACAAGATTCGGGACAGTCGAAACATGTTTGCTCCATCCGTGCGGGAATGTCTCTAATTGGACTCAGTTTGTGCGTTACATTCCTAAGCTTATAACAAGTGATTTTTCCACAACCGAACCTGGTAATTTGACTCAATCTCTATTATTACAATTGTTTAAACACATTTGAAGTCTTGGAACAAGATTCGGGACGGTCGAAACAAGTTTGCTCCATCCGTTTGTCAATGTCTCTAATTGGACTCAGTTTGTGTGTTACATTCCTAAGCCTATAACTAGTGACTTGTTCTCAACCGGATTTCGTAATTTGACTCTATATCTTCTATTACAATTGTTTAAACACATTTGAAGTGGTGGAACAAGATTCGGGATAGTCGAAACAAGTTTGCTCCATTCGTGCGTCAATGACTCTAATTTGACTTAGTTTGGGCGTTACATTCCGAAGTCTATAACTAGTGACTTGTTCTCAACCGGACCTCGTAATTTGACCCAATATCTTCTATAACAATTGTTTTAACACATTTGAAGTCTTGGAACAAGATTTGGGACGGTCGAAACAAGTTTGCTACATCCGTGCGTCAATGTCCCTAATTGGATTCAGTTTGTGTGTCACATTCCTAAGCCTATAACTAGTGACTTGTTCTCAACTGGACCTCGTAATTTGACTCTATAACTTCTATTACAATTGTTTAAACACATTTGAAGTCTTAGAACACGGGACAGTCGAAACAAGTTTGCTCCTTCCGTGCGTCAATGTCTCTAATTGGACTCAGTTTGTGTGTTACATTCCTAAGCCTATAACTAGTGACTTGTTCTCAACCGGACCTCGTTATTTGACTCAATATCTTCTATTACAATTGTTTAAACACATTTGAAGTGTTGGAACAAGATTCGGGACTGTCAAACAAGTTTGCTCCATTCGTGCGTCAATGACTCTAATTGGACTTAGTTTGTGCGTTACATACCGAAGTCTATAACTAGTGACTTGTTCTCGACCGGACCTCGTAATTTGACCCAATATCTTCTATAACAATTGTTTTAACACATTTGAAGTGTTGGAACAAGATTCGGGACTGTCAAACAAGTTTGCCCCATCCGTGCGTCAATGACTCTAATTCGACTAAGTTTGTGCGTTACATTCCGAAGCTTATAACAAGTGACTTTTTCGCAACCGGACCTGGTAATTTGACTCAATCTCTTCCATTACATTTGTTTAAACACATTTTAGGTCTTGGAACAAGATTCGGGACGGTCAAAACAAGTTTGCTCCATCCCTGCGTCAATGTCTCTAATTGGATTCAGTTTGTGTCTCACATTCCCAAGCCTATAACTAGTGACTTGTTCTCAATCGGACCTCGTAATTTGACTCAATATCTTATATTACAATTGTTTAAACACATTTGAAGTGTAGGAACAAGATTCGGGACTGTCGTAACAAGTTTGCCCCATCCGTGCGTCAATGACTCTAATTGGACTCAGTTTGTGCGTTACATTCCTAAGCTTATAACAAGTGACTTTTTCGCAACCGGACCACGTAATTTGACTCAAACTCTTCCATTACAATTGTTTAAACACATTTGAAGTTTGGGAACAAGATTCGGGACGGTCGAAACAAGTTTCCTCCATCCGTGCGTTAATGTCTCTACTTGAACTAAGTTTGTGTGTTACATTCCGAAGCCTATAACTCATGACTTGTTCTCAACCGGACCTCGTAATTTGACTCAATATCTTCTATTAAAATTTTTTAAACACATTTGAAGTGTTGGAACAAGATTCGGGACAGTCGAAACAAGTTTGCTCCTTCGTGCATCAATGACTCTAATTGGACTCAGTTTGTGCGTTACATTCCTAAGCCTATAACTAGTGACTTGTTCTCAACCGGACCTTGTAATTTGACTCAATATCTTCTATTACAATTGTTTTAAGATATTTGAAGTGTTGGAACAAGATTCGGGATAGTCGAAACAAGTTTGCTCCATTCGTGCGTCAATGACTCTAATTGGACTTAGTTTGTGCATTACATTCCGAAGTCTATAACTAGTGACTTGTTCTTGACCGGACCTCGTAATTTGACCCAATATCTTCTATAACAATTGTTTTAACACATTTGAAGTGTTGGAACAAGATTCGGGACTGTTAAAGAAGTTTGCCCTATCCGTGCGTCAATGACTCTAATTGGACTCAGTTTGTGCGTTACATTCCGAAGCTTATAACAAGTGACTTTATCGCAACCGGACCTGGTAATTTGACTCAATCTCTTTCATTACAATTATTTAAACACATTTGAAGTCTTGGAACAAGATTCGGGACGGTCGAAACAAGTTTGCTCCATCCGTGCATCAATGTCCCTAATTGGATTCAGTTTGTGTGTCACATTCCTAAGCCTATAACTAGTGACTTGTTCTCAATCGGACCTCGTAATTTGACTCAATATATTCTATTACAATTGTTGAAACACATTTGAATTGTAGGAACAAGATTCAGGACTGTCGAAACAAGTTTGCCCCATCCGTGCGTCAATGACTCTAATTGGACTCAGTTTGTGCGTTACATTCCTAAGCTTATAACAAGTGACTTTTTTGCAACCGGACCACGTAATTTGACTAAATCTCTTCCATTACAATTGTTTAAACACATTTGAAGTCTTAGGACAAGATACGGGACAGTCGAAACAAGTTTGCTCCATCCGTACGTCAATGTCTCTAATTGCACTCAGTTTGTGTGTTACATTCCTAAGCCTATAACTAGTGACTTGTTCGCAACCGGACCTCGTTATTTGACTCAATATCTTCTATTACAATTGTTTAAACACATTTGAATTGTAGGAACAAGATTCGGGACTGTCGGAACAAGTTTGCCCCATCCGTGCGTCAATGACTCTAATTGGACTCAGTTTGTGCGTTACATTCCTAAGGTTATAACAAGTGACTTTTTCGCAACTAGACCACGTAATTTGACTTAATCTCTTCCATTATATTTGTTTAAACACATTTGAAGTCTTGGAACAAGATTCGGGACGGTCGAAACAAGTTTGCTCCATCCATGCGTCAATGTCTCTAATTGGACTCAGTTTGTGTGTCACATTCCTAAGCCTATAACTAGTGACTTGTTCTCAACCGGACCTCTTAATTTGACTCTATATCTTCTATTATAATTGTTTAAACACATTTGAAGTGTTGCAATAAGATTCGGGACAGTCGAAACAAGTTTGCTCCATTCGTGCGTCAATGACTCTAATTGGACTTAGTTTGTGCGTTACATTCCGAAGTCTATAACTAGTCACTTGTTCTCAACTAGACCTCGTAATTTGGCCCAATATCTTCTATAACAATTGTGTTAACACATTTGAAGTGTTGGAACAAGATTCAGAACAGTCGAAACAAGTTTGCTCCATTCGTGCGTCAATGACTCTAATTAGACATAGTTTGGGCGTTACATTCCGAAGTCTATAACTAGTGACTTGTTCTCAACCGGACCTCGTAATTTGACCTAATATCTTCTGTGACAATTGTTTTAACACATTTGAAGTGTTAGAACAAGATTCAGGACTGTCAAACAAGTTTGCCCCATCCGTGCGTCAATGACTCTAATTGGACTTAGTTTGTGGGTTACATTACGAAGCTTATAACAAGTGACTTTTTCGCAATCGAACCTGGTAATTTGACTCAATCTTTTCCATTACAATTGTTTAAACACATTTGAAGTCCTGGAACAAGATTCGGGTTGGTCGAAACAAGTTTGCTCCATCCGTGCGTCAATGTCTCTAATTGGATTCAGTTTGTGTGTTACATTCCTAAGCCTATAACAAGTGACTTGTTCTCAACCGGACTTCCTAATTTCACTCAATATCTTCTATTACAATTGTTTAAACACATTTGAATTGTTGGAACAAGATTCGGGACAGTCGAAACAAGTTTGCTCCATTCGTGCGTCAATGACTCTAATTGGACTCAGTTTGGGCGTTACATTCCGAAGCCGATAACTAGTGACTTGTTCTCAACTTGACCTCGTAATTTGACTCAATATCTTCTATTACAATTGTTTTAAGACATTTAAAGTGTTGGAACAAGATTCGGGACTGTCGAAACAAGTTTGCCCCATCCGTGGGTCAATGACTCTAATTGGACTCAGTTTGTGCGTTACATTCCTAAGCTTATAACAAGTGACTTTTTCACAATCGAGCCTGGTAATTTGACTCAATCTCTTCCATTACAATTGTTTCAACACATTTGAAGTCTTGGAACAAGATTCGGGACGGTCGAAACAAGTTTGCTCTATCCGTGCGTCAATGTCTCCAATTGGACTCAGTTTGTGTGTTACATTCCTAAGCCTGTAACTAGTGACTTGTTCTCAACCGGACCTCGTAATTTGACTCTATATCTTCTATTACAATTGTTTAAACACATTTGAAGTGTTGGAGCAAGATTCGGGACAGTCGAAACAAGTTTGCTCCATTCGTGCGTCAATGACTCTAATTGGACTTAGTTTGTGCGTTACATTCCGAAGTCTATAACTAGTGACTTGTTCTCGACCGGACCTCGTAATTTGACCCAATATCTTCTATAACGATTGTTTTAACACATTTGAAGTGTTGGAACAAGATTCGGGACTGTCAAACAAGTTTGCCCCATCCGTGCGTCAATGACTCAAATTGGACTCAGTTTGTGCGTTACATTCCTAAGCTTATAACAAGTGATTTTTTCACAACCGAACCTGGTAATTTGACTCAATATCTTCTATTACAATTGTTTAAACACATTTGAAGTGTTGGAACAAGATTCGGGATAGTCGAAATAAGTTTGCTTTATTCGTGCGTCAATGACTCTAATTGGACTCAGTTTGTGTGTTACATTCCTAAGCCTATAACTAGTGACTTGTTCTCAACCGGACCTCGTTATTTGACTCAATATCTTCTATTACAATTGTTTAAACACATTTGAAGTGTAGGAACAAGATTCGGGACTGTCGGAACAAGTTTGCCCCATCCGTGCGTCAATGACTCTAATTGGACTCAGTTTGTGCGTTACATTCCTAAGGTTATAACAAGTGACTTTTTTTGCAACTGGACTACGTAATTTGCCTCAATCTCTTCCATTATAATTGTTTAAACACTGATATTCGCTCAAAAGTGCTTATTTTAAGCAATTATCCTTTTAGCGTATTGCATTCTCCTACGTAAAATACTCTATTTACCTACTTTTCTACGTAAGAGTCTCTTGTGTTGCGTAGAACACACTTTTCTGGACGAAATGGTATATTTGCATGCATTAAACACATTTTCGGAAGTCTAGATATTAAGCCGTTCTGATAAAGTCTCATTACGCGCTTCTTCTGTCGCAGGAAACCCCGATGGGACGATTCTCGAGACTTGTGGGCCCAAATCGATCATGAAAGCCCATTATCAAAGCTTAAAGAGCCCACATGCTATGACTAGAAGATATGGGCCAAATATGAGCTGAATAAGAGGACCAAAAAGCCGGCCCAAAGAACGAAGAGAGCAGGAGAGCCAATGACCAAGAGACGGACCAAAGCGTTTAAAGCCACATGAGTCAGCAAAGAATGATAGTCGACTCTACTGGAGAAGCGTGAGGATGGTCACAGTGAAGACCAGGGTTCCAGACCCTCCGCCAGTGCTTTTCTCTCTATTTTCTGATACTTTTTCTCTCATCTCTCCTTATTCTCTATCTCTCTTCATCTCTCGGTCCTCGAATCTACTGACCTAACCCCAGAACTCCTGCCCATCGGCTCTATCTCATCTCCCTTAGCTTTTTGACCATTGGATCTTCCATCGGACCGTTGGATCTCTCTAGATCCGTCGATTTACCAATCTGGGTCCCAATCAAGTCACCATCCATCCGATCGCCATCAGACTGTCTGTCACATCATCTTGTGAGACGATGGACATCATCAATCCATGTGGGCCAGTAGCCGGGCCCATCATCATCGACCCGCTGTCCGACCAGTTAGTGGACCCCGTGAATTTCCAAAGAATTTTAATTAAATTTTAAAAAATGGGGGGTCCACTAAATGGGGACATTCCCTAAGAAAAAGGAGCATTTTACTTAAAAAAAAATATATATATATATATATATATATATATTTTTTTTTTTATTTTCAAAAATACCCTATTTCCATTAAAGGAAATAGGGAGCTTTATAAGAGGAGGGAGAAGGGTTCGTTCGAACCCTAATCCCCCTCCAATCTCTTCCATTCTCTCCCCCTATCAATCCCGCACGGATCCCTTCACCCTTAGCCCCATTTTCCTTTTCTTCTCCACCTTCTTCTTTTCATCTTCCTCTTTTATTCTCGCCGGAGTTGCAGAACTCCGGCCATCTGCAACTCCATTTTTCTCCCCCGTCTCTCCATCTCCTTTGCCCCAGCAGATCGCCAACACCTTTATAAAACCCAACGGTTGGATCCCAAGTGATTGCAACTTCGGTTGCTGCCTACACCATGTACCACCACCATTTCACACCGCCCTCCACCGGACTGGTGCACCACCGTTCTCATCCCTTGCCGCCTCCATCACACTCTATTTTTGGTGTGCAAACCGCAACACCAGCTACCACCACAGCCGGCCTGCAACTCATATCAAACCCATCTGTTCTACATCTGTCCGCCCTCCTTCTAGCGCCATAAGAAGAGAGGAAGACGTCCCTCTTGCTGCACCACGGTCCAAACCTCACCCTCTCTTAACCGTGATCTGCAACCAACCCATCCGTGCCATTGTCATCACCTGCTGTTCCACTGCTCGCCCTCTCCACTACTTCACCGTCCCAAACAAAAAAGAAAAAAAAAAAAAAGAAGAGAAAAGAGGAAAAGAAGAAAGAAGGGAGAAAGAAATCGTGGTGGTCTTCTCCCTAGACTGGACCGTCTGCCACCACCAGCAACACCGCCTCCTTGCAGCAACTCCTCCAAGCTCTCTGGGAAACTCCTCCATCAAAGCCAACCACCATTGCATTCCCCATTTCAACCACCTCTCTTGCGAGTGGTTATTTATTGGCTACTCCAAAGCCAGCCATGGCCGATCCAAGATGCATCATTCTTAAGGCCGAATCCCTCCATCTCATGGCCGAAAGGTAAGACGTGGTATTTCTCTCTCTAGTTATCGCTTCTTTCTCTAAAAATCTTCTCTCTCTCTAGAAAAGTGAGTTTTCTCTCTCTAGGGTTGACTCACTTTTATTCTCTTTCCCTCTCTAGCTTAATCCGTAGTTCTTTTAGAACTTTAGTGTTTTATTTTCTTTTGAACATTGTAATAACTTTTGAATTTTAAGTGATGAGTTACTTTTATTGATCGTGGTTTGATTTCCTTCATTAGTATTTTTTTGGTAGATTATGATAATTTCTCTCTCTAAAATCAAGCAATCTTGTTTTAATCCAAATACATCAAGATTCTCACCTCTCATGTTTTCCTAATAAAAATCTGTCATTTTATGTTATTGATTGCGTTAACTAAACCCGAGTGCGGATCGACATCCGAAACTTCCCACTGTGCAAGAATTCTAAATTTTGCAGGATAATCGGATAAAAATTACAAATGTGTTGAAGTTAGGGTTTCCGTAACCAACGACGCGGATAATACCTACTTTCAAATGGCGCCGCTGCCGCTCGGGTGTTCGGGAGTGCGAAAAAGGACGTAAAGACGGAATTGGAAAGTTGCTAAAGCGAAAAGCTGCTCAATTTGGCCAGCCCGACCTTTTCGGAAAACTTTCTATTTTTTGTTTTTGTTGATTTTTAGCAGTTTTTAAATTACTATTTTTAATGCCTCGGAAGGCCGAGTGCAATTTGTAATAATTTAAGAATTTTACTGCTTTCCATATAACTGCCAGATCTTGTTCTATGGTTTTTTAGAAACCCTAGATTAAGTGGAAATTACCAAAAAAATTAAAAAATCAAAATTCAAAAAAATTAGGGTTTTATATTCTGCAGATTTTTAGAAATCACCAATCAAGGATTTGCGATTTTTGGAAAGATTCCAAAATCTTGAAACTCTGCTTAATTAGGGTTTCCCCTCTTAGAAGTTTCCTCTTTAGAAGAATTTCTATCTTTAGAAATCTTCCGAATTTGGAAAAGTCTGCAAAAGGAAACACCCCAAATCTAGCAGAATTTCAATTTTGGGAAATTTCCCAAAATTATAAGGGATCTCGCAATCAAATCTTTCTTGGAAGATCTTAATAGTTCGGGAAACTTTCCAATCTAGGTATTTTCCATATGGAAATTACTAAATTTTAACCCATCTCGAACTTGGAAATTAATTCAAAAACTTGCCTAAATCCAGTGCTTGTTCTGTGAACCCTAAAAAGGCAAAGATCTTCCAAATAGAATCCCAAATACCTCGACCGTGCGATCTAACTGTTTCTGCAGGAACACGATCCAGTGTGGGTAGGGAGCGAAAGCTCAAAGAGGTGGAGTCGGGCCCAAGCCCATTAGGATACCCCTCTCTAACCCACGGAGGCGACCTCGTGGCGTGGCCCACGGGAGGTAAGTCTCTATCCTAGCCTTGAGTGCGATACTGCGCCTTTGGGTGCTCATTGCCGCTTGACTATTTGCTTTCGCATCCATATTCTTCGACTTGCGTGCCGTGGCCGTTAATCAATCAACTCTAAGAGAGCAGACCCAGCTCTAAATTGAAACTGGTGGGATTTCATCACCCACCTCATCATTCCAACTGATTTGATCCCAAGGCTCCATTTAATTAAAAAGAATCAAGAAGTAGAGCCAATTAGCCCGGTATTCGAGGAAAAATCCACACAAAGCGAACCTGCTTAACATCCAATCAAAATAAGACCACGAGCGCGGGTCCCTGTTGTCTAACACACCCATAAGTCCCTGCTACTCAAGTACACTGAGCTCGACGTGGCATCTTGGACTATTCGGCGGTTAGTTACGTGTGGACTAGGAACACGCATCAACCCTAGCTTAACCCGAGGGAACACTCTTCTTATACACTTGACCAATCCGGTTAGTCTGGGACGTACTTAAGTCAGCCATTGTGCCGCACGTCTGTCTAGGCTTCGGATTGCCTTGTTGTTAACTAGAGTTAGTACTAAAGGATTCGCTCTGAAGAGTGTAGCCTGGTGAGAACTTCTGAGTGTAAAATAGTTAGTCCGGCGGTTAAAAGATAAACTAGTGGTCCGCCCACTGTCATAATCTACTCTAGCCCCAAAACTAACAAAGATAATTCCTAAAATATATCCTGATTGCTTAGAATAGGATTATCTGTGCTTGGTGTGCATCATTTAGGATAGTGTTCCTCTCTGGCAACTTTTTGCCAAGTATAGAGCTTGCCTCATTCGCGTATGCCCGTTTGGAATCGTCCGAACAAACGCTTGGTTCGATCTGAGAATCACGTACCTACAGTGAATCCTCTACTGAATTCTTCCCCATCTCTTTCCCCACCCGCCTCCCCCAGTTCTACTACCTTTGTAGTCATGGCAGTCGAACGACCTCTTATCGAGACGTTCGCCCCTATCTCTGCGAATCCACCCACTTGCATTATTCTCCCACCTACTACGGCGGTACAGTTTGAGATCAGACCGCAGACGATCCAAATGCTGCCTACCTTTCGTGGTCTCCCAAGAGAAGACCCATATTCCCATATTAGGGAATTCCAACATGTCATCCTACTTTTCAAGAATCAGAACCTCGATGATGACAATGTGCGTCTGCGAGTTTTTCCATTCTCGCTCAAAGACCGAGCCTCAGATTGGCTCTACTCCTTACCCGCTGATTCAATCAGCAGTTGAAAAGAATTGGTGGGCAAATTCATGTCTAAATTCTACCCCATGACTCGGACCAACCAAATGAAGCAACTCATCCAGGACTTTCGACAGAAGTCCGATGAGAAATTTTTTGATGCGTGGGATAGATTCCAAGACTACCTGACTAAGTGTCCCCACCATAGCATCGACAAGGGCAATCTTGTCCACGTCTTCTATAAGGGACTTACTGATGAGTCCCGGACCATGGTAGAGTCAATGTGCCAAGGAAAATTCCTGCACCAAACTCCGACCGATGCATACAAATTCTTGGGAGAGTTAGGAGAAAACTCTCAACATTGGACGACTGACTCAGAGTTTAGTCGAACCACTTCGGTCCAAAGGACAACCAAGGGACATGATGCTACAGCTGATACTGAGCTTCGATCTGTCATTCAAGAGTTGAGCAAGTCAGTCTCGGCACTGGCTGTGTCTGTACAAAAGCCTACTCAACAATCTACCCCAGTCATGCATGTGGGACACGAGAGCCCTATGGAATCCTGCACCCTCTGTCTGCAACCCTCCCATACTACTGAGCATTGTCCTTTGAATGAAGGATGGTCTAATCCTCTTCAGGAAGAAGTTTGTGCTTTCAGCACATACAAACCACCCACTCAGAACTCGTATAGTCAATCTTATCATCCGGACACGAGAAACCACCCTAACTTCTCTTGGAGGCCTCAGTCTACTCAACCACAAGCTCAACCTCCGCGTCAGCCTCAGGGCATGTATCCTCCAGGGTTCAATCAACCCAATAGGCAATTCAATCAAGGACAATACCAGCAGAATCAGTACCCATCTAATCAGAACCAGCAGTTCCAACAGGGTCAATACTTTGGACAACAGAGCACATTTCAGAATCAGCAAAGAGTTCCCCAGAACTTTCAGAACCAACAGATTGTCCCAACTAATTCTTCGGCCTATAACTATAATGCCCCGATGAGCTCGAGTCGCGAATTGGTGCCTCAGCTCCCATTAGCTGCCCCCCAACAGTCGGTCCCCAAACTTGGTATTGAGGACCTTCTAGCTCAACTCATTACTCAATCTATGCAACGCCTAGAGCAACAGCAACAGCAATCCATGCTTCGTCTAGAGCAACGCTTAGGTAACCTGGAAGCTGAGAAAGCTAAAGGCATCTTCCCTAGCCAACCCATCGCTAACCCAAAAGAAAATTCCAAAGGAGCAGTATATGAGATCGGTTCCCAATCTCAAAGCCAGAATGAGAATTGTCAAGGGGAGGTGCAAGCTGTAACCACCCTACGATCTGGAAAAACTGTGGACATGGGAGTCCAACCACCACCGGTGCCATCTCCAGCACCCATCACTCGCACCGTGGAAACTAGTCCAAATCCTACCTCTGCTTCTTCTACCTCTGCACCAACATCAGATATCCCTGTGCAGAAATCTAAGGCTAAAGACAAATACATTTGTCGAGTAAAGCCTCCCTTCCCGGACAGACTTGTCCAAGATAAGCGGGATCAGCAATTCTCTGAGATCTTAGATGTCTTTAAAGACGTCCAGATCAATATCCCATTCCTTTCTGCTATCAAGCAAATCCCTTCCTATGCCAAATTCCTCAAGGACTTGTGCACAGTTAAGCGACGTACGCATGTACCCAAAGCTGCCTTCTTGGCCGAAAAAGCTACCGCGTTCATTCAACGCAATAGTGTGATCAAACACAAGGATCCAGGTAGCCCAACTGTCCAATGTGAAATTAGAGACAACTTTAGCTGCACTGCCTTGCTAGATTTAGGGGCTAGCGTTAACCTCATACCATTCTCGGTATATCAGCAGTTAGGACTGAAAGATATGAAGCCTACCAATGTCACCCTGAAATTGGCTGATCAGTCCATCAAGATTCCAAGAGGAATCATTGAAGATGTCCTAGTAAAAGTCGCTGACTTTTATTATCCTGTGGACTTTATCATTCTAGACACCGAGCTGTGTCAGGATAACCGCATTCCGGTCATCTTAGGCCGTCCATTCCTTGCCACCGCGAACGCACACATCGGGTGCCGGGACGAAAACATGTCCATTGCTTTCGGTAACCTCAAAGCTGAGGTCAACATCTTTCGTTTAATGCAACAAGATGCCGATCGCGATGTGGCCGATGAAATGTGTGCCGTTGAGAGTCTAATCCCGGACTCCACCGAAGATATTCTTAAGCAGTGTCTAGAACACTTTGGAGCTGACTTTGCAACAGAATCAGCTATTTCTGATCTCAATGATCTTTTGGAGACTGCTCCACTGATAGAGATCCCCGCTCTACTCATCGAGTTCGAGCCTCTGATAACCATGGCCAGAGAACCTATCATTCCTTTACCTACTGAAGTCAAACCTCTTCAATCCGTGTCTTCTGTGACACCTATTTCTACTCCATCTGCTCCAATATTGGAGCTCAAGCCAATTCCAACATATCTTTCCTATGCCTATCTTGGTCCTAAGGAAACCTACCCTGTCATTATTGCTTCCGCTTTGTCTGAGAGTGAACGTAAAAAACTTCTCGAGCTGCTCAACGAGCACAAATCTGCGATAGGTTGGACTATAGATGATATTCGTGGCATAGACCCCTCGGTGTGCCAACATCACATCTATCTTGAGGATGAATCCAAAACCTCTCGAGAACACCAGCGGAGGTTGAACCCTGTCTTGAAGGATGTAGTCCAGGACGAGGTCCTTAAACTGTTAGATGCGGGTATCATTTACCCCATCTCCGATAGCAAATGGGTGAGTCCTATTCATGTCATCCCTAAAAAGGCAGGATTCACAGTTGTGGAAAATGAGAACAAGGAAATGGTCACCCAGCGCCTGAAGAAAGGGTGGAGAGTCTGCATCGATTACCGACGACTCAACACCAACACTAGGAAGGACCATTTTCCTTTACCCTTCATAGACCAAATGTTGGAGAGACTAGCAGGTCACTCCTATTACTGCTTCCTCGATGGTTACTTAGGGTATAATCAAATACCCATCACCCTTGAGGATCACGAGAAGACAACTTTCACCTGTCCCTTTGGCACTTTTGCCTACAAGCGCATGCCCTTTGGCCTCTGCAATGCACCCGCGACCTTTCAAAGGTGTATGATGAGCATATTCTCTGACATGGTGGAAAAATTCCTCGAAGTCTTTATGGATGACTTCTCAGTCTTTGGGTCATCCTTTGATGACTGTCTGAACCATCTAGGGCTTGTACTTCAACGCTGTCAGGACAAGCGACTTGTCCTCAATTGGGAGAAATGCCACTTCATGGTGAAGAAGGGCATTGTTCTGGGACATGTCATTTCCCATCAGGGCATTGAGGTCGACAAAGCTAAAATCGATATCATCTCGACCTTGCCCATTCCTAAGTCCGTACGTGACATCCGGTCCTTTTTGGGACACGGAGGATTCTATAGGCGATTCATCAAGGACTTCTCTCAAATCGCTCGACCTCTGTCCCATCTTCTGGCTAAAGATAGTCCTTTCGACTTTAATGCTGACTGTGTCAAGGCATTTGAGCGTCTCAAATCTGAGCTCACTACTGCGCCCATTATCCGTCCCCCGAACTGGACTCTACCTTTCGAGGTAATGTGCGATGCTTCTGACTACGCATTAGGCGCCGTTCTAGGGCAGAGAGTTGACAAAAGGTCACACGTGATCTACTACGCGAGCAAAACTCTTAACTCTGCCCAAATGAATTACTCCACCACTGAGAAAGAACTCCTGGCGGTAGTCTTTGCCCTTGATAAATTCCGTCAGTACCTCTTAGCCACTAAGGTGGTCGTGTACACTGATCATGCAGCCCTTCGTTATCTCATGTCGAAAAAGGAAACCAAGCCTCGATTAATTCGATGGATTCTCTTACTGCAGGAATTCGACCTCGAGATTAAGGATAAGAAAGGAACTGAGAATATAGTGGCTGATCACTTGTCTAGACTGACTTTAGAGTCATCCTTCGACACCCAGCCCATCCCTGAGACCTTTCCAGATGAACAACTGTTCGCCATTTCTGTTAATCCTTGGTATGCGGACATTGTCAACTACCTTGTCACCGAAGAAATGCCTTCACATTGGTCAAAACAGGACAAAAGCCAATTCCTAGCAAGAGTTAAGTACTACTCTTGGGATGACCCTTATTTGTATAAATACTGTCCTGACCAGATCATTCGTCTCTGTGTCCCTGAGTCGGACCAACTCAATATCTTGTCCTCATGTCATGACCAACCTTGTGGTGGTCATTTCAGCACTAAGAAGACTGTAGAAAAAGTGCTGCAATGCGGATTCTACTGGCCCACATTATTTAAAGATGCCCACATCTACAGCAAAACCTGTCCTAATTGCCAGCATCTAGGCCGCATCTCCCAGAGGAACATGATGCCCCTAACTCCCATCCAGGTCGATGAAATATTTGACATTTGGGGCATCGACTTCATGGGCCCCTTTCCAGTTTCCTATGGTTTTGAGTACATTCTCCTTGCGGTAGACTATGTATCCAAATGGATAGAAGCCATTCCCACCAAGACCAATGACCACAAAGTGGTGGTCAAATTCCTAAAGGAGTTCATCTTCGCCAGATTCGGTGCCCCTAAGGCCATCATTAGTGATGGGGGCACCCATTTCTGCAATAGGATATTCGAGAAATTAATGAAAAAGTATGGGGTAACCCACAAGGTTGCCCTAGCTTATCATCCGTAGACTAGTGGTCAAGTGGAGGTTTCTAATCGTCAGATCAAGCAGATCTTGGAGAAGACAGTCAATACCACACGTAAAGACTGGTCTACTCGTCTCACTGATGCTTTATGGGCATACAGAACCGCCTACAAGACCCCACTCAATATGTCTCCCTATCGTCTCGTCTTTGGGAAACCTTGTCATCTACCGGTAGAGATTGAACATCGTGCCCTGTGGGCCATTAAGAAACTCAACTTCGACCTCGACTCTGCAGGGGAGGAGAGAAAACTTCAAATGAATGAGTTAGAAGAACTCAGAAATGATGCCTACAACTTGTCCAAGAATTACAAAGCAAAAATGAAGTGGATACATGACAAGAGCATCCTCAGGAAAGAGTTTTATCCAGGACAGAAGGTCCTTCTTTATAATTCTCGTCTCCATTTCTTCCCTGGGAAACTGAAATCTAGGTGGACCGGTCCTTATACGGTCACCGCAGTCACACCCTTTGGGGCAATAACTATTGAGGATCCCAAGGATCACTCCTCATTCCAGGTAAATGGCCAGCGTCTTAAACAGTTCCATGAACTTGACGTATTGTTCATTCAGACTTTTGAGATCGATCTCATCGATCCTGTTTATGTCGACTGATGATCCACTCAGTCTCCTGTGCTCCAACTTGGTTGGGGGTGCCTGTCACCCCCGTCATGTCTGGCTGAAGACATAAAACTTAGCGCTTTCGGAAAGGCAATTCCGATATTCCTAGAGTACATGAGTCTCATGCATTTGTTATTATTGTTATATCTTTGGAAATGCAGGTACATTCATTCTTCCGATAATAAGGTATCACTCACTATCGAGTTTCTCCTGACTTGGTAACATCCTCCCTGATCTTTTGCATCATCATCATCGATTTTTCATCATTTTATGTCCCGGTCATGATCACCGAGGACGGTGCTGTATTTTGGTTGGGGGTGGGTATTTACCAAAACTCATGTCTTGAAAAAAAAAAAAAAAAAAAAAAAAAAAAAACTCATTTTTGGGGTGATTTCCGATGTTCTCCAAAAGTTTTCTAGAATTTCAAAAATGTGTCAAATACCCTGACTTTGATTAGCTAAAAACCTTCGTTAAGTCAGTATTGAGGATGTCAATTTTTGTTTAAAGTTAGCGTCGAGTCAAGTCAGGCGTGACTACAGCAGGTTTGAAAACTCAGAAAAACTCAGATTTGGCACAATTGTACACTATCAACATCAGAGTCATCCTAAGTTTTGAAACTCTAGAGATCCTGTGAGAATAATTGTGGAGACCTAACCCAGTGAGCTTTCGAGCCTTTAATCATTTCAGAGAGTTATACAATAATCCTGAGTCAATGGATGACTCACTATTCTTCATGCCTGCAATATTCGTTGAGAGATCTCATTATCTTTTGCTTCGATCATAAAACTCGGAACGACATCAACATTGGATTACTACGACAGAACCTTCTCTATATCCAGTCAAGACAGTATACATGATAGTGCAAACCCTAGAAAATGATTTAGGCCATTTTTTCTGAACCATTCAGCCTTTTTACTCACCTGAATTATACTTCACTAGAAACCCCTTGAACCTTTCTATAAAAGCCTTTTATTTGCAAACCCATCAACCTAAAATCCAGTCCAGCTACGAAACATGACTGGCTACCCTTATTTTGAGATGGACAAAAGAATAACTGATGTGGGTGTACCGTGAAAAGAAAAGTAAAGAAGAAGAATCAAAAGGAAAAGAAAGTGGTTCAAGCTGAAAACAAAATATGAAAAGAAAGTATGAAGAAGGGCTGAAAAGAAATGGAGCAGTCTCAGAAATATCAAGAAAAAGAGAAAAATACGAAAAAAGGAAAAAGAACCAGATAATGGTGTTACGCCGCAGGAAAAATTCAAGAAAATGGCAATATCCTCTCAAGATCTTTGAAATCCTGTATTCCTTTATCTCTCTACACCTGACCTAAGCCTCATTATAACCCAGGAAAGTCCTACTTGATTCTAGGATAGTACGATCATAAAATGTGGAGATTGGAGAAAGAGAAGCTATAGAGTTTGATCTGACGTTCCCGAGTGAAGTGGTATTCCAATCATGAGATCTTCTGTTAAAGATGTCCTTCCTTCAAATAATACATATGTGAGATCTTTGCTTTCATATATCAACACATCTCCTCACATATAAATTGAGAGAAAAGAAGAAAACCCTTCTTGTGTGATTCTATTCTGAGTGCTAAACATGTGAGATTTGAGGTCGAGGCATAAAAACTTAGAGGTGATTTGGAAATTTTTACTGTAGGATGATGAGAATGTTGAGCACACACACACGCAGAGTCTGACTATTCTGGGTCATGATTATCAGTCTGTAGTCTTGCCAAAACTTTCCAACTCTTCGCTAGCATGTAACTGTTTTTGCATCCATTCAATGATTTGACGAACGGTGTTTTCCCGGAGCTAATATGAAAAAGTGTGCAGCATGTGCAGAGCCATTTTAAGCTCATTTATTTCGCACTAATTGCCAAGGATTGGCAATATGCTGGTTGGGGGTTGTGATATTCGCTCAAAAGTGCTTATTTTAAGCAATTATCCTTTTAGCGTATTGCATTCTCCTACGTAAAATACTCTATTTACCTACTTTTCTACGTAAGAGTCTCTTGTGTTGCGTAGAACACACTTTTCTGGACGAAATGGTATATTTGCCTGCATTAAACACATTTTTGGAAGTCTAGATATTAAGCCGTTCTGATAAAGTCTCATTACGCGCTTCTTCTGTCGCAGGAAACCCCGATGGGACGATTCTCGAGACTTGTGGGCCCAAATCGATCATGAAAGCCCATTATCAAAGCTTAAAGAGCCCACATGCTATGACTAGAAGATATGGGCCAAATATGAGCTGAATAAGAGGACCAAAAAGCCGGCCCAAAGAACGAAGAGAGCAGGAGAGCCAATGACCAAGAGACGGACCAAAGCGTTTAAAGCCACATGAGTCAGCAAAGAATGATAGTCGACTCTACTGGAGAAGCGTGAGGATGGTCACAGTGAAGACCAGGGTTCCAGACCCTCCGCCAGTGCTTTTCTCTCTATTTTCTGATACTTTTTCTCTCATCTCTCCTTATTCTCTATCTCTCTTCATCTCTCGGTCCTCGAATCTACTGACCTAACCCCAGAACTCCTGCCCATCGGCTCTATCTCATCTCCCTTAGCTTTTTGACCATTGGATCTTCCATCGGACCGTTGGATCTTCAATCGGACCGTTGGATCTCTCTAGATCCGTCGATTTACCAATCTGGGTCCCAATCAAGTCACCATCCATCCGATCGCCATCAGACTGTCTGTCACATCATCTTATGAGACGATGGACATCATCAATCCATGTGGGCCAGTAGCCGGGCCCATCATCATCGACCCGCTGTCCGACCAGTTAGTGGACCCCGTGAATTTCCAAAGAATTTTAATTAAATTTTAAAAAATGGGGGGTCCACTAAATGGGGACATTCCCCAAGAAAAAGGAGCATTTTACTTAAAAAAATATATATATATATATATATATATATTTTTTTTTTTATTTTCAAAAATACCCTATTTCCATTAAAGGAAATAGGGAGCTTTATAAGAGGAGGGGGAAGGGTTCGTTCGAACCCTAATCCCCCTCCAATCTCTTCCATTCTCTCCCCCTATCAATCCCGCACGGATCCCTTCACCCTTAGCCCCATTTTCCTTTTCTTCTCCACCTTCTTCTTTTCATCTTCCTCTTTTATTCTCGCCGGAGTTGCAGAACTCCGGCCATCTGCAACTCCATTTTTCTCCCCCGTCTCTCCATCTCCTTTGCCCCAGCAGATCGCCAACACCTTTATAAAACCCAACGGTGGGATCCCAAGTGATTGCAACTTCGGTTGCTGCCTACACCATCTACCACCACCGTTTCACACCGCCCTCCACCGGACTGGTGCACCACCGTTCTCATCCCTTGCCGCCTCCATCACACTCCATTTTTGGTGTGCAAACCGCAACACCAGCTACCACCACAGCCGGCCTGCAACTCATATCAAACCCATCCGTTCTACATCTGTCCGCCCTCCTTCTAGCGCCATAAGAAGAGAGGAAGACGTCCCTCTTGCTGCACCACGGTCCAAACCTCAGCCTCTCTTAACCGTGATCTGCAACCAACCCATCCGTGCCATTGTCATCACCTGCTGTTCCACTGCTCGCCCTCTCCACTACTTCACCGCCCCAAACAAAAAAGAAAAAAAAAAAAAAAGAAGAGAAAAGAGGAAAAGAAGAAAGAAGGGAGAAAGAAATCGTGGTGGTCTTCTCCCTAGACTGGACCGTCTGCCACCACCAGCAACACCGCCTCCTTGCAGCAACTCCTCCAAGCTCTCTGGGAAACTCCTCCATCAAGGCCAACCACCATTGCATTCCCCATTCCAACCACCTCTCTTGCGAGTGGTTATTTATTGGCTACTCCAAAGCCAGCCATGGCCGATCCAAGATGCATCAT
Source organism: Euptelea pleiosperma (assembly GCA_035048495.1). NCBI lineage: Eukaryota > Viridiplantae > Streptophyta > Magnoliopsida > Ranunculales > Eupteleaceae > Euptelea > Euptelea pleiosperma. Next base: position 55,331,719 of record CM068543.1, read on the forward strand.
TCTTAAGGCCGAATCCCTCCATCTCATGGCCGAAAGGTAAGATGTGGTATTTCTCTCTCTAGTTATCGCTTCTTTCTCTAAAAATCTTCTCTCTCTCTAGAAAAGTGAGTTTTCTCTCTCTAGGGTTGACTCACTTTTATTCTCTTTCCCTCTCTAGCTTAATCCGTAGTTCTTTTAGAACTTTAGTGTTTTATTTTCTTTTGAACATTGTAATAACTTTCGAATTTTAAGTGATGAGTTACTTTTATTGATCGTGGTTTGATTTCCTTCATTAGTATTTTTTTGGTAGATTATGATAATTTCTCTCTCTAAAATCAAGCAATCTTGTTTTAATCCAAATACATCAAGATTCTCACCTCTCATGTTTTCTTGATAAAAATCTGTCATTTTATGTTATTGATTGCGTTAACTAAACCCGAGTGCGGATCGACATCCGAAACTTCCCACTGTGCAAGAATTCTAAATTTTGCAGGATAATCGGATAAAAATTACAAATGTGTTGAAGTTAGGGTTTCCGTAACCAACGACGCGGATAATACCTACTTTCAAACACATTTGAAGTCTGGGAACAAGATTCGGGACGGTCGAAACAAGTTTCCTCCATCCGTGCGTTAATGTCTCTACTTGAACTCAGTTTGTGTGTTACATTCCGAAGCCTATAACTCATGACTTGTTCTCAACCGGACCTCGTAATTTGACTCAATATCTTCTATTACAATTTTTTAAACACATTCGAAGTGTTGGAACAAGATTCGGGACAGTCGAAACAAGTTTGCTCCATTCGTGCATCAATGACTCTAATTGGACTCAGTTTGTGCGTTACATTCCTAAGCCTATAACTAGTGACTTGTTCTCAACCGGACCTCGTAATTTGACTCAATATCTTCTATTACAATTGTTTTAAGACATTTGAAGTGTTGGAACAAGATTCGGGATAGTCGAAACAAGTTTGCTCCATTCGTGCGTCAATGACTCTAATTCGACTTAGTTTGTGCATTACATTCCGAAGTCCATAACTAGTGACTTTTTCTTGACCGGACCTCGTAATTTGACCCAATATCTTCTATAACAATTGTTTTAACACATTTGAAGTGTTGGAACAAGATTCGGGACTGTCAAAGAAGTTTGCCCCATCCGTGCGTCAATGACTCTAATTGGACTCAGTTTGTGCGTTACATTCCGAAGCTTATAACAAGTGACTTTTTTGCAACCGGACTTGGTAATTTGACTCAATCTCTTTCATTACAATTATTTAAACACATTTGAAGTCTTGGAACAAGATTCGGGACGGTCGAAACAAGTTTGCTCCATCCGTGCGTCAATGTCCCTAATTGGATTCAGTTTGTGTGTCACATTCCTAAGCCTATAACTAGTTACTTGTTCTCAACCGGACCTCGTAATTTGACTCAATATCTTCTATTACAATTGTTGAAACACATTTGAATTGTAGGAACAAGATTCAGGACTGTCGAAACAAGTTTGCCCCATCCGTGCGTCAATGACTCTAATTGGACTCAGTTTGTGCGTTACATTCCTAAGCTTATAACAAGTGACTTTTTTGCAACCGGACCACGTAATTTGACTAAATCTCTTTCATTACAATTGTTTAAACACATTTGAAGTCTTAGGACAAGATTCGGGACTGTCGAAACAAGTTTGCTCCATCCGTACGTCAATGTCTCTAATTGCACTCAGTTTGTGTGTTACATTCCTAAGCCTATAACTAGTGACTTGTTCGCAACCGGACCTCGTTATTTGACTCAATATCTTTTATTACAATTGTTTAAACACATTTGAAGTGTAGGAACAAGATTCGGGACTGTCGGAACAAGTTTGCCCCATCCGTGCGTCAATGACTCTAATTGGACTCAGTTTGTGCGTTACATTCCTAAGGTTATAACAAGTGACTTTTTCGCAACTAGACCACGTAATTTGACTCAATCTCTTCCATTATAATTGTTTAAACACATTTGAAGTCTTGGAACAAGATTCGTGACGGTCGAAACAAGTTTGCTCCATCCATGCGTCAATGTCTCTAATTGGACTCAGTTTGTGTGTTACATTCCTAAGCCTATAACTAGTAACTTGTTCTCAACCGGACCTCGTAATTTGACTCTATATCTTCTATTATAATTGTTTAAACACATTTGAAGTGTTGCAACAAGATTCGGGACAGTCGAAACAAGTTTGCTCCATTCGTGCGTCAATGACTCTAATTGGACTTAGTTTGTGCGTTACATTCCGAAGTCTATAACTAGCGACTTGTTCTCGACCGGACCTCGTAATTTGACCCAATATCTTCTATAACAATTGCGTTAACACATTTGAAGTGTTGGAACAAGATTCAGAACAGTCGAAACAAGTTTGCTCCATTCGTGCGTCAATGACTCTAATTAGACATAGTTTGGGCGTTACATTCCGAAGTCTATAACTAGTGACTTGTTCTCGACCGGAACTCGTAATTTGACCTAATATCTTCTATAACAATTGTTTTAAAACATTTGAAGTGTTAGAACAAGATTCAGGACTGTCAAACAAGTTTGCCCCATCCGTGCGTCAATGACTCTAATTGGACTCAGTTAGTGGGTTACATTACGAAGCTTATAACAAGTGACTTTTTCGCAACCGGACCTGGTAATTTGACTCAATCTCTTCCATTACAATTGTTTAAACACATTTGAAGTCTTGGAACAAGATTCGGGTTGGTCGAAACAAGTTTGCTCCATCCGTGCGTCAATGTCTCTAATTGGATTCAGTTTGTGTGTTACTTTCCTAAGCCTATAACAAGTGACTTGTTCTCAACCGGACTTCCTAATTTCACTCAATATCTTCTATTACAATTGTTTAAACACATTAGAATTGTTGGAGCAAGATTCGGGACAGTCGAAACAAGTTTGCTCCATTCGTGCGTCAATGACTCTAATTGGACTCAGTTTGGGCGTTACATTCCGAAGCTGATAACTAGTGACTTGTTCTCAACTTGACCTCGTAATTTGACTCAATATCTTCTATTACAATTGTTTTAAGACATTTGAAGTGTTGGAACAAGATTCGGGACTGTCGAAAAAAGTTTGCCCCATCCGTGCGTCAATGACTCAAATTGGACTCAGTTTGTCCGTTACATTCGTAAGCTTATAACAAGTGACTTTTTCACAACCGAACCTGGTAATTTGACTCAATCTCTTCCATTACAATTCTTTCAACACATTTGAAGTCTTGGAACAAGATTCGGGATGGTCGAAACAAGTTTGCTCTATCCGTGCGTCAATGTCTCCAATTGGACTCAGTTTGTGTGTTACATTTCTAAGCCTGTAACTAGTGACTTGTTCTCAACCGGACCTCGTAATTTGACTCTATATCTTCTATTACAATTGTTTAAACACATTTGAAGTGTTGGAGCAAGATTCGGGACAGTCGAAACAAGTTTGCTCCATTCGTGCGTCAATGACTCTAATTGGACTTAGTTTGTGCGTTACATTCCGAAGTCTATAACTAGTGACTTGTTCTCGACCGGACCTCGTAAGTTGACCCAATATCTTCTATAACGATTTTTTTAACACATTTGAAGTGTTGGAACAATATTCGGGACAGTCGAAGCAAGTTTCCTCTCTTCGTGCGTCAATGACTCTAATTGGACTTAGTTTTTGCATTACATTCCGAAGTCTATAACTAGTGACTTGTTCGTAACCGGACCTCGTAATTTGACCCAATATCTTCTAGAAAAATTGTTTTAACACATTTGAAGTCTTGGAACAAGATTCGGGACTGTCAAAGAAGTTTGCCCCATCCGTGCGTCAATGACTCTAATTCGACTAAGTTTGTGCGTTACATTCCGAAGCTTATAACAAGTGACTTTTTCGCAACCGGACCTGGTAATTTGACTCAATCTCTTCTATTACAATTGTTTAAACATATTTGAAGTCTGGGAACAAGATTCGGGACGGTCGAAACAAGTTTGCTCCATCCGTGCGTCAATGACTCTAATTGGACTTAGTTTTTGCATTACATTCCGAAGTCTATAACTAGTGACTTGTTCTTAACCGGACCTCGTAATTTGACCCAATATCTTCTAGAACAATTGTTTTAACACATTTGAAGTCTTGGAACAAGATTCGGGACTGTCAAAGAAGTTTGCCCCATCCGTGCGTCAATGACTCTAATTCGACTAAGTTTGTGCGTTACATTCCGAAGCTTATAACAAGTGACTTTTTTGCAACCGGACCTGGTAATTTGACTCAATCTCTTCTATTACAATTGTTTAAACACATTTGAAGTCTTGGAACAAGATTTGGGACGGTCGAAACAAGTTTGCTCCATCCATGCGTCAATGTCTCTAATTGGATTCAGTTTGTGTGTCACACTCCCAAGCCTATAACTAGTGACTTGTTCTCAATCGGACCTCGTAATTTGACTCAATATCTTCTATTACAATTGTTTAAACACATTTGAAGTATAGGAACAAGATTCGGGACTGTCAAAACAAGTTTTCCCCATCCGTGCATCAATGACTCTAATTGGACTCAGTTTGTGCGTTACATTCCTAAGCTTATAACAAGTGACTTTTTCGCAACCAGACCACGTAATTTGACTCAATCTCTTCCATTACAATTGTTTAAACACATTTGAAGTCTGGGAACAAGATTCAGGACGGTCGAAACAAGTTTCCTCCATCCGTGCGTTAATGTCTCTACTTGAACTCAGTTTGTGTGTTACATTCTGAAGCCTATAACTTATGACTTGTTCTCAACCGGACCTCGTAATTTGACTCAATATCTTCTATTACAATTTTTTAAACACATTTGAAGTGTTGGAGCAAGATTCGGGACAGTCGAAACAAGTTTGCTCCATTCGTGCATCAATGACTCTAATTGGACTCAGTTTGTGCGTTACATTCCTAAGACTATAACTAGTGACTTGTTCTCAACCTGACCTCGTAATTTGACTCAATATCTTCTATTACAATTGTTTTAAGACATTTGAAGTGTTGGAACAAGATTCGGGATAGTCGAAACAAGTTTGCTCCATTCGTGCGTCAATGACTCTAATTCAACTTAGTTTGTGCATTACATTCCAAAGTCTATAACTAGTGACTTGTTCTTGACCGGACCTCGTAATTTGACCCAATATGTTCTATAACAATTGTTTTAACACATTTGAAGTGTGGGAACTAGATTCGGGACTGTCAAAGAAGTTTGCCCCATCCGTGCGTCAATGACTCTAATTGGACCCAGTTTGTGCATTACATTCCGAAGCTTATAACAAGTGACTTTTTTGCAACCGGACCTGGTAATTTGACTCAATCTCTTTCATTACAATTATTTAAACACATTTGAAGTCTTGGAACAAGATTCGGGACGGTCGAAACAAGTTTGCTCCATCCGTGCATCAATGTCCCTAATTGGATTCAGTTTGTGTGTCACATTCCTAAGCCTATAACTAGTGACTTGTTCTCAACCGGACCTCGTAATTTAACTCAATATCTTCTATTACAATTGTTGAAACACATTTGAATTGTGGGAACAAGATTCAGTACTGTCGAAACAAGTTTGCCCCATCCGTGCGTCAATGACTCTAATTGGACTCAGTTTGTGCGTTACATTCCTAAGCTTATAACAAGTGACTTTTTTGCAACCGGACCACGTAATTTGACTAAATCTCTTCCATTACAATTGTTTAAACACATTTGAAGTCTTAGGACAAGATTCGGGACTGTCGAAACAAGTTTGCTCCATCCGTACGTCAATGTCTCTAATTGGACTCAGTTTGTGTGTTACATTCCTAAGCCTATAACTAGTGACTTGTTCTCAACCGGACGTCGTTATTTGACTCAATATCTTCTATTACAATTGTTTAAACACATTTGAAGTGTAGGAACAAGATTCGGGACTGTCGGAACAAGTTTGCCCCATCCGTGCGTCAATGACTCTAATTGGACTCAGTTTGTGCGTTACATTCCTAACGTTATAACAAGTGACTTTTTTCGCAACTGGACCACGTAATTTGACTCAATCTCTTCCATTATAATTGTTTAAACATATTTGATGTCTTGGAACAAGATTCGGGACGGTCGAAACAAGTTTGCTCCATCCGTGCGTCAATGTCTCTAATTGGACTCAGTTTGTGTGTTACATTCCTAAGCCTATAACTAGTGACTTGTTCTCAACCGGACCTCGTAATTTGACTCTATATCTTATAATATAATTGTTTAAACACATTTGAAGTGTTGCAACAAGATTCGGGACAGTCGAAACAAGTTTGCTCCATTCGTGCGTCAATGACTCTAATTGGACTTAATTTGTGCGTTACATTTCGAAGTCTATAACTAGTGACTTGTTCTCGACCAGACCTCGTAATTAGACCCAATATCTTCTATAACAATTGTGTTAACCAATTTGAAGTATTGGAACAAGATTCAGAACAGTCGAAACAAGTTTGCTCCATTCGTGCGTCAATGACTCTAATTAGACTTAGTTTGGGCGTTACATTCCGAAGTCTATAACTAGTGACTTGTTCTCGACCGGACCTCATAATTTGACCTAATATCTTCTATAACAATTGTTTTAACACATTTGAAGTGTTAGAACAAGATTCAGGACTGTCAAATAAGTTTGCCCCATCCGTGCGTCAATGACTCTAATTGGACTCAATTTGTGGGTTACATTCCGAAGCTTATAACAAGTGACTTTTTCGCAACCGGACCTGGTAATTTGACTCAATCTCTTCCATTACAATTGTTTAAACACATTTGAAGTCTTGGAACAAGATTCGGGATGGTCCAAACAAGTTTGCTCCATCCGTGCGTCAATGACTCTAATTGGACTTAGTTTTTGCATTACATTCCGAAGTCTATAACTAGTGACTTGTTCTTAACCGGACCTCGTAATTTGACCCAATATCTTCTAGAACAATTGTTTTAACACATTTGAAGTCTTGGAACAAGATTCGGGACTGTCAAAGAAGTTTGCCCCATCCGTGCGTCAATGACTCTAATTCGACTAAGTTTGTGCGTTACATTCCGAAGCTTATAACAAGTGACTTTTTCGCAACCGGACCTGGTAATTTGACTCAATCTCTTCTATTACAATTGTTTAAACACATTTGAAGTCTTGGAACAAGATTCGGGACGGTCGAAACAAGTTTGCTCCATCCATGCGTCAATGTCTCTAATTGGATTCAGTTTGTGTGTCACATTCCCAAGCCTATAACTAGTGACTTGTTCTCAATCGGACCTCGTAATTTGACTCAATATCTTCTATTACAATTGTTTAAACACATTTGAAGTGTAGGAACAAGATTCGGGACTGTCGAAACAAGTTTTCCCCATCCGTGCGTCAATGACTCTAATTGGACTCAGTTTGTGCGTTACATTCCTAAGCTTATAACAAGTGACTTTTTCGCAACCGGACCACGTAATTTGACTCAATCTCTTCAATTACAATTGTTTAAACACATTTGAAGTCTGGGAACAAAATTCGGGACGGTCGAAACAAGTTTGCTCTATCCGTGCGTCAATGTCTCCAATTGGACTCATTTTGTGTGTTACATTCCTAAGCCTGTAACTAGTGACTTGTTCTCAACCGGACCTCGTAATTTGACTCTATATCTTCTATTACAATTGTTTAAACACATTTGAAGTGTTGGAGCAAGATTCGGGACAGTCGAAACAAGTTTGCTCCATTCGTGCGTCAATGACTCTAATTGGACTTAGTTTGTGCGTTACATTCCGAAGTCTATAACTAGTGACTTGTTCTCGACCGGACCTCGTAATTTGACCCAATATTTTCTATAACAATTGTTTTAACACATTTGAAGTGTTTGAACAAGATTCGGGACTGTCGAAAAAAGTTTGCCCTATCCGTGCGTCAATGACTCAAATTGGACTCAGTTTGTGCGTTACATTCCTAAGCTTATAACAAGTGACTTTTTCACAACCGAACCTGGTAATTTGACTCAATATCTTCTATTACAATTGTTTAAACACATTTGAAGTCTTGGAACAAGATTCGGGATGGTCGAAACAAGTTTGCTCTATCCGTGCGTCAATGTCTCTAATTGGACTCAGTTTGTGCGTTACATTCCTAAGCCTATAACTAGTGACTTGTTCTCAACCGGATCTCGTAATTTGACTCTATATCGTCTATTACAATTGTTTAAACACATTTGAAGTGTTGGAACAAGATTCAGGACAGTCGAAACAAGTTTGCTCTATTCATGCGTCAATGACTCTAATTGGACTTAGTTTTTGAATTACATTCCGAAGTCTATAACTAGTGACTTGTTCTTAACCGGACCTCGTAATTTGACCCAATATCTTCTATAACAATTGTTTTAACACATTTGAAGTGTTGGAACAAGATTCAGGACTGTCAAACAAGTTTGCCCCATCCGTGCGTCAATGACTCTAATTGGACTCAGTTTGTGCGTTACATTCCGAAGCTTATAACAAGTGACTTTTTCGTAACCGGACCACGTAATTTGACTCAATCTCTTCCATTACAATTGTTTAAACACATTTGAAGTCTTGGAACAAGATTCGGGACGGGCGAAACAAGTTTGCTCCATTCGTGCATCAATGTCCTTAATTGGAGTCAGTTTGTGTGTCACATTCCTAAGCCTATAACTACTGACTTGTTCTCAACCGGACCTCGTAATTTGACTCAATATCTTCTATTACAATTGTTTAAACACATTTGAAGTGTAGGAACAAGATTCGGGACTGTCGTAACAAGTTTGCCCCATCCGTGCGTCAAGGACTCTAATTGGACTCAGTTTGTGCGTTACATTCCTAAGCTTATAACAAGTGATATTTGAAATTAGGGTTTTTCCGCGTCGTTGGTTACGGAAACCCTAAAGTTCAACAATATTTGTAATTTCTCCGATTTTGTTCACTTAATCTGCAAAAATGCAGATTTGCACAGTGGCTCGTGTCGGATATCGTCCGCACTCGGGGTTAGGGCAAATTAAGAACAATAATAATAGAAACTGCTGAGAATTTATGGAAGGGTGAGAATGGTGATATGATTGATTTTTAAAACACTCTTTTGGAGAAAAGAAAATAGATTTGAGTAGGAATAAAAGAAAATAGAAAATAAAATCAAACTAAATTTATTAATGGATCAAATGTGCTTACAAAAACCAATTCAAAATTCACTAACAATTAATTAGAAATTAATCAAACTCAAAAGCATGTAAAACAAAACTAGAGAGAGAAACTAGAGGGAAACAAGAGATTTTTAAAATCTAGAGAGAGAAAATGCTATAGATTCTAGAGAGAGAAAAGATCACCTAGAACATAGAGAGAGAATGGGTTTACCTTATAATGAATGGTTGTGATCCACCCTTATACTTACCGATGGAAGTATTGTATTGCAAGGTGAGATGGTCTAGATCGGCCAAGGAGATGGTTCACCCGACTGTTCTTGTGATGAAGAACAAAGGATACGGTCTTATGGATAAGACGGACCAGTGGTGTACTGAGTACAAGATGGAGGTGAGGTGGACCACCGTGGCGTGTTGCTGTCCACGTAGTGGACTGTGAGGAGAAGTGGAATAAGGCGCACTAGTCCAACAATCTTCAAGGAGAGTGTGCTGGACGGTGTTAGCAGGTGGCAGACCTGCAACTTGAGAGGTTGCAGGTGTGATAAGGATGAAGGATGACGGCTTGCAGGGTTCTAGCCGGTGTTGTTGGATCGGTGGAGGAAGGATTTAACGGTGGCTAGTTGCAAGACCAATGGACGAACCTTGGGTTGCTCGTTTGAAGGATGGAAGCCCACAGAAGAGAAGATGCTCTCTAGAAGATCGCACAGAGATGATCACTATAGTTTGACGAGAGGACGATAGACTCCACCTGTCACGTGGTAATGTGATACCTGTTTTGGAGAAGAGTGATGCCTAGGTGCGATGCTGTTGGTGCAAGGAGAACAAGTGAAGCACCTTTGTTGTGGCAGCACAAGAGATCGTGGAGATCCCAAGTGAATCAAAACAGTGAAGGAGAGTTGATGAAGTGGATGGCGATGGTGATTTCTGCCGATGCAAGGAGAACGAAGATGGCTTGCGGGGGAGAAGATGCACTACTTCGTGCTGATATGTTCTTGAGAAGGGAGAAAAGATGGGAGTGATCACGTGGAGGAGGGCGTGCAGGTTGAATCCAACGTGAAGAAGATGGTGACAGGGGTCTGTGGTGGTTGTCACTTGCTACCCGGTATTCATGGCACCGGAGTTGCAGGCTGAATGGTGTGGAGTGCAGATTCCGGCGAGCTTCTCGCCGGAATCAATGGTGGCTGGAGGCGCAAAGATGGAGAAGAAGAATAAAGGGAAGGAGGGGCAGTAGCTGGTGCTACTGTGGTGACTGTAGCAGCAGCTATGCTGCAACTATGACAGCAAACGCACCTGCAACAGCAAGCCGGAGTTGCAAATCTGCAACTCCAGTGGGAAGGAGGAAGAAGAAGGAGATGAGGTGCTGTTTGCTGGGTTGATAGTGGTGTTGGGTTTGCACAGGCAGACCGTGTAAAGGAGAGGGGGTTGAGATCTGCAACACCACGTTGCAGACTTTGGAAGGTGGTAGATCCGGCGAGCTTCTCGCCGGATTCAATGGAGAAGAATGTATGGTGCAAATGGTGATGGCCTGAGACGTTAGAGAGATGAGTGGCTGTCACACAATCCACCTCTTTCACTGTCTAGCAGACAGACGAACCCAAGAAAGGAGAGAGGTTAAGAAAAGAAGGGAAGAGAAAAGTGAAGGAGGGAACCAGCCGTTTGGGCTGTTGTGGTGCGCTCACGGACAACCCGTGAAGGAAAAGAGCTCCAAGAAGATGTTGCAAGGTTGTGGTAAGTGAGAAGGTGGTGTGCAAGGGCAGTCCGGTTGCTCAAGGAGGAGCAAACGACAACCACTAGTAATTGATAGAGGAAAGGGATGAGAGGGGAAGAGAGGTAGGAGGTTGAAAGGGGGAGGGAACCAAAGAAACCCGAGGTTTCTCTCTCTTTTATAGGATGGAGTAGTTTGTTGTGGGAGAGAGAAACGTGGGAAGGAAGTTGGGGATTGATGAGAAGTGGTCAAAGTTGACCACTTCTCCCATTGGCTTGAATGTGGGCTTGTGAGAGATGGGCTTTGGGCCATGAGGTTATTGGGTATGGGTCATGGGCATGGATAAGCGCCCCTAATGGGCCAAATGGATATGGGCCTCTTGTGAGGCCATGGGTTAGGGTGCGTTTGGCCGGTAGGGGAAAAAGTGGTAAATGAGCCCAAAACACCATGGGCTCTAGGACGGGTTACAAGGCCGTGGGCTTCCAATTTGCTTGTGGGCCACTTGGCCATGGGGGCTGTTAGATGATGGAACTATGATAATTGGATGAGATGAGGTGGTGGTTTGACTCGGTCCACAATTGGCGGACCGTAGGATCTAGAGAGATCCAACGGTCAGATGAATGATCTAACGGTCGAATTGAAGATCTAACGGTAGAAGAACTATGAGAGATGGAATAAAGCTAAAGGAGAGAAGATATAAGGTTAGATGATGGAGATCGGAGGGTTATGATGATCGATCTAAGGATCAGATGGTGAGATATAAGCAATTCGATCATGGAGAAGGGGATCGGATGGTAGATCTGGGGATCTAATGGTACGATGAGATGATCTACAGGTTAGATATTAGAGTCTAGAGAGATGGAGAGAGAATTAGGAGAGAGGAGAGAGAAAATAATACACAATAATGGCAAAAGAGCTGGCGGAGGGTCATGAACCCTGATCTTCAATGTAATCTTCCGTCGGCTTTACCAATTACGTAAGCCGTCATTTTATGTCAGTTGGTGCGGCTTTGAATCACTTTAGCTCGTCTCTTGGTCTTCAGCTTTTCCTCTCTCTTGGTTCTTCATCTGGCTCTACGATCCTCTGACTTGACCCATACTTGGCCGGTATCTTCTTGTCATAGCTTGTTGACTCCTTAAGCTTTAATATTAGGCTTCTATGGTTGATCGTGGGCCCGCAAGTCTCTAAAATCGCCCGATCGGGTTTCCTGCGAGAGAAAAACACGTAATGAGACTTAATCAAAACAGCTTCATATCTAGACTATCCGAAATGCGTACATTTCATGCAAATAGTCGATTTTCGTTTAAAGATTGCGCTCTACGCATCGGAAGAAACTCTTACGTGAAAAAGTCGACGAAAAGACAAGTTTTACGTAGGAGAATGCGACATCGCTATAAGGATAATGGCTTAAAATAAGCACTTTTGAGCGAATATCACAACCCCCAACTAGCATATTGACAATCCTTGGCAATTATTGCGAAATAAGTGAGCTAAAAAGGGCTTGGCAGAACATGCTAGAAAACTTATTTGCATTACTCAGAAAAATTCCGTTTTGTCCGATTATTTCAAGGATGCAAGAAATCATTCACAAATTAGAACTAATCAGCAAAATACAACACTTCTACAAATGGACCTTCAAACAAAAGATTACTCAGACTCAGTGTGTGTGTGTGTTCAACATCATCCTTATCTGGTAGTAAAGATATTTGGATCTCCTTAGAGAATCTATGCCTCGACCTCAATCCTCACTTGTATACCACTCAGAAGTGAATCACTCAGAAATGGTTTTATACTTTTCTCTCAAACTATATGTGAGGAGATGAATATAAAAACTGGCAAACGTCTCACATATATAGTTCTTGAATGGAAGGTATAAGAAGATTTAAGATCTCATGATTGGAATGTCATATCACTTAAGAACGTCGGATCAAAATCTATAATTTCTCTTTTCTCCATTCTCCACACTTGATGATGGTACAAATCTAGAATCAAATAGGACTTATATAGGTTATATTAAGGCTTAGGATAGGTTCAGAAAAGAAGGATATTCTGGTATTCAAAAATTCTGAGAGGGTATCTCACTATTCTTTGCAATTTTTTTTTTCAAGGTTAATATTTCCTTGATTTTTCTTCTTTTCTTTCTCCAATTTTTGTCTTTTTGGATATTCTTCAACCTTTTTCAAATTCTTTTTCCTTTCGTTCTTTTTTCTGATCATGTTTTCTTTTCAGCACAAACCATTTGTTTTCTTTTCTTTTCTTGGTGTAATCATACCAAATACTCTTTGATCCCTCTCAGAAGTAGGTTATCGTATTGAACTCTTTTTGGGATTGGGTTTTTGGTTGATGGGTTTAACAAGAAAAGGTTTTCATCAAAAGGCTCAAAAATAGTTTCTAATGGTATAGATGTTTAGGGAAGCTAAAAAGTCTGATTGGTTAGAAAGATGGCCTATATCATTTTCTAGGGTTTGTACTTTCATCTTCGATGTTTCGAATGGATATAGAGAAGATTCTTTCTGTAATAATCCGAATTTGATGTCGTTCTGAGTTCCATGACCAAAGCAAGGGTTAATGAGATCACTCAATGGAAATATTTGGGAAGTAGAAGAATTGTGAGTCATCTTGTGACTCAGAATAATTTTATTACCCTCAGAAATAATGAAAAGATCAAAAGCTCACTGGGTTTGGTCTCCACAATTGTTCTTCTTGGATCTCTGGATAATCTAAACTTCGGATAATTCTGACGTTGATATGTGAACATTTTTGCTGAATCTGAGTTTTCAAAGTTTTTTCAATCCACTGTAGTAATGTTTGCTTTCAAACTGAATGAAGAGCTAATAAGTGATTTTTCAAAACAGACATCCCTTTCAATAAATAGACTTTCCGAAAATTTTGTACTCATCATTGTAAAGGATTTGAAAAGCATTTCGAAAGTACTCAGAAAACTTTGTAAAACACAGGTTATCACCCCAAAATACATCTTTTTCTCATTTTTCTCAATATTTTTTTTTTTTTTTTTTTTTTTTTTTTTTTTTTTTTTATATATGAAGACATGAGTTTTGATAAATCCCCACCCCCAACTGAAATACAGCACCGTCCTCGGTGCTCAGACCGGGACAAAAATGTATGAAAACTCTGAATGTGATGCATGTTAGAGGAAGAGTTATACCAGTATGGCTGAGATTTGGTGATACCTGATGGTAGTGAGAGGAATTGTACCTGTATAGCCATAATAATATATGAAATATAATATTTATGCATGAGACTTAATGACTTCTAGGAATACCGGAATTGCCTTTCCGAAAGCGCTAAGTTTTATGTCTTCAGCCAGACACAACGGGGGTGAAATTCACCCCCAACTAAGTTGGAGCTCAGAGAGACTGACAGAAACATCAGTCTTCATATATTGGATCAATAAGATCTATCTCGAAGGTTTCAATAGATGACACGTCTAATTCTTGAAAAGGTTTGAGACGCTGTCCATTGACCTGGAAGGTTGAATTATCCTTCGGATCCTCAATAGTTATAGCCCCATAGGGCTTGACTTCAGTAACAACAAATGGGCCTGACCATCGGGATTTTAATTTTCCAGGGAAGATGTGAAGTCTAGAATTGTAAAGTAATACCTTCTGTCCCTGGTGGAAATCCTTCCTAAGAATGCTCTTGTCATGTATCCATTTCATTTTATCTTTATACTTTTTTGACAAGGCATATGAATCATTTCTCAGTTCATCCAATTCATTGAGTTGTAAATTCCTCTCCTCTCCTGCTGCGTCTAAGTCGAAATTGAGTTTTTTGATCGCCCATAGGGCACGATGCTCAATCTCAACAGGGAGATGACAAGGTTTACCATAAACCAACCGGTATGGAGACATATTCAAGGGAGTTTTATAAGCTGTTCGGTAAGCCCATAGAGCATCTGAGAGGCGTGTAGACCAGTCTTTACGAGTTGTATTGACTGTCTTCTCCAATATCTGCTTGATTTGCCGATTGGAGACCTCGACCTGACCGCTGGTCTGCGGATGGTAAGCAAGGGCAACCTTATGAGTTACACCATACTTTTTCATTAAATTTTCAAAAACTCTATTGCAGAAATGGCTACCCCCATCACTTATAATGGCTTTGGGGGCTCCGAATCTTGTGAAAATGTACTCCCTCAAAAATCTCACCACAACTTGATGGTCATTTGTTCTTGTAGGAATTGCCTCAATCCACTTAGAGACATAGTCCACAGCTAGGAGGATGAATTGGAAACCATTGGATGTAGGAAAGGGCCCCATGAAGTCAATACCCCACGTATCGAATATCTCATCGACTTGAATAGGGTTCAAGGGCATCATATTTCTCTGAGAAATTCTGCCAAGGTTTTGACAATTTGGGCAAGCCTTGCAGTAGATATGTGTTTCTCGAAACAGAGAAGGCCAGTAGAATCCACATTGTAGGATTTTCTCAGCCGTCTTTTTGGAACTAAAGTGACCACCACATGGTTGGTCATGACAAGAGGACAAGATGTTTAATTGCTGAGATTCAGGGACACAGAGACGAATAATCTGGTCAGGACAGTATTTATATAAATAAGGCTCATCCCAAGAGTAATACTTAACTCTTGCCAGGAATTGATTTTTGTCCTGTTTTGACCAATGAGATGGTATTTCCTCCGTCACTAGGTAATTGACAATGTCAGCATACCATGGGGTGACGGAGATAGCGAACAATTGTTCGTCAGGAAAAGTTTCGAGAATGGGCTGAGATTCAAAATTAGACTCTAAAGTCAGCCTTGACAAGTGATCAGCCACAACATTCTCAGTTCCTTTCTTGTCCCTGATCTCTAGATCGAATTCCTGTAATAGAAGGATCCATCTTATCAATCTCGGCTTCGTCTCCTTTTTGGACATTAGATATCTCAGAGCCGCATGATCCGTATAAACTATGACTTTAGTGGCCAATAAGTATGGTCTGAATTTATCCAGAGCAAAAACAACGGCCAGAAGCTCTTTTTCAGTAGTGGAGTAGTTTAACTGAGCCGAGTTTAAAGTCTTACTCGCATAGTATATCACATGCGGCATTTTGTTGACTCTTTGGCCCAAAACTGCTCCAAGAGCATAGTCGGATGCGTCACACATCACTTCAAAAGGTATGGTCCAATCAGGAGGGCGGATGATGGGCGCAGAAGTAAGCTCAGATTTAAGACGCTCGAATGCCTTTGCACAGTCAGCATTGAAGTCAAAAGGGCTATCCTTAGCCAGAAGACTACATAGGGGTCGAGCTATTTGGGAGAAATCCTTAATGAATCTCCTGTAGAATCCTCCATGTCCAAGAAAAGATCGAATATCACGCACAGATTTAGGAATTGGTAGGGTCGAGATAATATCAATCTTAGCTTTGTCGACCTCAATACCCTTGTCAGAAATGACATGTCCTAGTACGATTCCTTTCTTTACCATAAAGTGACATTTTTCCCAATTTAGGACAAGTCGCTTATCCTGACATCTTGCGAGTACCAGACTCAGATGTTGGAGACAGTCATCGAAAGAGGATCCAAAGACGGAGAAATCATCCATGAAAACTTCTAAGAACCGTTCGACCATGTCCGAAAATATACTCATCATACACCTTTGAAAAGTCGCAGGTGCATTGCAGAGGCCAAAAGGCATGCGACTGTAGGCAAAAGTGCCAAAGGGACAGGTGAACGTGGTCTTCTCATGGTCCTCGGGTGCAATGGGAATCTGATTATATCCCGAGTAACCATCTAGGAAACAATAGTAGGAATGACCTGCTAGACGTTCCAACATCTGATCAATGAATGGGAGAGGGAAATGGTCCTTCCGGGTGTTGGTATTGAGCCGTCTGTAGTCAATACAGACTCTCCATCCTTTCTTTAAGCGCTGAGTCACCATTTCTCCTTGATCATTTTCTACAACAGTGAATCCCGACTTCTTGGGTACAACATGGATTGGACTCACCCATTTGCTATCAGAGATGGGGTAAATGATACCCGCATCTAGCAATTTTAGAATTTCATCCCGTACTACTTCTTTTAGGACCGGATTTAACCTCCTCTGGTGCTCTCTAGACGTCTTAGAGTCGTCTTCAAGATAAATGTGATGTTGACACACAGTAGGGTCTATCCCACGAATGTCATCAATGGTCCATCCTATGGCTGATTTGTGCTTCTTTAGCAACATAATTAGTCTCTCTTTTTGGGACGCAGATAGGGCAGAAGAAATGATGATAGGATAAGTCTCTTCAGGACCAAGATAAGCATATGATAGTTCAGAGGGTAGAGGCTTAAGCTCAAGTTTCTGATCAGTGGAGCTTGATTCTTCCTCCTCTACCGAGATAGAGTTGACAGTAGTAGGATCTCTGATCATGGTTAGCAGAGGCTCGTACTCAACAATAGGAGGAGGAGTAGAAATCAGTGTAGCTGACTCTTGGATAGTATTATCCTCAAAAATTGCTGACTCTTGGAAGTCAAAATCAAAGTGCTCTTGGCACTTTTTCAAGATATCTTCGGTGGAGTCCTGAATTAGACTCTCAACGGCATACATTTCATCTGTCACATCGCGATCGGCATCCTGTCGCATAAGTCGAAAGATGTTAACTTCAGCCTTTAGGTTGCCGAAGGCAATTGACATATTCCCGTCCCTACACCCAATGTGTGCATTTGCGGTAGCAAGGAACGGTCGGCCTAGAATGACCGGGATCCGATTATCCTGACAGGGTTCTGTGTCGAGGATGATGAAGTCTACAGGATAGTAAAAGTCAGCTACTTTCACTAGGACATCTTCAATAATTCCTCGTGGAATTTTTATGGACTGGTCGGCCAGCTTCAGAGTGATTTTTGTTGGCTTCATATCCTTTAGGCCTAACTGCTGGTATACCGAAAATGGTATGAGATTCACACTAGCTCCTAAGTCCAACAAAGCTGTGCAACTAAAGTTATCACCGATTTCACACTGCACAGTAGGACTTCCCGGATTCTTATGCTTAATTACACTGTTGCGTTGGATGAACGCTGTAGCTTTTTCTGCCAAAAAGGCATCTTTGGGTACATGGGTACGCCGTTTGACAGTGCATAATTCTTTCAGGAATTTGGCATAGGAAGGGATCTGTTTGATAGCAGATAGGAAGGGGATATTTATCTGGACGTCTTTGAAAACGTCTAAGATCTCTGAAAATTGCTGATCTCTTTTGTCTTGGACAAGTCTGTCCGGGAAGGGAGGCTTAATCCGACAAATAGATTTGTCCTTCGCCTGATATCTCTGCACTGGGATTGTAGATTTTGGTGCAGGCTTCTCAGCATCAGAGGTGGATTTTGAAATGTGTTCCTCTGTGCTCGGTTTAGGAATAGGAGCAGGAGATGGCTCTGACGGTTCTTTTACTCCCATATCCACAGTCTTTCCAGATCGGAGTGTGGTTACAGCTTGTACCTCTCCTTGGTAGTTTGGATTCTGTGACTGGGAACCGACCTCATAAACTGCACCCTTGACATTCCCTTTAGGATTTGCAATAGGTTGGCTAGGGAAGATGCCTTTGGCTTTCTCAGCTTCTAAATTCCCGAGACGCTGCTCTAGGCGCTGCATGGACTGGGTTTGCTGCACAATAAATTGTGATAAGAGGTCTTCTAGACCGGGTTTAGGAGCAGCTTGAGCAACCAGTTCACGATTTGAGCTCATAGGGGCAGAATAATTGTAGGATTGAGGTGCAGTTTGACTTAACTGCATATTCTGGGGATTCTGATTAGGTGCCTGTTGACCAGAGTATTGTCCTTGCTGGAATGATCGATTCTGATTAGACGGGTATTGACTAGTCTGGTTCTGACTCTGTTGGTACTGTCCTTGTTGGTATTGTCCCTGTTGGTATTGCCTGTTGGGTTGATTGAACCCAGGAGGATATGTGCTCTGCGCAGGTCTTTGCTGTGGAGCAGACTGCTGCCTCCAGGAGAAGTTAGGATGATTTCTCGTATCAGGATGGTATGTTTGGCTATACGAGTTCTGGGTAGGTGGTTTAAAGGTATTAAACGCACAAACTTCTTCTTGGAGTGGAGGGGCACATCCGTCATTTAAAGGACAATTTTCAGTAGAGTGGGAGGGCTGTAAACAGATATTACAGGGTTCCATGAGGTTCTCTTGACCTATATTCATGACTGGGGCAGAATGGTGAATAGGCTTGTGTACAGACACAGCCAGGGCAGAGACTGACTTGGTCAACTCTTGAATGAGGGATTTGAGTTCAGGGTCAACCTTTGCTTCATTTCCCATATTAGTTTTCAGGACCGGAGTATTTCGACTGAAGTCATTGTCAATCGTCCAATGCTGGGAATTTTCACTTAATTCTCCCAAAAATTTGTACGCTTCAGTAGGAGTATTATGCATGAATTTTCCTTGGCACATGGACTCAACCATAGTGCGGGACTCATCAGTAAGTCCCTTGTAGAAAATGTGAACCAGACTGCCTTTGTCGATACTGTGATGTGGACACTTGGTCAGATGATCCTGGAATCGTTCCCATGCTTCATAAAATTTCTCATTGGACTTTTGTCGGAAGTCCTGTATGAGTTGTTTCATTTGATTAGTACGAGTCATTGGGTAAAATTTGGACATAAATTTTCCTACAAGTTCTTTCCAATTTGTGATAGAATCCGCAGGAAGAGAGTAAAGCCAGTCCGAGGCTCTATCCTTTAGAGAGAAAGGAAAAACTCTCAGTCTAACATTGTCATCATCAAGATTCTGATTTCTAAAGAGCAGGATGACATGTTGAAATTCCCTGATATGGGAGTAGGGGTCTTCTCTAGGGAGACCTCTAAAATTTGGCAGCATTTGAATAGTTTGCGGCCTGATCTCGAATTGTACCGCCGCAGTAGGTGGAAGAACAATGCATGATGGCGGGTTGGCTGAGATCGGCGCATACGTCTCGATGAGGGGACGTTCGTCTGCCATGACGATGAAGGTATTTTCTCTGGAAGAGTGGGGAGGAAAGGGGGAGGGGTGATGAATAGTGGAAGACTCCACTGTAAGAGAATGATTCTCAGATCGAATCAATCTACGATTGGATCTAGTCCAAGCGGGCATGTGCTGAAAGAGCAAGCCTCTAGAGTCGGTAAGAGGTGTATGAAACCGAATGAGCCTAGATGATGCACACAGAGCAACATATATTCTTAACCTAAACAATCAGGATAGTATTATGAATTATCTTGTTAGTGTAGGGCTAGTGTAGATTATGACAGTGGGCGGACCACTGGTTTATCTTCAAATACCCGCCGGACTAACTTTTCACTCTGTAGGTTCTCACCAGGATACACTCTTCAAAGCAAATCCGCTAGTACTAACTCAAGTTGACTGCAAGATAATCCGAAGCCTAGACAGACGTGCGGCACATCGGCTGACTTAAATACGCCCCAGACTAACCGGATTTGTCAAGCGTGAAGATGAGTTTTCCCAGAAGAGGAGCTAGGGTTGGTTCGTGTTCCTAATCCGACACTAGCTAATCCGACAGACAATCAAGGAGGCCACTTACGAGCTCGGTATACTTGAGTAGTAGGGACCTATGGGTGTGTTAGATAACAGGGACCCGCACTCATGGACTTAATCGACTTGATCTTTGAAGGGTTCGCTTTGTGTGGAGTTTTCCTCGAACACCGATCTAAGTGGGCTCTATTCTTGATTGATTTTAATTCTTGGCTGTGGTTGCACAAAAGCTGGAATGACAAGGTGAGTGATGAAATCCCACCAGTTTCAAGTTAGAGCTGGGTTTGCTCTTTAATGTGTTTTATTACGGCCAAACCAAGCAGTTCCGATAATTTTTGCGAAAGCAAATAGACAATCGGCACAGTATTTTGCACAATGAGCAAGATCGCACTCAAGGCGAGGTATAGAAACTTACCTACCCGTTGGCTACGCACGGGGTCTCCTCCGTGAGATAGGGAGGGGTATCCAAATGGGCTTGGGCCCGACTCCACCTCTTTGAGCTTTCGCTCCCTACTCACTTGGTAAACGCAATCCGCAATCACGTTAGTCCACAATGGTCTATGGTATGTAATTGGAAGGTATACCGCCTTTGGGGTTTCAAGAAACACACAATGATTTAGGGCAGGTATTGTGAATTAGTTCCAATTAGGGTTTGAAATTCAACTTTAGCTATTCCCGAATTAGGATTCAGAAATATCTACTTTTAAATTACCCGGAGTTGGAAATCTTCCAATTTGAATCAAGTAACCAATGGTGATCTAACTAGAAATAGCAGAATTGAAATCTGACCCTAATATTTTTGGTATTTTTAATTAGTTAATTATCTAGCAGTTATTCTAAAAGCAGAGAAAATAAAGTCCTAAGTTATTACAACTTTGCACTCGGCCGTCCGAGGCATTAAAATAATAAGTGGAAAATGTGAAAATAAAGTGGAAAGTTTCCGATCTGGATCGGATCTTGAAGATTAAGCAGCTTTCCGAATTCCTGTTCGTCTTTTTGCAATCCCGTCAACCGAGCGGCAACGGCGCCATTTGAAATTAGGGTTTTTCCGCGTCGTTGGTTACGGAAACCCTAAAGTTCAACAATATTTGTAATTTCTCCGATTTTGTTCACTTAATCTGCAAAAATGCAGATTTGCACAGTGGCTCGTGTCGGATATCGTCCGCACTCGGGGTTAGGGCAAATTAAGAACAATAATAATAGAAACTGCTGAGAATTTATGGAAGGGTGAGAATGGTGATATGATTGATTTTTAAAACACTCTTTTGGAGAAAAGAAAATAGATTTGAGTAGGAATAAAAGAAAATAGAAAATAAAATCAAACTAAATTTATTAATGGATCAAATGTGCTTACAAAAACCAATTCAAAATTCACTAACAATTAATTAGAAATTAATCAAACTCAAAAGCATGTAAAACAAAACTAGAGAGAGAAACTAGAGGGAAACAAGAGATTTTTAAAATCTAGAGAGAGAAAATGCTATAGATTCTAGAGAGAGAAAAGATCACCTAGAACATAGAGAGAGAATGGGTTTACCTTATAATGAATGGTTGTGATCCACCCTTATACTTACCGATGGAAGTATTGTATTGCAAGGTGAGATGGTCTAGATCGGCCAAGGAGATGGTTCACCCGACTGTTCTTGTGATGAAGAACAAAGGATACGGTCTTATGGATAAGACGGACCAGTGGTGTACTGAGTACAAGATGGAGGTGAGGTGGACCACCGTGGCGTGTTGCTGTCCACGTAGTGGACTGTGAGGAGAAGTGGAATAAGGCGCACTAGTCCAACAATCTTCAAGGAGAGTGTGCTGGACGGTGTTAGCAGGTGGCAGACCTGCAACTTGAGAGGTTGCAGGTGTGATAAGGATGAAGGATGACGGCTTGCAGGGTTCTAGCCGGTGTTGTTGGATCGGTGGAGGAAGGATTTAACGGTGGCTAGTTGCAAGACCAATGGACGAACCTTGGGTTGCTCGTTTGAAGGATGGAAGCCCACAGAAGAGAAGATGCTCTCTAGAAGATCGCACAGAGATGATCACTATAGTTTGACGAGAGGACGATAGACTCCACCTGTCACGTGGTAATGTGATACCTGTTTTGGAGAAGAGTGATGCCTAGGTGCGATGCTGTTGGTGCAAGGAGAACAAGTGAAGCACCTTTGTTGTGGCAGCACAAGAGATCGTGGAGATCCCAAGTGAATCAAAACAGTGAAGGAGAGTTGATGAAGTGGATGGCGATGGTGATTTCTGCCGATGCAAGGAGAACGAAGATGGCTTGCGGGGGAGAAGATGCACTACTTCGTGCTGATATGTTCTTGAGAAGGGAGAAAAGATGGGAGTGATCACGTGGAGGAGGGCGTGCAGGTTGAATCCAACGTGAAGAAGATGGTGACAGGGGTCTGTGGTGGTTGTCACTTGCTACCCGGTATTCATGGCACCGGAGTTGCAGGCTGAATGGTGTGGAGTGCAGATTCCGGCGAGCTTCTCGCCGGAATCAATGGTGGCTGGAGGCGCAAAGATGGAGAAGAAGAATAAAGGGAAGGAGGGGCAGTAGCTGGTGCTACTGTGGTGACTGTAGCAGCAGCTATGCTGCAACTATGACAGCAAACGCACCTGCAACAGCAAGCCGGAGTTGCAAATCTGCAACTCCAGTGGGAAGGAGGAAGAAGAAGGAGATGAGGTGCTGTTTGCTGGGTTGATAGTGGTGTTGGGTTTGCACAGGCAGACCGTGTAAAGGAGAGGGGGTTGAGATCTGCAACACCACGTTGCAGACTTTGGAAGGTGGTAGATCCGGCGAGCTTCTCGCCGGATTCAATGGAGAAGAATGTATGGTGCAAATGGTGATGGCCTGAGACGTTAGAGAGATGAGTGGCTGTCACACAATCCACCTCTTTCACTGTCTAGCAGACAGACGAACCCAAGAAAGGAGAGAGGTTAAGAAAAGAAGGGAAGAGAAAAGTGAAGGAGGGAACCAGCCGTTTGGGCTGTTGTGGTGCGCTCACGGACAACCCGTGAAGGAAAAGAGCTCCAAGAAGATGTTGCAAGGTTGTGGTAAGTGAGAAGGTGGTGTGCAAGGGCAGTCCGGTTGCTCAAGGAGGAGCAAACGACAACCACTAGTAATTGATAGAGGAAAGGGATGAGAGGGGAAGAGAGGTAGGAGGTTGAAAGGGGGAGGGAACCAAAGAAACCCAAGGTTTCTCTCTCTTTTATAGGATGGAGTAGTTTGTTGTGGGAGAGAGAAACGTGGGAAGGAAGTTGGGGATTGATGAGAAGTGGTCAAAGTTGACCACTTCTCCCATTGGCTTGAATGTGGGCTTGTGAGAGATGGGCTTTGGGCCATGAGGTTATTGGGTATGGGTCATGGGCATGGATAAGCGCCCCTAATGGGCCAAATGGATATGGGCCTCTTGTGAGGCCATGGGTTAGGGTGCGTTTGGCCGGTAGGGGAAAAAGTGGTAAATGAGCCCAAAACACCATGGGCTCTAGGACGGGTTACAAGGCCGTGGGCTTCCAATTTGCTTGTGGGCCACTTGGCCATGGGGGCTGTTAGATGATGGAACTATGATAATTGGATGAGATGAGGTGGTGGTTTGACTCGGTCCACAATTGGCGGACCGTAGGATCTAGAGAGATCCAACGGTCAGATGAATGATCTAACGGTCGAATTGAAGATCTAACGGTAGAAGAACTATGAGAGATGGAATAAAGCTAAAGGAGAGAAGATATAAGGTTAGATGATGGAGATCGGAGGGTTATGATGATCGATCTAAGGATCAGATGGTGAGATATAAGCAATTCGATCATGGAGAAGGGGATCGGATGGTAGATCTGGGGATCTAATGGTACGATGAGATGATCTACAGGTTAGATATTAGAGTCTAGAGAGATGGAGAGAGAATTAGGAGAGAGGAGAGAGAAAATAATACACAATAATGGCAAAAGAGCTGGCGGAGGGTCATGAACCCTGATCTTCAATGTAATCTTCCGTCGGCTTTACCAATTACGTAAGCCGTCATTTTATGTCAGTTGGTGCGGCTTTGAATCACTTTAGCTCGTCTCTTGGTCTTCAGCTTTTCCTCTCTCTTGGTTCTTCATCTGGCTCTACGATCCTCTGACTTGACCCATACTTGGCCGGTATCTTCTTGTCATAGCTTGTTGACTCCTTAAGCTTTAATATTAGGCTTCTATGGTTGATCGTGGGCCCGCAAGTCTCTAAAATCGCCCGATCGGGTTTCCTGCGAGAGAAAAACACGTAATGAGACTTAATCAAAACAGCTTCATATCTAGACTATCCGAAATGCGTACATTTCATGCAAATAGTCGATTTTCGTTTAAAGATTGCGCTCTACGCATCGGAAGAAACTCTTACGTGAAAAAGTCGACGAAAAGACAAGTTTTACGTAGGAGAATGCGACATCGCTACAAGGATAATGGCTTAAAATAAGCACTTTTGAGCGAATATCAATATTTTCACAACAAGAGGGTTTGAGTTGTTCTTGGGGCTTCTCCCCTTGAAGGTTTACTTTGGATTTGGTGATTCTGTCATTAATTTTCTTCCTAAATTTAATACTCCTATTCCTTCGGGTACCCGGATTGCTTAGGACGATCAGGGTGGACGGGAATTTGATAGTTGGTTCTCTTCTTGCTCTGTTGCTGTTCTATGGCAGGCCCCTTGGGGCTTGCAGGTTGAAAGTAGGGTTTTTCCGCGTCGTTGATTACGGAAACCCTAACTTTAACACAATTTGTAATATTATCTGATTATCCTGCAAAATTTGAGATTTTTGTATAGCAGTTTCTTGTCGGATGTCGATCCGCACTCGGGATTAGTGAATGTGCAGTAAAGAACATAAAATGACAGACTTTCTTCCTAGAAATTGATGAAAATGATGGTGGGGTGAGAGTGGTGATTGAAATGGTCTTTAAAACATTATTTTGATTGAGATATTATTACCAACTAATTAAAATAAAGAATGGGAAACACATCAAACTCAAATTATCAAGTAAACTTCATCATTAATGCATAAACAAACATCCATTAACATTAAACTAGAAAGCAAATAAAAACACAAGAAAGATTTAGAGAGAGAAGAGAGAGAGAGAGAGAAAGTAGTAAAACCTAGAGAGATAAAGTAAAAAAATGCAAATGTTTTAGAGAGAGAAAGTTACCATTCCCATTCACCAAATGGAGAAGGATCACGGCCAAGGGTAGAGGATATGAAGTGAGTTGGAGTTGTTGATCGGGTGTGGAAATTGGCTTAATGGTGAAGCATGGTGACAGAGTGAAGGTGATGTCCAAGTGTGGAACGGATGGCCGATTGAGGGAGGTCGTGGGGTGGAAATGGTGAAGTTGTTGTTGGTGTTGCATGAGGTGCAACACACAGCAAACGAGGAAGGGAGAGGACGAACCTTGAGGAGAAGGATGATGGAGGCTGTCAGGTTCTTACCGTGAAGGAGATGAGGATGCTCCGTGCAGCAACACGGTGGTAGTACGATGTGTTGCAGGTATGAAGGCAATGAAGAACAAAGACTATGGTGTTCAAACCTACAATACCCGAACCAGGAAATGTGCATGTGGAGGAGGTGGTGCGCATGGCAGCCAGTAGGTGAAGCGCCTTCAAATGGTTGTGTAGTGCTGAAGACGATATGGTGGAGGAGGTCTGCTGGTTTTCCACGGTGGAGTTGCAGGGAAGCTGCATGTGGTGGCTTGTTCGTGGGAACGGCTGAGGAGAGTGTGGGAGAGAGACAGCTTCCTGGTGAGGTGACCTGCAAGCAGAGGGCGGTGAAGTGAGAGAGGTTGAGTGAAGAGAGAGGTGGATGAAATTTCTGAGTTCGCTGGTGAGAGATGGGCTAACGGCTTAGAGATGGGAGAATGTGGGAAGAGCAGATTGCACGCTGGCGCTAAGACCTGCAGGTGGCGGCGCTCATGGAGATGGTGAGTGGTTCGGGAGATGAGAACGTGGGGGAGGAGTATCTTGATCAGCCAGAGTTGCAGCCTGCAACTCCGGCAATAGCTTGGTGAAGAAGATGAAGAAGGCGGAGGAGAAGTGGGGGAAAACGGCCTAAAGAGAGGGGGAAAAGGGAGAAACGAGTTGGGGGAGAGAATGGAAGAGAAAGGGGGGGGGGATTAGGGTTCGAACGAACCCTTCTCCCTCATCTTATAAAGCTCCCTATTTCCATTAATGGAAATAGGGTATTTTTTGAAAATAAAAAATATATTTTTTTTTTTTTTTAAGTAAAAACCTACTTTTCTATGGGGAATCTCCCCAATTAGTGGACCCCCCATTTAATTAAAATTATTTTTTGAAATTCGCGGGGTCCACTAACTGGTCGGACAGCGGGTCGATGATGATGGGCCCAGCTACTGGCCCACATGGACTGATGATGTCCATCGTCTCACAAGATGATGTGACAGGCATTCTGAAGGCGATCGGATGGATGGTGACTTGATTGGGACCCAGATTGGTAGATCGACGGATCTAGAGAGATCCAACGGTCCGATTGAAGATCCAACGGTCCGATGGAAGATCCAACGGTCAGAAAGCTAAGGGAGATGAGATAGAGCTGATAGGCAGGAGTTCTGGGGTTAGGTCAGTAGATTCGAGGATCGAGAGATGAAGAGAGAGAGAGAATAAGGAGAGATGAGAGAAAAAGTATCAAAAAAAATGGAAAAAAACACTGGCGGAGGGTCTGGAACCCTGGTCTTCACTGTGACCATCCTCACGCTTCTCCAGTAGAGTCGACCATCATTCTTTGCTGACTCATGTGGCTTTAAACGCTTTGGTCCGTCTCTTGGTCATTGGCTCTCCTACTCTCTTCGTTCTTTGGGCTGGCTTTTTGGTCCTCTTATTCAGCCCATATTTGGCCCATATCTTCTAGTTATAGCATGTGGGCTTGTTAAGCTTTGATAATGGGCTTTCATGATCGATTTGGGCCCACAAGTCTCGAAAATCGTCCCATCGGGGTTTCTTGCGACAGAAGAAGCGCGTAATGAGACTTTATCAGAACGGCTTAATATTTAGACTTCCGAAAATGTGTTTAATGCATGCAAATATACCATTTCGTCCAGAAAAGTGTGTTTTACGCAATGAGATAGACTCTTACGTAGAAACGTGGATAATTAGAGCAGTTTTACGTAGGAGAGTGCGATAACGCTAACAGGATAAGTGCTTAAAATAAGCACTTTTGAGCGAATATCACAACCCCCAACCAGCATATTGCCAATCCTTTGCAATTAGTGCGAAATACATGAGCTTAAAAGGGCTCTGCACATGCTGCACACTTTTTCATATTAGCTCAGGGAAAACCCCGTTCGTCAAATCATTGAATGGATGCAAAAACAGTTACATGCTAGCGAAGAGTTGGAAAGTTTTGGCAAGACTACAGACTGATAATCATGACCCAGAATAGTCAGACTCTGCGTGTGTGTGTGCTCAACGTTCTCATCATCCGACAGTAAAGATTTCCAGATCACCTCTAAGTTTTTATGCCTCGACCTCAAATCTCACATGTTTAGCACTCAGAATAGAATCACACAAGAAGGGTTTTCTTCTTTTCTCTCAATTTATATGTGAGGAGATGTATTTAATATAAAGAGGCAAAAGATCTCACATATGTTTTATTTGAAGGAAGGACATCTTTAACAGAAGAAGATCTCATGATTGGAATACCACTTCACTCGGGAACGTCAGATCAAACCCTATAGTTTCTCTTTCTCCAATCTCCACATTTTATGATCGTACTATCCTAGAATCAAGTAGGACTTTCCTGGGTTGTAATGAGGCTTAGGTCAGGTGTAGAGAGATAAAGGAATACAGGATTTCAAAGATCTTGAGAGGATATTGCCATTTTCTTGAATTTTTCCTGCGACGTAACACCATTATCCGGTTCTTTTTCCTTTTTTCGTATTTTTCTCTTTTTCTTGATATTTCTGAGACTGCTCAATTTCTTTTCAGCTCTTCTTCATACTTTCTTTTCATATTTTGTTTTCAGCTTGAACCACTTTCTTTTCCTTTTGATTCTTCTTCTTTACTTTTCTTTTTCACGGTACACCCACATCAGTTATTCTTTTGTCCATCTCAAAATAAGGGTAGCCAGTCATGTTTCATAGCTGGACTGGATTTTAGGTTGATGGGTTTGCAAATAAAAGGCTTTTATAGAACGGCTCAAGGGGTTTCTAGTGAAGTATAATTCAGGTGAGTAAAAAAGGCTGAATGGTTCAGAAAAATGGCCTAAATCATTTTCTAGGGTTTGCACTATCATGTATACTGTCTTGACTGGATACAGAGAAGGTTCTGTCGTAGTAATCCAATGTTGATGTCGTTCCGAGTTTTATGATCGAAGCAAAAGATAATGAGATCTCTCAACGAATATTGCGGGCATGAAGAATAGTGAGTCATCTTGTGACTCAGGATTAATGTATACTCTCTGAAATGATTAAAGGCTCGAAAGCTTACTGGGTTAGGTCTCCACAATTCTTCTCACAGGATCTCTAGAATTTCCAAACTTAGGATGACTCTGATGTTGATAGTGTACAATTGTGCCGAATCTGATTTTTTCTAAGTTTTCAAACCTGCTGTAGTCACACTTGACTTGACTCAATGCTAACTTTAAATAAAAATTGACATCCTCAATACTGACTTAACGAAGGTTTTTAGCTAATCAAAGTCAGGGTATTTGACACATTTTTGAAATTCTAGAAAACTTTTGGAGAACATCGGAAATCACCCCAAAAATAAGAATTTTTTTTTATTTTTTATTTTTTTTTATTTTTTATTTTTTTATTTTTTATTTTTAAATAAAGACATGAGTTTTGGTAAATACCCACCCCCAACCAAAATATAGCACCGTCCTCGGTGCTCAATACCGGGACATAAAATGATAACAAATCAGAGATGATGATGCAAAGATTCAGGAAGGATGTTACCAAGTCGGCAGAAACTCGACAGTGTGTGGTACCTGATGATCGGAAGAATGAATGTACCTGCATTTCCAGAGATATAACAGTAATAACAAATGCATGAGACTCATGTACTCTAGGAATACCGGAATTGCCTTTCCGAAAGCGCTAAGTTTTACGTCTTCAGCCAGACATGACGGGGGTGACAGGCACCCCCAACCAAGTTGGAGCACAGGAGACTGAGTGGATCATCAGTCGACATAAACAGGATCGATGAGATCAATTTCAAAAGTCTGAATGAATGACACATCAAGTTCATGGAATTGCTTAAGACGCTGACCATTGACCTGGAATGAGGAGTGATCCTTGGGATCCTCAATAGTGATTGTCCCGAAGGGTGTGACTGCGGTGATCGTATAAGGACCGGTCCACCTAGATTTCAGTTTCCCAGGGAAGAGATGGAGACGAGAATTATAAAGAAGGACCTTCTGTCCTGGATGGAACTCTTTCCTGAGGATGCTCTTGTCATGTATCCACTTCATTTTGGCTTTGTAATTCTTGGACAAGTTGTAGGCATCATTTCTGAGTTCTTCTAACTCATTTATTTGAAGTTTCCGCTCCTCCCCTGCGGAGTCTATGTCGAAGTTGAGCTTCTTAATTGCCCACAGGGCACGATGTTCAATCTCTACCGGTAGATGACAAGGTTTCCCAAAGACGAGACGATAGGGAGACATATTGAGTGGGGTCTTGTAGGCGATTCTGTATGCCCATAAAGCATCAGTGAGACGAGTAGACTAGTCTTTACGTGTGGTATTGACTGTCTTCTCCAAGATCTGCTTGATCTGATGATTAGAAACCTCCACTTGACCACTAGTCTGCGGATGATAAGCTAGGGCAACCTTGTGGGTTACCCCATACTTCTTCATTAAGTTCTCGAATATCTTATTGCAGAAATGGGTGCCCCCATCACTAATGATGGCCTTAGGGGCACCGAATCGAGCGAAGATGAACTCCTTTAGGAATTTGACCACCACTTTGTGGTCATTCGTCTTGGTGGGAATGGCTTCTATCCATTTGGATACATAGTCTACCGCAAGGAGAATGTACTCAAAACCATAGGAAATGGGAAAGGGGCCCATGAAGTCGATGCCCCAAATGTCAAATATTTCATCGACCTGGATGGGAGTTAGGGGCATCATGTTCCTCTGGGAGATGCGGCCTAGATGCTGGCAATTAGGACAAGTTTTGCTGTAGATATGGGCATCTTTAAATAATGTGGGCCAGTAGAATCCGCATTGCAGAACTTTTTCTGCAGTTTTCTTAGTACTGAAATGACCACCACAAGGTTGGTCATGACACGAGGACAAGATATTGAGTTGGTCTGACTCAGGGACACAGAGACGAATGATCTGGTCAGGACAGTATTTATACAAATAAGGGTCATCCCAAGAGTAGTACTTAACTCTTGCTAGGAATTGGCTTTTGTCCTGTTTTGACCAGTGTGAAGGCATTTCTTCGGTGACAAGGTAGTTGACAATTGATATTCGCTCAAAAGTGCTTATTTTAAGCAATTATCCTTTTAGCGTTATTGCATTCTCCTACGTAAAATAATCTATTTACCTACTTTTCTACGTAAGAGTCTCTTCTGTTGCGTAGAACACACTTTTCTGGACGAAATGGTATATTTGCATGCATTAAACACATTTTCGGAAGTCTAGATATTAAGCCGTTCTGATAAAGTCTCATTACGCGCTTCTTCTGTCGCAGGAAACCCCGATGGGATGATTCTCGAGACTTGCGGGCCTAGATCGATCATGAAAGCCCATTATCAAAGCTTAAAGAGCCAACAGGCTATGACTAGAAGATATGGGCCAAATACGGGTTGAAAAAGAGGATCGAAGAGCTGACCCAAGGAACCACGAGAGCGGGAGAGCTGATAACCAAGAGAAGGACCAAAGCATTTAAAGCCACATCAAATGATGGCCAGCTCTACTGGCAAAGCTCAAGTGAAGAACAATGGAAAACCAGGGTTCATGACCCTCTGCCAATACTTTTTCTGATATTTTCTCTCTCATCTCTCCTTATTTTCTCTCTCTTCATTTCTCGGTCCTCGAATCTATTGACTTAACCCCAGAACTCCTGCTCATTGGCTCTGTCTCATCTCCCTTAGCTTTCTGACCGTTGGATCTTCCATCGGGCCGTTGAATCTCTATAGATCGCCATGTGATCTATCAATTCTATGCATCCGACCATCCGATCATGCTACTGATCAGTCGATCATCCATCCTATCAACCACCCGATCTCCAGTGTAAAATATCAGTCCCTAAGGCAGGTTTGATTGTAGAGTAATGCCTCAGATTATTGATCGTGGCTGAGAGCGTAGAGCTCGATTTCCGAAGAAAGGAAAATACATCTTTCCTTGATGGGTATTTCAAGGGGAAAAATGCATTTTTCTCCCCTGGCAACCAAACGCACCCTAACCCACATCCATCGAGCCCAGTGGCCCACTATCCTTCTCACCTACCTTCTGGCCCATGGCCGATGCACTCTGGGCCCACGATTTTGAGCATTCCCATTGGCCAACCACTGGCCGACTCGTGGCGTCATCTCTCGGCCAACCACTGGCCAACACGTGGCATCAGCTTTTGGCCTGGTGGTCATGGCCAAATAGCCCACGAGCCCAAGCCCGTAACCCACTTATCACTTTTCAAAAATAAAAATAAAAAAAAATAAAAAATAAAAAATAAAAAAATGAATTTTTTTAGAAACCGTGAGTTTCTAAGTGTAGAAACCCACGGTTTCTACTTAAGGAGAGGGTTGAAAAACCCTCGGGAGCTCTCTTCTTCCTCCCCCGCCGCTCGGACACCTCTTCTTCCGCTTCCCTTTCTTCTTCTTCTTCTCCTCCGGCGTGCCATCACCGGTGAGGAGGGGAACGTCTTCTTCTTCTTCTTCTTCTTCTTCTTCTTCTTCTTCTTCTTCTTCTTCTTCTTCTTCTTCTTCTCTTTCTTCTCCTCTTCTTCTTTTTCGTTTTCTGTTTCTGATTGCCGGAGTTGCTGGTCTGCAACTCCGGCCGGCGAACCGAGCGCCACCACCGTCCTCACCACAGCGAGCTGGTGAGGGTCCTCTCCCTCTTCTTCTCCCTTCTCTTCTTTCCTCTTCCTCTCTTCCCTTTCTTCTTCTTCTTCTTCTCCTTCTTCTGCTGCGTCTTTTTTTTTTTTTTTTTTCTTTTCACGTTCATACCGGAGTTGCTGCTGCAACTCCGGCCTCCACCACCAACCAGCAACCACGTTGCTATTTTTTTTACCTAGCCTCCACGTTCGTCTTTGCATCGGTGCTTGCAGGCAGCTCCGGCGTTGCAACTTGCAACCACGTTTTTTTTTTACCGCCTGTACCTTCCTCTTGCCGGAGTTGCAACTTGCAACTCCGGCGAACTCCATTAAAATCGTCCATCTTCCCATCTTCATCTCCCTTTCTTTCTCTTCTTTCTTCTTCTTCTCTACCGCCCCTGCATCTCCTTATCTTCTCATTCTTCTTCTCTTCTTAAAACGCCATAGCTTCAAACCCAGCAACCCTTTCCATCATTTGCTCCTTCCCACGCCGGACTGGTGAACCAGTCCGGCAACCTCATTGAAGCCGGCACAGACCTGCAACAGCTCTTCTCCGGACTGCTGCAATGGTACACCCTGCCGATCTCCTCATCACCGTTAGGCTCTTCTCCTTAGAATGGTTCACTCCTCCTCCTTCAGCCACCACCACAGTCTGCATCTTCTTGTAGACGGTCTACTCCCCTGGTTCGTCCTCATCTCTGTGCACTACCGTCCTCACTAAAATATAAAGAAAAAAAAGGGATGAGAGAAGAAGAAAAAAAGAAGAAGAGGAAGCCGTAGCCTCCATCTCTTTGCTTGCTGGTTCCATCTCCTCCTTCTCCACGTCTTCAACAATCGGCAGCTCATTGGAGTCGCCACCTTTTTCTCCGCCATTGAACGGCTCTCTTAGCCGTCGGTTGCTCCCTGTTTTTCCACGTAGTTCTTGAACAGCAAGTGGTTCTTATCGGTGTTGCACCGGTGCAACACCGGCCTGCAACACCACCTGAAGCTCTTCCCCGTACGAGACAGACCAGCATCTTTTTTTCCTCCACCCTCCATTCTTTACGGCTTCATCATTGAAGCAGGCAAGCCTGCAACCTGAAATGTAGAAGAACCAGACTCTTCTTCCTCGCTGTTGCCGTGCATTTGCACCTCCTCAAACCAGTAGATCCACGTGCAAGCACCGGGCAACCACTATGCAAGCACCAGCATGCACCCTCTTCGGGCTTCTCACTTGGTTGACCATCAATGACCGGAGCATCATCACTCCATTGGCAGGTTCTCTTTGCCGGTAGATCTCCACTTCATGGTAAGACCACAAGGTAGGTTTTATCTCCATTCTTTATCCTTCTCTTTAGATTCTCTCTCTAGGCCTTTCCTCACTTTCTCTCTCTAACATTCTCTCTCTAGGGTAGTTCTCTCTCTAGATTTCTCTATCTAATTCTCTCTTTCTCTCTGCAATTTTACTTTCTCTCTCTAGTTTCTCTCTCTCAAAACCCCTTTCTCTCTCTACATCCCTCTCTTATTAAAATGCTTTCTAGTTTAGTTATTTTGTTAGATTTTTGCTGTAAAAGACAATTTTGATTGAATGAAGTTGATTTGAATAAAATTATGTTCCATTCTCTACAAATTTCCTGTCATTTTATGTCATTATTCGCGCTAATTCGACTAATCCCGAGTGCGGATCGACATCCGACACGAATCCCTATACAAAAGTTCATATTTTACAGGTTAAAAGTCTCGGATAAAAATTACAAATATTGTTGAAGTTAGGGTTTCCGTAACCAACGACGCGGAAAATACCTATTTTCAACAATGTCAGCGTACCAAGGATTAACAGTGATGGCGAACAGTTGTTCGTCTGGAAAGGTTTCAGGGATGGGCTGGGTGTCGAAGGATGACTCTAAAGTCAGTCTAGACAAGTGATCAGCCACTACATTCTCAGTTCCTTTCTTATCCTTAATCTCGAGGTCGAATTCCTACAGTAAGAGAATCCATCGAATTAATCGAGGTTTGGTTTCCTTTTTCGACATGAGATAACGAAGGGCTGCATGATCAGTGTACACAACCACCTTAGTGGCTAAGAGGTACTGACAGAATTTATCAAAGGCGAAGACTACCGCCAGGAGTTCTTTCTCAGTGGTGGAGTAATTCATTTGGGCAGAGTTGAGAGTTTTGCTCGCGTAGTAGATCACATGGGATTGTTTGTCAATTCTTTGCCCTAGAACAGCGCCTAACGCGTAGTCAGAAGCATCACACATTACCTCAAAAGGTAGAGTCCAATCCGGGGGACGGATAATGGGCGCAGTAGTGAGCTCAGATTTGAGACGCTCAAATGCCTTGACACAGTCAGCATTAAAGTCGAAAGGACTATCTTTAGCTAGAAGATGGGACAGAGGTCGAGCAATTTGAGAGAAGTCCTTGATGAATCGCCTATAGAATCCTCCATGTCCCAAAAAGGACCGGATGTCACGTACGGACTTAGGAATGGACAAGGTCGAGATGATATTGATTTTAGCTTTGTCGACCTCAATGCCCTGATGGGAAATGACATGTCCCAGAACAATGCCCTTCTTCACCATGAAGTGGCATTTCTCCCAATTGAGGACAAGTCGCTTGTCCTGACAGCGGTGAAGTACAAGCCCTAGATGGTTCAGACAGTCATCAAAGGATGACCCAAAGACTGAGAAGTCGTCCATAAAGACTTCGAGGAATTTTTCCACCATGTCAGAGAATATGCTCATCATACACCTTTGAAAGGTTGCGGGTGCATTGCAGAGGCCAAAGGGCATGCGCTTGTAGGCAAAAGTGCCAAAGGGACAAGTGAAGGTTGTCTTCTCGTGATCCTCAGGGGCGATTGGTATTTGATTATACCCTGAGTAACCATCGAGGAAGCAGTAATA
The DNA here is from genome assembly GCA_035048495.1 of Euptelea pleiosperma. Lineage (NCBI taxonomy): Eukaryota > Viridiplantae > Streptophyta > Magnoliopsida > Ranunculales > Eupteleaceae > Euptelea > Euptelea pleiosperma. The sequence goes on from CM068543.1 coordinate 55,366,873, forward strand.
GGAGTGACCTGCTAATCTCTCCAACATCTGGTCTATGAAGGGTAAAGGAAAATGGTCCTTCCTAGTGTTGGTGTTGAGTCGTCGGTAATCGATGCAGACTCTCCACCCTTTCTTCAGGCGCTGGGTTACCATTTCCTTGTTCTCATTTTCCACAACTGTGAATCCTGTCTTTTTAGGGACGACATGAATAGGACTCACCCATTTGCTATCGGAGATGGGATAAATGATACCCTCATCTAACAGTTTAAGGACCTCATCCCGGACTACATCCTTCAAGACGGGGTTCAACCTCCTCTGGTGTTCTCGAGAGGTTTTGGATTCATCCTCGAGATAGATGTGATGTTGGCACACCGAGGGGTCTATGCCTCGAATATCATCTATAGTCCAACCTATCGCAGATTTGTGCTCGTTGAGCAGCTCGAGAAGTTTCTTACGTTCACTCTCAGACAAAGCGGAAGCAATAATGACAGGGTAGGTTTCCTTAGGACCAAGATAGGCATAGGAAAGATCTGTTGGAAGAGGCTTAAGTTCCAATTTTGGAGCAGATGGAGTAGAAATAGGTGTCACAGAAGACACGGATTGAAGAGGTTTGACTTCAGTAGGTAAAGGAATGATGGGTTCTCTGGCCATGGTTATCAGAGGCTCGAACTCGATGAGTGGAGCGGGGATCTCTAGCAGTGGAGCAGTCTCCAAAAGATCATTGAGATCAGAAATAGCTGACTCTGTTGCAAAGTCAGCCCCAAAGTGTGCTAGACACTGTTTAAGAATATCTTCGGTGGAGTCCGGGATTAGACTCTCAACGGCACACATTTCATCGGTCACTTCGCGATCGGCATCTTGTTGCATTAAACGAAAGATGTTGACCTCAGCTTTGAGGTTACCAAAAGCAATGGACATGTTTCCGTCCCGGCACCCGATGTGTGCGTTCGCGGTGGCAAGGAATGGACGGCCTAAGATGACCGGAATGCGGTTATCCTGACACGGCTCGGTGTCTAGAATGATAAAGTCCACAGGATAATAAAAGTCAGCAACTTTTACTAGGACATCTTCAATAATTCCTCTAGGAATCTTGATGGACTGATCAGCTAATTTCAGGGTGACATTGGTAGGCTTCATATCTTTCAGTCCTAACTGCTGATATACCGAGAATGGTATGAGGTTGACGCTAGCCCCTAAATCTAGCAAGGCAGTGCAGCTAAAGTTGTCTCCAATTTCACATTGGACAGTTGGGCTACCTGGATCCTTGTGTTTGATCACACTATTGCGTTGAATGAACGCGGTAGCTTTTTCGGCCAAGAAGGCAGCTTTGGGTACATGCGTACGCCGCTTAACTGTGCACAAGTCCTTGAGGAATTTGGCATAGGAGGGGATTTGCTTGATAGCAGAAAGGAATGGGATATTGATCTGGACGTCTTTAAAGACGTCTAAGATCTCTGAGAATTGCTGATCCCGCTTATCTTGGACAAGTCTGTCCGGGAAGGGAGGCTTTACTCGACAAATGGATTTGTCTTTAGCCTTAGATTTCTGCACAGGGATATCTGATGTTGGTGCAGAGGTAGAAGAAGCAGAGGTAGGATTAGGACTAGTTTCCTCTGTGCGAGTGATGGGTGCCGGAGATGGCACCGGTGGTGGTTGGACTCCCATGTCCACAGTTTTTCCAGATCGTAGGGTGGTTACAGCTTGCACCTCCCCTTGACACTTCTCATTCTGGCTTTGAGATTGAGATTCGATCTCATATACTGCCCCTTTTGCATTTCCTTTAGGGTTGGCAATGGGTTGGCTAGGAAAGATCCCCTTAGCTTTCTCAGCTTCCAAGTTACCTAGACGTTGTTCTAGACGAAGCATGGATTGCTGTTGCTGTTGCTCTAGGCGTTGCATAGATTGTTGTTGCTGAGTAATGAGTTGAGCTAGAAGGTCTTCGATACCAGATTTGGGGACCGACTGTTGGGGGGCAGCTAATGGGAGCTGAGGCACCAATTCGCGACTCGAGCTCATTGGGGCATTATAGTTATAGGCTGGAGAATTAGTTGGGACAATCGGTTGGTTCTGAAAGGTCTGTGGGACTCTTTGCTGATTCTGAAATGTGCTCGATTGTCCAGAGTATTGACCCTGTTGGAATTGCTGGTTCTGAGTAGATGGGTACTGATTCTGCTGGTACTGACCCTGATTGAATTGCCTATTGGGTTGATTGAACCCAGGAGGATACATGCCCTGAGGTTGACGTGGAGGTTGAGCTTGTGGTTGAGTAGATTGAGGCCTCCAAGAAAAGTTAGGGTGGTTTCTCGTGTCCGGATGATAAGATTGACTATACGAGTTCTGAGTGGGTGGTTTGTATGTGCTGAAAGCACAAACTTCTTCCTGAAGAGGATTAGACCACCCTTCATTCAAAGGACAATGCTCAGTAGTATGGGAGGGTTGCAGACAGAGGGTACAAGATTCCATAGGGCTCTCGTGTCCCACATGCATGACTGGGGTAGATTGTTGAGTAGGCTTTTGTACAGACACAGCCAGTGCCGAGACTGACTTGCTCAACTCTTGAATGACTGATCGAAGCTCAGTATCAGCTGTAGCATCATGTCCCTTGGTTGTCCTTTGGACCAAAGTGGTTCGACTAAACTCTGAGTCAGTCGTCCAATGTTGAGAGTTTTCTCCTAACTCTCCCAAGAATTTGTATGCATCGGTCGGAGTTTGGTGCAGGAATTTTCCTTGGCACATTGACTCTACCATGGTCCGGGACTCATCAGTAAGTCCCTTGTAGAAGACATGGACAAGATTGCCCTTGTCGATGCTATGGTGGGGACACTTAGTCAGGTAGTCTTGGAATCTATCCCACGCTTCAAAAAATTTCTCATCGGACTTTTGTCGAAAGTCCTGGATGAGTTGCTTCATTTGGTTGGTCCGAGTCATGGGGTAGAATTTAGACATGAATTTGCCCACCAACTCTTTCCAACTGCTGATTGAATCAGCGGGTAAGGAGTAGAGCCAATCTGAGGCTCTGTCTTTGAGCGAGAATGGGAAAACTCGCAGACGGACATTGTCATCATCGAGGTTCTGATTTTTGAAAAGGAGGATGACATGTTGGAATTCCCTAATATGGGAATATGGGTCTTCTCTTGGGAGACCACGAAAGGTTGGCAGCATTTGGATCGTCTGTGGCCTGATCTCAAACTGTACCGCCGTAGTAGGTGGGAGAACAATGCAAGTGGGCGGATTGGCAGAGATAGGAGCGAACGTCTCGATAAGAGGTCGTTCGACTGCCATGACTACAAAGGTAGTAGTACTGGGGGAGGCGGGTGGGGAAAGAGATGGGGAAGAATTCAGTGGAGGATCCACTGTAGGGACGTGATTCTCAGATCGAACCAAGCGTTTGTTCGGACGATTCCAAACGGGCATACGCGAATGAGGCAAGCTCTATACTTGGCAAAAAGTTGCCAGAGAGGAACACTATCCTAAATGATGCACACTAAGCACAGATAATCCTATTCTAAGCAATCAGGATATATTTTAGGAATTATCTTTGTTAGTTTTGGGGCTAGAGTAGATTATGACAGTGGGCGGACCACTGGTTTATCTTTTAACCGCCGGACTAACTGTTTTGCACTCAGAGGTTCTCACCAGGCTACACTCTTCAGAGCGAATCCTTTAGTACTAGCTCTAGTTAACAACAAGGCAATCCGAAGCCTAGACAGACGTGCGGCACAATGGCTGACTTAAGTACGTCCCAGACTAACCGGATTGGTCAAGTGTATAAGAAGAGTGTTCCCTCGGGTTAAGCTAGGGTTGGTGCGTGTTCCTAGTCCACACGTAACTAACCGCCGAATAGTCCAAGATGCCACGTCGAGCTCAGTGTACTTGAGTAGCAGGGACTTATGGGTGTGTTAGACAACAGGGACCCGCGCTCGTGGTCTTATTTCGATTGGATGTTAAGCGGGTTCGCTTTGCGTGGATTTTTCCTCGAACACCGGGCTAATTGGCTCTACTTCTTGATTCTTTTTAATTAAATGGAGCCTTGGGATCAAATCAGTTGGAATGATGAGATGGGTGATGAAATCCCACCAGTTTCAATTTGGAGCTGGGTCTGCTCTCTTAGAGTTGATTGATTAACGGCCACGCCACGCAAGTCGAAGAATATGGATGCGAAAGCAAATAGACAAGCGGCAATGATGCACCCAATATGCTCTGTATCGCACTCAAGGCGAGGATAGAGACTTACCTCCCGTGGGCCACGCCACGGGGTCTCCTCCGTGGGTTAGAGAGGGGTATCTGAAAATAGGGATTTTTCCGCGTCGTTGGTTACGGAAACCCTAACTTCAACACATTTTTAATTAATCCGAGACTTTTAACCTGTAAAATATGAACTTTTGTATAGGGATTCGTGTCGGATGTCGATCCGCACTCGGGATTAGTCGGATTAGCGCGAATAAGAACATAAAATGACAGATAATATACAAGAGAAAAAGGAGAATGATGGAAGAGATGAGAAGGGCGAGTCGATTTAAAACACATCCAAATAAGATCCAGAGAAGACTAAAATTATCGAAATCAAATTGCATTAATCAAACTGTTGCTTACATGAAATAAATGACAGAAATAAATAAAGCGGTAAATCTATTCTAGAAAGCATGTAAGAAAGCATGTAAAAAGAGATTTTAGAGAGAGAGGAAGAAGGTAGAGAGAGAATTTTCACACCTCGGTCGTTTACCGGCCGACAAGGTAGAGGTGAGAGAAAAACTCACCCTCTTGCATTCACCGAACGGAGTCGGCGGTGCAAAAAGGCGATCAGCCTGGGGATTCTAGAGAGAGAGTCTAGAGAGAAACTAAAGAGGAGAGAGAAAGGAAGAAGAGATCAAAGGTAGAGAGAGAAAGTGAAGATGAGAGAGAAAGAATGTTACCTTGCAATTCTTACCAACGGATGGATCGGCCAGTGATGAAGAAGATGATCGACCAATGGGAATAGGCCATCGGACTTAAAGATGGTCGAACATGAGTGCATGATGTTGGCTGGCCTGGTGTTGCGGTGTGCTGGCCCAAAAACATAGTCGTGAAGAAGATCACGTCGTGATGTTGCAGGCAAGGGGATTGCTCTTGCAGTCCATTGGGACAGCAAGGATGAGGGACATGGCTGCTGGTGAAGATCTCGGTGAGACCGCCGGAGTTGCAGTGGCAAGAAGGAGTAACGTGGAAGAAGGAGGGGTACGTTGCTGGAAATTGTTGAAGGAGCCCAACCTATCAACGGTGAAGATGTGCACAGGGGGCGTTGCTGCCCGGAAAAGGTGATGGTCCAAGGTTTGTAGACAGCAGCCACTGGTTCTACGGGTTGCGCCGCAGGTTGAGAAACCTTGCTGGTTTGGCCAGCAAGGTTGTGACGGTTTGGAGGAGAAGAGGGAGGAGCTGCTAGTGCATTGGGAAGCATGTAAGAAAGCTTGCAGCGAGGAGATCCAGGCTGTTTGGAGGCTGCCCTTGGGAGCTTGCTGGTTGGGGTATGAGGAGCCCGACTGATCTGGCCGTTGAGATGAGGCAGCAAGTCATGGATCTTGACTTCCACGTTGAAAGGTGGTGGCGCTAGCAGCAACAGTAGGAAGAGAGGGCGGTGGTCTGTGGTTGCAGGAGGCGGTGTGTTGCAGACGTTGCTGTCTGCACTTGAAGGTGGACTGCAGGGTGGATCACCGTCCATGAAAGGAGAGGACGGTGGTAAGATCAGGAACACGTGGTGGCTGTTGTTGGAAGAAGACGCAGCAGCAAGGGGTTGCTGTTCGTTGCTGGGAAATGGAGAAGATGGTGTGCAGATCAGCACGCAGGTAGGAGATGGCCGGAGTTGCTGATCTGCAACTCCGGCAAAGGGTGGATGGAGATGATCTAAGAGGAGCTCGCCGGAAAAGACGAACCAGTCCGGCGAGCTTCAAGATGAAGAAGAAAAAGGACAAGAAGCCGAAGAAGAAGAAGTAGAAGAAGAAGAAGAAGAAAAAGGAGAAAGAGAAAAGGAAGAAGAAGGATAGGAGGAGAGGGGGAGACCTTGATGGCCGGAGTTGCTGCCTGCAACTCCGGCGAAGATGGAGGAGGAAGAAGAAGAAAAAAAATAAGAAGAAGGGAAGAAGGGGCCAAAAGGAGAAGGGATCCATGCGGGATTGATAGGGGGAGAGAATGGAAGAGATTGGAGGGGGATTAGGGTTCGAACGAACCCTTCTCCCTCCTCTTATAAAGCTCCCTATTTCCATTAATGGAAATAGGGTATTTTTGAAATAAAAAAAAAAATATATATATATATATATATATATATATATATATTTTTTTTTTTAAGTAAAATGCTACTTTTTTATGGGGAATCTCCCCAATTAGTGGACCCCCCATTTAATTAAAATTATTTTGAAATTCGCGGGGTCCACTAACTGGTCGGACAGCGGGTCGATGAAGATGGGCCCGGCTATTGGCCCGTATGGATTGATGATGTCCATCGTCTCACAAGATGATGTGACGGGCATTCTGAAGGCGATCGGATGGATGGTGACTTGATTGGGACCCAGATTGGTAGATCGACGGATCTAGAGAGATCCAACGGTCCGATTGAAGATCCAACGGTCCGATGGAAGATCCAACAGTCAAAAAGCTAAGGGAGATGAGATAGAGCCGAAGGGTAGGAGTTCTGGGGTTAAGTCAGTAGATTCGAGGATCGAGAGATGAAGAGAGAGAGAATAAGAAGAGATGAGATAAAAAGTATCAAAAAAATGGAAAAAAGCACTGGCGGAGGGTCTGGAACCCTGGTCTTCACTGTGACCATCCTCACGCTTCTCCAGTAAAGTCGACTATCATTCCTTGCTGACTCATGTGGCTTTAAACGCTTTGGTCCGTCTCTTGGTCATTGGCTCTCCTGCTCTCTTCGTTCTTTGGGCCGGCTTTTTGGTCCTCTTATTCAGCCCATATTTGGCCCATATCTTCTAGTCATAGCATGTGGGCTTGTTAAGCTTTGATAATGGGCTTTCATGATCGATTTGGGCCCACAAGTCTCGAGAATCGTCCCATTGGGGTTTCCTGCGACAGAAGAAGCGCGTAATGAGACTTTATCAGAACGGCTTAATATTTAGACTTCCGAAAATGTGTTTAATGCATGCAAATATACCATTTCGTCCAGAAAAGTGTGTTCTACGCAATGAGATAGACTCTTACGTAGAAACGTGGATAATTAGAGCAGTTTTACGTAGGAGAGTGCGATAACGCTAACAGGATAAGTGCTTAAAATAAGCACTTTTGAGCGAATATCAGTATCCTAATGGGCTTGGGCCCGACTCCACCTCTTTGAGCTTTTGCTCTCTACCCACACTGGATCGTGTTCCTGCAGAAAAGTTAGATCACACGGTCTAGGTAGTCGGGATTCTATTTGGAAGATCTTTGCCTTTTTAGGGTTCACAGAACAAGCACTGGATTTAGGCAAGTTTTTGAATTAATTTCCAAGTTCGAGATGGGTTAAAATTTAGGAATTCCCAGATTGGAAAATACCTAGATTGGCAGCGGCGCCATTTGAAAGTAGGGTTTTTCCGCGTCGTTGATTACGGAAACCCTAACTTCAACACAATTTGTAATATTATCCGATTATCCTGCAAAATTTGAGATTTTTGTATAGCAGTTTCTTGTCGGATGTCGATCCGCACTCGGGATTAGTGAACGTGCAGTAAAGAACATAAAATGACGGACTTTCTTCCTAGAAATTGATGAAAATGATGGTGGGGTGAGAGTGGTGATTGAAATGGTCTTTAAAACATTATTTTGATTGAGATATTATTACCAACTAATTAAAATAAAGAATGGGAAACACATCAAACTCAAATTATCAAGTAAACTTCATCATTAATGCATAAACAAACATCCATTAACATTAAACTAGAAAGCAAATAAAAACACAAGAAAGATTTAGAGAGAGAAGAGAGAGAGAGAGAGAAAGTAGTAAAACCTAGAGAGATAAAGTAAAAAAATGCAAATGTTTTAGAGAGAGAAAGTTACCATTCCCATTCACCAAATGGAGAAGGATCATGGCCAAGGGTAGAGGATATGAAGTGAGTTGGAGTTGTTGATCGGGTGTGGAAATTGGCTTAATGGTGAAGCATGGTGACAGAGTGAAGGTGATGTCCAAGTGTGGAACGGATGGCCGATTGAGGGAGGTCGTGGGGTGGAAATGGTGAAGTTGTTGTTGGTGTTGCATGAGGTGCAACACACAGCAAACGAGGAAGGGAGAGGACGAACCTTGAGGAGAAGGATGATGGAGGCTGTCAGGTTCTTACCGTGAAGGAGATGAGGATGCTCCGTGCAGCAACACGGTGGTAGTACGATGTGTTGCAGGTATGAAGGCAATGAAGAACAAAGACTATGGTGTTCAAACCTACAATACCCGAACCAGGAAATGTGCATGTGGAGGAGGTGGTGCGCATGGCAGCCAGTAGGTGAAGCGCCTTCAAATGGTTGTGTAGTGCTGAAGACGATATGGTGGAGGAGGTCTGCTGGTTTTCCACGGTGGAGTTGCAGGGAAGCTGCATGTGGTGGCTTGTTCGTGGGAACGGCTGAGGAGAGTGTGGGAGAGAGACAGCTTCCTGGTGAGGTGACCTGCAAGCAGAGGGCGGTGAAGTGAGAGAGGTTGAGTGAAGAGAGAGGTGGATGAAATTTCTGAGTTCGCTGGTGAGAGATGGGCTAACGGCTTAGAGATGGGAGAATGTGGGAAGAGCAGATTACACGCTGGCGCTAAGACCTGCAGGTGGCGGCGCTCATGGAGATGGTGAGTGGTTCGGGAGATGAGAACGTGGGGGAGGAGTATCTTGATCAGCCAGAGTTGCAGCCTGCAACTCCGGCAATAGCTTGGTGAAGAAGATGAAGAAGGCGGAGGAGAAGTGGGGGAAAACGGCCTAAAGAGAGGGGGAAAAGGGAGAAACGAGTTGGGGGAGAGAATGGAAGAGAAAGGGGGGGGGGGGATTAGGGTTCGAACGAACCCTTCTCCCTCATCTTATAAAGCTCCCTATTTCCATTAATGGAAATAGGGTATTTTTTGAAAATAAAAAATATTTTTTTTTTTTTTTTTTAAGTAAAAACCTACTTTTCTATGGGGAATCTCCCCAATTAGTGGACCCCCCATTTAATTAAAATTATTTTTTGAAATTCGCGGGGTCCACTAACTGGTCGGACAGCGGGTCGATGATGATGGGCCCAGCTACTGGCCCACATGGACTGATGATGTCCATCGTCTCACAAGATGATGTGACAGGCATTCTGAAGGCGATCGGATGGATGGTGACTTGATTGGGACCCAGATTGGTAGATCGACGGATCTAGAGAGATCCAACGGTTCGATTGAAGATCCAATGGTCCGATGGAAGATCCAACGGTCAGAAAGCTAAGGGAGATGAGATAGAGCTGATAGGCAGGAGTTCTGGGGTTAGGTCAGTAGATTCGAGGATCGAGAGATGAAGAGAGAGAGAGAATAAGGAGAGATGAGAGAAAAAGTATCAAAAAAAATGGAAAAAAACACTGGCGGAGGGTCTGGAACCCTGGTCTTCACTGTGACCATCCTCACGCTTCTCCAGTAGAGTCGACCATCATTCTTTGCTGACTCATGTGGCTTTAAACGCTTTGGTCCGTCTCTTGGTCATTGGCTCTCCTACTTTCTTCGTTCTTTGGGCCGGCTTTTTGGTCCTCTTATTCAGCCCATATTTGGCCCATATCTTCTAGTTATAGCATGTGGGCTTGTTAAGCTTTGATAATGGGCTTTCATGATCGATTTGGGCCCACAAGTCTCGAAAATCGTCCCATCGGGGTTTCCTACGACAGAAGAAGCGCGTAATGAGACTTTATCAGAACGGCTTAATATTTAGACTTCCGAAAATGTGTTTAATGCATGCAAATATACCATTTCGTCCAGAAAAGTGTGTTTTATGCAATGAGATAGACTCTTACGTAGAAACGTGGATAATTAGAGCAGTTTTACGTAGGAGAGTGCGATAACGCTAATAGGATAAGTGCTTAAAATAAGCACTTTTGAGCGAATATCACAGGTCATGGTCATGGTGATGCACTATCTGTTGGGAAGGATAGGGTTCTTTTAATGGATGCGCCGCTTGCAGGTACTTCTTCTGTACCAATCTTGAACCATAGTTGGAAATCTCTTTTTTTTGGATCCGGAGAGAAAGGTAAAATGAAAAATGATCTATCCTTTTTCGCTCCTTGTATTGAAAATGGGAAAACGATTGTGCGATGCCCCGTGGAAGTTCTGAATGAGGGGCGATCAATCTGGGAAGATTACATTGTGGGGCATATTGTAGGTAAGAAATTACCTTTTTTCATAGTGAAGAATGCTCTGGAACGACAGTGGAAGCCTAAGGGTTTGATGGAGCTCTCTATGCAAGATAATGGCTTTATTTACATCAAATTTGCAGAAATTGAGGATAGGGAAATGGTCATGGACAGAGGGCCTTTGTTTATTGCAGGTCGCTTGCTCATTCTCCGTCATTGGCACCCAAATGTTGAATCTCTGTTTGCTAATGTTCAATCGCTGCCGTTATGAATCAAACTCCTAAATCTTCCTAAAATTCTCTGGTCGACTTCTGGGATTAGCTACGTTGCCAGTGCTGTGGGCAAACCAATCTGTTTGGATCAAGCTACGGCAAATCGAAGTAGGCTCTCCTTTGCCAGGGTTTGTGTAGAAATTGATAATGCCAGTGCTCTGCCTAATTCGATCACGGTGGATAATGGCGATGGATCTACTTCAGAGGTCACGGTTGAATATTCATGGAAGCCTCAAACGTGCTCTATCTGTAAGTCCATTGGCCATAACGACAAAGGATGTACCACTCAGCAGAAAAAGCTGCGAAAAGAATGGGCACCCAGAAGGAAAGCTCGCTCAGTCGCTGTCGCACCAATTATTTTAGAGGAAGGCAGCAGCAATGCGGCTAGTAAAGAAGAGAGCTGGGAAAAGGTGGGTACAGGCCAAGGACCACCAGATGTTTGTCAAAATACTGCTATGGTATTGTACACCACTAATCCTCAACGCCCAGCAGGATCTGTTGATCTCTGCAACCGATTTAGCATATTGGAAACAGAACTGCTTGTTACGAACGAGGCCATGCATCTAGCCTCATCTGGCCCATTGGATCTTAGCGGGCCTGAACTGAAACTTCTTCGCAGGAAGGGGATCAATACAGATTCTATCACTCGTATACGTGAAGGTATAAAGGAGATGACGAATACTTGTCTTCGTGGTATTGTAGTTTCTGAGGAACGAGGGGAAACCCGGGAGGTAAACTCAGAAACTCTTCTCAATGAATAAACTAGCAGTGTGGAACATAAGGGGGCTCAATGACACTCAGAAACAGCGAGAGGTCAAAAGTTTTATCACGACGAATAAATTATCGATCATTGGACTAGTTGAAACTAAGGTCAGGAGCACTCAACGGAGTAAAATCCAAGCATGGATTAGTCCGGGATGGAGCCTTGAAGAGAATTATTGCAGCGCCATTAATGGTAGAATTTGGATTCTTTGGGATCCAGCAGTGGTTGAAGTCCAAGGATTGATCAAACTTCATCAAGCTATACACTGTACTGTTAAGGAACTCATTGGGTCAAAGCATTTTCTCATGACAGTTGTGTATGCTGACAATAAGCAGGAAAGTCGTCGTGAACTATGGAGCTTCCTTACCACAATTGCAGGAAATAATACTTTACCGTGGACTGTTATTGGTGATTTCAACACCATAAGATTTGTTGATGAGAAATCAGGAGGAGGGCAAGCCCGTCTAGGAGCAATGCGTGAATTCAATGATTGCCTTGACACCGCTGGGCTTATTGATTTGAAGTCGGTAGGCATGAAGTTTACATGGAGTAATAAAAACCAAGGGCTAAATCTTATACTCTGTAAACTTGATCGTGTGCTGGTAAATCAAAAATGGGTTGATGCATACAACGACACAGAAGCTGAATTTCTCCCTCCTAATCTTTCGGATCACTGTCCTATTCTTCTTAGTTGGTGTACTAAGAGCACTCAAGGTATCAAACCCTTTAAGTTTTTTAATTTTTGGGCTGATCATCCTGAATTCTTGACCATTGTAGAAGATATCTGGAAAACTAAAATTATGGGTAACCCCATGTACCGCATTACTCAAAAATTGAAGCTTTTGAAAGCTCAATTGAAGGAATGGGATCGAAGCAACTTTCATAACTTGAGAAATCAAGTTCTGGCTGCCAAAGAAGAGCTGGACGATATCCAAAGACTGGTTCAAGAAACTCCGGGTGATATAGCTATTCGTAATCTAGAGGCAATCAGATTATGCAGGTATGCTAAGATGGCAGCTTTTGAAGAATCACTCCTGAAACAAAAATCGAGAATTCAATGGCTCAAACTAGGGGACTGTAATTCAGCTTTTTTCCATCATTCCCTTAAAGCTCGGAGGTCAAGAAATGCTATCCTTAGTCTCCACGATCAGCACAATCAGAAAATTACCGAGACCAACCTTATTAAAGAGGAAATTCTCAAGTATTTCCAAGCCCAACTTGGTTCGGTTCAGGGGCAGTATAATGAAGATATTATCAAGTCCTTTCAATTTGATAACATTTTGAGTAATACTCAAAGGGATGAAATGGCAAAGGCGATATTTGAGGATGAAATACAAAAGGCTCTATTTTCAATGGGTGATTCTAAGGCCCCGGGGCCTGATGGATTTAATGCTTGTTTTTTCAAAAAGGCATGGCGCATCATCAGCAAAGATTTCATTAAAGCTGTAAAAAATTTCTTTGTCTCTCACAAACTTTCTGGAGGAGTTAACTCTACATTCATAACACTTATTCCTAAGGTGAGCAACCCCACAACTCTGAATGATTTTCGGCCCATATCTTGCTGCAATATTATCTACAAATGCATTTCCAAAGTGATAGCCAACAGGATGAAGCCTATACTCTCTACCCTTGTTGAACCTTCACAGTCAGCTTTTATTAAAGACAGGCATCTCGGAGATAATATCATGATCTGTCATGAATTGTTCCGGAACTACCATAGAAATCTGTCTCCTAGATGTACAGTGAAAATTGATCTGAGAAAGGCCTATGATAATGTGAGATGGGAATTTGTTGTTGAATTGTTAAACAAACTAAACTTCCATCCTGACGTCATTGATTGGATCCGGCTATGTATGACCATGGTCAAATATTCTATTCTTGTGAATGGAACTCCGGAAGGTTATTTCGAAGGCCGAAAAGGACTGCGACAAGGAGATCCTATATCACCGTATCTATTTGTTCTTGCGATGGGTGTGTTCAACCTAATTCTCAAGCAAAAAGTTACAGATGGCCTTTTCAAGCTCCATCCCAAATGTAAATCCCCGTTTATTACACATTTGTGTTTTGCAGATGACCTTATGGTCTTCTTTGGAGGAGATATACAGTCGGCGGCATCTATCAATGACACTCTCAATCTCTTCTCGGAGATATCAGGACTTGATGCTAATAGAATCAAAAGCACTATCTTCTGTTCAGGATTGGAATCGTCTGTTAAGAGGGAAATCATTGATATCCTTGGCTTTAAAGAAGGCAATATACCAATTAGATATCTTGGCCTTCCGCTGGTTTCATCTCGCCTATCGGCGGTGGATTGCCAACCTCTCCTTGAACGCATTACGAATCGAATCCAATCTTGGAAAGGCAAGTTCTTATCATATGCTGGGCGCTTGGAACTTATCAGATCAGTCCTTAACAATATTCAAAGCTTTTGGAGCTTTAATTTTTTATTACCTCAGAAGATCATTAAGAAAATGGACAGTTTATGTGCTCGTTTTCTATGGGGAGGAGTTGATCTTCAAAGGAAAATTCATGTTGTTGATTGGACAACCATTTGCCATCCTAAATCTGAAGGTGGCCTAGGCCTTAAAAATCTCGAGAAATGGAATAAAGCTGTGATACTCAGGCACGTCTTTTCTATTGCTGCGAATAAGGCTAATCTGTGGGTTGCTTGGACCAAGGCAAATCTTATTAAGGGGAATGAATTTTGGATGATGCCAATTCCCTTAGATTGCTCATGGGTTTGGAGACAAGTTCTGAAGGCCAGGCCTACAGCAAGTAGGCTGATTACACATCTGATCGGCAATGGGGAAGATACCCATATCTGGCATGATCCGTGGCACCCTAGCGGTATCTTGATGGATGTCTTTCTCAGAAATCAACGGTTTGACACTCGACTCAATCAGCATGACAAGGTGGCTAGTCTGATTCTTAATGGCCAATGGGAGGTTCCTCATGCCAATACGGTAGAATTAGCACAAACCTGGAGTTCCCTTGCTGCTATTGAAATTGATTCTTTCATGCCTCAAGATGAAATTATCTGGAAGCCCTCTCAATCCGGCGATTTCACACTTGGCTCGGCCTATGAGTCTATACGGCAGTCAGGTATGATAGTTGATTGGCAGAATCTCATATGGTGTTCGACGGCTATCCCAAGACATAGTTTTGTTTCTTGGTTAGTCGTGAATGGAGCTCTTCTTACGAAGGACAAACCTTTTATTAGGCGGCTCAATGTGAACAGCAATTGTATCTTCTGTTGGAGGGAAGAGGAAACTGTTAAGCACCTTTACTTTGACTGTGTTTTTTCTCAGTTCATATGGACAGAAGTGTTGAAAACTTCGAGATACAACAGGGCAGTGTTGAACTCAGATGAGGAGGCTCAATGGATACTTAACAATCTTAATGGATCGGACTCTAAAGCTAGAGTGATGCATACGGCTTTCAATGCTACCATCTACTTCATTTGGAGGGAACGAAACATGCGGATTTTTCAGAACTCCTTCCTTCCTAAAGAGACACTTCTCCTTCAAATCTTAGACATCACCCGAGCTAGACTTGCGACTTGTGAAGTCAAAGCCATGGATAATCAGTCTAATCGTGAATTTTTTGCTTCATGGGGAATTTCTGTCCAATTCATTCATCATATTCCCAATCCATGTCGATGGATTGCACCACCACCTAATATTTGGTTGCTCAACACAGATGGTTCAATGCGTGATCATATAGCTGGCTATGGGGGTATTCTTCGGGATAGGAATGGTATGGCACCGATTGCTTTTGCTGGTGGGTGCACCAAAGTATCGGTAATATACCATGAACTTCAAGCAATAGCAATTGGCCTCCAGTTAGCTTTGTCTAGAGATGTTCATCGATTACAGATTGCTACAGACTCTTCTCAAGCAGTAGGCATTCTCAATGGTTCTATGGCTATGCCTTGGCAAGCGCGGCGTTTGATTAGAGACATTCAGCTGAACCGTGTTAAATTTGAATTTTGTGATATCTATCATGTATTTAGAGAAGTCAATCGGGCAGCGGATTTTCTTGCTTCTAGTGTTAGGACTATTAGCTGTCACTTTATCCCTGCTTCATCATTTCACCAAGACCTTGTTTCCATTCTCATTGAGGATGCATCAGGGCAAGTGTATTTTCGTTTGTGATCTTAAGGTCAGGTAGGGGTCTGCCTAACCCCAAGCTTAACTCCCAAAAAAAAAAAAAAAAAAAAAAAAAAAAAAAAAAAAAAGATATTTTCACAACTGAACCTAGTAATTTGATTCAATCTCTTCTATTACAATTGTTTAAACACATTTGAAGTCTTGGAACAAGATTCGGGACGGTCGAAACAAGTTTCCTCCATCTGTGCGTTAATGTCTCTACTTGAACTCAGTTTGTGTGTTACATTCCGAAGCCTATAACTCATGACTTGTTCTCAACCGGACCTCGTAATTAGACTCAATATCTTCTATTACAATTGTTTTAACACATTTGAAGTGTTGGAACAAGATTCGGGACTGTCGAAACATGTTTGCCCCATCCGTGCGTTAATGACTCAAATTGGACTCAGTTTGTGCGCTACATTCCTAAGCTTATAACAAGTTATTTTTTCACAACCGAACCTGGTAATTTGACTCAATCTCTTCTATTACAATTGTTTAAACACATTTGAAGTCTTGGAACAAGATTCGGGACGGTCGAAACAAGTTTGCTCCATCCGTGCGTCAATGTCTCTAATTGGACTCAGTTTGTGTGTTACATTCCTAAGCCTATAACTAGTGACTTGTTCTCAACCGGATCTCGTAATTTGAATCTATATCTTCTATTACAATTGTTTAAACACATTTGAAGTGTTGGAACAAGATTCGGGACTGAAAGTAGGGTTTTTCCACGTCGTTGGTTACGGAAACCCTAAAATCAACAAGATTTGTAATTTTTATCCGATTATCCTGCAAAATTGATAGATTTGTATAGGGATTCGTGTCGGATGTCGATCCGCACTCGAGGTTAGTCGGATTAGCGCGAATAAGAACATAAAATGACAGATAATATACAAGAGAAACGTGGAAAGATAAGAATGGCGAGTCGAGATTAAAAAACATCCAAGAGATCCAGAGAAGACTAAAATCATCAAACTCAAATTGCATTAATCAAACTGTTGCTTACATGAAATAAATGACAGAAATAAATAAAGCGGTAAATCTATTCTAGAAAGCATTTAAGAAAGCATGTAAAAAGAGATTTTAGAGAGAGAGGAAGAAGGTAGAGAGAGAATTTTCACACCTCGGTCGTTTACCGGCCGACAAGGTAGAGGTGAGAGAAAAACTCACCCTCTTGCATTCACCGAACGGAGTCAGTGGTGCAAAAAGGCGATCAGCCTGGGGATTCTAGAGAGAGAGTCTATAGAGAAACTAAAGAGGAGAGAGAAAGGAAGAAGAGATCAAAGGTAGAGAGAGAAAGTGTAGATGAGAGAGAAAGAATGTTACCTTGCAATTCTTACCAACGGATGGATCGGCCAGTGATGAAGAAGATGATCGACCAATGGGAATAGGCCATCGGACTTAAAGATGGTCGAACATGAGTGCATGATGTTGGCTGGCCTGGTGTTGCGGTGTGCTGGCCCAAAAACATAGTCGTGAAGAAGATCACGTCGTGATGTTGCAGGCAAGGGGATTGCTCTTGCAGTCCATTGGGACAGCAAGGATGAGGGACATGGCTGCTGGTGTGAGGGAGGTGCACAAGTGAAGGTGGAAATGGTTGGGAAGGCAGAGATCTGGTTCCTGGCGTGGTGATTTGCACCACCGGAAACGGTGGTTGATGTGTCGAGGAGGAGGAGATGCAGCGTTGTAGTGTGCTGGTGTAGGTGGAGATGCAAACCGTGGAGAGGCTCCTTCGTGATGAAGCAGGCAGCATCGTTGAGCACATGCACGACCTAACTAGATTGGTGACCGCCCAAGAAAGAGATATATTGAAGAGAGGGTGGTCCGGTGATCGCAGGTGGCGGTTCTCATGGTGGAGGCGGCACTTGAAGGGGTGCTTGCCGGCCTTTCCGTTGAGAGGTGAGGTAGAAGATGGCTAGGAGATTAGAGGGAAAGAGATAGAGATTAGGGTTTGGTGTTGCTGTTCTCTCTTGGGCAGCAGCTTCACCGGTGGTGGAAGACGAACCAGTCCGGCGATAGAGGATGAAGGGGGTGGTTTAGTAGTGGTGGTTGGGCGGTAACAGCCACAGCAGTAGTAGAAGAGGGAAGAGAAGGTGCTGCGTGGTCAGAAGAGAAGAAAGAAGAAGAAGAAGGAGAAGAAGAAGAAGAGCGAGGCGCGTGGCCGGAGTTGGCCGGAGTTGCAGACCTGCAACTCCGGTCAAAGATGGAAAAAAAACGAAGAAGACGATGGTGGGTTCATGCGGTGTGGTGGTGCTCCGGCCATGGAAGGGGGAGAAGGAAAGGGGGGAGGAGAGGAGGAGAGGGGTGAAGGAAAATTAGGGTTTGTCCCCCTCCTTCCCCCTTTATAAAGCTTCCCTATTTCCTTTAATGGAAATAGGGGATTTTTGAAAATAAAAAAAAAATAAGAAAAATATTTTTTTTTTTAAGTAAAATGCTACTTTTCTATGAGGAATCTCCCCATTTAGTGGACCCCCCATTTTTTTAAAATTTAATTAGAATTATTTTGGAAATTCACGGGGTCCACTAACTGGTCGGACAGCGGGTCGATGATGATGGGCCCGGCTATTGGCCCACATGGATTGATGATGTCCATCGTCTCACAAGATGATGTGACAGATAGTCTGATGGCGATCGGATGGATGGTGACTTGATTGGGACCCAGATTAGTAGATCGATGGATTTAGAGAGATCCAACGGTCCGATTGAAGATCCAACGGTCCGATGGAAGATCCAACGGTCAGAAAGCTAAGGGAGATGAGATAGAGCTGATGGGCAGGAGTTCTGGGGTTAGGTCAGTAGATTCGAGGACCGCGAGATGAAGAGAGAGAGAGAATAAGGAGAGATGAGAGAAAAAGTATCAAAAAAAATGGAAAAAAGCACTGGCGGAGGGTCTGGAACCCTGGTCTTCACTGTGACCATCCTCACGCTTCTCCAGTAGAGTCGATTATCATTCTTTGCTGACTCATATGGCTTTAAACGCTTTGGTCCGTCTCTTGGTCATTGGCTCTCCTGCTCTCTTCGTTATTTGGGCCGGCTTTTTGGTCCTCTGATTCAGCCCATATTTGGCCCATATCTTCTAGTCATAGCATGTGGGCTCTTTAAGCTTTGATAATGGGCTCTCATGATCGATTTGGGCCCACAAGTCTCGAGAATCGTCCCATCGGGGTTTCCTGTGACAGAAGAAGCGCGTAATGAGACTTTATCAGAACGGCTTAATATCTAGACTTCCAAAAATGTGTTTAATGCTTGCAAATATACCATTTCGTCCAGAAAAGTGTGTTTTACGCAATGAGATAGACTCTTACGTAGAAAAGTGGATAATGGGAGCAGTTTTACGTAGGAGAGTGCGATAACGCTAACAGGATGAGTGCTTAAAATAAGCACTTTTGAGCGAATATCAGGGATAGTAAAAACAAGTTTGCTCCATTCGTGCGTCAATGACTCTAATTGGACTTAGTTTGGGCGTTACATTCCGAAGTCTATAACTAGTGACTTGTTCTCGACCGGACCTCGTAATTTGACCCAATATCTTCTATAACAATTGTTTTAACACATTTGAAGTGTTGGAACATGATTCAGGACTGTCAAACAAGTTTGCCCCATCCGCGCGTCAATGACTCTAATTGGACTCAGTTTGTGCGTTACATTTCGGAGCTTATAACAAGTGACTTTTTCGCAACCGGACCTGGTAATTTGACTCAATCTCTTCCATTACAATTGTTTAAACACATTTGAAGTCTTGGAACAAGATTCGGGACGGTCGAAACAAGTTTGCTCTCGACCGGACCTCGTAATTTGACCCAATATCTTCTATAACAATTGTTTTAACACATTTGAGGTGTTGGAAAAAGATTCAGGACTGTTAAACAAGTTTGCCCCATCCGTGCGTCAATGACTCTAATTGGACTCAGTTTGAGCGTTACATTCGGAACCTTATAACAAGTGACTTTTTCGCAACCGGACCAGGTAATTTGACTCAATCTCCTCCATTACAATTGTTTAAACACATTTGAAGTCTTGGAACAAGATTCCGGACAGTCGAAACAAGTTTGCTCCATCCGTGCGTCAATGTCTCTAATTGGACTCAGTTTGTGTGTTACATTCCTAAGCCTATAACTAGTGACTTGTTCTCAACCGGACCTCGTAATTTGACTCCATATCTTCTATTGCAATTGTTTAAACACATTTGAAGTATTGGAACAAGATTCGGGACAGTCGAAACAAGTTTGCTCCATTCGTGCGTCAATGACTCTAGTTGGACTTAGTTTGTGCGTTACATTCCGAAGTCTATAACTAGTGACTTGTTCTCGACCGGACTTCGTAATTTGACCCAATATCTTCTAGAACAATTGTTTTAACACATTTGAGGTGTTGGAAAAAGATTCAGGACTGTTAAACAAGTTTGCCCCATCCGTTCGTCAATGACTCTAATTGGACTCAATTTGTGCGTTACATTCGGAACCTTATAACAAGTGACTTTTTCGCAACCAGACCTGGTAATTTGACACAATCTCCTCCATTACAATTGTTTAAACACATTTGAAGTCTTGGAACAAGATTCCGGACAGTCGAAACAAGTTTGCTCCATCCGTGCGTCAATGTCTCTAATTGGACTCAGTTTGTGTGTTACATTCCCAAGCCTATAACTAGTGACTTGTTCTCAACCGGACCTCATAATTTGACTCTATATCTTCTATTGCAATTGTTTAAACACATTTGAAGTGTTGGAACAAGATTCGGGACAGTCGAAACAAGTTTGCTCCATTCGTGCGTCAATGACTCTAGTTGGACTTAGTTTGTGAGTTACATTCCGAAGTCTATAACTAGTGACTTGTTCTCGACCGGACCTCGTAATTTGACCCAATATCTTCTAGAACAATTGTTTTAACACATTTGAGGTGTTGGAAAAAGATTCAGGACTGTTAAACAAGTTTGCCCCATCCGTTCGTCAATGACTCTAATTGGACTCAGTTTGTGCGTTACATTCCGAAGCCTGTAACTATTGACTTGTTCTCAACCGAACCTCGTAATTTGACTCAATATCTTCTATTACAATTGTTTTAAGACATTTGAACTGTTGGAACAAGATTTGGGACTGTCGAAATAAGTTTGCCCCATCCGTGCGTCAATGACTCAAATTGGACTCAGTTTGTGCGTTACATCCCTAGGTTATAACAAGTGATTTTTTCACAACCGAACCTGTTAATTTGACTCAATCTCTTCTATTACAATTGTTTAAACACATTTGAAGTCTTGGAACAAGATTCGGGACGGTCGAAACAAGTTTGCTCCATCCGTGCTTCAATGTCTCTAATTGGACTCAGTTTGTGTGTTACATTCCTAAGCCTATAACTAGTGACTTGTTCTCAACCGGATCTCGTAATTTGAGTCTATATCTTCTATTATAATTGTTTAAACACATTTGAAGTGTTGGAACAAGATTCGGGACAGTCAAAACAAGTTTGCTCCATTCGTGCGTCAATGACTCTAATTGGACTTAGTTTGGGCGTTACATTCCGAAGTCTATAACTAGTGACTTGTTCTCGACCGGACCTCGTAATTTGACCCAATATCTTCTATAACAATTGTTTTAACACATTTGAGGTGTTGGAAAAAGATTCAGGACTGTTAAACAAGTTTGCCCCATCCGTTCGTCAATGACTCTAATTGGACTCAGTTTGTGCGTTACATTCGGAACCTTATAACAAGTGACTTTTTCGCAACCGGACCTGGTAATTTGACACAATCTCCTCCATTACAATTGTTTAAACACATTTGAAGTCTTGGAACGAGATTCCGGACAGTCGAAACAAGTTTGCTCCATCCGTGCGTCAATGTCTCTAATTGGACTCAGTTTGTGTGTTACATTCCTAAGCCTATAACTAGTGACCTGTTCTCAACCGGACCTCGTAATTTGACTCTATATCTTCTATTACAATTGTTGAAACATATTTGAAGTTTTGGAACAATATTCAGGACAGTCGAAACAAGCTTGCTCCATTCGTGTGTCAATGACTCTAGTTGGACTTAGTTTGTGCGTTACATTCCGAAGTCTATAACTAGTGACTTGTTCCCGACCGGACCTCGTAATTTGACCCAATATCTTCTATAACAATTGTTTTAACACATTTGAAGTGTTGGAACAAGATTCAGGACTGTTAAACAAGTTTGCCCCATCCGTGCGTCAATGACTCTAATTGGACTCAGTTTGTGCGTTACATTCCGAAGCTCATAACAAGTGACTTTTTCGCAACCGGACCCGGTAATTTGACTCAATCTCTTCCATTACAATTGTCTAAACACATTTGAAGTCTTGGAAAAAGATTCGGGATGGTCGAAACAAGTTTGCTCCATCCGTGCGTCAATGTCTCTAATTGGATTCAGTTTGTGTGTCCCATTCCTAAGCCTATAACTAGTGACTTGTTCTCAACCCGACCTCGTAATTTGACTCGATATCTTCTATTACAATTGTTTAAACACATTTGAAGTGTAGGAACAAGATTCGGGACTGTCCTAACAAGTTTGCCCCATCCGTGCGTCAATGACTCAAATTGGACTCAGTTTGTGCGTTACATTCCTAAGCTTATAACAAGTGATTTTTTCACAACCGAACCTGGTAATTTGACTCAATCTCTTCATCTACAATTGTTTAAACACATTTGAAGTCTTGGAACAAGATTCGGGACGTTCGAAACAAGTTTGCTCCATCCGTGCGTCAATGTCTCTAATTGCACTCAGTTTGTGTGTTACATTCCTAAGCCTATAACTAGTGACTTGTTCTCAACCGGATCTCGTAATTTGACTCCATATCTTCTATTACAATTGTTTAAACACATTTGAAGTGTTGGAACAAGATTCGGGATAGTCGAAACAAGTGTGCTCCATTCGTGCGTCAATGACTCTAATTGGACTTAGTTTAGGCGTTACATTCCTAAGTCTATAACTAGTGACTCGTTCTCGACCGGACCTCGTAATTTGACCGAATATCTTCTATAACAATTGTTTTAACACATTTGAAGTGTTGGAACAAGATTCGGGACTGTTAAACAGGTTTGCCCCATCCGTGCGTCAATGACTCTAATTGGACTCAATTTGTGCGTTACATTCCTAAAGCTTATAACAAGTGACTTTTTCGCAACCGGACTACGTAATTTGACTCAATCTCTTCCTTTACAATTGTTTAAACACATTTGAAGTGTTGGAGCAAGATTTGGGACAGTCGAAACAAGTTTGCTCCATTCGTGCGTCAATGACTCTAATTGGACTCAGTTTGTGCGTTACATTCCTAAGCTTATGACAAGTGACTTTTTCGCAACCGGACTACGTAATTTGACTCAATCTCTTCCATTACAATTGTTTAAACACATTTGAAGTGTTGGAACAAGATTTGGGACAGTCGAAACAAGTTTGCTCCATTCGTGTGTCAATGACTCTAGTTGGACTTAGTTTGTGCGTTACATTCCGAAGTCTATAACTAGTGACTTGTTCTCGACCGGACCTCGTAATTTGACCCAATATCTTCTATAACAATTGTTTTAACACATTTGAAGTGTTGGAACAAGATTCAGGACTGTTAAACAAGTTTGCCCCATCCGTGCGTCATTGACTCTAATTGGACTCAGTTTGTGCGTTACATTCCGAAGCTTATATCAAGTGACTTTTTCGCAACCGGACCCGGTAATTTGACTCAATCTCTTCCATTACAGTTGTCTAAACACATTTTAAGTCTTGGAAAAAGATTCGGGATGGTCGAAACAAGTTTGCTCCATCCGTGCGTCAATGTCTCTAATTGCACTCAGTTTGTGGGTTACATTCCTAAGCCTATAACTAGTGACTTGTTCTCAACCGGATCTCGTAATTTGACTCTATATCTTCTATTACAATTGTTTAAACACATTTGAAGTGTTGGAACAAGATTCGGGACAGTTGAAACAAGTTTGCTCCATTCGTGCTTCAATGACTCTAATTGGACTTAGTTTGGGCGTGACATTCCGAAGTCTATAACTAGTGACTTGTTCTCCACCGGACCTCGGAATTTGACCCAATATCTTCTATAACAATTGTTTTAACACATTTGAGGTGTTGGAAAAAGATTCAGGACTGTTAAACAAGTTTGCCCCATCCGTTCGTCAATGACTCTAATTGGACTCAGTTTGTGCGTTACATTCGGAACCTTATAACAAGTGACTTTTTCGCAACCGGACCTGGTAATTTGACTCAATCTCCTCCATTACAATTGTTTAAACACATTTGAAGTCTTGGAACAACATTCCGGACAGTCGAAACAAGTTTGCTCCATCCGTGCGTCAATGTCTCTAATTGGACTCAGTTTGTGTGTTACATTCCTAAGCCTATAACTAGTGACTTGTTCTCAACCGGACCTCGTAATTTGACTCTATATCTTCTATTGCAATTGTTTAAAAACATTTGAAGTGTTGGAACAAGATTCGGGACAGTCGAAACAAGTTTCCTCCATTCGTGCGTCAATGACTCTAGTTGGACTTAGTTTGTGCGTTACATTCCGAAGTCTATAACTAGTGACTTGTTCTCGACCGGACCTCGTAATTTGCCCCAATATCTTCTATGACAATTGTTTTAACACATTTGAAGTGTTGGAACAAGATTCAGGACTGTTAAACAAGTTTGCCCCATCCGTGCGTCAATGACTCTAATTGGACTCAGTTTGTGCGTTACATTCGGAACCTTATAACAAGTGACTTTTTCGCAACCGGACTTGGTAATTTGACTCAATCTCCTCCATTACAATTGTTTAAACACATTTGAAGTCTTGGAACAAGATTCCGGACAGTCGAAACAAGTTTGCTCCATCCGTGCGTCAATGTCTCTAATTGGACTCAGTTTGTGTGTTACATTCCTAAGCCTATAACTAGTGACTTGTTCTCAACCGGACCTGGTAATTTGACTCTATATATTCTATTGCAATTGTTTAAACACATTTGAAGTTTTGGAACAAGATTCGGGACAGTCGAAACAAGTTCGCTCCATTCGTGCGTCAATGACTCTAACTGGACTCAGTTTGTGCGTTACATTCCGAAGCCTGTAACTATTGACTTGTTCTCAACCGAACCTCGTAATTTGACTCAATATCTTCTATTTCAATTGTTTTAAGACATTTGAACTGTTGGAACATGATTCGGGACTGTCGAAACAAGTTTGCCCCATCCGTGCGTCAATGACTCAAATTGGACTCAGTTTGTGCGTTACATTCCTAAGCTTATAAGAAGTGATTTTTTCACAACCGAACCTGTTAATTTGACTCAATCTCTTCTATTACAATTGTTTAAACACATTTGAAGTCTCGGAACAAGATTCGGGACGGTCGAAACAAGTTTGCTCCATCCGTGCTTCAATGTCTCTAATTGCACTCAGTTTGTGTGTTACATTCCTAAGCCTATAACTAGTGACTTGTTCTCAACCGGATCTCGTAATTTGAGTCTATATCTTCTATTATAATTGTTTAAACACATTTGAAGTGTTGGAACAAGATTCGGGACAGTCGAAACAAGTTGGCTCCATTCGTGCGTCAATGACTCTAATTGGACTTAGTTTGGGCGTTACATTCCAAAGTCTATAACTAGTGACTTGTTCTCGACCGGACCTCGTAATTTGACCCAATATCTTCTATAACAATTGTTTTAACACATTTGAGGTGTTGGAAAAAGATTCAGGACTGTTAAACAAGTTTGCCCCATCCGTTCGTCAATGACTCTAATTGGACTCAGTTTGTGCGTTACATTCGGAACCTTATAACAAGTGACTTTTTTGCAACCGGACCTGGTAATTTGACTCAATCTCCTCCATTACAATTGTTTAAACACATTTGAAGTCTTGGAACAAAATTCCGGACAGTCGAAACAAGTTTGCTCCATCCGTGCGTCAATGTCTCTAATTGGACTCAGTTTGTGTGTTACATTCCTAAGCCTATAACTAGTGACTTGTTCTCAACCGGACCTCGTAATTTGACTCTATATCTTCTATTGCAATTGTTTAAAAACATTTGAAGTGTTGGAACAAGATTCGGGACAGTCGAAACAAGTTTCCTCCATTCGTGCGTCAATGACTCTAGTTGGACTTAGTTTGTGCGTTACATTCCGAAGTCTATAACTAGTGACTTGTTCTCAACCGAACCTCGTAATTTGACTCAATATCTTCTATTACAATTGTTTTAAGACATTTGAACTGTTGGAACAAGATTCGGGACTGTCGAAACAAGTTTGCCCCATCCGTGCGTCAATGACTCAAATTGGACTCAGTTTGTGCGTTACATTCCTAAGCTTATAAGAAGTGATTTTTTCACAACCGAACCTGTTAATTTGACTCAATCTCTTCTATTACAATTTTTTAAACACATTTGAAGTCTCGGAACAAGATTCGGGACGGTCGAAACAAGTTTGCTCCATCCGTGCTTCAATGTCTCTAATTGCACTCCGTTTGTGTGTTACATTCCTAAGCCTATAACTAGTGACTTGTTCTCAACTGGATCTCGTAATTTGAGTCTATATCTTCTATTATAATTGTTTAAACACATCTGAAGTGTTGGAACAAGATTCGGGACAGTCGAAACAAGTTTGCTCCATTCGTGCGTCAATGACTCTAATTGGACTTAGTTTGGGCGTTACATTCCGAAGTCTATAACTAGTGACTTGTTCTCGACCGGACCTCGTAATTTGACCCAATATCTTCTATAACAATTGTTTTAACACATTTGAGGTGTTGGAAAAAGATTTCAGGACTGTTAAACAAGTTTGCCCCATCCGTTCGTCAATGACTCTAATTGGACTCAGTTTGTGCGTTACATTCGGAACCTTATAACATGTGACTTTTTCGCAACCGGACCTGGTAATTTGACACAATCTCCTCCATTACAATTGTTTAAACACATTTGAAGTCTTTGAACAAGATTCCGGACAGTCGAAACAAGTTTGCTCCATCCGTGCGTCAATGTCTCTAATTGGACTCAGTTTGTGTGTTACATTCCTAAGCCTATAACTAGTGACTTGTTCTCAACCGGACCTCGTAATTTGACTCTATATCTTCTATTGCAATTGTTTAAACACATTTGAAGTGTTGGAACAAGATTCGGGACAGTCGAAACAAGTTTGCTCCATTCGTGCGTCAATGACTCTAGTTGGACTTAGTTTGTGCGTTACATTCCGAAGTCTATAACCAGTGACTTGTTCTCGACCGGACCTCGTAATTTGACCCAATATCTTCTATAACAATTGTTTTAACACATTTGAGGTGTTGGAAAAAGATTCAGGACTGTTAAACAAGTTTGCCCCATCCGTTCGTCAATGACTCTAATTCGACTCAGTTTGTGCGTTACATTCGGAACCTTATAACAAGTGACTTTTTCGCAACCGGACCTGGTAATTTGACTCAATCTACTCCATTACAATTGTTTAAACACATTTGAAGTCTTGGAACAAGATTCCGGACAGTCGAAACAAGTTTGCTCCATCCGTGCGTCAATGACTCAAATTGGACTCAGTTTGTGCGTTACATTCCTAAGCTTATAACAAGTGATTTTTTCACAACCGAACCTGTTAATTTGACTCAATCTCTTCTATTACAATTGTTTAAACACATTTGAAGTCTCGGAACAAGATTTGGGACGGTCGAAACAAGTTTGCTCCATCCGTGCTTCAATGTCTCTAATTGCACTCAGTTTGTGTGTTACATTCCTAAGCCTATAACTAGTGACTTGTTCTCAACCGGATCTCGTAATTTGACTCTATATCTTCTATTATAATTGTTTAAAGACATTTGAAGTGTTGGAACAAGATTCGGGACAGTCGAAACAAGTTTGCTCCATTCGTGCGTCAATGACTCTAATTGGACTTAGTTTGGGCGTTACATTCCGAAGTCTATAACTAGTGACTTGTTCTCGACCGGACCTCGTAATTTGACCCAATATCTTCTATAACAATTGTTTTAACACATTTGAGGTGTTGGAAAAAGATTCAGGACTGTTAAACAAGTTTGCCCCATCCGTTCGTCAATGACTCTAATTGGACTCAGTTTGTGCGTTACATTCGGAACCTTATAACAAGTGACTTTTTTGCAACCGGACCTGGTAATTTGACTCAATCTACTCCATTACAATTGTTTAAACACATTTGAAGTCTTGGAACTAGACTCCGGACAGTCGAAACAAGTTTGCTCCATCCGTGCGTCAATGTCTCTAATTGGACTCAGTTTGTGTGTTACATTCCTAAGCCTATCACTAGTGACTTGTTCTCAACCGGACCTCGTAATTTGACTCTATATCTTCTATTGCAATTGTTTAAACACATTTGAAGTTTTGGAACAAGATTCGGGACAGTCGAAACAAGCTTGCTCCATTCGTGTGTCAATGACTCTAGCTGCACTGAGTTTGTGCGTTACATTCCGAAGTCTATAACTAGTGACTTGTTCTCGACCGGACCTCGTAATTTGACCCAATATCTTCTATAACAATTGTTTTAACACATTTGAAGTGTTGGAACAAGATTCAGGACTGTTAAACAAGTTTTCCCCATCCGTGCGTCAATGACTCTAATTGGACTCAGTTTGTGCGTTACATTCCGAAGCTTATAACAAGTGACTTTTTTGCAACCGGACCTGGTAATTTGACTCAATCTCTTCCATTACAATTGTCTAGACACATTTGAGGTCTTTGAACAAGATTCGGGATGGTCGAAACAAGTTTGCTCCATCCGTGCATCAATTGCTCTAATTGGATTAAGTTTGTGTGTCACATTCCTAAGCCTATAACTAGTGACTTGTCCTCAACTGGATCTCGTAATTTGACTCTATATCTTCTATTACAATTGTTTAAACACATTTGAAGTGTTAGAACAAGATTCGGGACAGTCGAAACAAGTTTGCTCCATTCGTGCGTCAATGACTCTAATTGGACTTAGTTTGTGCGTTACATTTCGAAGCCTGTAACTAGTGACTTGTTCTCAACCGGACCTCGTAATTTGACTCAATATCTTCTATTACAATTGTTTTAAGACATTTGAACTGTTGGAACAAGATTCGGGACTGTCGAAACAAGTTTGCCCCTTCCGTGCGTCAATGACTCAAATTGGACTCAGTTTGTGCGTTACATTCCTAAGCTTATAACAAGTGATTTTTTCACAACCGAACCTGGTAATTTGACTCAATCTCTTCTATTACAATTGTTTAAACACATTTGAAGTCTTAGAACAAGATTCGGGACAGTCGAAACAAGTTTGCTCCATACGTGCGTCAATGTCTCTAATTGGACTCAGTTTGTGTGTTACATTCCTAAGCCTATAACTAGTGACCTGTTCTCAACCGGACCTCGTAATTTGACTCTATATCTTCTATTACAATTGTTTAAACATATTTGAAGTTTTGGAACCAGATTCGGGACAGTCGAAACAAGCTTGCTCCATTCGTGTGTCAATGACTCTAGTTGGACTTAGTTTGTGCGTTACATTCCGAAGTCTATAACTAGTGACTTGTTCCCGACCGGACCTCGTAATTTGACCCAATATCTTCTATAACAATTGTTTTAACACATTTGAAGTGTTGGAACAAGATTCAGGACTGTTAAACAAGTTTGCCCCATCCGTGCGTCAATGACTCTAATTGGACTCAGTTTGTGCGTTACATTCCGAAGCTTATAACAAGTGACTTTTTCGCAATCGGACCCGGTAATTTGACTCAATCTCTTCCATTACAATTGTCTAAACACATTTGAAGTCTTGGAAAAAGATTCGGGATGGTCAAAACAAGTTTGCTCCATCCGTGCGTCAATGTCTCTAATTGGATTCAGTTTGTGTGTCCCATTCCTAAGCCTATAACTAGTGACTTGTTCTCAACCCGACCTCGTAATTTGACTCGATATCTTCTATTACAATTGTTTAAACACATTTGAAGTATAGGAACAAGATTCGGGACTGTCGTAACAAGTTTGCCCCATCCGTGCGTCAATGACTCAAATTGGACTCAGTTTGTGCGTTACATTCCTAAGCTTATAACAAGTGATTTTTTCACAACCGAACCTGGTAATTTGACTCAATCTCTTCTACTACAATTGTTTAAACACATTTGAAGTCTTGGAACAAGATTCGGGACGGTCGAAACAAGTTTGCTCCATCCGTGCGTCAATGTCTCTAATTGCACTCAGTTTGTGTGTTACATTCCTAAGCCTATAACTAGTGACTTGTTCTCAACCGGATCTCGTAATTTGACTCTATATCTTCTATTACAATTGTTTAAACACATTTGAAGTGTTGGAACAAGATTCGGGATAGTCGAAACAAGTTTGCTCCATTCGTGCGTCAATGACTCTAATTGGACTTAGTTTGGGCGTTACATTCCTAAGTCTATAACTAGTGACTCGTTCTCGACCGGACCTTGTAATTTGACCCAATATCTTCTATAACAATTGTTTTAACACATTTGAAGTGTTGGAACAAGATTCAGGACTGTTAAACAAGTTTGCCCCATCCGTGCGTCAATGACTCTAATTAGACTCAATTTGTGCGTTACATTCCTAAGCTTATAACAAGTGACTTTTTCGCAACCGGACTACGTAATTTGACTCAATCTCTTCCTTTACAATTGTTTAAACACATTTGAAGTGTTGGAACAAGATTTGGGACAGTCGAAACAAGTTTGCTCCATTCGTGCGTGAAATGACTCTAATTGGACTCAGTTTGTGCGTTACATTCCTAAGCTTATAACAAGTGACTTTTTCGCAACCGGACTACGTAATTTGACTCAATCTCTTCCATTACAATTGTTTAAACACATTTGAAGTGTTGGAACAAGATTTGGGACAGTCGAAACAAGTTTGCTCCATTCGTGTGTCAATGACTCTAGTTGGACTTAGTTTGTGCGTTACATTCCGAAGTCTATAACTAGTGACTTGTTCTCGACCGGACCTCGTAATTTGACCCAATATCTTCTATAACAATTGTTTTAACACATTTGAAGTGTTGGAACAAGATTCAGGACTGTTAAACAAGTTTGCCCCATCCGTGCGTCATTGACTCTAATTGGACTCAGTTTGTGCGTTACATTCCGAAGCTTATATCAAGTGACTTTTTCGCAACCGGACCCGGTAATTTGACTCAATCTCTTCCATTACAGTTGTCTAAACACATTTTAAGTCTTGGAAAAAGATTCGGGATGGTCGAAACAAGTTTGCTCCATCCGTGCGTCAATGTCTCTAATTGGACTCAGTTTGTGTGTTACATTCCTAAGCCTATAACTAGTGACTTGTTCTCAACCGGACCTCGTAATTTGACTCTATATCTTCTATTGCAATTGTTTAAACACATTTGAAGTGTTGGAACAAGATTCGGGACAGTCGAAACAAGTTTGCTCCATTCGTGCGTCAATGACTCTAGTTGGACTTAGTTTGTGCGTTACATTCCGAAGTCTATAACCAGTGACTTGTTCTCGACTGGACCTCGTAATTTGACCCAATATCTTCTATAACAATTGTTTTAACACATTTGAGGTGTTGGAAAAAGATTCAGGACTGTTAAACAAGTTTGCCCCATCCGTTCGTCAATGACTCTAATTGGACTCAGTTTGTGCGTTACATTCGGAACCTTATAACAAGTGACTTTTTCGCAACCGGACCTGGTAATTTCACTCAATCTCCTCCATTACAATTGTTTAAACACATTTGAAGTCTTGGAACAAGATTCCGGACAGTCGAAACAAGTTTGCTCCATCCGTGCGTCAATGACTCAAATTGGACTCAGTTTGTGCGTTACATTCCTAAGCTTATAACAAGTGATTTTTTCACAACCGAACCTGTTAATTTGACTCAATCTCTTCTATTACAATTGTTTAAACACATTTGAAGTCTCGGAACAAGATTTGGGACGGTCGAAACAAGTTTGCTCCATCCGTGCTTCAATGTCTCTAATTGCACTCAGTTTGTGTGTTACATTCCTAAGCCTATAACTAGTGACTTGTTCTCAACCGGATCTCGTAATTTGACTCTATATCTTCTATTATAATTGTTTAAAGACATTTGAAGTGTTGGAACAAGATTCGGGACAGTCGAAACAAGTTTGCTCCATTCGTGCGTCAATGACTCTAATTGGACTTAGTTTGGGCGTTACATTCCGAAGTCTATAACTAGTGACTTGTTCTCGACCGGACCTCGTAATTTGACCCAATATCTTCTATAACAATTGTTTTCACACATTTGAGGTGTTGGAAAAAGATTCAGGACTGTTAAACAAGTTTGCCCCATCCGTTCGTCAATGACTCTAATTGGACTCAGTTTGTGCGTTACATTCGGAACCTTATAACAAGTGACTTTTTTGCAACCGGACCTAGTAATTTGACTCAATCTCCTCCATTACAATTGTTTAAACACATTTGAAGTCTTGGAACAAGATTCCGGACTGTCGAAACAAGTTTGCTCCATCCGTGCGTCAATGTCTCTAATTGGACTCAGTTTGTGTGTTACATTCCTAAGCCTATAACTAGTGACTTGTTCTCAACCGGACCTCGTAATTTGACTCTATATCTTCTATTGCAATTGTTTAAACACATTTGAAGTTTTGGAACAAGATTCGGGACAGTCGAAACAAGCTTGCTCCATTCGTGTGTCAATGACTCTAGCTGCACTGAGTTTGTGCGTTACATTCCGAAGTCTATAACTAGTGACTTATTCTCGACCGGACCTCGTAATTTGACCCAATATCTTCTATAACAATTGTTTTAACACATTTGAAGTGTTGGAACAAGATTCAGGACTGTTAAACAAGTTTTCCCCATCCGTGCGTCAATGACTCTAATTGGACTCAGTTTGTGCGTTACATTCCGAAGCTTATAACAAGTGACTTTTTTGCAACCGGACCTGGTAATTTGACTCAATCTCTTCCATTACAATTGTCTAGACACATTTCAAGTCTTTGAACAAGATTCGGGATGGTCGAAACAAGTTTGCTCCATCCGTGCATCAATTGCTCTAATTGGATTAAGTTTGTGTGTCACATTCCTAAGCCTATAACTAGTGACTTGTCCTCAACTGGATCTCGTAATTTGACTCTATATCTTCTATTACAATTGTTTAAACACATTTGAAGTATAGGAACAAGATTCGGGACTGTCGTAACAAGTTTGCCCCATCCGTGCGTCAATGACTCAAATTGGACTCAGTTTGTGCGTTACATTCCTAAGCTTATAACAAGTGATTTTTTCACAACCGAACCTGGTAATTTGACTCAATCTCTTCTACTACAATTGTTTAAACACATTTGAAGTCTTGGAACAAGATTCGGGACGGTCGAAACAAGTTTGCTCCATCCGTGCGTCAATGTCTCTAATTGCACTCAGTTTGTGTGTTACATTCCTAAGCCTATAACTAGTGACTTGTTCTCAACCGGATCTCGTAATTTGACTCTATATCTTCTATTACAATTGTTTAAACACATTTGAAGTGTTGGAACAAGATTCGGGATAGTCGAAACAAGTTTGCTCCATTCGTGCGTCAATGACTCTAATTGGACTTAGTTTGGGCGTTACATTCCTAAGTCTATAACTAGTGACTCGTTCTCGACCGGACCTTGTAATTTGACCCAATATCTTCTATAACAATTGTTTTAACACATTTGAAGTGTTGGAACAAGATTCAGGACTGTTAAACAAGTTTGCCCCATCCGTGCGTCAATGACTCTAATTAGACTCAATTTGTGCGTTACATTCCTAAGCTTATAACAAGTGACTTTTTCGCAACCGGACTACGTAATTTGACTCAATCTCTTCCTTTACAATTGTTTAAACACATTTGAAGTGTTGGAACAAGATTTGGGACAGTCGAAACAAGTTTGCTCCATTCGTGCGTGAAATGACTCTAATTGGACTCAGTTTGTGCGTTACATTCCTAAGCTTATAACAAGTGACTTTTTCGCAACCGGACTACGTAATTTGACTCAATCTCTTCCATTACAATTGTTTAAACACATTTGAAGTGTTGGAACAAGATTTGGGACAGTCGAAACAAGTTTGCTCCATTCGTGTGTCAATGACTCTAGTTGGACTTAGTTTGTGCGTTACATTCCGAAGTCTATAACTAGTGACTTGTTCTCGACCGGACCTCGTAATTTGACCCAATATCTTCTATAACAATTGTTTTAACACATTTGAAGTGTTGGAACAAGATTCAGGACTGTTAAACAAGTTTGCCCCATCCGTGCGTCATTGACTCTAATTGGACTCAGTTTGTGCGTTACATTCGGAACCTTATAACATGTGACTTTTTCACAACCGGACCTGGTAATTTGACACAATCTCCTCCATTACAATTGTTTAAACACATTTGAAGTCTTGGAACAAGATTCCGGACAGTCAAAACAAGTTTGCTCCATCCGTGCGTCAATGTCTCTAATTGGACTCAGTTTGTGTGTTACATTCCTAAGCCTATAACTAGTGACTTGTTCTCAACCGGACCTCGTAATTTGACTCTATATCTTCTATTGCAATTGTTTAAACACATTTGAAGTGTTGGAACAAGATTCGGGACAGTCGAAACAAGTTTGCTCCATTCGTGCGTCAATGACTCTAGTTGGACTTAGTTTGTGCGTTACATTCCGAAGTCTATAACCAGTGACTTGTTCTCGACTGGACCTCGTAATTTGACCCAATATCTTCTATAACAATTGTTTTAACACATTTGAGGTGTTGGAAAAAGATTCAGGACTGTTAAACAAGTTTGCCCCATCCGTTCGTCAATGACTCTAATTGGACTCAGTTTGTGCGTTACATTCGGAACCTTATAACAAGTGACTTTTTCGCAACCGGACCTGGTAATTTCACTCAATCTCCTCCATTACAATTGTTTAAACACATTTGAAGTCTTGGAACAAGATTCCGGACAGTCGAAACAAGTTTGCTCCATCCGTGCGTCAATGACTCAAATTGGACTCAGTTTGTGCGTTACATTCCTAAGCTTATAACAAGTGATTTTTTCCAACCGAACCTGTTAATTTGACTCAATCTCTTCTATTACAATTGTTTAAACACATTTGAAGTCTCGGAACAAGATTTGGGACGGTCGAAACAAGTTTGCTCCATCCGTGCTTCAATGTCTCTAATTGCACTCAGTTTGTGTGTTACATTCCTAAGCCTATAACTAGTGACTTGTTCTCAACCGGATCTCGTAATTTGACTCTATATCTTCTATTATAATTGTTTAAAGACATTTGAAGTGTTGGAACAAGATTCGGGACAGTCGAAACAAGTTTGCTCCATTCGTGCGTCAATGACTCTAATTGGACTTAGTTTGGGCGTTACATTCCGAAGTCTATAACTAGTGACTTGTTCTCGACCGGACCTCGTAATTTGACCCAATATCTTCTATAACAATTGTTTTCACACATTTGAGGTGTTGGAAAAAGATTCAGGACTGTTAAACAAGTTTGCCCCATCCGTTCGTCAATGACTCTAATTGGACTCAGTTTGTGCGTTACATTCGGAACCTTATAACAAGTGACTTTTTTGCAACCGGACCTGGTAATTTGACTCAATCTCCTCCATTACAATTGTTTAAACACATTTGAAGTCTTGGAACAAGATTCCGGACTGTCGAAACAAGTTTGCTCCATCCGTGCGTCAATGTCTCTAATTGGACTCAGTTTGTGTGTTACATTCCTAAGCCTATAACTAGTGACTTGTTCTCAACCGGACCTCGTAATTTGACTCTATATCTTCTATTGCAATTGTTTAAACACATTTGAAGTTTTGGAACAAGATTCGGGACAGTCGAAACAAGCTTGCTCCATTCGTGTGTCAATGACTCTAGCTGCACTGAGTTTGTGCGTTACATTCCGAAGTCTATAACTAGTGACTTATTCTCGACCGGACCTCGTAATTTGACCCAATATCTTCTATAACAATTGTTTTAACACATTTGAAGTGTTGGAACAAGATTCAGGACTGTTAAACAAGTTTTCCCCATCCGTGCGTCAATGACTCTAATTGGACTCAGTTTGTGCGTTACATTCCGAAGCTTATAACAAGTGACTTTTTTGCAACCGGACCTGGTAATTTGACTCAATCTCTTCCATTACAATTGTCTAGACACATTTCAAGTCTTTGAACAAGATTCGGGATGGTCGAAACAAGTTTGCTCCATCCGTGCATCAATTGCTCTAATTGGATTAAGTTTGTGTGTCACATTCCTAAGCCTATAACTAGTGACTTGTCCTCAACTGGATCTCGTAATTTGACTCTATATCTTCTATTACAATTGTTTAAACACATTTGAAGTGTTGGAACAAGATTCGGGACA
The DNA here is from genome assembly GCA_035048495.1 of Euptelea pleiosperma. NCBI lineage: Eukaryota > Viridiplantae > Streptophyta > Magnoliopsida > Ranunculales > Eupteleaceae > Euptelea > Euptelea pleiosperma. Next base: position 55,402,621 of record CM068543.1, read on the forward strand.
GTCGAAACAAGTTTGCTCCATTCGTGCGTCAATGACTCTAATTGGACTTAGTTTGTGCGTTACATTTCGAAGCCTGTAACTAGTGACTTGTTCTCAACCGGACCTCGTAATTTGACTCAATATCTTCTATTACAATTGTTTTAAGACATTTGAACTGTTGGAACAAGATTCGGGACTGTCGAAACAAGTTTGCCCCTTCCGTGCGTCAATGACTCAAATTGGACTCAGTTTGTGCGTTACATTCCTAAGCTTATAACAAGTGATTTTTTCACAACCGAACCTGCTAATTTGACTCAATCTCTTCTATTACAATTGTTTAAACACATTTGAAGTCTTAGAACAAGATTCGGGACGGTCGAAACAAGTTTGCTCCATACGTGCGTCAATGTCTCTAATTGGACTCAGTTTGTGTGTTACATTCCTAAGCCTATAACTAGTGACCTGTTCTCAACCGGACCTCGTAATTTGACTCTATATCTTCTATTACAATTGTTTAAACATATTTGAAGTTTTGGAACCAGATTCGGGACAGTCGAAACAAGCTTGCTCCATTCGTGTGTCAATGACTCTAGTTGGACTTAGTTTGTGCGTTACATTCCGAAGTCTATAACTAGTGACTTGTTCCCGACCGGACCTCGTAATTTGACCCAATATCTTCTATAACAATTGTTTTAACACATTTGAAGTGTTGGAACAAGATTCAGGACTGTTAAACAAGTTTGCCCCATCCGTGCGTCAATGACTCTAATTGGACTCAGTTTGTGCGTTACATTCCGAAGCTTATAACAAGTGACTTTTTCGCAATCGGACCCGGTAATTTGACTCAATCTCTTCCATTACAATTTTCTAAACACATTTGAAGTCTTGGAAAAAGATTCGGGATGGTCGAAACAAGTTTGCTCCATCCGTGCGTCAATGTCTCTAATTGGATTCAGTTTGTGTGTCCCATTCCTAAGCCTATAACTAGTGACTTGTTCTCAACCCGACCTCGTAATTTGACTCGATATCTTCTATTACAATTGTTTAAACACATTTGAAGTGTAGGAACAAGATTCGGGACTGTCGTAACAAGTTTGCCCCATCCGTGCGTCAATGACTCAAAATGGACTCAGTTTGTGCGTTACATTCCTAAGCTTATAACAAGTGATTTTTTCACAACCGAACCTGGTAATTTGACTCAATCTCTTCTACTACAATTGTTTAAACACATTTGAAGTCTTGGAACAAGATTCGGGACGGTCGAAACAAGTTTGCTCCATCCGTGCGTCAATGTCTCTAATTGCACTCAGTTTGTGTGTTACATTCCTAAGCCTATAACTAGTGACTTGTTCTCAACCGGATCTCGTAATTTGACTCTATATCTTCTATTACAATTGTTTAAACACATTTGAAGTGTTGGAACAAGATTCGGGATAGTCGAAACAAGTTTGCTCCATTCGTGCGTCAATGACTCTAATTGGACTTAGTTTGGGCGTTACATTCCTAAGTCTATAACTAGTGACTCGTTCTCGACCGGACCTTGTAATTTGACCCAATATCTTCTATAACAATTGTTTTAACACATTTGAAGTGTTGGAACAAGATTCAGGACTGTTAAACAAGTTTGCCCCATCCGTGCGTCAATGACTCTAATTAGACTCAATTTGTGCGTTACATTCCTAAGCTTATAACAAGTGACTTTTTCGCAACCGGACTACGTAATTTGACTCAATCTCTTCCTTTACAATTGTTTAAACACATTTGAAGTGTTGGAACAAGATTTGGGATAGTCGAAACAAGTTTGCTCCATTCGTGCGTGAAATGACTCTAATTGGACTCAGTTTGTGCGTTACATTCCTAAGCTTATAACAAGTGACTTTTTCGCAACCGGACTACGTAATTTGACTCAATCTCTTCCATTACAATTGTTTAAACACATTTGAAGTATTGGAACAAGATTTGGGACGGTCGAAACAAGTTTGCTCCATTCGTGTGTCAATGACTCTAGTTGGACTTAGTTTATGCGTTACATTCCGAAGTCTATAACTAGTGACTTGTTCTCGACCGGACCTCGTAATTTGACCCAATATCTTCTATAACAATTGTTTTAACACATTTGAAGTGTTGCAACAAGATTCAGGACTGTTAAACAAGTTTGCCCCATCCGTGCGTCAATGACTCTAATTGGACTCAGTTTGTGCGTTACATTCCGAAGCTTATAACAAGTGACTTTTTCGCAATCGGACCCGGTAATTTGACTCAATCTCTTCCATTACAATTGTCTAAACACATTTGAAGTCTTGGAAAAAGATTCGGGATGGTCGAAAAAGTTTGCTCCATCCGTGCGTCAATGTCTCTAATTGGATTCAGTTTGTGTGTCCCATTCCTAAGCCTATAACTAGTGACTTGTTCTCAACCCGACCTCGTAATTTGACTCGATATCTTCTATTACAATTGTTTAAACACATTTGAAGTGTAGGAACAAGATTCGGGACTGTCGTAACAAGTTTGCCCCATCCGTGCGTCAATGACTCAAATTGGACTCAGTTTGTGCGTTACATTCCTAAGCTTATAACAAGTGATTTTTTCACAACCGAACCTGGTAATTTGACTCAATCTCTTCTACTACAATTGTTTAAACACATTTGAAGTCTTGGAACAAGATTCGGGACGGTCGAAACAAGTTTGCTCCATCCGTGCGTCAATGTCTCTAATTGCACTCAGTTTGTGTGTTACATTCCTAAGCCTATAACTAGTGACTTGTTCTCAACCGGATCTCGTAATTTGACTCTATATCTTCTATTATAATTGTTTAAACACATTTGAAGTGTTGGAACAAGATTCGGGATAGTCGAAACAAGTTTGCTCCATTCGTGCGTCAATGACTCTAATTGGACTTAGTTTGGGCGTTACATTCCTAAGTCTATAACTAGTGACTCGTTCTCGACCGGACCTTGTAATTTGACCCAATATCTTCTATAACAATTGTTTTAACACATTTGAAGTGTTGGAACAAGATTCAGGACTGTTAAACAAGTTTGCCCCATCCGTGCGTCAATGACTCTAATTAGACTCAATTTGTGCGTTACATTCCTAAGCTTATAACAAGTGACTTTTTCGCAACCGGACTACGTAATTTGACTCAATCTCTTCCTTTACAATTGTTTAAACACATTTGAAGTGTTGGAACAAGATTTGGGACAGTCGAAACAAGTTTGCTCCATTCGTGCGTGAAATGACTCTAATTGGACTCAGTTTGTGCGTTACATTCCTAAGCTTATAACAAGTGACTTTTTCGCAACCGGACTACGTAATTTGACTCAATCTCTTCCATTACAATTGTTTAAACACATTTGAAGTGTTGGAACAAGATTTGGGACAGTCGAAACAAGTTTGCTCCATTCGTGTGTCAATGACTCTAGTTGGACTTAGTTTGTGCGTTACATTCCGAAGTCTATAACTAGTGACTTGTTCTCGACCGGACCTCGTAATTTGACCCAATATCTTCTATAACAATTGTTTTAACACATTTGAAGTGTTGGAACAAGATTCAGGACTGTTAAACAAGTTTGCCCCATCCGTGCGTCATTGACTCTAATTGGACTCAGTTTGTGCGTTACATTCGGAACCTTATAACATGTGACTTTTTCGCAACCGGACCTGGTAATTTGACACAATCTCCTCCATTACAATTGTTTAAACACATTTGAAGTCTTGGAACAAGATTCCGGACAGTCGAAACAAGGTTGCTCCATCCGTGCGTCAATGTCTCTAATTGGACTCAGTTTGTGTGTTACATTCCTAAGCCTATAACTAGTGACTTGTTCTCAACCGGACCTCGTAATTTGACTCTATATCTTCTATTGCAATTGTTTAAACACATTTGAAGTGTTGGAACAAGATTCGGGACAGTCGAAACAAGTTTGCTCCATTCGTGCGTCAATGACTCTAGTTGGACTTAGTTTGTGCGTTACATTCCGAAGTCTATAACCAGTGACTTGTTCTCGACCGGACCTCGTAATTTGACCCAATATCTTCTATAACAATTGTTTTAACACATTTGAGGTGTTGGAAAAAGATTCAGGACTGTTAAACAAGTTTGCCCCATCCGTTCGTCAATGACTCTAATTGGACTCAGTTTGTGCGTTACATTCGGAACCTTATAACAAGTGACTTTTTCGCAACCGGACCTGGTAATTTGACTCAATCTCCTCCATTACAGTTGTTTAAACACATTTGAAGTCTTGGAACAAGATTCCGGACAGTCGAAACAAGTTTGCTCCATCCGTGCGTCAATGACTCAAATTGGACTCAGTTTGTGCGTTACATTCCTAAGCTTATAACAAGTGATTTTTTCACAACCGAACCTGTTAATTTGACTCAATCTCTTCTATTACAATTGTTTAAACACATTTGAAGTCTCAGAACAAGATTCGGGACGGTCGAAACAAGTTTGCTCCATCCGTGCTTCAATGTCTCTAATTGCACTCAGTTTGTGTGTTACGTTCCTAAGCCTATAACTAGTGACTTGTTCTCAACCGGATCTCGTAATTTGACTCTATATCTTCTATTATAATTCTTTAAACACATTTGAAGTGTTGGAACAAGATTCGGGACTGTCGAAACAAGTTTGCTCCATTCGTGCGTCAATGACTCTAATTGGACTTAGTTTGGGCGTTACATTCCGAAGTCTATAACTAGTGACTTGTTCTCGACCGGACCTCGTAATTTGACCCAATATCTTCTATAACAATTCTTTTAACACATTTGAGGTGTTGGAAAAAGATTCAGGACTGTTAAACAAGTTTGCCCCATCCGTTCGTCAATGACTCTAATTGTACTCAGTTTGTGCGTTACATTCGGAACCTTATAACAAGTGACTTTTTCGAAACCGGACCTGGTAATTTGACACAATCTCCTCCATTACAATTGTTTAAACACATTTGAAGTCTTTGAACAAGATTCCGGACAGTCGAAACAAGTTTGCTCCATCCGTGCGTCAATGTCTCTAATTGGACTCAGTTTGTGTGTTACATTCCTAAGCCTATAACTAGTGACTTGTTCTCAACCGGACCTCGTAATTTGACTCTATATCTTCTATTGCAATTGTTTAAACACATTTGAAGTGTTGGAACAAGATTCGGGACAGTCGAAACAAGTTTGCTCCATTCGTGCGTCAATGACTCTAGTTGGACTTAGTTTGTGCGTTACATTCCGAAGTCTATAACCAGTGACTCGTTCTCGACCGGACCTCGTAATTTGACCCAATATCTTCTATAACAATTGTTTTAACACATTTGAGGTGTTGGAAAAAGATTCAGGACTGTTAAACAAGTTTGCCCCATCCGTTCGTCAATGACTCTAATTGGACTCAGTTTGTGCGTTACATTCGGAACCTTATAACAAGTGACTTTTTCGCAACCGGACCTGATAATTTGACTCAATCTCCTCCATTACAATTGTTTAAACACATTTGAAGTCTTGGAACAAGATTCCGGACAGTCGAAACAAGTTTGCTCCATCCGTGCGTCAATGTCTCTAATTGGACTCAGTTTGTGTGTTACATTCCTAAGCCTATAACTAGTGACTTGTTCTCAACCGGACCTCGTAATTTGACTCTATATATTCTATTGCAATTCTTTAAACACATTTGAAGTTTTGGAACAAGATTCGGGATAGTCGAAACAAGTTTGCTCTATTCGTGCGTCAATGACTCTAATTGGACTCAGTTTGTGCGTTACATTCCGAAGCCTGTAACTATTGACTTGTTCTCAACCGAACCTCATAATTTGACACAATATCTTCTATTACAATTGTTTTAAGACATTTGAACTGTTGGAACAAGATTCGGGACTGTCGAAACAAGTTTGCCCCATCCGTGCGTCAATGACTCAAATTGGACTCAGTTTGTGCGTTACATTCCTAAGCTTATAACAAGTGATTTTTTCACAACCGAACCTGGTAATTTGACTCAATCTCTTCTATTACAATTGTTTAAACACATTTGAAGTCTTGGAACAAGATTCGGGACGGTCGAAACAAGTTTGCTCCATCCGTGCGTCAATGTCTCTAATTGCACTCAGTTTGTGTGTTACATTCCTAAGCCTATAACTAGTGACTTGTTCTCAACCGGATCTCGTAATTTGACTCTATATCTTCTATTACAATTGTTTAAACACATTTGAAGTGTTGGAACAAGATTCGGGACAGTCGAACCAAGTTTGCTCCATTCGTGCGTCAATGACTCTAATTGGACTTGGTTTGGGCGTTACATTCCGAAGTCTATAACTAGTGACTTGTTCTCGACCGGACCTCGTAATTTGACCCAATATCTTCTATAACAATTGTTTTAACACATTTGAGGTGTTGGAAAAAGATTCAGGACTGTTAAACAAGTTTGCCCTATCCGTTCGTCAATGACTCTAATTGGACTCAGTTTGTGCGTTACATTCGGAACCTTATAACAAGTGACTTTTTCGCAACCGGACTTGGTAATTTGACTCAATCTCCTCCATTACAATTGTTTAAACACATTTGAAGTCTTGGAACAAGATTCTGGACTGTCGAAACAAGTTTGCTCCATCCGTGCGTCAATGTCTCTAATTGGACTCAATTTGTGTGTTACATTCCTAAGCCTATCACTAGTGACTTGTTCTCAACCGGACCTCGTAATTTGACTCTATATCTTCTATTGCAATTGTTTAAACACATTTGAAGTTTTGGAACAAGATTCGGGACAGTCGAAACAAGCTTGCTCCATTCGTGTGTCAATGACTCTAGCTGCACTGAGTTTGTGCGTTACATTCCGAAGTCTATAACTAGTGACTTGTTCTCGACCGGACCTCGTAATTGACCCAATATCTTCTATAACAATTGTTTTAACACATTTGAAGTGTTGGAACAAGATTCAGGACTGTTAAACAAGTTTGCCCCATCCGTGCGTCAATGACTCTAATTGGACTCTTTTTGTGCGTTACATTCCGAAGCTTATAACAAGTGACTTTTTTGCAACCGGACCTGGTAATTTGACTCAATCTCTTCCATTACAATTGTCTAGACACATTTGAAGTCTTGGAACAAGATTCGGGATGGTCGAAACAAGTTTGCTCCATCCGTGCATCAATTGCTCTAATTGGATTCAGTTTGTGTGTCACATTCCTAAGCCTATAACTAGTGACTTGTCCTCAACCGGATCTCGTAATTTGACTCTATATCTTCTATTACAATTGTTTAAACACATTTGAAGTGTTGGAACAAGATTCGGGACAGTCGAAACAAGTTTGCTCCATTCGTGCGTCAATGACTCTAATTGGACTTAGTTTGTGCGTTACATTTCGAAGCCTGTAACTAGTGACTTGTTCTCAACCGGACCTCGTAATTTGACTCAATATCTTCTATTACAATTGTTTAAACATATTTGAAGTTTTGGAACCAGATTCGGGACAGTCAAAACAAGTTTGCTCCATTCGTGTGTCAATGACTCTAGTTGGACTTAGTTTGTGCGTTACATTCCGAAGTCTATAACTAGTGACTTGTTCTCGACCGGACCTCGTAATTTGACCCAATATCTTCTATAACAATTGTTTTAACACATTTGAGGTGTTGGAAAAAGATTCAGGACTGTTAAACAAGTTTGCCCCATCCGTTCGTCAATGACTCTAATTGGACTCAGTTTGTGCGTTACATTCGGAACCTTATAACAAGTGACTTTTTCACAACCGGACCTGGTAATTTGACTCAATCTCCTCCATTACAATTGTTTAAACACATTTGAAGTCTTGGAACAAGATTCCGGACAGTCGAAACAAGTTTGCTCCATCCGTGCGTCAATGTCTCTAATTGGACTCAGTTTGTGTGTTACATTCCTAAGCCTATAACTAGTGACTTGTTCTCAACCGGACCTCGTAATTTGACTCTATATATTCTATTGCAATTCTTTAAACACATTTGAAGTTTTGGAACAAGATTCGGGATAGTCGAAACAAGTTTGCTCCATTCGTGCGTCAATGACTCTAATTGGACTCAGTTTGTGCGTTACATTCCGAAGCCTGTAACTATTGACTTGTTCTCAACCGAACCTCATAATTTGACACAATATCTTCTATTACAATTGTTTTAAGACATTTGAACTGTTGGAACAAGATTCGGGACTGTCGAAACAAGTTTGCCCCATCCGTGCGTCAATGACTCAAATTGGACTCAGTTTGTGCGTTACATTCCTAAGCTTATAACAAGTGATGTTTTCACAACCGAACCAGGTAATTTGACTCAATCTCTTCTACTACAATTGTTTAAACACATTTGAAGTCTTGGAACAAGATTCGGGACGGTCGAAACAAGTTTGCTCCATCCGTGCGTCAATGTCTCTAATTGCACTCAGTTTGTGTGTTACATTCCTAAGCCTATAACTAGTGACTTGTTCTCAACCGGATCTCGTAATTTGACTCTATATCTTCTATTACAATTGTTTAAACACATTTGAAGTGTTGGAACAAGATTCGGGACAGTCGAAACAAGTTTGCTCCATTCGTGCGTCAATGACTCTAATTGGACTTGGTTTGGGCGTTACATTCCGAAGTCTATAACTAGTGACTTGTTCTCGACCGGACCTCGTAATTTGACCCAATATCTTCTATAACAATTGTTTTAACACATTTGAGGTGTTGGAAAAAGATTCAGGACTGTTAAACAAGTTTGCCCCATCCGTTCGTCAATGACTCTAATTGGACTCAGTTTGTGCGTTACATTCGGAACCTTATAACAAGTGACTTTTTCGCAACCGGACCTGGTAATTTGACTCAATCTCCTCCATTACAATTGTTTAAACACATTTGAAGTCTTGGAACAAGATTCCGGACTGTCGAAACAAGTTTGCTCCATCCGTGCGTCAATGTCTCTAATTGGACTCAGTTTGTGTGTTACATTCCTAAGCCTATCACTAGTGACTTGTTCTCTACCGGACCTCGTAATTTGACTCTATATCTTCTATTGCAATTGTTTAAACACATTTGAAGTTTTGGAACAAGATTCGGGACAGTCGAAACAAGCTTGCTCCATTCGTGTGTCAATGACTCTAGCTGCACTGAGTTTGTGCGTTACATTCCGAAGTCTATAACTAGTGACTTGTTCTCGACCGGACCTCGTAATTGACCCAATATCTTCTATAACAATTGTTTTAACACATTTGAAGTGTTGGAACAAGATTCAGGACTGTTAAACAAGTTTGCCCCATCCGTGCGTCAATGACTCTAATTGGACTCAGTTTGTGCGTTACATTCCGAAGCTTATAACAAGTGACTTTTTTGCAACCGGACCTGGTAATTTGACTCAATCTCTTCCATTACAATTGTCTAGACACATTTGAAGTCTTGGAACAAGATTCGGGATGGTCGAAACAAGTTTGCTCCATCCGTGCATCAATTGCTCTAATTGGATTCAGTTTGTGTGTCACATTCCTAAGCCTATAACTAGTGACTTGTCCTCAACCGGATCTCGTAATTTGACTCTATATCTTCTATTACAATTGTTTAAACACATTTGAAGTGTTGGAACAAGATTCGGGACAGTCGAAACAAGTTTGCTCCATTCGTGCGTCAATGACTCTAATTGGACTTAGTTTGTGCGTTACATTTCGAAGCCTGTAACTAGTGACTTGTTCTCAACCGGACCTCGTAATTTGACTCAATATCTTCTATTACAATTGTTTAAACATATTTGAAGTTTTGGAACCAGATTCGGGACAGTCGAAACAAGTTTGCTCCATTCGTGTGTCAATGACTCTAGTTAGACTTAGTTTGTGCGTTACATTCCGAAGTCTATAACTAGTGACTTGTTCTCGACCGGACCTCGTAATTTGACCCAATATCTTCTATAACAATTGTTTTAACACATTTGAGGTGTTGGAAAAAGATTCAGGACTGTTAAACAAGTTTGCCCCATCCGTTCGTCAATGACTCTAATTGGACTCAGTTTGTGCGTTACATTCGGAACCTTATAACAAGTGACTTTTTCGCAACCGGACCTGGTAATTTGACTCAATCTCCTCCATTACAATTGTTTAAACACATTTGAAGTCTTGGAACAAGATTCCGGACTGTCGAAACAAGTTTGCTCCATCCGTGCGTCAATGTCTCTAATTGGACTCAGTTTGTGTGTTACATTCCTAAGCCTATCACTAGTGACTTGTTCTCAACCGGACCTCGTAATTTGACTCGATATCTTCTATTACAATTGTTTAAACACATTTGAAGTGTATGAACAAGATTCGGGACTGTCGTAACAAGTTTGCCCCATCCGTGCGTCAATGACTCAAATTGGACTCAGTTTGTGCGTTACATTCCTAAGCTTATAACAAGTGATGTTTTCACAACCGAACCAGGTAATTTGACTCAATCTCTTCTACTACAATTGTTTAAACACATTTGAAGTCTTGGAACAAGATTCGGGACGGTCGAAACAAGTTTGCTCCATCCGTGCGTCAATGTCTCTAATTGCACTCAGTTTGTGTGTTACATTCCTAAGCCTATAACTAGTGACTTGTTCTCAACCGGATCTCGTAATTTGACTCTATATCTTCTATTACAATTGTTTAAACACATTTGAAGTGTTGGAACAAGATTCGGGACAGTCGAAACAAGTTTGCTCCATTCGTGCGTCAATGACTCTAATTGGACTTGGTTTGGGCGTTACATTCCGAAGTCTATAACTAGTGACTTGTTCTCGACCGGACCTCGTAATTTGACCCAATATCTTCTATAACAATTGTTTTAACACATTTGAGGTGTTGGAAAAAGATTCAGGACTGTTAAACAAGTTTGCCCCATCCGTTCGTCAATGACTCTAATTGGACTCAGTTTGTGCGTTACATTCGGAACCTTATAACAAGTGACTTTTTCGCAACCGGACCTGGTAATTTGACTCAATCTCCTCCATTACAATTGTTTAAACACATTTGAAGTCTTGGAACAAGATTCCGGACTGTCGAAACAAGTTTGCTCCATCCGTGCGTCAATGTCTCTAATTGGACTCAGTTTGTGTGTTACATTCCTAAGCCTATCACTAGTGACTTGTTCTCTACCGGACCTCGTAATTTGACTCTATATCTTCTATTGCAATTGTTTAAACACATTTGAAGTTTTGGAACAAGATTCGGGACAGTCGAAACAAGCTTGCTCCATTCGTGTGTCAATGACTCTAGCTGCACTGAGTTTGTGCGTTACATTCCGAAGTCTATAACTAGTGACTTGTTCTCGACCGGACCTCGTAATTGACCCAATATCTTCTATAACAATTGTTTTAACACATTTGAAGTGTTGGAACAAGATTCAGGACTGTTAAACAAGTTTGCCCCATCCGTGCGTCAATGACTCTAATTGGACTCAGTTTGTGCGTTACATTCCGAAGCTTATAACAAGTGACTTTTTTGCAACCGGACCTGGTAATTTGACTCAATCTCTTCCATTACAATTGTCTAGACACATTTGAAGTCTTGGAACAAGATTCGGGATGGTCGAAACAAGTTTGCTCCATCCGTGCATCAATTGCTCTAATTGGATTCAGTTTGTGTGTCACATTCCTAAGCCTATAACTAGTGACTTGTCCTCAACCGGATCTCGTAATTTGACTCTATATCTTCTATTACAATTGTTTAAACACATTTGAAGTGTTGGAACAAGATTCGGGACAGTCGAAACAAGTTTGCTCCATTCGTGCGTCAATGACTCTAATTGGACTTAGTTTGTGCGTTACATTTCGAAGCCTGTAACTAGTGACTTGTTCTCAACCGGACCTCGTAATTTGACTCAATATCTTCTATTACAATTGTTTAAACATATTTGAAGTTTTGGAACCAGATTCGGGACAGTCGAAACAAGTTTGCTCCATTCGTGTGTCAATGACTCTAGTTAGACTTAGTTTGTGCGTTACATTCCGAAGTCTATAACTAGTGACTTGTTCTCGACCGGACCTCGTAATTTGACCCAATATCTTCTATAACAATTGTTTTAACACATTTGAGGTGTTGGAAAAAGATTCAGGACTGTTAAACAAGTTTGCCCCATCCGTTCGTCAATGACTCTAATTGGACTCAGTTTGTGCGTTACATTCGGAACCTTATAACAAGTGACTTTTTCGCAACCGGACCTGGTAATTTGACTCAATCTCCTCCATTACAATTGTTTAAACACATTTGAAGTCTTGGAACAAGATTCCGGACTGTCGAAACAAGTTTGCTCCATCCGTGCGTCAATGTCTCTAATTGGACTCAGTTTGTGTGTTACATTCCTAAGCCTATCACTAGTGACTTGTTCTCAACCGGACCTCGTAATTTGACTCGATATCTTCTATTACAATTGTTTAAACACATTTGAAGTGTATGAACAAGATTCGGGACTGTCGTAACAAGTTTGCCCCATCCGTGCGTCAATGACTCAAATTAGACTCAGTTTGTGCGTTACATTCCTAAGCTTATAACAAGTGATGTTTTCACAACCGAACCAGGTAATTTGACTCAATCTCTTCTACTACAATTGTTTAAACACATTTGAAGTCTTGGAACAAGATTCGGGACGGTCGAAACAAGTTTGCTCCATCCGTGCGTCAATGTCTCTAATTGCACTCAGTTTGTGTGTTACATTCCTAAGCCTATAACTAGTGACTTGTTCTCAACCGGATCTCGTAATTTGACTCTATATCTTCTATTACAATTGTTTAAACACATTTGAAGTGTTGGAACAAGATTCGGGACAGTCGAAACAAGTTTGCTCCATTCGTGCGTCAATGACTCTAATTGGACTTGGTTTGGGCGTTACATTCCGAAGTCTATAACTAGTGACTTGTTCTCGACCGGACCTCGTAATTTGACCCAATATCTTCTATAACAATTGTTTTAACACATTTGAGGTGTTGGAAAAAGATTCAGGACTGTTAAACAAGTTTGCCCCATCCGTTCGTCAATGACTCTAATTGGACTCAGTTTGTGCGTTACATTCGGAACCTTATAACAAGTGACTTTTTCGCAACCGGACCTGGTAATTTGACTCAATCTCCTCCATTACAATTGTTTAAACACATTTGAAGTCTTGGAACAAGATTCCGGACTGTCGAAACAAGTTTGCTCCATCCGTGCGTCAATGTCTCTAATTGGACTCAGTTTGTGTGTTACATTCCTAAGCCTATCACTAGTGACTTGTTCTCTACCGGACCTCGTAATTTGACTCTATATCTTCTATTGCAATTGTTTAAACACATTTGAAGTTTTGGAACAAGATTCGGGACAGTCGAAACAAGCTTGCTCCATTCGTGTGTCAATGACTCTAGCTGCACTGAGTTTGTGCGTTACATTCCGAAGTCTATAACTAGTGACTTGTTCTCGACCGGACCTCGTAATTGACCCAATATCTTCTATAACAATTGTTTTAACACATTTGAAGTGTTGGAACAAGATTCAGGACTGTTAAACAAGTTTGCCCCATCCGTGCGTCAATGACTCTAATTGGACTCAGTTTGTGCGTTACATTCCGAAGCTTATAACAAGTGACTTTTTTGCAACCGGACCTGGTAATTTGACTCAATCTCTTCCATTACAATTGTCTAGACACATTTGAAGTCTTGGAACAAGATTCGGGATGGTCGAAACAAGTTTGCTCCATCCGTGCATCAATTGCTCTAATTGGATTCAGTTTGTGTGTCACATTCCTAAGCCTATAACTAGTGACTTGTCCTCAACCGGATCTCGTAATTTGACTCTATATCTTCTATTACAATTGTTTAAACACATTTGAAGTGTTGGAACAAGATTCGGGACAGTCGAAACAAGTTTGCTCCATTCGTGCGTCAATGACTCTAATTGGACTTAGTTTGTGCGTTACATTTCGAAGCCTGTAACTAGTGACTTGTTCTCAACCGGACCTCGTAATTTGACTCAATATCTTCTATTACAATTGTTTAAACATATTTGAAGTTTTGGAACCAGATTCGGGACAGTCGAAACAAGTTTGCTCCATTCGTGTGTCAATGACTCTAGTTAGACTTAGTTTGTGCGTTACATTCCGAAGTCTATAACTAGTGACTTGTTCTCGACCGGACCTCGTAATTTGACCCAATATCTTCTATAACAATTGTTTTAACACATTTGAGGTGTTGGAAAAAGATTCAGGACTGTTAAACAAGTTTGCCCCATCCGTTCATCAATGACTCTAATTGGACTCAGTTTGTGCGTTACATTCGGAACCTTATAACAAGTGACTTTTTCGCAACCGGACCTGGTAATTTGACTCAATCTCCTCCATTACAATTGTTTAAACACATTTGAAGTCTTGGAACAAGATTCCGGACTGTCGAAACAAGTTTGCTCCATCCGTGCGTCAATGTCTCTAATTGGACTCAGTTTGTGTGTTACATTCCTAAGCCTATCACTAGTGACTTGTTCTCAACCGGACCTCGTAATTTGACTCGATATCTTCTATTACAATTGTTTAAACACATTTGAAGTGTAGGAACAAGATTCGGGACTGTCGTAACAAGTTTGCCCCATCCGTGCGTCAATGACTCAAATTGGACTCAGTTTGTGCGTTACATTCCTAAGCTTATAACAAGTGATTTTTTCACAACCGAACCTGGTAATTTGACTCAATCTCTTCTACTACAATTGTTTAAACACATTTGAAGTCTTGGAACAAGATTCGGGACGGTCGAAACAAGTTTGCTCCATCCGTGCGTCAATGTCTCTAATTGCACTCAGTTTGTGTGTTACATTCCTAAGCCTATAACTAGTGACTTGTTCTCAACCGGATCTCGTAATTTGACTCTATATCTTCTATTACAATTGTTTAAACACATTTGAAGTGTTGGAACAAGATTCGGGACAGTCGAAACAAGTTTGCTCCATTCGTGCGTCAATGACTCTAATTGGACTTGGTTTGGGCGTTACATTCCGAAGTCTATAACTAGTGACTTGTTCTCGACCGGACCTCGTAATTTGACCCAAGATCTTCTATAACAATTGTTTTAACACATTTGAGGTGTTGGAAAAAGATTCAGGACTGTTAAACAAGTTTGCCCCATCCGTTCGTCAATGACTCTAATTGGACTCAGTTTGTGCGTTACATTCGGAACCTTATAACAAGTGACTTTTTCGCAACCGGACCTGGTAATTTGACTCAATCTCCTCCATTACAATTGTTTAAACACATTTGAAGTCTTGGAACAAGATTCCGGACTGTCGAAACAAGTTTGCTCCATCCGTGCGTCAATGTCTCTAATTGGACTCAGTTTGTGTGTTACATTCCTAAGCCTATCACTAGTGACTTGTTCTCAACCGGACCTCGTAATTTGACTCTATATCTTCTATTGCAATTGTTTAAACACATTTGAAGTTTTGGAACAAGATTCGGGACAGTCGAAACAAGCTTGCTCCATTCGTGTGTCAATGACTCTAGCTGCACTGAGTTTGTGCGTTACATTCCGAAGTCTATAACTAGTGACTTGTTCTCGACCGGACCTCGTAATTGACCCAATATCTTCTATAACAATTGTTTTAACACATTTGAAGTGTTGGAACAAGATTCAGGACTGTTAAACAAGTTTGCCCCATCCGTGCGTCAATGACTCTAATTGGACTCAGTTTTTGCGTTACATTCCGAAGCTTATAACAAGTGAGTTTTTTGCAACCGGACCTGGTAATTTGACTCAATCTCTTCCATTACAATTGTCTAGACACATTTGAAATCTTGGAACAAGATTCAGGATGGTCGAAACAAGTTTGCTCCATCCATGCATCAATTGCTCTAATTGGATTCAGTTTGTGTGTCACATTCCTAAGCCTATAACTAGTGACTTGTCCTCAACCGGATCTCGTAATTTGACTCTATATCTTCTATTACAATTGTTTAAACACATTTGAAGTGTTGGAACAAGATTCGGGACAGTCGAAACAAGTTTGCTCCATTCGTGCGTCAATGACTCTAATTGGACTTAGTTTGTGCGTTACGTTTCGAAGCCTGTAACTAGTGACTTGTTCTCAACCGGACCTCGTAATTTGACTCAATATCTTCTATTACAATTGTTTAAACATATTTGAAGTTTTGGAACCAGATTCGGGACAGTCGAAACAAGTTTGCTCCATTCGTGTGTCAATGACTCTAGTTGGACTTAGTTTGTGCGTTACATTCCGAAGTCTATAACTAGTGACTTGTTCTCGACCGGACCTCGTAATTTGACCCAATATCTTCTATAACAATTGTTTTAACACATTTGAGGTGTTGGAAAAAGATTCAGGACTGTTAAACAAGTTTGCCCCATCCGTTCGTCAATGACTCTAATTGGACTCAGTTTGTGCGTTACATTCGGAACCTTATAACAAGTGACTTTTTCGCAACCGGACCTGGTAATTTGACTCAATCTCCTCCATTACAATTGTTTAAACACATTTGAAGTCTTGGAACAAGATTCCGGACTGTCGAAACAAGTTTGCTCCATCCGTGCGTCAATGTCTCTAATTGGACTCAGTTTGTGTGTTACATTCCTAAGCCTATCACTAGTGACTTGTTCTCAACCGGACCTCGTAATTTGACTCGATATCTTCTATTACAATTGTTTAAACACATTTGAAGTGTAGGAACAAGATTCGGGACTGTCGTAACAAGTTTGCCCCATCCGTGCGTCAATTACTCAAATTGGACTCAGTTTGTGCGTTACATTCCTAAGCTTATAACAAGTGATTTTTTCACAACCGAACCTGGTAATTTGACTCAATCTCTTCTACTACAATTGTTTAAACACATTTGAAGTCTTGGAACAAGATTCGGGACGGTCGAAACAAGTTTGCTCCATCCGTGCGTCAATGTCTCTAATTGCACTCAGTTTGTGTGTTACATTCCTAAGCCTATAACTAGTGACTTGTTCTCAACCGGATCTCGTAATTTGACTCTATATCTTCTATTACAATTGGTTAAACACATTTGAAGTGTTGGAACAAGATTCGGGATAGTCGAAACATGTTTGCTCCATTCGTGCGTCAATGACTCTAATTGGACTTATTTTGGGCGTTACATTCCTAAGTCTATAACTAGTGACTCGTTCTCGACCGGTCCTCGTAATTTGACCCAATATCTTCTATAACAATTGTTTTAACTCATTTGAAGTGTTGGAACAAGATTCAGGACTGTTAAACAAGTTTGCCCCATCCGTGCGTCAATGACTCTAATTGGACTCAATTTGTGCGTTACATTCCTAAGCATATAACAAGTGACTTTTTCGCAACCGGACTACGTAATTTGACTCAATCTCTTCCTTTACAATTGTTTAAACACATTTGAAGTGTTGGAACAAGATTTGGGACAGTCGAAACAAGTTTGCTCCATTCGTGCGTCAAATGACTCTAATTGGACTCAGTTTGTGCGTTACATTCCTAAGCTTATAACAAGTGACTTTTTCGCAACCGGACTATGTAATTTGACTCAATCTCTTCCATTACAATTGTTTAAACACATTTGAAGTGTTGGAACAAGATTCGGGACAGTCGAAACAAGTTTGCTCCATTCGTGTGTCAATGACTCTAGTTGGACTTAGTTTGTGCGTTACATTCCGAAGTCTATAACTAGTGACTTGTTCTCGACCGGACCTCGTAATTTGACCCAATATCTTTTATAACAATTGTTTTAACACATTTGAAGTGTTGGAACAAGATTCAGGACTGTTAAACAAGTTTGCCCCATCCGTGCGTCATTGACTATAATTGGACTCAGTTTGTGCGTTACATTCCGAAGCTTATAACAAGTGACTTTTTCGCAACCGGACCCGGTAATTTGACTCAATCTCTTCCATTACAATTGTCTAAACACATTTTAAGTCTTGGAAAAATATTCGGGATGGTCGAAACAAGTTTGCTCCATCCGTGCGTCAATGTCTCTAATTGCACTCAGTTTGTGTGTTACATTCCTAAGCCTATAACTAGTGACTTGTTCTCAACCGGATCTCGTAATTTGACTCTATATCTTCTATTACAATTGTTTAAACACATTTGAAGTGTTGGAATAAGATTTGGGACAGTCGAAACAGGTTTGCTCCATTCGTGCGTCAATGACTCTAATTGGACTTGGTTTGGGCGTTACATTCCGAAGTCTATAACTAGTGACTTGTTCTCGACCGGACCTCGTAATTTGACCCAATATCTTCTATAACAATTGTTTTAACACATTTGAGGTGTTGGAAAAAGATTCAGGACTGTTAAACAAGTTTGCCCCATCCGTTCGTCAATGACTCTAATTGGACTCAGTTTGTGCGTTACATTCGGAACCATATAACAAGTGACTTTTTCGCAACCGGACCTGGTAATTTGACTCAATCTCCTCCATTACAATTGTTTAAACACATTTGAAGTCTTGGAACAAGATTCTGGACTGTCGAAACAAGTTTGTTCCATCCGTGCGTCAATGTCTCTAATTGGACTCAGTTTGTGTGTTACATTCCTAAGCCTATCACTAGTGACTTGTTCTCAACCGGACCTCGTAATTTGACTCTATATCTTCTATTGCAATTGTTTAAACACATTTGAAGTTTGGAACAAGATTCGGGACAGTCGAAACAAGCTTGCTCCATTCGTGTGTCAATGACTCTAGCTGCACTGAGTTTGTGTGTTACATTCCGAAGTCTATAACTAGTGACTTGTTCTCGACCGGACCTCGTAATTTGACCCAATATCTTCTATAACAATTGTTTTAACACATTTGAAGTGTTGGAACAAGATTCAGGACTGTTAAACAAGTTTGCCCCATCCGTGCGTCAATGACTCTAATTGGACTCAGTTTGTGCGTTACATTCCGAAGCTTATAACAAGTGACTTTTTTGCAACCGGACCTGGTAATTTGACTCAATCTCTTCCATTACAATTGTCTAGACACATTTGAAGTCTTGGAACAAGATTCGGGATGGTCGAAACAAGTTTGCTCCATCCGTGCATCAATTGCTCTAATTGGATTCAGTTTGTGTGTCACATTCCTAAGCCTATAACTAGTGACTTGTCATCAACCGGATCTCGTAATTTGACTCTATATTTTCTATTACAATTGTTTAAACACATTTGAAGTGTTGGAACAAGATTCGGGACAGTCGAAACAAGTTTGCTCCATTCGTGCGTCAATGACTCTAATTGGACTTAGTTTGTGCGTTACATTTCGAAGCCTGTAACTAGTGACTTGTTCTCAACCGGACCTCGTAATTTGACTCAATATCTTCTATTACAATTGTTTTAAGACATTTGAACTGTTGGAACAAGATTCGGGACTGTCGAAACAAGTTTGCCCCTTCCGTGCGTCAATGACTCAAATTGGACTCAGTTTGTGCGTTACATTCCTAAGCTTATAACAAGTGATTTTTTGACAACCGAACCTGGTAATTTGACTCAATCTCTTCTATTACAATTGTTTAAACACATTTGAAGTCTTAGAACAAGATTCGGGACGGTCGAAACAAGTTTGCTCCATACGTGCGTCAATGTCTCTAATTGGACTCAGTTTGTGTGTTACATTCCTAAGCCTGTAACTAGTGACCTGTTCTCAACCGGACCTCGTAATTTGACTCTATATCTTATATTATAATTGTTTAAACATATTTGAAGTTTTGGAACCAGATTCGGGACAGTCGAAAGAAGCTTGCTCCATTCGTGTGTCAATGACTCTAGCTGGACTTAGTTTCTGCGTTACATTCCGAAGTCTATAACTAGTGACTTGTTCCCGACCGGACCTCGTAATTTGACCCAATATCTTCTATAACAATTGTTTTAACACATTTGAAGTGTTGGAACAAGATTCAGGACTGTTAAACAAGTCTGCCCCATCCGTGCGTCAATGACTCTAATTGGACTCAGTTTGTGCGTTACATTCCGAAGCTTATAACAAGTGACTTTTTCGCAATCGGACCCGGTAATTTGACTCAATCTCTTCCATTACAATTGTCTAAACACATTTGAAGTCTTGGAAAAAGATTCGGGATGGTCGAAACAAGTTTGCTCCATCCGTGCGTCAATGTCTCTAATTGGATTCAGTTTGTGTGTCCCATTCCTAAGCCTATAACTAGTGACTTGTTCTCAACCCGACCTCGTAATTTGACTCGATATCTTCTATTACAATTGTTTAAACACATTTGAAGTGTAGGAACAAGATTCGGGACTGTCGTAACAAGTTTGCCCCATCCGTGCGTCAATGACTCAAATTGGAGTCAGTTTGTGCGTTACATTCCTAAGCCTATAACAAGTGAGTTTTTCACAACCGAACCTGGTAATTTGACTCAATCTCTTCTACTACAATTGTTTAAACACATTTGAAGTCTTGGAACAAGATTCGGGACGGTCGAAACAAGTTTGCTCCATCCGTGCGTCAATGTCTCTAATTGCACTCAGTTTGTGTGTTACATTCCTAAGCCTATAACTAGTGACTTGTTCTCAACCGGATCTCGTAATTTGACTCTATATCTTCTATTACAATTGTTTAAACACATTTGAAGTGTTGGAACAAGATTCGGGATAGTCCAATATCTTCTATAACAATTTGACCCCATCCGTGCGTCAATGACTCTAATTGGACTCAATTTGTGCGTTACATTCCTAAGCTTATAACAAGTGACTTTTTCGCAACCGGACTACGTAATTTGACTCAATCTCTTCCTTTACAATTGTTTAAACACATTTGAAGTGTTGGAACAAGATTTGGGATAGTCGAAACAAGTTTGCTCCATTCGTGCGTCAAATGACTCTAATTGGACTCAGTTTGTGCGTTACATTCCTAAGCTTATAACAAGTGACTTTTTCGCAACCGGACTACGTAATTTGACTCAATCTCTTCCATTACAATTCTTTAAACACATTTGAAGTGTTGGAACAAGATTTGGGACAGTCGAAACAAGTTTGCTCCATTCGTGTGTCAATGACTCTAGTTGGACTTAGTTTGTGCGTTACATTCCGAAGTCTATAACTAGTGACTTGTTCTCGACCGGACCTCGTAATTTGACCCAATATCTTCTATAACAATTGTTTTAACACATTTGAAGTGTTGGAACAAGATTCAGGACTGTTAAACAAGTTTGCCCCATCCGTGCGTCATTGACTCTAATTGGACTCAGTTTGTGCGTTACATTCGGAACCTTATAACATGTGACTTTTTTGCAACCGGACCTGGTAATTTGACACAATCTCCTCCATTACAATTGTTTAAACACATTTGAAGTCTTTGAACAAGATTCCGGACAGTCGAAACAAGTTTGCTCCATCCGTGCGCCAATGTCTCTAATTGGACTCAGTTTGTGTGTTACATTCCTAAGCCTATAACTAGTGACTTGTTCTCAACCGGACCTTGTAATTTGACTCTATATCTTCTATTGCAATTGTTTAAACACATTTGAAGTGTTGGAACAAGATTCGGGACAGTCGAAACAAGTTTGCTTCATTCGTGCGTCAATGACTCTAGTTGGACTTAGTTTGTGCGTTACATTCCGAAGTCTATAACCAGTGACTTGTTCTCGACCGGACCTCGTAATTTGACCCAATATCTTCTATAACAATTGTTTTAACACATTTGAGGTGTTGGAAAAAGATTCAGGACTGTTAAACAAGTTTGCCCCATCCGTTCGTCAATGACTCTAATTGGACTCAGTTTGTGCGTTACATTCGGAACCTTATAACAAGTGACTTTTTCGCAACCGGACCTGGTAATTTGACTCAATCTCCTCCATTACAATTGTTTAAACACATTTTAAAGTCTTGGAACAATATTCCGGACAGTCGAAACAAGTTTGCTCCATCCGTGCGTCAATGACTCAAATTGGACTCAGTTTGTGCGTTACATTCCTAAGCTTATAACAAGTGATTTTTTCACAACCGAACCTGTTAATTTGACTCAATCTCTTCTATTACAATTGTTTAAACACATTTGAAGTCTCGGAACAAGATTCGGGACGGTCGAAACAAGTTTGCTCCATCCGTGCTTCAATGTCTCTAATTGCACTCAGTTTGTGTGTTACATTCCTAAGCCTATAACTAGTGACTTGTTCTCAACCGGATCTCGTAATTTGACTCTATATCTTCTATTATAATTCTTTAAACACATTTGAAGTGTTGGAACAAGATTCGGGACAGTCGAAACAAGTTTGCTCCATTCGTGCGTCAATGACTCCAATTGGACTTAGTTTGGGCGTTGCATTCCGAAGTCTATAACTAGTGACTCGTTCTCGACCGGACCTTGTAATTTGACCCAATATCTTCTATAACAATTGTTTTAACACATTTGAGGTGTTGGAAAAAGATTCAGGACTGTTAAACAAGTTTGCCCCATCCGTTCGTCAATGACTCTAATTGGACTCAGTTTGTGCGTTACATTCGGAACCTTATAACAAGTGACTTTTTCGCAACCGGACCTGGTAATTTGACTCAATCTCCTCCATTACAATTGTTTAAACACATTTGAAGTCTTGGAACAAGATTCCGGACAGTCGAAACAAGTTTGCTCCATCCGTGCGTCAATGTCTCTAATTGGACTCAGTTTGTGTGTTACATTCCTAAGCCTATAACTAGTGACTTGTTCTCAACCGGACCTCGTAATTTGACTCTATATCTTCTATTGCAATTGTTTAAACACATTTGAAGTGTTGGAACAAGATTCGGGACAGTCGAAACAAGTTTGCTCCATTCGTGCGTCAATGACTCTAGTTGGACTTAGTTTGTGCGTTACATTCCGAAGTCTATAACCAGTGACTTGTTCTCGACCGGACCTCGTAATTTGACCCAATATCTTCTATAACAATTGTTTTAACACATTTGAGGTGTTGGAAAAAGATTCAGGACTGTTAAACAAGTTTGCCCCATCCGTTCGTCAATGACTCTAATTGGACTCAGTTTGTGCGTTACATTCGGAACCTTATAACAAGTGACTTTTTCGCAACCGGACCTGGTAATTTGACTCAATCTCCTCCATTACAATTGTTTAAACACATTTGAAGTCTTGGAACAAGATTCCGGACAGTCGAAACAAGTTTGCTCCATCCGTGCGTCAATGTCTCTAATTGGACTCAGTTTGTGTGTTACATTCCTAGGCCTATAACTAGTGACTTGTTCTCAACCGGACCTCGTAATTTGACTCTATATCTTCTATTGCAATTGTTTAAACACATTTGAAGTTTTGGAACAAGATTCGGGACAGTCGAAACAAGTTTGCTCCATTCGTGCGTCAATGACTCTAATTGGACTCAGTTTGTGCGTTACATTCCGAAGCCTGTAACTATTGACTTGTTCTCAACCGAACCTCATAATTTGACTCAATATCTTCTATTACAATTGTTTTAAGACATTTGAACTGTTGGAACAAGATTCGGGACTGTCGAAACAAGTTTGCCCCATCCGTGCGTCAATAACTCAAATTGGACTCAGTTTGTGCGTTACATTCCTAAGCTTATAACAAGTGATTTTTTCACAACCGAACCTGGTAATTTGACTCAATCTCTTCTACTACAATTGTTTAAACACATTTGAAGTCTTGGAACAAGATTCGGGACGGTCGAAACAAGTTTGCTCCATCCGTGCGTCAATGTCTCTAATTGCGCTCAGTTTGTGTGTTACATTCCTAAGCCTATAACTAGTGACTTGTTCTCAACCGGATCTCATAATTTGACTCTATATCTTCTATTACAATTGTTTAAACACATTTGAAGTGTTGGAACAAGATTCGGGATAGTCGAAACAAGTTGGCTCCATTCGTGCGTCAATGACTCTAATTGGACTTAGTTTGGGCGTTACATTCCTAAGTCTATAACTAGTGACTCGTTCTCGACCGGACCTCGTAATTTGACCCAATATCTTCTATAACAATTGTTTTAACACATTTGAAGTGTTGGAACAAGATTCAGGACTGTTAAACAAGTTTGCCCCATTCGTGCGTCAAATGACTCTAATTGGACTCAGTTTGTGCGTTACATTCCTAAGCTTATAACAAGTGACTTTTTCGCAACCGGACTACGTAATTTGACTCAATCTCTTCCATTACAATTCTTTAAACACATTTGAAGTGTTGGAACAAGATTTGGGACAGTCGAAACAAGTTTGCTCCATTCGTGTGTCAATGACTCTAGTTGGACTTAGTTTGTGCGTTACATTCCGAAGTCTATAACTAGTGACTTGTTCTCGACCGGACCTCGTAATTTGACCCAATATCTTCTATAACAATTGTTTTAACACATTTGAAGTGTTGGAACAAGATTCAGGACTGTTAAACAAGTTTGCCCCATCCGTGCGTCATTGACTCTAATTGGACTCAGTTTGTGCGTTACATTCGGAACCTTATAACATGTGACTTTTTCGCAACCGGACCTAGTAATTTGACACAATCTCCTCCATTACAATTGTTTAAACACATTTGAAGTCTTTGAACAAGATTCCGGACAGTCGAAACAAGTTTGCTCCATCCGTGCGTCAATGTCTCTAATTGGACTCAGTTTGTGTGTTACATTCCTAAGCCTATAACTAGTGACTTGTTCTCAACCGGACCTTGTAATTTGACTCTATATCTTCTATTGCAATTGTTTAAACACATTTGAAGTGTTGGAACAAGATTCGGGACAGTCGAAACAAGTTTGCTTCATTCGTGCGTCAATGACTCTAGTTGGACTTAGTTTGTGCGTTACATTCCGAAGTCTATAACCAGTGACTTGTTCTCGACCGGACCTCGTAATTTGACCCAATATCTTCTATAACAATTGTTTTAACACATTTGAGGTGTTGGAAAAAGATTCAGGACTGTTAAACAAGTTTGCCCCATCCGTTCGTCAATGACTCTAATTGGACTCAGTTTGTGCGTTACATTCGGAACCTTATAACAAGTGACTTTTTCGCAACCGGACCTGGTAATTTGACTCAATCTCCTCCATTACAATTGTTTAAACACATTTTAAAGTCTTGGAACAAGATTCTGGACAGTCGAAACAAGTTTGCTCCATCCGTGCGTCAATGACTCAAATTGGACTCAGTTTGTGCGTTACATTCCTAAGCTTATAACAAGTGATTTTTTCACAACCGAACCTGTTAATTTGACTCAATCTCTTCTATTACAATTGTTTAAACACATTTGAAGTCTCGGAACAAGATTCGGGACGGTCGAAACAAGTTTGCTCCATCCGTGCTTCAATGTCTCTAATTGCACTCAGTTTGTGTGTTACATTCCTAAGCCTATAACTAGTGACTTGTTCTCAACCGGATCTCGTAATTTGACTCTATATCTTCTATTATAATTCTTTAAACACATTTGAAGTGTTGGAACAAGATTCGGGACAGTCGAAACAAGTTTGCTCCATTCGTGCGTCAATGACTCTAATTGGACTTAGTTTGGGCGTTACATTCCGAATTCTATAACTAGTGACTCGTTCTCGACCGGACCTTGTAATTTGACCCAATATCTTCTATAACAATTGTTTTAACACATTTGAGGTGTTGGAAAAAGATTCAGGACTGTTAAACAAGTTTGCCCCATCCGTTCGTCAATGACTCTAATTGGACTCAGTTTGTGCGTTACATTCGGAACCTTATAACAAGTGACTTTTTGGCAACCGGACCTGGTAATTTGACTCAATCTCCTCCATTACAATTGTTTAAACACATTTGAAGTCTTGGAACAAGATTCCGGACAGTCGAAACAAGTTTGCTCCATCCGTGCGTCAATGTCTCTAATTGGACTCAGTTTGTGTGTTACATTCCTAAGCCTATAACTAGTGACTTGTTCTCAACCGGACCTCGTAATTTGACTCTATATCTTCTATTGCAATTGTTTAAACACATTTGAAGTGTTGGAACAAGATTCGGGACAGTCGAAACAAGTTTGCTCCATTCGTGCGTCAATGACTCTAGTTGGACTTAGTTTGTGCGTTACATTCCGAAGTCTATAACCAGTGACTTGTTCTCGACCGGACCTCGTAATTTGACCCAATATCTTCTATAACAATTGTTTTAACACATTTGAGGTGTTGGAAAAAGATTCAGGACTGTTAAACAAGTTTGCCCCATCCGTTCGTCAATGACTCTAATTGGACTCAGTTTGTGCGTTACATTCGGAACCTTATAACAAGTGACTTTTTCGCAACCGGACCTGGTAATTTGACTCAATCTCCTCCATTACAATTGTTTAAACACATTTGAAGTCTTGGAACAAGATTCCGGACAGTCGAAACAAGTTTGCTCCATCCGTGCGTCAATGTCTCTAATTGGACTCAGTTTGTGTGTTACATTCCTAAGCCTATAACTAGTGACTTGTTCTCAACCGGACCTCGTAATTTGACTCTATATCTTCTATTGCAATTGTTTAAACACATTTGAAGTTTTGGAACAAGATTCGGGACAGTCGAAACAAGTTTGCTCCATTCGTGCGTCAATGACTCTAATTGGACTCAATTTGTGCGTTACATTCCGAAGCCTGTAACTATTGACTTGTTCTCAACCGAACCTCATAATTTGACTCAATATCTTCTATTACAATTGTTTTAAGACATTTGAACTGTTGGAACAAGATTCGGGACTGTCGAAACAAGTTTGCCCCATCCGTGCGTCAATAACTCAAATTGGACTCAGTTTGTGTGTTACATTCCTAAGCTTATAACAAGTGATTTTTTCACAACCGAACCTGGTAATTTGGCTCAATCTCTTCTATTACAATTGTTTAAACACATTTGAAGTCTTCGAACAAGATTCGGGACGGTCGAAACAAGTTTGCTCCATCCGTGCGTCAATGTCTCTAATTGCACTCAGTTTGTGTGTTACATTCCTAACCCTATAACTAGTGACTTGTTCTCAACCGGATCTCGTAATTTGACTCTATATCTTCTATTACAATTGTTTAAATACATTTGAAGTCTTGGAACAAGATTCGGGACAGTCGAAACAAGCTTGCTCCATTCGTGTGTCAATGAATCTAGCTGCACTAAGTTTGTGCGTTACATTCCGAAGTCTATAACTAGTGACTTGTTCTCGACCGGACCTCATAATTTGACCCAATATCTTCTATAACAATTGTTTTAACACATTTGAAGTGTTGGAACAAGATTCAGGACTGTTAAACAAGTTTGCCCCATCCGTGCGTCAATGACTCTAATTGGACTCAGTTTGTGCGTTACATTCCGAAGCTTATAACAAGTGACTTTTTTGCAACCGGACCTGGTAATTTGACTCAATCTCTTCCATTACAATTGTCTAGACACATTTGAAGTCTTGGAACAAGATTCGGGATGGTCAAAACAAGTTTGCTCCATCCGTGCATCAATTGCTCTAATTGGATTCAGTTTGTGTGTCACATTCTTAATCCTATAACTAGTGACTTGTCCTCAACCGGATCTCGTAATTTGACTCTATATATTCTATTACAATTGTTTAAACACATTTGAAGTGTTGGAACAAGATTCGGGACAGTCGAAACAAGTTTGCTCCATTCGTGCGTCAATGACTCTAATTGGACTTAGTTTGGGCGTTACATTCCGAAGTCTATAACTAGTGACTCGTTCTCGACCGGACCTTGTAATTTGACCCAATATCTTCTATAACAATTGTTTTAACACATTTGAGGTGTTGGAAAAAGATTCAGGACTGTTAAACAAGTTTGCCCCATCCGTTCGTCAATGACTCTAATTGGACTCAGTTTGTGCGTTACATTCGGAACCTTATAACAAGTGACTTTTTTGCAACCGGACCTGGTAATTTGACTCAATCTCCTCCATTACAATTGTTTAAACACATTTGAAGTCTTGGAACAAGATTCCGGACAGTCGAAACAAGTTTGCTCCATCCGTGCGTCAATGTCTCTAATTGGACTCAGTTTGTGTGTTACATTCCTAAGCCTATAACTAGTGACTTGTTCTCAACCGGACCTCGTAATTTGACTCTATATCTTCTATTGCAATTGTTTAAACACATTTGAAGTGTTGGAACAAGATTCGGGACAGTCGAAACAAGTTTGCTCCATTCGTGCGTCAATGACTCTAGTTGGACTTAGTTTGTGCGTTACATTCCGAAGTCTATAACTAGTGACTTGTTCTCGACCGGACCTCGTAATTTGACCCAATATCTTCTATAACAATTGTTTTAACACATTTGAAGTGTTGGAACAAGATTCAGGACTGTTAAACAAGTTTGCCCCATCCGTGCGTCAATGACTCTAATTGGACTCAGTTTGTGCGTTACATTCCGAAGCTTATAACAAGTGACTTTTTCGCAACCTGACCCGGTAATTTGACTCAATCTCTTCCATTACAATTGTCTAAACACATTTTAAGTCTTGGAAACAGATTCGGGATGGTCGAAACAAGTTTGCTCCATCCGTGCGTCAATGTCTCTAATTGGACTCAGTTTGTGTGTTACATTCCTAAGCCTATAACTAGTGACTTGTTCTCAACCGGATCTCGTAATTTGACTCTATATCTTCTATTACAATTGTTTAAACACATTTGAAGTGTTGGAACAAGATTCGGGACAGTCCAAACAAGTTTGCTCCATTCGTGCGTCAATGACTCTAATTGGACTTAGTTTGGGCGTTACATTCCGAAGTCTATAACTAGTGACTTGTTCTCGACCGGACCTCGTAATTTGACCCAATATCTTCTATAACAATTGTTTTAACACATTTGAGGTGTTGGAAAAAGATTCAGGACTGTTAAACAAGTTTGCCCCATCCGTTCGTCAATGACTCTAATTGGACTCAGTTTGTGCGTTACATTCGGAACCTTATAACAAGTGACTTTTTCGCAACCGGACCTGGTAATTTGACTCAATCTCCTCCATTACAATTGTTTAAACACATTTGAAGTCTTGAAACAAGATTCCGGACAGTCGAAACAAGTTTGCTCCATCCGTGCGTCAATGTCTCTAATTGGACTCAGTTTGTGTGTTACATTCCTAAGCCTATAACTAGTGACTTGTTCTCAACCGGACCTCGTAATTTGACTCTATATCTTCTATTGCAATTGTTTAAACACATTTGAAGTTTTGGAACAAGATTCGGGACAGTCGAAACAAGTTTGCTCCATCCGTGGGTCAATGTCTTTAATTGGATTCAGTTTGTGTGTTACATTCCTAAGCCTATAACTAGTGACTTGTTCTCAACCGGACCTCGTAATTTGACTCTATATCTTCTATTGCAATTGTTTAAACACATTTGAAGTCTTGAAACAAGATTCCGGACAGTCGAAACAAGTTTGCTCCATCCGTGCGTCAATGTCTCTAATTGGACTCAGTTTGTGTGTTACATTCCTAAGCCTATAACTAGTGACTTGTTCTCAACCGGACCTCGTAATTTGACTCTATATCTTCTATTGCAATTGTTTAAACACATTTGAAGTCTTGAAACAAGATTCCGGACAGTCGAAACAAGTTTGCTCCATCCGTGCGTCAATGTCTCTAATTGGACTCAGTTTGTGTGTTACATTCCTAAGCCTATAACTAGTGACTTGTTCTCAACCGGACCTCGTAATTTGACTCTATATCTTCTATTGCAATTGTTTAAACACATTTGAAGTTTTGGAACAAGATTCGGGACAGTCGAAACAAGTTTGCTCCATTCGTGCGTCAATGACTCTAATTGGACTCAGTTTGTGCGTTACATTCCGAAGCCTGTAACTATTGACTTGTTCTCAACCGAACCTCGTAATTTGACTCAATATCTTCTATTACAATTGTTTTAAGAATTTGAACTGTTGGAACAAGATTCGGGACTGTCGAAACAAGTTTGCCCCATCCGTGCGTCAATGACTCAAATTGGACTCAGTTTGTGCGTTACATTCCTAAGCTTATAACAAGTGATTTTTTGACAACCGAACCTGGTAATTTGACTCAATCTCTTCTATTACAATTGTTTAAACACATTTGAAGTCTTAGAACAAGATTCGGGACGGTCGAAACAAGTTTGCTCCATACGTGCGTCAATGTCTCTAATTGGACTCAGTTTGTGTGTTACATTCCTAAGCCTATAACTAGTGAGCTGTTCTCAACCGGACCTCGTAATTTGACTCTATATCTTCTCTTACAATTGTTTAAACATATTTGAAGTTTTGGAACAAGATTCGGGACAGTCGAAACAAGCTTGCTCCATTCGTGTGTCAATGACTCTAGTTGGACTTAGTTTGTGCGTTACATTCCGAAGTCTATAACTAGTGACTTGTTCCCGACCGGACCTCGTAATTTGACCCAATATCTTCTATAACAATTGTTTTAACACATTTGAAGTGTTGGAACAAGATTCAGGACTGTTAAACAAGTTTGCCCCATCCGTGCGTCAATGACTCTAATTGGACTCAGTTTGTGCATTACATTCCGAAGCTTATAACAAGTGACTTTTTCGCAACCGGACCCGGTAATTTGACTCAATCTCTTCCATTACAATTGTCTAAACACATTTGAAGTCTTGGAAAAAGATTCGGGATGGTCGAAACAAGTTTGCTCCATCCGTGTGTCCCATTCCTAAGCCTATAACTAGTGACTTGTCCTCAACCGGATCTCGTAATTTGACTCTATATCTTTTATTACAATTGTTTAAACACATTTGAAGTGTAGGAACAAGATTCGGGATTGTCGTAACAAGTTTGCCCCATCCGTGCGTCAATGACTCAAATTGGACTCAGTTTGTGCGTTACATTCCTAAGCTTATAACAAGTGATTTTTTCACAACCGAACCTGGTAATTTGACTCAATCTCTTCTACTACAATTGTTTAAACACATTTGAAGTCTTGGAACAAGATTCGGGACGGTCGGAACAAGTTTGCTCCATCCGTGCGTCAATGTCTCTAATTGCACTCAGTTTGTGTGTTACATTCCTAAGCCTATAACTAGTGACTTGTTCTCAACCGGATCTCGTAATTTGACTCTATATCTTCTATTACAATTGTTTAAACACATTTGGAGTGTTGGAACAAGATTCGGGATAGTCGAAACAAGTTTGCTCCATTCGTGCGTCAATGACTCTAATTGGACTTAGTTTGGGCGTTACATTCCTAAGTCTATAACTAGTGACTCGTTCTCGACCGGACCTCGTAATTTGACCCAATATCTTCTATAACAATTGTTTTAACACATTTGAAGTGTTGGAACAAGATTCAGGACTGTTAAACAAGTTTGCCCCATCCGTGCGTCAATGACTCTAATTGGACTCAGTTTGTGCGTTACATTCCTAAGCTTATAACAAGTGACTTTTTCGCAACCGGACTACGTAATTTGACTCAATCTCTTCCTTTACAATTGTTTAAACACATTTGAAGTGTTGGAACAAGATTTGGGACAGTCGAAACAAGTTTGCTCCATTCGTGCGTCAATGACTCAAATTGGACTCAGTTTGTGCGTTACATTCCTAAGCTTATAACAAGTGACTTTTTCGCAACCGGACTACGTAATTTGACTCTATATCTTCTATTACAATTGTTTAAACACATTTGAAGTGTTGGAACAAGATTCGGGACAGTCCAAACAAGTTTGCTCCATTCGTGCGTCAATGACTCTAATTGGACTTAGTTTGGGCGTTACATTCCGAAGTCTATAACTAGTGACTTGTTCTCGACCGGACCTCGTAATTTGACCCAATATCTTCTATAACAATTGTTTTAACACATTTGAAGTGTTGGAACAAGATTCAGGACTGTTAAACAAGTTTGCCCCATCCGTGCGTCAATGACTCTAATTGGACTCAGTTTGTGCGTTACATTCCTAAGCTTATAACAAGTGACTTTTTCGCAACCGGACTACGTAATTTGACTCAATCTCTTCCTTTACAATTGTTTAAACACTTTTGAAGTGTTGGAACAAGATTTGGGACAGTCGAAACAAGTTTGCTCCATTCGTGCGTCAATGACTCTAATTGGACTCAGTTTGTGCGTTACATTCCTAAGCTTATAACAAGTGACTTTTTCGCAACCGGACTACGTAATTTGACTCAATCTCTTCGATTACAATTGTTTAAACACATTTGAAGTGTTGGAACAAGATTCGGGATAGTCGAAACAAGTTTGCTCCATTCGTGTGTCAATGACTCTAGTTGGACTTAGTTTGTGCGTTACATTCCGAAGTCTATAACTAGTGACTTGTTCTGGACCGGACCTCGTAATTTGACCCAATATCTTCTATAACAATTGTTTTAACACATTTGAAGTGTTGGAACAAGATTCAGGACTGTTAAACAAGTTTGCCCCATCCGTGCGTCAATGACTCTAATTGGACTCAGTTTGTGCGTTACATTCCGAAGCTTATAACAAGTGACTTTTTCGCAACCGGACCCGGTAATTTGACTCAATCTCTTCCATTACAATTGTCTAAACACATTTTAAGTCTTGGAAAAAGATTCGGGATGGTCGAAACAAGTTTGCTCCATCCGTGCATCAATGTCTCTAATTGCACTCAGTTTGTGTGTTACATTCCTAAGCCTATAACTAGTGACTTGTTCTCAACCGGATCTCGTAATTTGACTCTATATCTTCTATTACAATTGTTTAAACACATTTGAAGTGTTGGAACAAGATTCGGGACAGTCCAAACAAGTTTGCTCCATTCGTGCGTCAATGACTCTAATTGGACTTAGTTTGGGCGTTACATTCCGAAGTCTATAACTAGTGACTTGTTCTCGACCGGACCTCGTAATTTGACCCAATATCTTCTATAACAATTGTTTTAACACATTTGAGGTGTTGGAAAAAGATTCAGGACTGTTAAACAAGTTTGCCCCATCCGTTCGTCAATGACTCTAATTGGACTCAGTTTGTGCGTTACATTCGGAACCTTATAACAAGTGACTTTTTCGCAACCGGACCTGGTAATTTGACTCAATCTCCTCCATTACAATTGTTTAAACACATTTGAAGTCTTGGAACAAGATTCCGGACAGTCGAAACAAGTTTGCTCCATCCGTGCGTCAATGTCTCTAATTGGACTCAGTTTGTGCGTTACATTCATAAGCTTATAACAAGTGACTTTTTCGCAACCGGACTACGTAATTTGACTCAATCTCTTCCTTTACAATTGTTTAAACACATTTGAAGTGTTGGAACAAGATTTGGGACAGTCGAAACAAGTTTGCTCCATTCGTGCGTCAATGACTCTAATTGGACTGAGTTTGTGCGTTACATTCCTAAGCTTATAACAAGTGACTTTTTCGCAACCGTACTACGTAATTTGACTCAATCTCTTCCATTACAATTGTTTAAACACATTTGAAGTGTTGGAACAAGATTCGGGACAGTCGAAACAAGTTTGCTCCATTCGTGTGTCAATGACTCTAGTTGGACTTAGTTTGTGCGTTACATTCCGAAGTCTATAACTATTGACTTGTTCTCGACCGGACCTCGTAATTTGACCCAATATCTTCTATAACAATTGTTTTAACACATTTGAGGTGTTGGAAAAAAGATTCAGGACTGTTAAACAAGTTTACCCCATCCGTTCGTCAATGACTCTAATTGGACTCAGTTTGTGCGTTACATTCGGAACCTTATAACAAGTGACTTTTTCGCAACCAGACCTGGTAATTTCACTGAATCTCCTCCATTACAATTGTTTAAACATATTTGAAGTCTTGGAACAAGATTCCGGACAGTCGAAATAAGTTTGCTCCATCCGTGCGTCAATGTCTCTAATTGGACTCAGTTTGTGTGTTACATTCCTAAGCCTATAACTAGTGACTTGTTCTCAACCGGACCTCGTAATTTGACTCTATATCTTCTATTGCAATTGTTTAAACACATTTGAAGTTTTGGAACAAGATTCGGGACAGTCGAAAGAAGTTTGCTCCATTCGTGTGTCAATGACTCTAGTTGGACTTAGTTTGTGCGTTACATTCCGAAGTCTATAACTAGTGACTTGTTCTCGACCGGACCTCGTAATTTGACCCAATATCTTCTATAACAATTGTTTTAACACATTTGAAGTGTTGGAAAAAGATTCAGGACTGTTAAACAAGTTCGCCCCATCCGTGCGTCAATGTCTCTAATTGGACTCAGTTTGTGCGTTACATTCATAAGCTTATAACAAGTGACTTTTTCGCAACCGGACTACGTAATTTGACTCAATCTCTTCCTTTACAATTGTTTAAACACATTTGAAGTGTTGGAACAAGATTTGGGACAGTCGAAACAAGTTTGCTCCATTCGTGCGTCAATGACTCTAATTGGACTGAGTTTGTGCGTTACATTCCTAAGCTTATAACAAGTGACTTTTTCGCAACCGTACTACGTAATTTGACTCAATCTCTTCCATTACAATTGTTTAAACACATTTGAAGTGTAGGAACAAGATTCGGGATTGTCGTAACAAGTTTGCCCCATCCGTGCGTCAATGACTCAAATTGGACTCAGTTTGTGCGTTACATTCCTAAGCTTATAACAAGTGATTTTTTCACAACCGAACCTGGTAATTTGACTCAATCTCTTCTACTACAATTGTTTAAACACATTTGAAGTCTTGGAACAAGATTCGGGACGGTCGGAACAAGTTTGCTCCATCCGTGCGTCAATGTCTCTAATTGCACTCAGTTTGTGTGTTACATTCCTAAGCCTATAACTAGTGACTTGTTCTCAACCGGATCTCGTAATTTGACTCTATATCTTCTATTACAATTGTTTAAACACATTTGGAGTGTTGGAACAAGATTCGGGATAGTCGAAACAAGTTTGCTCCATTCGTGCGTCAATGACTCTAATTGGACTTAGTTTGGGCGTTACATTCCTAAGTCTATAACTAGTGACTCGTTCTCGACCGGACCTCGTAATTTGACCCAATATCTTCTATAACAATTGTTTTAACACATTTGAAGTGTTGGAACAAGATTCAGGACTGTTAAACAAGTTTGCCCCATCCGTGCGTCAATGACTCTAATTGGACTCAGTTTGTGCGTTACATTCCTAAGCTTATAACAAGTGACTTTTTCGCAACCGGACTACGTAATTTGACTCAATCTCTTCCTTTACAATTGTTTAAACACATTTGAAGTGTTGGAACAAGATTTGGGACAGTCGAAACAAGTTTGCTCCATTCGTGCGTCAATGACTCAAATTGGACTCAGTTTGTGCGTTACATTCCTAAGCTTATAACAAGTGACTTTTTCGCAACCGGACTACGTAATTTGACTCTATATCTTCTATTACAATTTTTTAAACACATTTGAAGTGTTGGAACAAGATTCGGGACAGTCCAAACAAGTTTGCTCCATTCGTGCGTCAATGACTCTAATTGGACTTAGTTTGGGCGTTACATTCCGAAGTCTATAACTAGTGACTTGTTCTCGACCGGACCTCGTAATTTGACCCAATATCTTCTATAACAATTGTTTTAACACATTTGAAGTGTTGGAACAAGATTCAGGACTGTTAAACAAGTTTGCCCCATCCGTGCGTCAATGACTCTAATTGGACTCAGTTTGTGCGTTACATTCCTAAGCTTATAACAAGTGACTTTTTCGCAACCGGACTACGTAATTTGACTCAATCTCTTCCTTTACAATTGTTTAAACACTTTTGAAGTGTTGGAACAAGATTTGGGACAGTCGAAACAAGTTTGCTCCATTCGTGCGTCAATGACTCTAATTGGACTCAGTTTGTGCGTTACATTCCTAAGCTTATAACAAGTGACTTTTTCGCAACCGGACTACGTAATTTGACTCAATCTCTTCGATTACAATTGTTTAAACACATTTGAAGTGTTGGAACAAGATTCGGGATAGTCGAAACAAGTTTGCTCCATTCGTGTGTCAATGACTCTAGTTGGACTTAGTTTGTGCGTTACATTCCGAAGTCTATAACTAGTGACTTGTTCTGGACCGGACCTCGTAATTTGACCCAATATCTTCTATAACAATTGTTTTAACACATTTGAAGTGTTGGAACAAGATTCAGGACTGTTAAACAAGTTTGCCCCATCCGTGCGTCAATGACTCTAATTGGACTCAGTTTGTGCGTTACATTCCGAAGCTTATAACAAGTGACTTTTTCGCAACCGGACCCGGTAATTTGACTCAATCTCTTCCATTACAATTGTCTAAACACATTTTAAGTCTTGGAAAAAGATTCGGGATGGTCGAAACAAGTTTGCTCCATCCGTGCGTCAATGTCTCTAATTGCACTCAGTTTGTGTGTTACATTCCTAAGCCTATAACTAGTGACTTGTTCTCAACCGGATCTCGTAATTTGACTCTATATCTTCTATTACAATTGTTTAAACACATTTGAAGTGTTGGAACAAGATTCGGGACAGTCCAAACAAGTTTGCTCCATTCGTGCGTCAATGACTCTAATTGGACTTAGTTTGGGCGTTACATTCCGAAGTCTATAACTAGTGACTTGTTCTCGACCGGACCTCGTAATTTGACCCAATATCTTCTATAACAATTGTTTTAACACATTTGAGGTGTTGGAAAAAGATTCAGGACTGTTAAACAAGTTTGCCCCATCCGTTCGTCAATGACTCTAATTGGACTCAGTTTGTGCGTTACATTCGGAACCTTATAACAAGTGACTTTTTCGCAACCGGACCTGGTAATTTGACTCAATCTCCTCCATTACAATTGTTTAAACACATTTGAAGTCTTGGAACAAGATTCCGGACAGTCGAAACAAGTTTGCTCCATCCGTGCGTCAATGTCTCTAATTGGACT
Source organism: Euptelea pleiosperma (assembly GCA_035048495.1). NCBI lineage: Eukaryota > Viridiplantae > Streptophyta > Magnoliopsida > Ranunculales > Eupteleaceae > Euptelea > Euptelea pleiosperma. The sequence continues at coordinate 55,439,236 of CM068543.1, forward strand.
CAGTTTGTGCGTTACATTCATAAGCTTATAACAAGTGACTTTTTCGCAACCGGACTACGTAATTTGACTCAATCTCTTCCTTTACAATTGTTTAAACACATTTGAAGTGTTGGAACAAGATTTGGGACAGTCGAAACAAGTTTGCTCCATTCGTGCGTCAATGACTCTAATTGGACTGAGTTTGTGCGTTACATTCCTAAGCTTATAACAAGTGACTTTTTCGCAACCGTACTACGTAATTTGACTCAATCTCTTCCATTACAATTGTTTAAACACATTTGAAGTGTTGGAACAAGATTCGGGACAGTCGAAACAAGTTTGCTCCATTCGTGTGTCAATGACTCTAGTTGGACTTAGTTTGTGCGTTACATTCCGAAGTCTATAACTATTGACTTGTTCTCGACCGGACCTCGTAATTTGACCCAATATCTTCTATAACAATTGTTTTAACACATTTGAGGTGTTGGAAAAAAGATTCAGGACTGTTAAACAAGTTTACCCCATCCGTTCGTCAATGACTCTAATTGGACTCAGTTTGTGCGTTACATTCGGAACCTTATAACAAGTGACTTTTTCGCAACCAGACCTGGTAATTTCACTGAATCTCCTCCATTACAATTGTTTAAACATATTTGAAGTCTTGGAACAAGATTCCGGACAGTCGAAATAAGTTTGCTCCATCCGTGCGTCAATGTCTCTAATTGGACTCAGTTTGTGTGTTACATTCCTAAGCCTATAACTAGTGACTTGTTCTCAACCGGACCTCGTAATTTGACTCTATATCTTCTATTGCAATTGTTTAAACACATTTGAAGTTTTGGAACAAGATTCGGGACAGTCGAAAGAAGTTTGCTCCATTCGTGTGTCAATGACTCTAGTTGGACTTAGTTTGTGCGTTACATTCCGAAGTCTATAACTAGTGACTTGTTCTCGACCGGACCTCGTAATTTGACCCAATATCTTCTATAACAATTGTTTTAACACATTTGAAGTGTTGGAAAAAGATTCAGGACTGTTAAACAAGTTCGCCCCATCCGTGCGTCAATGACTCTAATTGGACTCAGTTTGTGCGTTACCTTCCGAAGCTTATAACAAGTGACTTTTTCGCAACCGGACCTGGTAATTTGACTCAATCTCTTCCATTACAATTGTCTAAACACATTTGAAGTCTGGGAACAAGATTCGGGATGGTCGAAACAAGTTTGCTCCATCCGTGCGTCAATGTCTCTAATTGGATTCAGTTTGTGTGTCACATTCCTAAGCCTATAACTAGTGACTTGTTCTCAACCGGACCTCGTAATTTGACTCAATATCTTCTATTACAATTGTTTAAACACATTTGAAGTGTAGGAACAAGATTCGGGACTGTCATAACAAGTTTGCCCCATCCGTGCGTCAATGACTCTAATTGGACTGAGTTTGTGCGTTACATTCCTAAGCTTATAACAAGTGACTTTTTCGCAACCGGACTACGTAATTTGACTCAATCTCTTCCATTACAATTGTTTAAACACATTTGAAGTGTTGGAACAAGATTTGGGACAGTCGAAACAAGTTTGGTCCATTCGTGCGTCAATGACTCTAATTGGACTCAGTTTGTGCGTTACATTCCTAAGCTTATAACAAGTGACTTTTTCGCAACCGGACTACGTAATTTGACTCAATCTCTTCCATTATAATTATTTAAACACATTTGAAGTGTTGGAACAAGATTCGGGACAGCCGAAACAAGTTTGCTCCATTCGTGTGTCAATGACTCTAATTGGACTTAGTTTGGGCGTTACATTCCAAAGTCTATAACTAGTGACTTGTTCTCGACCGGATCTCGTAATTTCACTCTATATCTTCTATTACAATTGTTTAAACACATTTGAAGTGTTGGAACAAGATTCAGGACAGTCGAAACAAGTTTGCTCCATTCGTGCGTCAATGACTCTAATTGGACTTAGTTTGGGCGTTACATTCCGAAGTCTATAACTAGTGACTTGTTCTCGACCGGACCTCGTAATTTGACCCAATATCTTCTATAACAATTGTTTTAACACATTTGAGGTGTTGGAAAAAGATTCAGGACTGTTAAACAAGTTTGCCCCATCCGTGCGTCAATGACTCTAATTGGACTCAGTTTGTGCGTTACATTCCTAAGCCTATAACTAGTGACTTGTTCTCAACCGGACCTCGTAATTTGACTCAATATCTTTTATTGCAATTGTTTAAACACATTTGAAGTTTTGGAACAAGATTCGGGACAGTCGAAACAAGTTTGCTCCATTCGTGCGTCAATGACTCTAGTTGGACTTAGTTTGTGCGTTACATTCCGAAGTCTATAAGTAGTGACTTGTTCTCGACCGGACCTCGTAATTTGACCCAATATCTTCTATAACAATTGTTTTAACACATTTGAGGTGTTGGAAAAAGATTCAGGACTGTTAAACAAGTTTGCCCCATCCGTTCGTCAATGACCCTAATTGGACTCAGTTTGTGCGTTACATTCGGAACCTTATAACAAGTGACTTTTTCGTAACCGGACTTGGTAATTTGACTCAATCTCCGCCATTACAATTGTTTAAACACATTTGAAGTCTTGGAACAAGATTCCGGACAGTCGAAACAAGTTTGCTCCATCCGTGCGTCAATGACTCAAATTGGACTCAGTTTGTGCGTTACATTCCTAAGCTTATAACAAGTGATTTTTTCACAACCGAACCTGGTAATATGACTCAATCTCTTCTATTACAATTGTTTAAACACATTTGAAGTCTTGGAACAAGATTCGGGACAGTCGAAACAAGTTTGCTCCATTCGTGCGTCAATGACTCTAATTGGACTCAGTTTGTGCGTTACATTCCGAAGCCTGTAACTATTGACTTGTTATCAACCGAACCTCGTAATTTGACTCAATATCTTCTATTACAATTGTTTATACACATTTGAACTATTGGAACAAGATTCGGGACTGTCGAAACAAGTTTGCCCCATCCGTGCGTCAATGACTCAAATTGGACTCAGTTTGTTCGTTACATTCCTAAGCTTCTAACAAGTGATTTTTTCACAACCGAACCTGGTAATTTGACTCAATCTCTTCTATTACAATTGTTTAAACACATTTGAAGTCTTCGAACAAGATTCGGGATGGTCGAAACAAGTTTGCTCCATCCGTGCCTCAATGTCTATAATTGCACTCAGTTTGTGTGTTACATTCCTAAGCCTATAACTAGTGACTTGTTCTCAACCGGATCTCGTAATTTGACTCTATATCTTCTATTACAATTGTTTATACACATTTGAAGTGTTGGAACAAGATTCGGGACAGTCGAAACAAGTTTGCTCCATTCGTGCGTCAATGACTCTAATTGGACTTAGTTTGGGCGTTACATTCCGAAGTCTATAACTAGTGACTTGTTCTCGACCGGACCTCGTAATTTGACCCAATATCTTCTATAATAATTGTTTTAACACATTTGAGGTGTTGGAAAAATATTCAGGACTGTTAAACAAATTTGCCCCATCCGTTCGTCAATCACTCTAATTGGACTCAGTTTGTGCGTTACATTCGGAACCTTATAACAAGTGACTTTTTCGCAACCGGACCTGGTAATTTGACTCAATCTCCTCCATTACAATTGTTTAAACACATTTGAAGTCTTGGAACAAGATTCCGGACAGTCGAAACAAGTTTGCTCCATCCGTGCGTCAATGTCTCTAATTGGACTCAGTTTGTGTGTTACATTCCTAAGCCTATAACTAGTGACTTGTTCTCAACCGGACCTCGTAATTTGACTCTATATCTTCTATTGCAATTGTTTAAACACATTTGAAGTTTTGGAACAAGATTCGGGACAGTCGAAAGAAGTTTGCTCCATTCGTGTGTGAATGACTCTAGTTGGACTTAGTTTGTGCGTTACATTCCGAAGTCTATAACTAGTGACTTGTTCTCGACCGGACCTCGTAATTTGACCCAATATCTTCTATAATAATTGTTTTAACACATTTGAGGTGTTGGAAAAAGATTCAGGACTGTTAAACAAGTTTGCCCCTTCCGTTCGTCAATGACTCTAATTGGACTCAGTTTGTGCGTTACATTCGGAACCTTATAACAAGTGACTTTTTCACAACCGGACCTGGTAATTTGACTCAATCTCCTCCATTACAATTGTTTAAACACATTTGAAGTCTTGGAACAAGATTCCGGACAGTCGAAACAAGTTTGCTCCATCCGTGCGTCAATGTCTCTAATTGGACTCAGTTTGTGTCTTACATTCCTAAGCCTATAACTAGTGACTTGTTCTCAACCGAACCTCGTAATTTGACTCTATATCTTCTATTGCAATTGTTTAAACACATTTGAAGTTTTGGAACAAGATTCGGGACAGTCGAAAGAAGTTTGCTCCATTCGTGTGTCAATGACTCTAGTTGGACTTAGTTTGTGCGTTACAGTCCGAAGTCTATAACTAGTGACTTGTTCTCGACCGGACCTCGTAATTTGACCCAATATCTTCTATAACAATTGTTTTAACACATTTGAAGTGTTGGAATAAGATTCGGGACTGTCAAACAAGTTTGCCTTATCCGTGCGTCAATGACTCTAATTGGACTCAGTTTGTGCGTTACCTTCCAAAGCTTATAACAAGTGACTTTTTCGCAATCGGACCTGGTAATTTGACTCAATCTCCTCCATTACAATTGTTTAAACACATTTGAAGTCTTGGAACAAGATTCCGGACAGTCGAAACAAGTTTGCTCCATCCGTGCGTCAATGTCTCTAATTGGACTCAGTTTGTGTGTTACATTCCTAAGCCTATAACTAGTGACTTGTTCTCAACCGGACCTCGTAATTTGACTCTATATCTTCTATTGCAATTGTCTAAACACATTTGAAGTTTTGGAACAAGATTCGGGACAGTCGAAACAAGTTTGCTCCATTCGTGCGTCAATGACTCTAATTGGACTCAGTTTGTGCGTTACATTCCGAAGCCTGTAACTAGTGACTTGTTCTCAACCGAACCTCGTAATTTGACTCAATATCTTCTATTACAATTGTTTTAGGACATTTGAACTGTTGGAACAAGATTCGGGACTGTCGAAACAAGTTTGCCCCATCCGTGCGTTAATGACTCAAATTGGACTCAGTTTGTGCGTTACATTCCTAAGCTTATAACAAGTGATTTTTTCACAACCGAACCTGGTAATTTGACTCAATCTCTTCTATTACAATTGTTTAAACACATTTGAAATCTTGGAACAAGATTCGGGACGGTCGAAAGAAGTTTGCTCCATCCGTGCGTCAATGTCTCTAAATGCACTCAGTTTGTGTGTTACATTCCTAAGCCTATAACTAGTGACTTGTTCTCAACCGGATCTCGTAATTTGACTCTATATCTTCTATTACAATTGTTTAAACACATTTGAAGTGTTAGAACAAGATTCGGGACAGTCGAAACAAGTTTGCTCCATTCGTGCGTCAATGACTCTAATTGGACTCAGTTTGTGCGTTACATTCCGAAGCCTGTAACTAGTGACTTGTTCTCAACCGAACCTCGTAATTTGACTCAATATCTTCTATTACAATTGTTTTAACACATTTGAACTGTTGGAACAAGATTCGGGACTGTCGAAACAAGTTTGCCCCATCCGTGCGTCAATGACTCAAATTGGACTCAGTTTGTGCGTTACATTCCTAAGCTTATAACAAGTGATTTTTTCACAACCGAACCTGGTAATTTGACTCAATCTCTTCTACTACAATTGTTTAAACACATTTGAAGTCTTGGAACAAGATTCGGGACGGTCGAAACAAGTTTGCGCCATCCGTGCGTCAATGTCTCTAAATGCACTCAGTTTGTGTGTTACATTCCTAAGCCTATAACTAGTGACTTGTTCTCAACCGGATCTCGTAATTTGACTCTATATCTTCTATTACAATTGTTTAAACACATTTGAAGTGTTGGAACAAGATTCGGGACAGTCGAAACAAGTTTGCTCCATTCGTACGTCAATGACTCTAATTGGACTTAGTTTGGGCGTTACATTCCGAAGTCTATAACTAGTGGCTTGTTCTCGACCGGACCTCGTAATTTGACCCAATATCTTCTATAACAATTGTTTTAACATATTTGAGGTGTTGGAAAAAGATTCAGGACTGTTAAACAAGTTTGCCCCATCCGTTCGTCAATGACTCTAATTGGACTCAGTTTGTGCGTTACATTTCGAACCTTATAACAAGTGACTGTTTCGCAATCGGACCTGGTAATTTGACTCAATCTCCTCCATTACAATTGTTTAAACACATTTGAAGTCTTGGAACAAGATTCCGGACAGTCGAAACAAGTTTGCTCCATCCGTGCGTCAATGTCTCTAATTGGACTCAGTTTGTGTGTTACATTTCTAAGCCTATAACTAGTGACTTGTTCTCAACCGGACCTCGTAATTTGACTCTATATCTTCTATTGCAATTGTTTAAACACTTTTGAAGTTTTGGAACAAGATTCGGGACAGTCGAAAGAAGTTTCCTCCATTCGTGTGTCAATGACTCTAGTTGGACTTAGTTTGTGCGTTACATTCCGAAGTCTATAACTAGTGACTTGTTCTCGACCGGACCTCGTAATTGCCCCAATATCTTTTATAACAATTGTTTGAACACATTTGAAGTGTTGGAATAAGATTCGGGACTGTCAAACAAGTTTGCCCCATCCGTGCGTCAATGACTATAATTGGACTCAGTTTGTGCGTTACCTTCCAAAGCTTATAACAAGTGAGTTTTTCGCAACCGGACCTGGTAATTTGACTCAATCTCTTCCATTACAATTGCCTAAACACATTTGAAGTCTTGGAACAAGATTTGGGATGGTCGAAACAAGTTTGCTCCATCCGTGCGTCAATGTCTCGAATTGGACGCAGTTTGTGTGTTACATTCCTAAGCCTATAACTAGTGACTTGTTCTCAACCGGACCTCGTAATTTGACTCTATATCTTCTATTATAATTGTTTAAACACATTTGAAGTGTTGGAACAAGATTCGGGACAGTCGAAACAAGTTTGCTCGATTCGTGCGTCAATGACTCTAATTGGACTCAGTTTGTGCGTTACATTCCGAAGCCTGTAACTAGTGACTTGTTCTCAACCGAACCTCGTAATTTGACTCAATATCTTCTATTACAATTGTTCTAAGACATTTGAACTGTTGGAACAAGATTCGGGACTGTCGTAACAAGTTTGCCCCATCCGTGCGTCAATGACTCAAATTGGACTCAGTTTGTGCGTTACATTCCTAAGCTTATAACAAGAGATTTTTTCACAACCGAACCTGGTAATTTGACTCTATATCTTCTATTACAATTGTTTAAACACATTTGAAGTGTTGGAACAAGATTCGGGACAGTCGAAACAAGTTTGCTCCATTCGTGCGTCAATGACTCTAATTGGACTTAGTTTGGGCGTTACATTCCGAAGTCTATAACTAGTGACTTGTTCTCGACCGGACCTCGTAATTTGACCCAATATCTTTTATAACAATTGTTTTAACACATTTGAGGTGTTGGAAAAAGATTTAGGACTGTTAAACAAGTTTGCCCCATCCGTTCGTCAATGACTCTAATTGGACTCAGTTTGTGCGTTACATTCGGAACCTTATAACAAGTGACTTTTTCGCAACCGGACCTGGTAATTTGACTCAATCTCCTCCATTACAATTTTTTAAACACATTTAAAGTCTTGGAACAAGATTCCGGACAGTCGAAACAAGTTTGCTCCATCCGTGCGTCAATGTCTCTAATTGGACTCAGTTTGTGTGTTACATTCCTAAGCCTATAACTAGTGACTTGTTCTCAACCGGACCTCGTAATTTGACTCTATATCTTCTATTGCAATTGTTTAAACACATTTGAAGTTTTGGAACAAGATTCGGGACAGTCAAAACAAGTTTGCTCCATTCGTGCGTCAATGACTCTAATTGGACTCAGTTTGTGCGTTACATTCCGAAGCCTGTAACTATTGACTTGTTCTCAACCAAACCTCGTAATTTGACTCAATATCTTCTATTACAATTGTTTTAAGACATTTGAACTGTTGGAACAAGATTCGGGACTGTCGAAACAAGTTTGCCCCATCCGTGCGTCAATGACTCAAATTGGACTCAGTTTGTGCGTTACATTCCTAAGATTATAACAAGTGATTTTTTCACAACCGAACCCGGTAATTTGACTCAATCTCTTCTATTACAATTTTTTAAACACATTTCAAGTCTTGGAACAAGATTCGGGACGGTCGAAACAAGTTTGCTCCATCCGTGCGTCAATGTCTCTAATTGCACTCAGTTTGTGTGTTACATTCCTAAGCCTATAACTAGTGACTTGTTCTCAACCGGATCTCGTAATTTGACTCTATATCTTCTATTATAATTGTTTAAAGACATTTGAAGTGTTGGAACAAGATTCGGGACTGTCGAAACAAGTTTGCTCCATTCGTGCGTCAATGACTCTAATTGGACTTAGTTTGGGCGTTACATTCCGAAGTCTATAACTAGTGACTTGTTCTCGACCGGACCTCGTAATTTGACCCAATATCTTCTATAACAATTGTTTTAACATATTTGAGGTGTTGGAAAAAGATTCTGGACTGTTAAACAAGTTTGCCCCATCCGTTCGTCAATGACTCTAATTGGACTCAGTTTGTGCGTTACATTTGGAACCTTATAACAAGTGACTGTTTCGCAACCGGACCTGGTAATTTGACTCAATCTCCTCCATTACAATTGTTTAAACACATTTGAAGTCTTGGAACAAGATTCCGGACAGTCGAAACAAGTTTGCTCCATCCGTGCGTCAATGTCTCTAATTGGACTCAGTTTGTGTGTTACATTTCTAAGCCTATAACTAGTGACTTGTTCTCTACCGGACCTCGTAATTTGACTCTATATCTTCTATTGCAATTGTTTAAACACTTTTGAGGTTTTGGAACAAGATTCGGGACAGTCGAAAGAAGTTTCCTCCATTCGTGTGTCAATGACTCTAGTTGGACTTAGTTTGTGCGTTACATTCCGAAGTCTATAACTAGTGACTTGTTCTCGACCGGACCTCGTAATTTGACCCAATATCTTCTATAACAATTGTTTTAACACATTTGAGGTGTTAGAAAAAGATTCAGGACTGTTAAACAAGTTTGCCCCATCCGTTCGTCAATGACTTTAATTGGACTCAGTTTGTGCGTTACATTCGGAACCTTATAACAAGTGACTTTTTCGCAACCGGACCTGGTAATTTGACTCAATCTCCTCCATTACAATTGTTTAAACACATTTGAAGTCTTGGAACAAGATTCCGGACAGTCGAAACAAGTTTGCTCCATCCGTGCGTCAATGTCTCTAATTGGACTCAGTTTGTGTGTTACATTCCTAAGCCTATAACTAGTGACTTGTTCTCAACCGGACCTCGTAATTAGACTCTATATCTTCTATTGCAATTGTTTAAACACATTTGAAGTATTGGAACAAGATTCGGGACAGTCGAAACAAGTTTGCTCCATTCGTGCGTCAATGACTCTAGTTGGACTTAGTTTGTGCGTTACATTCCGAAGACTATAACTAGTGACTTGTTCTTGACCGGACCTCGTAATTTGACCCAATATCTTCTATAACAATTGTTTTAACACATTTGAGGTGTTGTAAAAAGATTCAGGACTGTTAAACAAGTTTGCTCCATCCGTTCGTCAATGACTCTAATTGGACTCAGTTTGTGCGTTACATTCGGAACCTTATAACAAGTGACTTTTTCGCAACAGGACCTGGTAATTTGACTCAATCTCCTCCATTACAATTGTTTAAACACATTTGAAGTCTTGGAACAAGATTCCGGACAGTCGAAACAAGTTTGCTCCATCCGTGCGTCAATGTCTCAAATTGGACTCAGTTTGTGTGTTACATTCCTAAGCCTATAACTAGTGGCTTGTTCTCAACTGGACCTCGTAATTTGACTCTATATCTTCTATTGCAATTGTTTAAACACATTTGAAGTGTTGGAACAAGATTCGGGACAGTCGAAACAAGTTTGCTCCATTCGTGCGTCAATGACTCTAGTTGGACTTAGTTTGAGCGTTACATTCCGAAGACTATAACTAGTGACTTGTTCTCGACCGGACCTCGTAATTTGACCCAATATCTTCTATAACAATTGTTTTAACACATTTGAGGTGTTGTAAAATGATTCAGGACTGTTAAACAAGTTTGCTCCATCCGTTCGTCAATGACTCTAATTGGACTCAGTTTGTGCGTTACATTCGGAACCTTATAACAAGTGACTTTTTCGCAACCGGACCTGGTAATTTGACTCAATCTCCTCCATACAATTGTTTAAACACATTTGAAGTCTTGGAACAAGATTCCGGACAGTCGAAACAAGTTTGCTCCATCCGTGCGTCAATGTCTCTAATTGGACTCAGTTTGTGTGTTACATTCCTAAGCCTATAACTAGTGACTTGTTCTCAACCGGACCTCGTAATTTGACTCTATATCTTCTATTGCAATTGTTTAAACACATTTGAAGTTTTGGAACAAGATTCGGGACAGTCGAAACAAGTTTGCTCCATTCGTGCGTCAATGACTCTAATTGGACTCAGTTTGTGCGTGACATTCCGAACCCTGTAACTATTGACTTGTTCTTAACCGAACCTCGTAATTTGACTCAATATCTTCTATTACAATTGTTTTAAGACATTTGAACTGTTGGAACAAGATTCGGGACTGTCGAAACAATTTTGCCCCATCCGTGCGTCAATGACTCAAATTGGACTCAGTTTGTGCGTTACATTCCAAAGCTTATAACAAGTGATTTTTTCTCAACCGAACCCGGTAATTTGACTCAATCTCTTCTATTACAATTGTTTAAACACATTTGAAGTCTTGGAACAAGATTCGGGATGGTCGAAACAAGTTTGCTCCATCCGTGCGTCAATGTCTCTAATTGCACTCAGTTTGTGTGTTACATTCCTAAGCCTATAACTAGTAACTTGTTCTCAACCGGATCTCGTAATTTGACTCTATATCTTCTATTATAATTGTTTAAACACATTTGAAGTGTTGGAACAAGATTCGGGACAGTCGAAACAAGTTTGCTCCATTCGTGCGTCAATGACTCTAATTGGACTTAGTTTGGGCGTTACATTCCGAAGTCTATAACTAGTGACTTGTTCTCGACCGGACCTCGTAATTTGACCCAATATCTTCTATAACAATTGTTTTAACACATTTGAGGTGTTGGAAAAAGATTCAGGACTGTTAAACAAGTTTGCCCCATCCGTTCGTCAATGACTCTAATTGGACTCAGTTTGTGCGTTACATTCGGAACCTTATAACAAGTGACTTTTTCGCAACCGGACCTGGTAATATGACTCAATCTCCTCCATTACAATTGTTTAAACACATTTGAAGTCTTGGAACAAGATTCCGGACAGTCGAAACAAGTTTGCTCCATCCGTGCGTCAATGTCTCTAATTGGACTCAGTTTGTGTGTTACATTCCTAAGCCTATAACTAGTGACTTGTTCTCAACCGGACCTCGTAATTAGACTCTATATCTTCTATTGCAATTGTTTAAACACATTTGAAGTGTTGGAACAAGATTCTGGACAGTCGAAACAAGTTTGCTCCATTCGTGCGTCAATGACTCTAATTGGACTTGGCTTGGGCGTTACATTCCGAAGTCTATAACTAGTGACTTGTTCTCGACCGGACCTTGTAATTTGACCCAATATCTTCTATAACAATTGTTTTAACACATTTGAGGTGTTGGAAAAAGATTCAGGACTGTTAAACAAGTTTGCCCCATCCGTTCGTCAATGACTCTAATTGGACTCAGTTCGTGCGTTACATTCGGAACCTTATAACAAGTGACTTTTTCGCAACCTGACCTGGTAATTTGACTCAATCTCCTCCATTACAATTGTTTCAACACATTTGAAGTCTTGGAACAAGATTCCGGACAGTCGAAACAAGTTTGCTCCATCCGTGCGTCAATGTCTCTAATTGGACTCAGTTTGTGTGTTACATTCCTAAGCCTATAACTAGTGACTTGTTCTCAACCGGATCTCGTAATTTGACTCTATATCTTCTATTACAATTGTTTATACACATTTGAAGTGTTGGAACAAGATTCGGGACAGTCGAAACAAGTTTGCTCCATTCGTGCGTCAATGACTCTAATTGGACTTAGTTTGGGCGTTACATTCCGAAGTCTATAACTAGTGACTTGTTCTCGACCGGACCTCGTAATTTGACCCAATATCTTCTATAATAATTGTTTTAACACATTTGAGGTGTTGGAAAAAGATTCAGGACTGTTAAACAAGTTTGCTCCATCCGTTCGTCAATGACTCTAATTGGACTCAGTTTGTGCGTTACATTCGAAACCTTATAACAAGTGACTTTTTCGCAACCGGACCTGGTAATTTGACTCAATCTCCTCCATTACAATTGTTTAAACACATTTGAAGTCTTGGAACAAGATTCCGGACAGTCGAAACAAGTTTGCTCCATCCGTGCGTCAATGTCTCTAATTGGACTCAGTTTGTGTGTTACATTCCTAAGCCTATAACTAGTGACTTGTTCTCAACCGGACCTCGTAATTTGACTCTATATCTTCTATTGCAATTGTTTAAACACATTTGAAGTTTTGGAACAAGATTCGGGACAGTCGAAAGAAGTTTGCTCCATTCGTGTGTGAATGACTCTAGTTGGACTTAGTTTGTGCGTTACATTCCGAAGTCTATAACTAGTGACTTGTTCTCGACCGGACCTCGTAATTTGACCCAATATCTTCTATAATAATTGTTTTAACACATTTGAGGTGTTGGAAAAAGATTCAGGACTGTTAAACAAGTTTGCCCCTTCCGTTCGTCAATGACTCTATTTGGACTCAGTTTGTGCGTTACATTCGGAACCTTATAACAAGTGACTTTTTCGCAACCTGACCTGGTAATTTGACTCAATCTCCTCCATTACAATTGTTTCAACACATTTGAAGTCTTGGAACAAGATTCCGGACAGTCGAAACAAGTTTGCTCCATCCGTGCGTCAATGTCTCTAATTGGACTCAGTTTGTGTGTTACATTCCTAAGCCTATAACTAGTGACTTGTTCTCAACCGGATCTCGTAATTTGACTCTATATCTTCTATTATAATTCTTTAAACACATTTGAAGTGTTGGAACAAGATTCGGGACAGTCGAAAGAAGTTTGCTCCATTCGTGTGTCAATGACTCTAGTTGGACTTAGTTTGTGCGTTACAATCCGAAGTCTATAACTAGTGACTTGTTCTCGACCGGACCTCGTAATTTGACCCAATATCTTCTATAACAATTGTTTTAACACATTCGAAGTGTTGGAATAAGATTCGGGACTGTCAAACAAGTTTGCCCTATCCGTGCGTCAATGACTCTAATTGGACTCAGTTTGTGCGTTACCTTCCAAAGCTTATAACAAGTGACTTTTTCGCAATCGGACCTGGTAATTTGACTCAATCTCCTCCATTACAATTGTTTAAACACATTTGAAGTCTTGGAACAAGATTCCGGACAGTCGAAACAAGTTTGCTCCATCCGTGCGTCAATGTCTCTAATTGGACTCAGTTTGTGTGTTACATTCCTAAGCCTATAACTAGTGACTTGTTCTCAACCGAACCTCGTAATTTGACTCTATATCTTCTATTGCAATTGTTTAAACACATTTGAAGTTTTGGAACAAGATTCGGGACAGTCGAAAGAAGTTTGCTCCATTCGTGTGTCAATGACTCTAGTTGGACTTAGCTTGTGCGTTACAATCCGAAGTCTATAACTAGTGACTTGTTCTCGACCGGACCTCGTAATTTGACCCAATATCTTCTATAACAATTGTTTTAACACATTTGAAGTGTTGGAATAAGATTCGGGACTGTCAAACAAGTTTGCCCTATCCGTGCGTTAATGACTCAAATTGGACTCAGTTTGTGCGTTACATTCCTAAGCTTATAACAAGTGATTTTTTCACAACCGAACCTGGTAATTTGACTCAATCTCTTCTATTACAATTGTTTAAACACATTTGAAATCTTGGAACAAGATTCGGGACGGTCGAAAGAAGTTTGCTCCATCCGTGCGTCAATGTCTCTAAATGCACTCAGTTTGTGTGTTACATTCCTAAGCCTATAACTAGTGACTTGTTCTCAACCGGATCTCGTAATTTGAATCTATATCTTCTATTACAATTGTTTAAACACATTTGAAGTGTTAGAACAAGATTCGGGACAGTCGAAACAAGTTTGCTCCATTCGTACGTCAATGACTCTAATTGGACTTAGTTTGGGCGTTACATTCCGAAGTCTATAACTAGTGACTTGTTCTCGACCGGACCTCGTAATTTGACCAAATATCTTCTATAACAATTGTTTTAACATATTTGAGGTGTTGGAAAAAGATTCAGGACTGTTAAACAAGTTTGCCCCATCCGTTCGTCAATGACTCTAATTGGACTCAGTTTGTGCGTTACATTTGGAACCTTATAACAAGTGACTGTTTCGCAACCGGACCTGGTAATTTGACTCAATCTCCTCCATTACAATTGTTTAAACACATTTGAAGTCTTGGAACAAGATTCCAGACAGTCGAAACAAGTTTGCTCCATCCGTGCGTCAATGTCTCTAATTGGACTCAGTTTGTGTGTTACATTCCTAAGCCTATAACTAGTGACTTATTCTCAACCGGACCTCGTAATTTGACTCTATATCTTCTATTGCAATTGCTTAAACACATTTGAAGTTTTGGAACAAGATTCGGGACAGTCGAAACAAGTTTGCTCCATTCGTGCGTCAATGACTCTAATTGGACTCAGTTTGTGCGTTACATTCCGAAGCCTTTAACTAGTGACTTGTTCTCAACCGAACCTCGTAATTTGACTCAATATCTTCTATTACAATTGTTTTAACACATTTGAACTGTTGGAACAAGATTCGGGACTGTCGAAACAAGTTTGCCCCATCCGTGCGTCAATGACTCAAATTGGACTCAGTTTGTGCGTTACATTCCTAAGCTTATAACAAGTGATTTTTTCACAACCGAACCTGGTAATTTGACTCAATCTCTTCTATTACAATTGTTTACACACATTTGAAGTCTTGGAACAAGATTCGGGACGGTCGAAACAAGTTTGCTCCATCCGTGCGTCAATGTCTCTAAATGCACTCAGTTTGTGTGTTACATTCCTAAGCCTATAACTAGTGACTTGTTCTCAACCGGATCTCGTAATTTGACTCTATATCTTCTATTACAATTGTTTAAACACATTTGAAGTGTTGGAACAAGATTCGGGACAGTCGAAACAAGTTTGCTCCATTCGTACGTCAATGACTCTAATTGGACTTAGTTTGGGCGTTACATTCCGAAGTCTATAACTAGTGACTTGTTCTCGACCGGACCTCGTAATTTGACCCAATATCTTCTATAACAATTGTTTTAACATATTTGAGGTGTTGGAAAAAGATTCAGGACTGTTAAACAAGTTTGCCCCATCCGTTCGTCAATGACTCTAATTGGACTCAGTTTGTGCGTTACATTTGGAACCTTATAACAAGTGACTGTTTCGCAACCGGACCTGGTAATTTGACTCAATCTCCTCCATTACAATTGTTTAAACACATTTGAAGTCTTGGAACAAGATTCCGGACAGTCGAAACAAGTTTGCTCCATCCGTGCGTCAATGTCTCTAATTGGACTCAGTTTGTGTGTTACATTTCTAAGCCTATAACTAGTGACTTGTTCTCAACCGGACCTCGTAATTTGACTCTATATCTTCTATTGCAATTGTTTAAACACTTTTGAAGTTTTGGAACAAGATTCGGGACAGTCGAAAGAAGTTTCCTCCATTCGTGTGTCAATGACTCTAGTTGGACTTAGTTTGTGCGTTACATTCCGAAGTCTATAACTAGTGACTTGTTCTCGACCGGACCTCGTAATTGCCCCAATATCTTTTATAACAATTGTTTTAACACATTTGAAGTGTTGGAATAAGATTCGGGACTGTCAAACAAGTTTGCCCCATCCGTGCGTCAATGACTATAATTGGACTCAGTTTGTGCGTTACCTTCTAAAGCTTATAACAGGTGACTTTTTCGCAACCGGACCTGGTAATTTGACTCAATCTCTTCCATTACAATTGTCTAAACACATTTGAAGTCTTGGAACAAGATTTGGGATGGTCGAAACAAGTTTGCTCCATCCGTGCGTCAATGTCTCTAATTGGACTCAGTTTGTGTGTTACATTCCTAAGCCTATAACTAGTGACTTGTTCTCAACCGGACCTCGTAATTTGACTCTATATCTTCTATTGCAATTGTTTAAACACATTTGAAGTTTTGGAACAAGATTCGGGACAGTCGAAACAAGTTTGCTCCATTCGTGCGTCAATGACTCTAATTGGACTCAGTTTGTGCGTTACATTCCGAAGCCTGTAACTAGTGACTTGTTCTCAACCGAACCTCGTAATTTGACTCAATATCTTCTATTACAATTGTTTTAAGACATTTGAACTGTTGGAACAAGATTCGGGACTGTCGTAACAAGTTTGCCCCATCCGTGCGTCAATGACTCAAATTGGACTCAGTTTGTGCGTTACATTCCTAAGCTTATAACAAGTGATTTTTTCACAACCGAACCTGGTAATTTGACTCAATCTCTTCTATTACAATTGTTTAAACACATTTGAAGTCTTGGAACAAGATTCGGGACGGTCGAAACAAGTTTGCCCCATCCGTGCGTCAATGTCTCTAATTGCACTCAGTTTGTGTGTTACATTCCTAAGCCTATAACTAGTGACTTGATCTCAACCTGATCTACTAATTTGACTCTATATCTTCTATTACAATTGTTTAAACACATTTGAAGTGTTGGAACAAGATTCGGGACAGTCGAAACAAGTTTGCTCCATTCGTGCGTCAATGACTCTAATTGGACTTAGTTTGGGCGTTACATTCCGAAGTGTATAACTACTGACTTGTTCTCGACCGGACCTCGTAATTTGACCCAATATCTTCTATAACAATTGTTTTAACACATTTGAGGTGTTGGAAAAAGATTTAGGACTGTTAAACAAGTTTGCCCCATCCGTTCGTCAATGACTCTAATTGGACTCAGTTTGTGCGTTACATTCGGAACCTTATAACAAGTGACTTTTTCGCAACCGGACCTGGTAATTTGACTCAATCTCCTCCATTACAATTGTTTAAACACATTTTAAATCTTGGAACAAGATTCCGGACAGTCGAAACAAGTTTGCTCCATCCGTGCGTCAATGTCTCTAATTGGACTCAGTTTGTGTGTTACATTCCTAAGCCTATAACTAGTGACTTGTTCTCAACCGGACCTCGTAATTTGACTCTATATCTTCTATTGCAATTGTTTAAACACATTTGAAGTTTTGGAACAAGATTCGGGACAGTCGAAACAAGTTTGCTCCATTCGTGCGTCAATGACTCTAATTGGACTCAGTTTGTGCGTTACATTCCGAAGCCTGTAACTATTGCCTTGTTCTCAACCGAACCTCGTAATTTGACTCAATATCTTCTATTACAATTGTTTTAAGACATTTGAACTGTTGGAACAAGATTCGGGACTGTCGAAACAAGTTTGCCCCATCCGTGCGTCAATGACTCAAATTGGACTCAGTTTGTGCGTTACATTCCTAAGATTATAACAAGTGATTTTTTCACAACCGAACCCGGTAATTTGACTTAATCTCTTCTATTACAATTTTTTAAACACATTTGAAGTCTTGGAACAAGATTCGGGACGGTCGAAACAAGTTTGCTCCATCCGTGCGTCAATGTCTCTAATTGCACTCAGTTTGTGTGTTACATTCCTAAGCCTATAACTAGTAACTTGTTCTCAACCGGATCTCGTAATTTGACTCTATATCTTCTATTACAATTGTTTAAACACATTTGAAGTGTTAGAACAAGATTCGGGACAGTCGAAACAAGTTTGCTCCATTCGTACGTCAATGACTCTAATTGGACTTAGTTTGGGCGTTACATTCCGAAGTCTATAACTAGTGACTTGTTCTCGACCGGACCTCGTAATTTGACCAAATATCTTCTATAACAATTGTTTTAACATATTTGAGGTGTTGGAAAAAGATTCAGGACTGTTAAACAAGTTTGCCCCATCCGTTCGTTAATGACTCTAATTGGACTCAGTTTGTGCGTTACATTTGGAACCTTATAACAAGTGACTGTTTCGCAACCGGACCTGGTAATTTGACTCAATCTCCTCCATTACAATTGTTTAAACACATTTGAAGTCTTGGAACAAGATTCCGGACAGTCGAACAAGTTTGCTCCATCCGTGCGTCAATGTCTCTAATTGGACTCAGTTTGTGTGTTACATTCCTAAGCCTATAACTAGTGACTTGTTCTCAACCGGACCTTGTAATTTGACTCTATATCTTCTATTGCAATTGCTTAAACACATTTGAAGTTTTGGAACAAGATTCGGGACAGTCGAAACAAGTTTGCTCCATTCGTGCGTCAATGACTCTAATTGGACTCAGTTTGTGCGTTACATTCCGAAGCCTGTAACTAGTGACTTGTTCTCAACCGAACCTCGTAATTTGACTCAATATCTTCTATTACAATTGTTTTAACACATTTGAACTGTTGGAACAAGATTCGGGACTGTCGAAACAAGTTTGCCCCATCCGTGCGTCAATGACTCAAATTGGACTCAGTTTGTGCGTTACATTCCTAAGCTTATAACAAGTGATTTTTTCACAACCGAACCTGGTAATTTGACTCAATCTCTTCTATTACAATTGTTTAAACACATTTGAAGTCTTGGAACAAGATTCGGGACGGTCGAAACAAGTTTGCTCCATCCGTGCGTCAATGTCTCTAAATGCATTCAGTTTGTGTGTTACATTCCTAAGCCTATAACTAGTGACTTGTTCTCAACCGGATCTCGTAATTTGACTCTATATCTTCTATTACAATTGTTTAAACACATTTGAAGTGTTGGAACAAGATTCGGGACAGTCGAAACAAGTTTGCTCCATTCGTACGTCAATGACTCTAATTGGACTTAGTTTGGGCGTTACATTCCGAAGTCTATAACTAGTGACTTGTTCTCGACCGGACCTCGTAATTTGACCCAATATCTTCTATAACAATTGTTTTAACATATTTGAGGTGTTGGAAAAAGATTCAGGACTGTTAAACAAGTTTGCCCCATCCGTTCGTCAATGACTCTAGTTGGACTCAGTTTGTGCGTTACATTTGGAACCTTATAACAAGTGACTGTTTCGCAACCGGACCTGGTAATTTGACTCAATCTCCTCCATTACAATTGTTTAAACACATTTGAAGTCTTGGAACAAGATTCCGGACAGTCGAAACAAGTTTGCTCCATCCGTGCGTCAATGTCTCTAATTGGACTCAGTTTGTGTGTTACATTTCTAAGCCTATAACTAGTGACTTGTTCTCAACCGGACCTCGTAATTTGACTCTATATATTCTATTGCAATTGTTTAAACACTTTTGAAGTTTTGGAACAAGATTCGGGACAGTCGAAAGAAGTTTCCTCCATTCGTGTGTCAATGACTCTAGTTGGACTTAGTTTGTGCGTTACATTCCGAAGTCTATAACTAGTGACTTGTTCTCGACCGGACCTCGTAATTCCCCCAATATCTTTTATAACAATTGTTTTAACACATTTGAAGTGTTGGAATAAGATTCGGGACTGTCAAACAAGTTTGCCCCATCCGTGCGTCAATGACTATAATTGGACTCAGTTTGTGCGTTACCTTCTAAAGCTTATAACAAGTGACTTTTTCGCAACCGGACCTGGTAATTTGACTCAATCTCTTCCATTACAATTGTCTAAACACATTTGAAGTCTTGGAACAAGATTTGGGATGGTCGAAACAAGTTTGCTCCATCCGTGCGTCAATGTCTCTAATTGGACTCAGTTTGTGTGTTACATTCCTAAGCCTATAACTAGTGACTTGTTCTCAACCGGACCTCGTAATTTGACTCTATATCTTCTATTGCAATTGTTTAAACACATTTGAAGTTTTGGAACAAGATTCGGGACAGTCGAAACAAGTTTGCTCCATTCGTGCGTCAATGACTCTAATTGGACTCAGTTTGTGCGTTACATTCGGAAGCCTGTAACTAGTGACTTGTTCTCAACCGAACCTCGTAATTTGACTCAATATCTTCTATTATAATTGTTTTAAGACATTTGAACTGTTGGAACAAGATTCGGGACTGTCGTAACAAGTTTGCCCCATCCGTGCGTCAATGACTCAAATTGGACTCAGTTTGTGCGTTACATTCCTAAGCTTATAACAAGTGATTTTTTCACAACCGAACCTGGTAATTTGACTCAATCTCTTCTATTACAATTGTTTAAACACATTTGAAGTCTTGGAACAAGATTCGGGACGGTCGAAACAAGTTTGCCCCATCCGTGCGTCAATGTCTCTAATTGCACTCAGTTTGTGTGTTACATTCCTAAGCCTATAACTAGTGACTTGATCTCAACCTGATCTCGTAATTTGACTCTATATCTTCTATTACAATTGTTTAAACACATTTGAAGTGTTGGAACAAGATTCGGGACAGTCGAAACAAGTTTGCTCCATTCGTGCGTCAATGACTCTAATTGGACTTAGTTTGGGCGTTACATTCCGAAGTGTATAACTAGTGACTTGTTCTCGACCGGACCTCGTAATTTGACCCAATATCTTCTATAACAATTGTTTTAACACATTTGAGGTGTTGGAAAAAGATTTAGGACTGTTAAACAAGTTTGCCCCATCCGTTCGTCAATGACTCTAATTGGACTCAGTTTGTGCGTTACATTCGGAACCTTATAACAAGTGACTTTTTCGCAACCGGACCTGGTAATTTGACTCAATCTCCTCCATTACAATTGTTTAAACACATTTGAAGTCTTGGAACAAGATTTCGGACAGTCGAAACAAGTTTGCTCCATCCGTGCGTCAATGTCTCTAATTGGACTCAGTTTGTGTGTTACATTCCTAAGCCTATAACTAGTGACTTGTTCTCAACCGGACCTCGTAATTTGACTCCATATCTTCTATTGCAATTGTTTAAACACATTTGAAGTTTTGGAACAAGATTCGGGACAGTCGAAACAAGTTTGCTCCATTCGTGCGTCAATGACTCTAATTGGACTCAGTTTGTGCGTTACATTCCGAAGACTGTAACTATTGACTTGTTCTCAACCGAACCTCGTAATTTGACTCAATATCTTCTATTACAATTGTTTTAAGACATTTGAACTGTTGGAACAAGATTCGGGACTGTCGAAACAAGTTTGCCCCATCCGTGCGTCAATGACTCAAATTGGACTCAGTTTGTGCGTTACATTCCTAAGATTATAACAAGTGATTTTTTCACAACCGAACCCGGTAATTTGACTCAATCTCTTCTATTACAATTTTTTAAACACATTTGAAGTCTTGGAACAAGATTCGGGACGGTCGAAACAAGTTTGCTCCATCCGTGCGTCAATGTCTCTAAATGCACTCAGTTTGTGTGTTACATTCCTAAGCCTATAACTAGTGACTTGTTCTCAACCGGATCTCGTAATTTGACTCTATATCTTCTATTACAATTGTTTAAACACATTTGAAGTGTTAGAACAAGATTCGGGACAGTCGAAACAAGTTTGCTCCATTCGTACGTCAATGACTCTAATTGGACTTAGTTTGGGCGTTACATTCCGAAGTCTATAACTAGTGACTTGTTCTCGACCGGACCTCGTAATTTGACCCAATATCTTCTATAACAATTGTTTTAACATATTTGAGGTGTTGGAAAAAGATTCAGGACTGTTAAACAAGTTTGCCCCATCCGTTCGTCAATGACTCTAATTGGACTCAGTTTGTGCGTTACATTTGGAACCTTATAACAAGTGACTGTTTCGCAACCGGACCTGGTAATTTGCCTCAATCTCCTCCATTACAATTGTTTAAACACATTTGAAGTCTTGGAACAAGATTCCAGACAGTCGAAACAAGTTTGCTCCATCCGTGCGTCAATGTCTCTAATTGGACTCAGTTTGTGTGTTACATTCCTAAGCCTATAACTAGTGACTTGTTCTCAACCGGACCTCGTAATTTGACTCTATATCTTCTATTGTAATTGCTTAAACACATTTGAAGTTTTGGAACAAGATTCGGGACAGTCGAAACAAGTTTGCTCCATTCGTGCGTCAATGACTCTAAATGGACTTAGTTTGGGCGTTACATTCCGAAGTCTATAACTAGTGACTTGTTCTCGACCAGACCTCGTAATTTGACCCAATATCTTCTATAACAATTGTTTTAACATATTTGAGGTGTTGGAAAAAGATTCAGGACTGTTAAACAAGTTTGCCCCATCCGTTCGTCAATGACTCTAATTGGACTCAGTTTGTGCGTTACATTTGGAACCTTATAACAAGTGACTGTTTCGCAACCGGACCTGGTAATTTGACTCAATCTCCTCCATTACAATTGTTTAAACACATTTGAAGTCTTGGAACAAGATTCCGGACAGTCGAAACAAGTTTGCTCCATCCGTGCGTCAATGTCTCTAATTGGACTCAGTTTGTGTGTTACATTTCTAAGCCTATAACTAGTGACTTGTTCTCTACCGGACCTCGTAATTTGACTCTATATCTTCTATTGCAATTGTTTAAACACTTTTGAAGTTTTGGAACAAGATTCGGGACAGTCGAAAGAAGTTTCCTCCATTCGTGTGTCAATGACTCTAGTTGGACTTAGTTTGTGCGTTACATTCCGAAGTCTATAACTAGTGACTTGTTCTCGACCGGACCTCGTAATTTGACCCAATATCTTCTATTGCAATTGTTTTAACACATTTGAAGTGTTGGAACAAGATTCAGGACTGTTAAACAAGTTTGCCCCATCCGTGCGTCAATGTCTCTAATTGCACTCAGTTTGTGTGTTACATTCCTAAGCCTATAACTAGTGACTTGTTCTCAACCGGACCTCGTAATTTGACTCTATATCTTCTATTGCAATTGTTTAAACACTTTTGAAGTTTTGGAACAAGATTCGGGACAGTCGAAAGAAGTTTGCTCCATTCGTGTGTCAATGACTCTAGTTGGACTTAGTTTGTGCGTTACAATCCGAAGTCTATAACTAGTGACTTGTTCTCGACCGGACCTCGTAATTTGACCCAATATCTTCTATAACAATTGTTTTAACACATTTGAAGTGTTGGAATAAGATTCGGGACTGTCAAACAAGTTTGCCCTATCCGTGCGTTAATGACTCAAATTGGACTCAGTTTGTGCGTTACATTCCTAAGCTTATAACAAGTGATTTTTTCACAACCGAACCTGGTAATTTGACTCAATCTCTTCTATTACAATTGTTTAAACACATTTGAAATCTTGGAACAAGATTCGGGACGGTCGAAAGAAGTTTGCTCCATCCGTGCGTCAATGTCTCTAAATGCACTCAGTTTGTGTGTTACATTCCTAAGCCTATAACTAGTGACTTGTTCTCAACCGGATCTCGTAATTTGACTCTATATCTTCTATTACAATTGTTTAAACACATTTGAAGTGTTAGAACAAGATTCGGGACAGTCGAAACAAGTTTGCTCCATTCGTACGTCAATGACTCTAATTGGACTTAGTTTGGGCGTTACATTCCGAAGTGTATAACTAGTGACTTGTTCTCGACCGGACCTCGTAATTTGACCCAATATCTTCTATAACAATTGTTTTAACACATTTGAGGTGTTGGAAAAAGATTTAGGACTGTTAAACAAGTTTGCCCCATCCGTTCGTCAATGACTCTAATTGGACTCAGTTTGTGCGTTACATTCGGAACGTTATAACAAGTGACTTTTTCGCAACCGGACCTGGTAATTTGACTCAATCTCCTCCATTACAATTGTTTAAACACATTTGAAGTCTTGGAACAAGATTCCGGACAGTCGAAACAAGTTTGCTCCATCCGTGCGTCAATGTCTCTAATTGGACTCAGTTTGTGTGTTACATTCCTAAGCCTATAACTAGTGACTTGTTCTCAACCGGACCTCGTAATTTGACTCTATATCTTCTATTGCAATTGTTTAAACACATTTGAAGTTTTGGAACAAGATTCGGGACAGTCGAAACAAGTTTGCTCCATTCGTGCGTCAATGACTCTAATTGGACTCAGTTTGTGCATTACATTCCGAAGACTGTAACTATTGACTTGTTCTCAACCGAACCTCGTAATTTGACTCAATATCTTCTATTACAATTGTTTTAAGACATTTGAACTGTTGGAACAAGATTCGGGACTGTCGAAACAAGTTTGCCCCATCCGTGCGTCAATGACTCAAATTGGACTCAGTTTGTGCGTTACATTCCTAAGATTATAACAAGTGATTTTTTCACAACCGAACCCGGTAATTTGACTCAATCTCTTCTATTACAATTTTTTAAACACATTTGAAGTCTTGGAACAAGATTCGGGACGGTCGAAACAAGTTTGCTCCATCCGTGCGTCAATGTCTCTTAATGCACTCAGTTTGTGTGTTACATTCCTAAGCCTATAACTAGTGACTTGTTCTCAACCGGATCTCGTAATTTGACTCTATATCTTCTATTACAATTGTTTAAACACATTTGAAGTGTTAGAACAAGATTCGGGACAGTCGAAACAAGTTTGCTCCATTCGTACGTCAATGACTCTAATTGGACTTAGTTTGGGCGTTACATTCCGAAGTCTATAACTAGTGACTTGTTCTCGACCGGACCTCGTAATTTGACCCAATATCTTCTATAACAATTGTTTTAACATATTTGAGGTGTTGGAAAAAGATTCAGGACTGTTAAACAAGTTTGCCCCATCCGTTCGTCAATGACTCTAATTGGACTCAGTTTGTGCGTTACATTTGGAACCTTATAACAAGTGACTGTTTCGCAACCGGACCTGGTAATTTGACTCAATCTCCTCCATTACAATTGTTTAAACACATTTGAAGTCTTGGAACAAGATTCCGGACAGTCGAAACAAGTTTGCTCCATCCGTGCGTCAATGTCTCTAATTGGACTCAGTTTGTGTGTTACATTTCTAAGCCTATAACTAGTGACTTGTTCTCTACCGGACCTCGTAATTTGACTCTATATCTTCTATTGCAATTGTTTAAACACTTTTGAAGTTTTGGAACAAGATTCGGGACAGTCGAAAGAAGTTTCCTCCATTCGTGTGTCAATGACTCTAGTTGGACTTAGTTTGTGCGTTACATTCCGAAGTCTATAACTAGTGACTTGTTCTCGACCGGACCTCGTAATTTGACCCAATATCTTCTATTGCAATTGTTTTAACACATTTGAAGTGTTGGAACAAGATTCAGGACTGTTAAACAAGTTTGCCCCATCCGTGCGTCAATGTCTCTAATTGCACTCAGTTTGTGTGTTACATTCCTAAGCCTATAACTAGTGACTTGTTCTCAACCGGACCTCGTAATTTGACTCTATATCTTCTATTGCAATTGTTTAAACACTTTTGAAGTTTTGGAACAAGATTCGGGACAGTCGAAAGAAGTTTGCTCCATTCGTGTGTCAATGACTCTAGTTGGACTTAGTTTGTGCGTTACAATCCGAAGTCTATAACTAGTGACTTGTTCTCGACCGGACCTCGTAATTTGACCCAATATCTTCAATAACAATTGTTTTAACACATTTGAAGTGTTGGAATAAGATTCGGGACTGTCAAACAAGTTTGCCCTATCCGTGCGTTAATGACTCAAATTGGACTCAGTTTGTGCGTTACATTCCTAAGCTTATAACAAGTGATTTTTTCACAACCGAACCTGGTAATTTGACTCAATCTCTTCTATTACAATTGTTTAAACACATTTGAAATCTTGGAACAAGATTCGGGACGGTCGAAAGAAGTTTGCTCCATCCGTGCGTCAATGTCTCTAAATGCACTCAGTTTGTGTGTTAGATTCCTAAGCCTATAACTAGTGACTTGTTCTCAACCGGATCTTGTAATTTGACTCTATATCTTCTATTACAATTGTTTAAACACATTTGAAGTGTTAGAACAAGATTCGGGACAGTCGAAACAAGTTTGCTCCATTCGTACGTCAATGACTCTAATTGGACTTAGTTTGGGCGTTACATTCCGAAGTCTATAACTAGTGACTTGTTCTCGACCGGACCTCATAATTTGACCCAATATCTTCTATAACAATTGTTTTAACATATTTGAGGTGTTGGAAAAAGATTCAGGACTGTTAAACAAGTTTGCCCCATCCGTTCGTCAATGACTCTAATTGGACTCAGTTTGTGCGTTACATTTGGAACCTTATAACAAGTGACTGTTTCGCAACCGGACCTGGTAATTTGCCTCAATCTCCTCCATTACAATTGTTTAAACACATTTGAAGTCTTGGAACAAGATTCCAGACAGTCGAAACAAGTTTGCTCCATCCGTGCGTCAATGTCTCTAATTGGACTCAGTTTGTGTGTTACATTCCTAAGCCTATAACTAGTGACTTGTTCTCAACCGGACCTCGTAATTTGACTCTATATCTTCTATTGCAATTGCTTAAACACATTTGAAGTTTTGGAACAAGATTCGGGACAGTCGAAACAAGTTTGCTCCATTCGTGCGTCAATGACTCTAATTGGACTCAGTTTGTGCGTTACATTCCGAAGCCTTTAACTAGTGACTTGTTCTCAACCGAACCTCGTAATTTGACTCAATATCTTCTATTACAATTGTTTTAACACATTTGAACTGTTGGAACAAGATTCGGGACTGTCGAAACAAGTTTGCCCCATCCGTGCGTCAATGACTCAAATTGGACTCAGTTTGTGCGTTACATTCCTAAGCTTATAACAAGTGATTTTTTCACAACCGAACCTGGTAATTTGACTCAATCTCTTCTATTACAATTGTTTAAACACATTTGAAGTCTTGGAACAAGATTCGGGACGGTCGAAACAAGTTTGCTCCATCCGTGCGTCAATGTCTCTAAATGCACTCAGTTTGTGTGTTACATTCCTAAGCCTATAAGTAGTGACTTGTTCTCAACCGGATCTCGTAATTTGACTCTATATCTTCTATTACAATTGTTTAAACACATTTGAAGTGTTAGAACAAGATTCGGGACAGTCGAAACAAGTTTGCTCCATTCGTACGTCAATGACTCTAATTGGACTTAGTTTGGGCGTTACATTCCGAAGTCTATAACTAGTGACTTGTTCTCGACCGGACCTCGTAATTTGACCCAATATCTTCTATAACAATTGTTTTAACATATTTGAGGTGTTGGAAAAAGATTCAGGACTGTTAAACAAGTTTGCCCCATCCGTTCGTCAATGACTCTAATTGGACTCAGTTTGTGCGTTACATTTGGAACCTAATAACAAGTGACTGTTTCGCAACCGGACCTGGTAATTTGACTCAATCTCCTCCATTACAATTGTTTAAACACATTTGAAGTCTTGGAACAAGATTCCGGACAGTCGAAACAAGTTTGCTCCATCCGTGCGTCAATGTCTCTAATTGGACTCAGTTTGTGTGTTACATTTCTAAGCCTATAACTAGTGACTTGTTCTCTACCGGACCTCGTAATTTGACTCTATATCTTCTATTGCAATTGTTTAAACACTTTTGAAGTTTTGGAACAAGATTCGGGACAGTCGAAATAAGTTTCCTCCATTCGTGTGTCAATGACTCTAGTTGGACTTAGTTGGTGCGTTACATTCCGAAGTCTATAACTAGTGACTTGTTCTCAACCGGACCTCGTAATTTGACCCAATATCTTCTATTGCAATTGTTTTAACACATTTGAAGTGTTGGAACAAGATTCAGGACTGTTAAACAAGTTTGCCCCATCCGTGCGTCAATGTCAGTAATTGCACTCAGTTTGTGTGTTACATTCCTAAGCCTATAACTAGTGACTTGTTCTCAACCGGACCTCGTAATTTGACTCTATATCTTCTATTGCAATTGTTTAAACACTTTTGAAGTTTTGGAACAAGATTCGGGACAGTCGAAAGAAGTTTGCTCCATTCGTGTGTCAATGACTCTAGTTGGACTTAGTTTGTGCGTTACATTCCGAAGTCTATAACTAGTGACTTGTTCTCGACCGGACCTCGTAATTTGACCCAATATCTTCTATAACAATTGTTTTAACACATTTGAAGTGTTGGAACAAGATTCAGGACTGTTAAACAAGTTTGCCCCATCCGTGCGTCAATGACTCTAATTGGACTCAGTTTGTGCGTTACCTTCCGAAGCTTATGAGAAGTAACTTTTTCGCAACCGGACCTGGTAATTTGACTCAATCTCTTCCATTACAATTTTTTAAACACATTTGAAGTTTTGGAACAAGATTCGGGATGGTCGAAACAAGTTTGCTCCATCCGTGCGTCAATGTCTCTAATTGGATTCAGTTTGTGTGTCACATTCCTAAGCCTATAACTAGTGACTTGTTCTCAACCGGACCTCGTAATTTGACTCAATATCTTATATTACAATTGTTTAAACACATTTGAAGTGTAGGAACAAGATTCGGGACTGCCGTAACAAGTTTGCCCCATCCGTGCGTCAATGACTCTAATTGGACTCAGTTTGTGCGTTACATTCCTAAGCTTATAACAAGCGACTTTTTCGCAACCGGACTACGTAATTTGACTCAATCTCTTCCATTACAATTTTCTAAACACATTTGAAGTCTTGGAACAAGATTCCGGACAGTCGAAACAAGTTTGCTCCATCCGTGCGTCAATGTCTCTAGTTGGACTCTGTTTGTGTGTTACATTCCTAAGCCTATAACTAGTGACTTGTTCTCAACCGGACCTCGTAATTTGACTCTATATCTTCTATTGCAATTGTTTAAACACATTTGAAGTTTTGGAACAAGATTCGGGACAGTCGAAACAAGTTTGCTCCATTCGTGCGTCAATGACTCTAATTGGACTCAGTTTGTGCGTTACATTCCGAAGCCTGTAACTATTGACTTGTTATCAACCGAACCTCGTAATTTGACTCACTATCTTCTATTACAATTGTTTTAAGACATTTGAACTGTTGGAACAAGATTCGGGACTGTCGAAACAAGTTTGCCCCATCCGTGCGTCAATGACTCAAATTGGACTCAGTTTGTGCGTTACATTCCTAAGCTTATAACAAGTGATTTTTTCACAACCGAACCTGGTAATTTGACTCAATCTCTTCTATTACAATTGTTTAAACACATTTGAAGTCTTGGAACAAGATTCGGGACGGTCGAAACAAGTTTGCTCCATCCGTGCGTCAATGTCTCTAATTGCACTCAGTTTGTGTGTTACATTCCTAAGCCTATAACTAGTGACTTGTTCTCAACCGGATCTCGTAATTTGACTCTATATCTTCTATTACAATTGTTTATAAACATTTGAAGTGTTGGAACAAAATTCGGGACAGTCGAAACAAGATTGCTCCATTCGTGCGTCAATGACTCTAATTGGACTTAGTTTGGGCGTTACATTCCGAAGTCTATAACTAGTGACTTGTTCTCGACCGGACCTCGTAATTTGACCCAATATCTTCTATAATAATTGTTTTAACACATTTGAGGTGTTGGAAAAAGATTCAGGACTGTTAAACAAGTTTGCCCCATCCGTTCGTCAATGACTCTAATTGGACTCAGTTTGTGCGTTACATTCGGAACCTTATAACAAGTGACTGTTTCGCAACCGGACCTGGTAATTTGACTCAATCTCCTCCATTACAATTGTTTAAACACATTTGAAGTCTTGGAACACGATTCCGGACAGTCGAAACAAGTTTGCTCCATCCGTGCGTCAATGTCTCTAATTGGACTCAGTTTGTGTGTTACATTTCTAAGCCTATAACTAGTGACTTGTTCTCAACCGGACCTCGTAATTTGACTCTATATCTTCTATTGCAATTGTTTAAACACTTTTGAAGTTTTGGAACAAGATTCGGGACAGTCGAAAGAAGTTTCCTCCATTCGTGTGTCAATGACTCTAGTTGGACTTAGTTTGTGCGTTACATTCCGAAGTCTATAACTAGTGACTTGTTCTCGACCGGACCTCGTAATTGCCCCAATATCTTTTATAACAATTGTTTTAACACATTTGAAGTGTTGGAATAAGATTCGGGACTGTCAAACAAGTTTGCCCCATCCGTGCGTCAATGACTATAATTGGACTCAGTTTGTGCGTTACATTCCGAAGCTTATAACAAGTGACTTTTTCGCAACCGGACCTGGTAATTTGACTCAATCTCTTCCATTACAATTGTCTAAACACATTTGAAGTCTTGGAACAAGATTTGGGATGGTCGAAACAAGTTTGCTCCATCCGTGCGTCAATGTCTCTAATTGGACTCAGTTTGTGTGTTACATTCCTAAGCCTATAACTAGTGACTTGTTCTCAACCGGACCTCGTAATTTGACTCTATATCTTCTATTGCAATTGTTTAAACACATTTGAAGTTTTGGAACAAGATTCGGGACAGTCGAAACAAGTTTGCTCCATTCGTGCGTCAATGACTATAATTGGACTCAGTTTGTGCGTTACATTCCGAAGCCTGTAACTAGTGACTTGTTCTCAACCGAACCTCGTAATTTGACTCAATATCTTCTATTACAATTGTTTTAAGACATTTGAACTGTTGGAACAAGATTCGGGACTGTCGTAACAAGTTTGCCCCATCCGTGCGTCAATGACTCAAATTGGACTCAGTTTGTGCGTTACATTCCTAAGCTTATTACAAGTGATTTTTTCACAACCGAACCTGGTAATTTGACTCAATCTCTTCTATTACAATTTTTTAAACACATTTGAAGTCTTGGAACAAGATTCGGGACGGTCGAAACAAGTTTGCCCCATCCGTGCGTCAATGTCTCTAATTGCACTCAGTTTGTGTGTTACATTCCTAAGCCTATAACTAGTGACTTGTTCTCAACCTGATCTCGTAATTTGACTCTATATCTTCTATTACAATTGTTTAAACACATTTGAAGTGTTGGAACAAGATTCGGGACAGTCGAAACAAGTTTGCTCCATTCGTGCGTCAATGACTCTAATTGGACTTAGTTTGGGCGTTACATTCCGAAGTCTATAACTAGTGACTTGTTCTCGACCGGACCTCGTAATTGCCCCAATATCTTTTATAACAATTGTTTTAACACATTTGAAGTGTTGGAATAAGATTCGGGACTGTCAAACAAGTTTGCCCCATCCGTGCGTCAATGACTCTAATTGGACTCAGTTTGTGCGTTACATTCGGAACCTTATAACAAGTGACTTTTTCGCAACCGGACCTGGTAATTTGACTCAATCTCCTCCATTACAATTGTTTAAACACATTTGAAGTCTTGGAACAAGATTCCGGACAGTCGAAAGAAGTTTGCTCCATCCGTGCGTCAATGTCTCTAATTGGACTCAGTTTGTGTCTTACATTCCTAAGCCTATAACTAGTGACTTGTTCTCAACCGGACCTCGTAATTTGACTCTATATCTTCTATTGCAATTGTTTAAACACATTTGAAGTTTTGGAACAAGATTCGGGACTGTCGAAACAAGTTTGCTCCATTCGTGCGTCAATGACTCTAATTGGACTCAGTTTGTGCGTTACATTCCGAAGCCTGTAACTATTGACTTGTTCTCAACCGAACCTCGTAATTTGACTCAATATCTTCTATTACAATTGTTTTAAGACATTTGAACTGTTGGAACAAGATTCGGGACTGTCGAAACAAGTTTGCCCCATCCGTGCGTCAATGACTCAAATTGGACTCAGCTTGTGCGTTACATTCCTAAGATTATAACAAGTGATTTTTTCACAACCGAACCCGGTAATTTGACTCAATCTCTTCTATTACAATTTTTTAAACACATTTGAAGTCTTGGAACAAGATTCGGGACGGTCGAAACAAGTTTGCTCCATCCGTGCGTCAATGTCTCTAATTGCACTCAGTTTGTGTGTTACATTCCTAAGCCTATAACTAGTGACTTGTTCTCAACCGGATCTCGTAATTTGACTCTATATCTTCTATTATAATTGTTTAAACACATTTGAAGTGTTGGAACAAGATTCGGGACTGTCGAAACAAGTTTGCTCCATTCGTGCGTCAATGACTCTAATTGGACTTAGTTTGGGCGTTACATTCCGAAGTCTATAACTAGTGACTTGTTCTCGACCGGACCTCGTAATTTGACCCAATATCTTCTATAACAATTGTTTTAACATATTTGAGGTGTTGGAAAAAGATTCAGGACTGTTAAACAAGTTTGCCCCATCCGTTCGTCAATGACACTAATTGGACTCAGTTTGTGGGTTACATTTGGAACCTTATAACAAGTGACTGTTTCGCAACCGGACCTGGTAATTTGACTCAATCTCCTCCATTACAATTGTTTAAACACATTTGAAGTCTTGGAACAAGATTCCGGACAGTCGAAACAAGTTTGCTCCATCCGTGCGTCAATGTCTCTAATTGGACTCAGTTTGTGTGTTACATTTCTAAGCCTATAACTAGTGACTTGTTCTCTACCGGACCTCGTAATTTGACTCTATATCTTCTATTGCAATTGTTTAAACACTTTTGAAGTTTTGGAACAAGATTCGGGACAGTCGAAAGAAGTTTCCTCCATTCGTGTGTCAATGACTCTAGTTGGACTTAGTTGGTGCGTTACATTCCGAAGTCTATAACTAGTGACTTGTTCTCGACCGGATGTAATACCCCGAACTTTCGTTCTAGGGTATTTGGTAAATTCACCTAATAAATGAAAACCTGAAACTTTTTCAGACTCTTATTATTATTTTTATTGTTAAATATCATGTATGAGTATGTGTATTTAATTTAATTTCATTCTGACAATTTTGGAAAAAACCTGCTATTTTTGAAACTCGCTCTTTAGGGCTAAATTCCTACTAAAAATAATGAATCATAACTTGCAGGAGACTTTTTCTTTCCCCGGCTAACATTCCAGAACTTTTATAAAAAAAATTATTTTGTGGGCCCGAGACACCAAAAATATTCCTATTTTATCCTTAGCAACTTACTTGTAAAATTTGGAACCTTTCTTGAGAAAAAAAAACCCTAGCGGGAGATTTCGGGAGATTTTGATAAAAATAGTATTTTCGTAATTTTTGAACTTTCCTACCATTCTTATATTTTTTTATTAATATTTTATTATATTTTATTTATTTAATAGGCGTGTGGGACCCGCGAATCACTTTCGGGTCATTCCAATATCATTTGACAATTTTCTAGGGTTTTGAACATTTTTGTGATTTATGTGTGTGACATGTGTCAATACCTTATTGTATGGACTTTAAATTATATAATATAGTTTGATTGAATTAATTAATAATTAATTGTGTTATAATTATTGGGTGCGCCCGTATGGCTAATCTAGAAACCTTTTGGGCTTAATAATATTCTTAAATGAAGCCTATTGATGTATATGGGCCTTGGGCCCATTCCTAACCCATTCATAGTGTAAAATATAAGTTTTTGAGGGTTGAAAAAGTCATCCCTTTGCTAATTACGAATTTCAACAAAATAGAAACCCTAATCCTTCTCTAAACCTATTTATGAAAAACCCTAAAGCTTTAGAAGTTTTCAAAAGCAAACTCCATTAAAGAATAGAGCAAGCTCCATTAAACCTTCATCCGGGCACCGATCGCACTCGAGCAAGAAGGGAGAATTGACGGGGACTCCGATTTGAAGAACATACTCCGAGGAGAGGACGATCCGACGACTTTCAAATTTAAAGAAACTTTTGATTTTCATTAAAGTTCAAGAAACCTTAAGGTAAGTGCGCTTGATCCATCCTATACTTGTTTTTCTTCAAGATTTGTTTTTCTTTCATTAGATAATGGTTGATACTCATTATAAATTAATTTTAATAATATTTACTATATTCTTATTGGGTTGATCTTTGTTTTGGGCCACCATGATGGGTTTGGCCATGGTCTATTTTGTACCTATAACGGATGATTATGTTCTTATCATTTTTGTTGTACTTTTATGATTTAAATATTTTTATATTATTTTTTTCTAAATACCTCTTTAAATCTATTTTCCAAAACCGTTTAGTTTGTATTTTTCTGATTTTTATTGATTAAGTTATTAATTTTCTAAGTTATATGACTTTACCAAAAAATCTAGAATTTCAGATTTTACACGGTCCGATTCACTTGGGATTTCGATCTATATTTTTAACCTAAATATTTTTCTAATTATTTTTCATGGATACCTATATCAATCTAATTTCTAGAACCTTTGAGTTTATATTTTTCTGATTTGTATTGATTAAGTTATGATTTTTCAAACGTGCTGGACTTTTCTGTAAAACCCAGAATTCTAGATTTTTACACGGTCCACTTTACCTGAGATTTTGATCCATATTTTTAACCTAAATATTTTTATAATTATTTTTCTTAGATACTTATATCAATCTAGTTTGTAGAACCTTTGAGTTTATATTTTTCTGATCTGTATTGATTAAGTTATGATTTTTCAAACGTACTGGACTTTTCTGTAAAACCCAGAATTCCAGATTTTACACGGTCCACTTTACCTGAGATTTCGATCCATATTTTTAATCTAAATATTTTTCTAATTATTTTTCACAGATACCTCTATCAATCTAGTTTCTAAAACCTTTGAGTTTATATTTTTTCTGATCTGTATTGATTAAGTTATAATTTTTCAAACGTACTGGACTTTTCTGTAAAACCCAGAATTCCAGATTTTACACGGTCCACTTTACCTGAGATTTCGATCCATATTTTTAACCTAAATATTTTTCTAATTATTTTTCACAGATACCTCTATCAATCTAGTTTCTAAAACCTTTGAGTTTATATTTTTCTGATCTGTATTGATTAAGTTATGATTTTTCAAACATACTGAACTTTTCTGTAAAACCCAGAATTTTAGATTTTACACGGTCCACTTCACTTGAGATTTCAATCTATATTTTTAACCTAAACATTTTTTTAATTATTTTTCATAGATACCTCTATTAATTTAGTTTCTATAACCCTTGAGTTTGTATTTTTCTGATATATATTGATTAAGTTATGAGTTTTTAAATGTGCGGGACTTTTCTGTATCCCGAATTCTGTCCAGCCCAATTAATTAAGAGTTTTGACCTATATTTTGAATCTGAATATTTTTCTATTTATTTTTTCTAAAAACGTCTATGAATCTAGTTTTTAAATCCATTGAGTTTATATTTTTCTAATTCATATTTATTTAGTTATGATTTTTATAATGCAGTACATTTTTTGTAAAAAAAAACCTATTAATTGTTCGTGGTTCGGTCATGATTATTAACTATTAAGGTTTTAACCTTGTTGTTTGACTAAACCCTAGATGGTTTGACCTATACCTGTATGCATGGGGATCCCACCCATGTGTCTTGGATCCCTCATAGGGTTCAGCCAAGTGTCTTGGATCCCTCTTTAGGGTTCGACCTTGTGTCATGGATCCCTCATAGGGTTCGGCCATGGCGTGTTGGATTCTCTTGCGATTTTAACTTATATTATTCATCGATGTTGATTGTGATATTTGGTCATGTCTTATTGACTATTATACCTAGATGGTTCAACCTATACTTGTATGCATGGGGATCCCACCCATGTGTCTTGGATCCCTCATAGGGTTCGGCCAAGTGTCTTGGATCCCTTTTTAGGGTTCGACCTTGTGTCATGGATCCCTCATAGGGTTCGGCCATGGTGTGTTGGATTGTCTTGTGATTTCCACTTATATTATTCATCCGTATTGATCGTGACCTTCGGTGATTGTTACATGTTATTCATGGTTAACCCTAATTCGTTCCCATATTATTACTCTTAATGATCATTGGTTCATTTTATATTTTTATTTAAATGTTAAATACATGTGTGTTTATGTCATGTAACCCTAGTACATCTTGTTGTCATACCATGATCATCACGTCATTTCATATAAGGGGTGCATAAGGGAACGGGGTTGAAGTATATTATATACGTTTATATTGGTTTTATCAATTAATCAGGGTTCGGTACCCTAGGGTGAAAGGCCCCAGACGTTATTATATCCTGCAGATGGGTCGATGAGACCGCTCCCAGTGCGGGAAGGAGATGGAGACCCTATGTGGTTATGGGTACTAGTTGCATTGGCATCCCTTACTCATCTGCATTCATCCTCATATTCATGCCATCTTTATTATACGATTGAGATGCATACCTTGATTAAAAAACTTGTATAGTATGATATCATACCATGCACACTGTTGTATTACTGGGCCTCGGCTCACGGTGCTACACCGATACCATTTTCAGATTTTGAGGAGCCGGGTACGTGAGATGATTTTGAGACGAAAGACTCCGGTGCATTCGAGGAGATCGGCGAGGACTTGGGAGTCGATCCCACACTTTAGAAAGTTGTATTTGATTATTTTATAACATTATTTATTTATTTTCACGGGCATGTAAGCCTTTGATTGAGAGCATGTTCTCACTTCCATCTCTTCACATTTAGTTGATTGATTGAATTATTTGAATTATAAATTATTTAAATTATTTGTTTCCTACATCTACTCTTCTTTTTTTTCTTAGTGGGTTTTCGAATGAACCTTAGTAGTCTAATTGACCTAATTGGACCACTAGGGGACATTCATGGATCACCTCTGGGTTCGGGTACGGGTCGATCCACGAATTTTTGGGTCGTATTTGGGTATCCGGATTCGGGGCGTGACACCGGACCTCGTAATTTGACCCAATATCTTCTATTGCAATTGTTTTAACACATTTGAAGTGTTGGAACAAGATTCAGGACTGTTAAACAAGTTTGCCCCATCCGTGCGTCAATGTCAGTAATTGCACTCAGTTTGTGTGTTACATTCCTAAGCCTATAACTAGTGACTTGTTCTCAACCGGACCTCGTAATTTGACTCTATATCTTCTATTGCAATTGTTTAAACACTTTTGAAGTTTTGGAACAAGATTCGGGACAGTCGAAAGAAGTTTGCTCCATTCGTGTGTCAATGACTCTAGTTGGACTTAGTTTGTGCGTTACATTCCGAAGTCTATAACTAGTGACTTGTTCTCGACCGGACCTCGTAATTTGACCCAATATCTTCTATAACAATTGTTTTAACACATTTGAAGTGTTGGAACAAGATTCAGGACTGTTAAACAAGTTTGCCCCATCCGTGCGTCAATGACTCTAATTGGACTCAGTTTGTGCGTTACCTTCCGAAGCTTATAAGAAGTAACTTTTTCGCAACCGGACCTGGTAATTTGACTCAATCTCTTCCATTACAATTTTCTAAACACATTTGAAGTTTTGGAACAAGATTCGGGATGGTCGAAACAAGTTTGCTCCATCCGTGCGTCAATGTCTCTAATTGGATTCAGTTTGTGTGTCACATTCCTAAGCCTATAACTAGTGACTTGTTCTCAACCGGACCTCGTAATTTGACTCAATATCTTATATTACAATTGTTTAAACACATTTGAAGTGTAGGAACAAGATTCGGGACTGCCGTAACAAGTTTGCCCCATCCGTGCGTCAATGACTCTAATTGCACTCAGTTTGTGCGTTACTTTCCAAAGCTTATAACAAGTGACTTTTTCGCAACCGGACCTGGTAATTTGACTCAATCTCTTCCATTACAATTTTCTAAACACATTTGAAGTCTTGGAACAAGATTCCGGACAGTCGAAACAAGTTTGCTCCATCCGTGCGTCAATGTCTCTAGTTGGACTCTGTTTGTGTGTTACATTCCTAAGCCTATAACTAGTGACTTGTTCTCAACCGGACCTCGTAATTTGACTCTATATCTTCTATTGCAATTGTTTAAACACATTTGAAGTTTTGGAACAAGATTCGGGACAGTCGAAACAAGTTTGCTCCATTCGTGCCTCAATGACTCTAATTGGACTCAGTTTGTGCGTTACATTCCGAAGCCTGTAACTATTGACTTGTTATCAACCGAACCTCGTAATTTGACTCACTATCTTCTATTACAATTGTTTTAAGACATTTGAACTGTTGGAACAAGATTCGGGACTGTCGAAACAAGTTTGCCCCATCCGTGCGTCAATGACTCAAATTGGACTCAGTTTGTGCGTTACATTCCTAAGCTTATAACAAGTGATTTTTTCACAACCGAACCTGGTAATTTGACTCAATCTCTTCTATTACAATTGTTTAAACACATTTGAAGTCTTGGAACAAGATTCGGGACGGTCGAAACAAGTTTGCTCCATCCGTGCGTCAATGTCTCTAATTGCACTCAGTTTGTGTGTTACATTCCTAAGCCTATAACTAGTGACTTGTTCTCAACCGGATCTCGTAATTTGACTCTATATCTTCTATTACAATTGTTTATAAACATTTGAAGTGTTGGAACAAGATTCGGGACAGTCGAAACAAGATTGCTCCATTCGTGCGTCAATGACTCTAATTGGACTTAGTTTGGGCGTTACATTCCGAAGTCTATAACTAGTGACTTGTTCTCGACCGGACCTCGTAATTTGACCCAATATCTTCTATAATAATTGTTTTAACACATTTGAGGTGTTGGAAAAAGATTCAGGACTGTTAAACAAGTTTGCCCCATCCGTTCGTCAATGACTCTAATTGGACTCAGTTTGTGCGTTACATTCGGAACCTTATAACAAGTGACTTTTTCGCAACCGGACCTGGTAATTTGACTCAATCTCCTCCATTACAATTGTTTAAAAACATTTGAAGTCTTGGAACAAGATTCAGGACAGTCGAAACTAGTTTGCTCCATCCGTGCGTCAATGTCTCCAATTGCACTCAGTTTGTGTGTTACATTCCTAAGCCTATAACTAGTGACTTGTTCTCAACCGGATCTCGTAATTTGACTCTATATCTTCTATTACAATTGTTTAAACACATTTGAAGTGTTGGAACAAGATTCGGGACAGTCGAAACAAGTTTGCTCCATTCGTGCGTCAATGACTCTAATTGGACTTGGTTTGGGCGTTACATTCCGAAGTCTATAACTAGTGACGTGTTCTCGACCGGACCTCGTAATTTGACCCAATATCTTCTATAACAATTGTTTTAACACATTTGAGGTGTTGGAACAAGATTCAGGACTGTTAAACAAGTTTGCCCCATCCGTGCGTCAATGACTCTAATTGGACTCAGTTTGTGCGTTACCTTCCGAAGCTTATAACAAGTGACTTTTTCGCAACCGGACCTGGTAATTTGACTCAATCTCTTCTATTACAAAAACATTTGAAGTCTTGGAACAAGATTCTGGATGGTCGAAACAAGTTTGCTCCATCCGTGCGTCAATGTCTCTAATTGGATTCAGTTTGTGTGTCACATTCCTAAGCCTATAACTAGTGACTTGTTCTCAACCGGACCTCGTAATTTGACTCAATATCTTCTATTACAATTGTTTAAACACATTTGAAGTGTAGGAACAAGATTCGGGACTGTCGTAACAAGTTTGCCCCATCCGTGCGTCAATGACTCTAATTGGACTCAGTTTGTGCGTTACATTCCTAAGCTTATAACAAGCGACTTTTTCGCAACCGGACTACGTAATTTGAGTCAATCTCTTCCATTACAATTGTTTAAACACATTTGAAGTGTTGGAACGAGATTTGGGACAGTCGAAAAAAGTTTGCTCCATTCGTGTGTCGATGACTCTAGTTGGACTTAGTTTGTGCGTTACATTCCGAAGTCTATAACTAGTGACTTGTTCTCGACCGGACCTCGTAATTTGACCCAATATCTTCTATAACAATTGTTTTAACACATTTGAAGTGTTGGAACAAGATTCAGGACTGTTAAACAAGTTTGCCCCATCCGTGCGTTAATGACTCTAATTGGACTCAGTTTGTGTGTTACATTCCGAAGCTTATAACAAGTGACTTTTTCGCAACCGGACCCGGTAATTTGACTCAATCTCTTCCATTACAATTGTCTAAACACATTTGAAGTCTTGGAAAAAGATTCGGGATGGTCGAAACAAGTTTGCTCCATCCGTGCGTCAATGTCTCTAATTGCACTCAGTTTGTGTGTTACATTCCTAAGCCTATAACTAGTGACTTGTTCTCAACCGGATCTCATAATCTGACTCTATATCTTCTGTTACAATTGTTTAAACACATTTGAAGTGTTGGAATAAGATTCGGGACAGTCGAAACAAGTTTGCTCCATTCGTGGGTCAATGACTCTAATTGGACTTAGTTTGGGCGTTACATTCCGAAGTCTATAACTAGTGACTTGTTCTCGACCGGACCTCGTAATTTAACCCAATATCTTCTATAACAATTATTTTAACACATTTGAGGTTTTGGAAAAAGATTCAGGACTGTTAAACAAGTTTGCCCCATCCGTTCATCAATGACTCTAATTGGACTCAGTTTGTGCGTTACATTCGGAACCTTATAACAAGTGACTTTTTCGCAACCGGACCTGGTAATTTGACTCAATCTACTCCATTACAATTGTTTAAACACATTTGAAGTCTTGGAACAAGATTCCGGATAGTCGAAACAAGTTTGCTCCATCCGTGCGTCAATGTCTCTAATTGGACTCAGTTTGTGTGTTACATTCCTAAGCCTATAACAAGTGACTTGTTCTCAACCGGACCTCGTAATTTGACTCTATATCTTCTATTGCAATTGTTTAAACACATTTGAAGTTTTGGAACAACATTCGGGACAGTCGAAACAAGTTTGCTCCATTCGTGCGTCAATGACTCTAATTGGACTCAGTTTGTGCGTTACATTCCGAAGCCTGTAACTATTGACTTGTTCTCAACCGAACCTCGTAATTTGACTCAATATCTTCTATTACAATTGTTTTAAGACATTTGAACTGTTGGAACAAGATTCGGGACTGTCGAAACAAGTTTGCCCCATCCGTGCGTCACTATCTCTAATTGCACTCAGTTTGTGTGTTACATTTCTAAGCCTATAACTAGTGACTTGTTCTCAATCGGATCTCGTAATTTGACTCTATATCTTCTATTACAATTGTTTAAACACATTTGAAGTGTTGGAACAAGATTCGGGACAGTCGAAACAAGTTTGCTCCATTCGTGCGTCAATGACTCTAATTGGACTTGGTTTGGGCGTTACATTCCGAAGTCTATAACTAGTGACTTGTTCTCGACCGGACCTCGTAATTTGACCCAATATCTTCTATAACAATTGTTTTAACACATTTGAGGTGTTGGAAAAAGATTTAGGACTGTTAAACAAGTTTGCCCCATCCGTTCGTCAATGACTCTAATTGGACTCAGTTTGTGCGTTACATTCGGAACCTTATAACAAGTGACTTTTTCGCAACCAGACCTGGTAATTTGACTCAATCTCCTCCATTACAATTGTTTAAACACATTTGAAGTCTTGGAACAAGATTCCGGACAGTCGAAACAAGTTTGCTCCATCCGTGCGTCAATGTCTCTAATTGGACTCAGTTTGTGTGTTACATTCCTAAGCCTATAACTAGTGACTTGTTCTCTACCGGACCTCGTAATTTGACTCTATATCTTCGATTGCAATTGTTTAAACACATTTGAAGTTTTGGAACAAGATTCGGGACAGTCGAAAGAAGTTTGCTCCATTCGTGTGTCAATGACTCTAGTTGGACTTAGTTTGTGCGTTACATTCCGAAGTCTATAACTAGTGACTTGTTCTCGACCGGACCTCGTAATTTGACCCAATATCTTCTATAACAATTGTTTTAACACATTTGAAGTGTTGGAACAAGATTCAGGACTGTTAAACAAGTTTGCCCCATCC
Organism: Euptelea pleiosperma; assembly: GCA_035048495.1. Taxonomy (NCBI): domain Eukaryota; kingdom Viridiplantae; phylum Streptophyta; class Magnoliopsida; order Ranunculales; family Eupteleaceae; genus Euptelea; species Euptelea pleiosperma. The sequence continues at coordinate 55,481,049 of CM068543.1, forward strand.
GTGCGTCAATGACTCTAATTGGACTCAGTTTGTGCGTTACCTTCCGAAGCTTATAACAAGTGACTTTTTCGCAACCGGACCTGGTAATTTGACTCAATCTCTTCCATTACAAACACATTTGAAGTCTTGGAACAAGATTCGGGATGGTCGAAACAAGTTTGCTCCATCCGTACGTCAATGTCTCTAATTGGATTCAGTTTGTGTGTCACATTCCTAAGCCTATAACTAGTGACTTGTTCTCAACCGGACCTCGTAATTTGACTCAATATCTTCTATTACAATTGTTTAAACACATTTGAAGTGTAGGAACAAGATTCGGGACTGTCGTAACAAGTTTGCCCCATCCGTGCGTCAATGACTCTAATTGGACTCAGTTTGTGCGTTACATTCCTAAGCTTATAACAAGCGACTTTTTCGCAACCGGACTACGTAATTTGAGTCAATCTCTTCCATTACAATTGTTTAAACACATTTGAAGTGTTGGAACAGGATTTGGGACAGTCGAAACAAGTTTGCTCCATTCGTGCGTCAATGACTCTAATTGGACTCAGTTTGTGCGTTACATTCCTAAGCTTATAACAAGTGACTTTTTGGCAACCGGACTACGTAATTTGACTCAATCTCTTCCATTATAATTGTTTAAACACATTTGAAGTGTTGGAACAAGATTCGGGACAGTCGAAACAAGTTTGCTCCATTCGTGCGTCAATGACTCTAATTGGACTTAGTTTGGGCGTTACATTCCGAAGTCTATAACTAGTGACTTGTTCTCGACCGGACCTCGTAATTTGACCCAATATCTTCTATAACAATTGTTTTAACACATTTGAGGTGTTGGAAAAAGATTCAGGACTGTTAAACAAGTTTGCCCCATCCGTGCGTCAATGACTCTAATTGGACTCAGTTTGTGCGTTACATTCCTAAGCCTATAACTAGTGACTTGTTCTCAACCGGACCTCGTAATTTGACTCAATATCTTCTATTACAATTGTTTAAACACATTTGAAGTGTAGGAACAAGATTCGGGACTGTCGTAACAAGTTTGCCCCATCCGTGCGTCAATGACTCTAATTGGACTCAGTTTGTGCGTTACATTCCTAAGCTTATAACAAGCGACTTTTTCGCAACCGGACTACGTAATTTGAGTCAATCTCTTCCATTACAATTGTTTAAACACATTTGAAGTGTTGGAACAAGATTTGGGACAGTCGAAACAAGTTTGCTCCATTCGTGCGTCAATGACTCTAATTGGACTCAGTTTGTGTGTTACATTCCTAAGCTTATAACAAGTGACTTTTTCGCAACCGGACTATGTAATTTGACTCAATCTCTTCCATTATAATTGTTTAAACACATTTGAAGTGTTGGAACAAGATTCGGGACAGCCGAAACAAGTTTGCTCCATTCGTGTGTCAATGACTCTAGTTGGACTTAGTTTGGGCGTTACATTCCGAAGTCTATAACTAGTGACTTTTTCTCGACCGGATCTCGTAATTTGACTCTATATCTTCTATTACAATTGTTTAAACACATTTGAAGTGTTGGAACAAGATTCGGGACAGTCGAAACAAGTTTGCTCCATTCGTGCGTCAATGACTCTAATTGGACTTAGTTTGGGCGTTACATTCCGAAGTCTATAACTAGTGACTTTTTCTCGACCGGATCTCGTAATTTGACTCTATATCTTCTATTACAATTGTTTAAACACATTTGAAGTGTTGGAACAAGATTCGGGACAGTCGAAACAAGTTTGCTCCATTCGTGCGTCAATGACTCTAATTGGACTTAGTTTGGGCGTTACATTCCGAAGTCTATAACTAGTGACTTGTTCTCGACCAGACCACGTAATTTGACCCAATATCTTCTATAACAATTGTTTTAATACATTTGAGGTGTTGGAAAAAGATTCAGGACAGTTAAACAAGTTTGCCCCATCCGTTCGTCAATGACTCTAATTGGACTCAGTTTGTGCGTTACATTTGGAACCTTATAACAAGTGACTTTTTCGCAACCGGACCTGGTAATTTGACTCAATCTCCTCCATTACAATTGTTTAAACACATTTGAAGTCTTGGAACAAGATTCCAGACAGTCGAAACAAGTTTGCTCCATCCGTGCGTCAATGTCTTTAATTGGACTCAGTTTGTGTGTTACATTCCTAAGCCTATAACTAGTGACTTGTTCTCAACCGGACCTCGTAATTTGACTCTATATCTTCTCTTGCAATTGTTTAAACAGATTTGAAGTTTTGGAACAAGATTCGGGACAGTCGAAAGAAGTTTGCTTCATTCGTGTGTCAATGACTCTAGTTGGACTTAGTTTGTGCGTTACATTCCGAAGTCTATAACTAGTGACTTGTTCTCGACCGGACCTCGTAATTTGACCCAATATCTTCTATAATAATTGTTTTAACACATTTGAGGTGTTGTAAAAAGATTCAGGACTGTTAAACAAGTTTGTCCCATCCATTCGTCAATGACTCAAATTGGACTCAGTTTGTGCGTTACATTCGGAACCTTATAACAAGTGACTTTTTCGCAACCGGACCTGGTAATTTGACTCAATCTCCTCCATTACAATTGTTTAAAGACATTTGAAGTCTTGGAACAAGATTCCGGACAGTCGAAACAAGTTTGCTCCATCCGTGCGTCAATGTCTCTAATTGGACTCAGTTTGTGTGTTACATTCCTAAGCCTATAACTAGTGACTTGTTCTCAACCGGACCTCGTAATTTGACTCTATATCTTCTCTTGCAATTGTTTAAACACATTTGAAGTTTTGGAACAAGATTCGGGACAGTCGAAAGAAGTTTGCTCCATTCGTGTGTCAATGACTCTAGTTGGACTTAGTTTGTGCGTTACATTCCGAAGTCTATAACTAGTGACTTGTTCTCGACCGGACCTCGTAATTTGACCCAATATCTTCTATAACAATTCTTTTAACACATTTGAAGTGTTGGAATAAGATTCGGGACTGTCAAACAAGTTTGCCCTATCCGTGCGTCAATGACTCTAATTGGACTCAGTTTGTGCGTTACCTTCCAAAGCTTATAACAAGTGACTTTTTCGCAACCGGACCTGGTAATTTGACTCAATCTCCTCCATTACAATTGTTTAAACACATTTGAAGTCTTGGAACAAGATTCCGGACAGTCCAAACAAGTTTGCTCCATCCGTGCGTCAATGTCTCTAATTGGACTCAGTTTGTGTGTTACATTCCTAAGCCTATAACTAGTGACTTGTTCTCAACCGGACCTCGTAATTTGACTCTATATCTTCTATTGCAATTGTTTAAACACATTTGAAGTTTTGGAACAAGATTCGGGACAGTCGAAACAAGTTTGCTCCATTAGTGCGTCAATGACTCTAATTGGACTCAGTTTGTGCGTTACATTCCAAAGCCTGTAACTAGTGACTTGTTCTCAACCGAACCTCGTAATTTGACTCAATATCTTCTATTACAATTTTTTTAAGACATTTGAACTGTTGGAAAAAGATTCGGGACTGTCGAAACAAGTTTGCCCCATCCGTGCGTCAATGACTCAAATTGGACTCAGTTTGTGCGTTACATTCCTAAGCTTATAACAAGTGATTTTTTAACAACCGAACCTGGTAATTTGACTCAATCTCTTCTATTACAATTGTTTAAACACATTTGAAGTCTTGGAACAAGATTCGGGACGGTCGAAACAAGTTTGCTCTATCCGTGCGTCAATGTCTCTAAATGCACTCATTTTGTGTGTTGCATTCCTAAGCCTATAACTAGTGACTTGTTCTCAACCGGATCTCGTAATTTGACTCTATATCTTCTATTACAATTGTTTAAACACATTTGAAGTGTTGGAACAAGATTCGAGACAGTCGAAAGAAGTTTCCTCCATTCGTGTGTCAATGACTCTAGTTGGACTTAGTTTGTGCGTTACATTCCGAAGTCTATAACTAGTGACTTGTTCACGACCGGACCTCGTAATTGCCCCAATATCTTCTATAACAATTGTTTTAACACATTTGAAGTGTTGGAATAAGATTCGGGACTGTCAAACAAGTTTGCCCTATCCGTGCGTCAATGACTCTAATTGGACTCAGTTTGTGCGTTACCTTCCAAAGCTTATAACAAGTGACTTTTTCGCAACCGGACCTGGTAATTTGACTCAATCTCCTCCATTACAATTGTTTAAACACATTTGAAGTCTTGGAACTAGATTCCGGACAGTCGAAACAAGTTTGCTCCATCCGTGCGTCAATGTCTCTAATTGGACTCAGTTTGTGTGTTACATTCCTAAGCCTATAACTAGTGACTTGTTCTCAACCGGACCTCGTAATTTGACTCTATATCTTCTATTGCAATTGTTTAAACACATTTGAAGTTTTGGAACAAGATTCGGGACAGTCGAAACAAGTTTGCTCCATTCGTGCGTCAATGACTCTAATTGGACTCAGTTTGTGCGTTACATTCCGAAGCCTGTAAGTAGTGACTTGTTCTCAACCGAAACTCGTAATTTGACTCAATATCTTCTATTACAATTGTTTTAAGACATTTGAACTGTTGGAACAAGATTCGGGACTGTCGAAACAAGTTTGCCCCATCCGTGCGTCAATGTCTCTAAATGCACTCAGTTTGTGTGTTACATTCCTAAGCCTATAACTAGTGACTTGTTCTCAACCGGATCTCGTAATTTGACTCTATATCTTCTATTACAATTGTTTAAACACATTTGAACTGTTGGAACAATATTCGGGACAGTCGAAAGAAGTTTCCTCCATTCGTGTGTCAATGACTCTAGTTGGACTTAGTTTGTGCGTTACATTCCGAAGTCTATAACTAGTGACTTGTTCTCGACCGGACCTCGTAATTTGACCCAATATCTTCTATAACAATTGTTTTAACACATTTGAGGTGTTGGAAAAAGATTCAGGACTGTTAAACAAGTTTGCCCCATCCGTTCGTCAATGACTCTAATTGGACTCAGTTTGTGCGTTACATTTGGAACCTTATAACAAGTGACTTTTTCGCAACCGGACCTGGTAATTTGACTCAATCTCCTCCATTACAATTGTTTAAACACATTTGAAGTCTTGGAACAAGATTCCGGACAGTCGAAACAAGTTTGCTCTATCCGTGCGTCAATGTCTCTAATTGGACTCAGTTTGTGTGTTACATTTCTAAGCCTATAACTAGTGACTTGTTCTCAACCGGACCTCGTAATTTGACTCTATATCTTCTATTGCAATTGTTTAAACACTTTTGAAGTTTTTCAACAAGATTCGGGGCAGTCGAAAGAAGTTTCCTCCATTCGTGTGTCAATGACTCTAGTTGGACTTAGTTTGTGCGTTACATTCCGAAGCCTATAACTAGTGACTTGTTCTCGACCGGACCTCGTAATTGCCCCAATATCTTCTATAACAATTGTTTTAACACATTTGAAGTGTTGGAATAAGATTCGGGACTGTCAAACTAGTTTGCCCCATCCGTGCGTCAATGACTCTAATTGGACTCAGTTTGTGCGTTACCTTCCAAAGCTTATAACAAGTGACTTTTTCGCAACCAGACCTGGTAATTTGACTCAATCTCTTCCATTACAATTGTCTAAACACATTTGAAGTCTTGGAACAAGATTTGGGATGGTCGAAACAAGTTTGCTCCATCCGTGCGTCAATGTCTCTAATTGGACTCAGTTTGTGTGTTACATTCCTAAGGCTATAACTAGTGACTTGTTCTCAAACGGACCTCGTAATTTGACTCTATATCTTCTATTGCAATTGTTTAAACACATTTGAAGTTTTGGAACAAGATTCGGAACAGTCGAAACAAGTTTGCTCCATTCGTGCGTCAATGACTCTAATTGGACTCAGTTTGTGCGTTACATTCCGAAGCCTGTAACTAGTGACTTGTTCTCAACCGAACCTCGTAATTTGACTCAATATCTTCTATTACAATTGTTTTAAGACATTTGAACTGTTGGAACAAGATTCGGGACTGTCGAAACAAGTTTGCCCCATCCGTGCGTCAATGACTCAAATTGGACTCAGTTTGTGCGTTACATTCCTAAGCTTATAACAAGTGATTTTTTCACAACCGAACCTGGTAATTTGACTCAATCTCTTCTATTACAATTGTTTAAACACATTTGAAGTCTTGGAACAAGATTCGGGACGGTCGAAACAAGTTTGCTCCATCCGTGCGTCAATGTCTCTAATTGCACTCAGTTTGTGTGTTACATTCCTAAGCCTATAACTAGTGACTTGTTCTCAACCTGATCTCGTAATTTGACTCTATATCTTCTATTACAATTGTTTAAACACATTTGAAGTGTTGGAACAAGATTCGGGACAGTCGAAACAAGTTTGCTCCATTCGTGCGTCAATGACTCTAATTGGACTTAGTTTGGGCGTTACATTCCGAAGTCTATAACTAGTGACTTGTTCTCGACCGGACCTCGTAATTTGACCCAATATCTTCTATAACAATTGTTTTAACACATTTGAGGTGTTGGAAAAAGATTCAGGACTGTTAAACAAGTTTGCCCCATCCGTTCGTCAATGACTCTAATTGGACTCAGTTTGTGCGTTACATTCCTAAGCCTATAACTAGTGACTTGTTCTCAACCGGACCTCGTAATTTGACTCAATATCTTCTATTGCAATTGTTTAAACACATTTTAAGTTTTGGAACAAGATTCGGGACAGTCGAAACAAGTTTGCTCCATTCGTGTGTCAATGACTCTAGCTGCACTGAGTTTGTGCGTTACATTCCGAAGTCTATAACTAGTGACTTGTTCTCGACCGGACCTCGTAATTTGACCCAATATCTTCTATAACAATTGTTTTAACACATTTCAAGTGTTGGAACAAGATTCAGGACTGTTAAACAAGTTTGCCCCATCCGTGCGTCAATGACTCTAATTGGACTCAGTTTGTGCGTTACATTCCGAAGCTTATAACAAGTGACTTTTTTGCAACCGGACCTGGTAATTTGACTCAATCTCTTCCCTTACAATTGTCTAGACACATTTGAAGTCTTGGAACAAGATTCGGGATGGTCGAAACAAGTTTGCTCCATCCGTGCGTCAATTGCTCTAATTGGATTCAGTTTGTGTGTCACATTCCTAAGCCTATAACTAGTGACTTGTTCTCAACCCGACCTCGTAATTTGACTCGATATCTTCTATTACAATTGTTTAAATACATTTGAAGTGTAGGAACAAGATTCATCACTGTCGTAACAAGTTTGCCCCATCCGTGCGTCAATGACCCAAATTGGACTCAGTTTGTGCGTTACATTCCTAAGCTTATAACAAGTGATTTTTTCACAACCGAACCTGGTAATTTGACTCAATCTGTTCTATTACAATTGTTTAAACACATTTGAAGTCTTGGAACAAGATTCGGAACGGTCGAAACAAGTTTGCTCCATCCGTGCGTCAATGTCTCTAATTGGACTCAGTTTGTGTGTTACATTCCTAAGCCTATAACTAGTGACCTGTTCTCAACCGGACCTCGTAATTTCACTCTATATCTTCTATTATAATTGTTTAAACATATTTGAAGTTTTGGAACAAGATTCGGGACAGTCGAAACAAGCTTGCTCCATTCGTGTGTCAATGACTCTAGTTGGACTTAGTTTGTGCGTTACATTCCGAAGTCTATAACTAGTGACTTGTTCCCGACCGGACCTCGTAATTTGACCCAATATCTTCTATAACAATTGTTTTAACACATTTGAAGTGTTGGAACAAGATTCAGGACTGTTAAACAAGTTTGCCCCATCCGTGCGTCAATGACTCTAATTGGACTCAGTTTGTGCGTTACATTCCGAAGCTTATAACAAGTGACTTTTTCGCAACCGGACCCGGTAATTTGACTCAATCTCTTCCATTACAATTGTCTAAATACATTTGAAGTCTTGGAAAAAGATTCGGGATGGTCGAAACAAGTTTGCTCCATCCGTGCGTCAATGTCTCTAATTGGATTCAGTTTGTGTGTCCCATTCCTAAGCCTATAACTAGTGACTTGTTCTCAACCCAACCTCGTAATTTGAATCGATATCTTCTATTACAATTGTTTAAACACATTTGAAGGGTAGGAACAAGATTCGGGACTGTCGTAACAAGTTTGCCCCTTCCGTGCGTCAATGACTCAAATTGGACTCAGTTTGTGCGTTACATTCCTAAGCTTATAACAAGTGATTTTTTCACAACCGAACCTGGTAATTTGACACAATCTCTTCTACTACAATTGTTTAAACACATTTGAAGTCTTGGAACAAGATTCGGGACGGTCGAAACAAGTTTGCTCCATCCGTGCGTCAATGTCTCTAATTGCACTCAGTTTGTGTGTTACATTCCTAAGCCTATAACAAGTGACTTGTTCTCAACCGGATCTCGTAATTTGACTCTATATCTTCTATTACAATTGTTTAAACACATTTGAAGTGTTGGAACAAGATTCGGGATAGTCGAAACAAGTTTGCTCCATTCGTGCGTCAATGACTCTAATTGGACTTAGTTTGGGCGTTACATTCCTAGGTCTATAACTAGTGACTTGTTCTCGACCGGACCTCGTAATTTGACCCAATATCTTCTATAACAATTGTTTTAACACATTTGAAGTGTTGGAACAAGATTCAGGACTGTTAAACAAGTTTGCCCCATTCGTGCGTCAATGACTCTAATTGGACTCAGTTTGTGCGTTACATTCCTAAGCTTATAACAAGTGACTTTTTCGCAACCGGACTACGTAATTTGACTCAATCTCTTCCTTTACAATTGTTTAAACACATTTGAAGTGTTGGAACAAGATTTGGGACAGTCGAAACAAGTTTGCTCCATTCGTGCGTCAATGACTCTAATTGGACTCAGTTTGTGCGTTACATTCCTAAGCTTATAACAAGTGACTTTTTCGCAACCGGACTACGTAATTTGACTCAATCTCTTCCATTACAATTGTTTAAACACATTTGAAGTGGTGGAACAAGATTCGGGACAGTCGAAACAAGTTTGCTCCATTCGTGTGTCAATGACTCTAGTTGGACTTAGTTTGTGCGTTACATTCCGAAGTCTATAACTAGTGACTTGTTCTCGACCGGAGCTCGTAATTTGACCCAGTATCTTCTATAACAATTGTTTTAACACATTTGAAGTGTTGGAACAAGATTCAGGACTGTTAAACAAGTTTGCCCAATCCGTGCGTTAATGACTCTAATTGGACTCAGTTTGTGCGTTACATTCCGAAGCTTATAACAAGTGACTTTTTCGCAACCGGACCCGGTAATTTGACTCAATCTCTTCCATTACAATTGTCTAAACACATTTGAAGTCTTGGAAAAAGATTCGGGATGGTCGAAACAAGTTTGCTCCATCCGTGCGTCAATGTCTCTAATTGCACTCAGTTTGTGTGTTACATTCCTAACCCTATAACTAGTGACTTGTTCTCAACCGGATCTCGTAATCTGACTCTATATCTTCTATTACAATTGTTTAAACACATTTGAAGTGTTGGAACAAGATTCGGGACAGTCGAAACAAGTTTGCTCCATTCGTGCGTCAATGACTCTAATTGGACTTAGTTTGGGCGTTATATTCCGAAGTCTATAACTAGTGACTTGTTCTCGACTGGACCTCGTAATTTGACCCAATATCTTCTATAACAATTGTTTTAACACATTTGAGGTGTTGGAAAAAGATTCAGGACTGTTAAACAAGTTTGCCCCATCCGTTCGTCAATGACTCTAATTGGACTCAGTTAGTGCGTTACATTCGGAACCTTATAACAAGTGACTTTTTCGCAACCGGACCTGGTAATTTGACTCAATCTCCTCCATTACAATTGTTTAAACACATTTGAAGTCTTGGAACAAGATTCCGGTCAGTCGAAACAAGTTTGCTCCATCCGTGCGTCAATGTCTCTAATTGGACTTAGTTTGGGCGTTATATTCCGAAGTCTATAACTAGTGACTTGTTCTCGACCGGACCTCGTAATTTGACCCAATATCTTCTATAACAATTGTTTTAACATATTTGAGGTGTTGGAAAAAGATTCAGGACTGTTAAACAAGTTTGCCCCATCCGTTCGTCAATGACTCTAATTGGACTCAGTTAGTGCGTTACATTCGGAACCTTATAACAAGTGACTTTTTCGCAACCGGACCTGGTAATTTGACTCAATCTCCTCCATTACAATTGTTTAAACACATTTGAAGTCCTGGAACAAGATTCCGGACAGTCGAAACAAGTTTGCTCCATCCGTGCGTCAATGTCTCTAATTGGACTCAGTTTGTGTGTTACATTCCTAAGACTATAACTAGTGACTTGTTCTCAACCGGACCTCGTAATTTGACTATATCTTCTATTGCAATTGTTTAAACACATTTGAAGTGTTGGAACAAGATTCGGGACAGTCGAAACAAGTTTGCTCCATTCGTGCGTCAATGACTCTAGTTGGACTTAGTTTGTGCGTTACATTCCGAAGTCTATAACTAGTGACTTGTTCTCGACCGGACCTCGTAATTTGACCCAATATCTTCTATAACAATTTTTTTAACACATTTGAGGTGTTGGAAAAAGATTCAGGACTGTTAAACAAGTTTGCCCCATTCGTGCGTCAATGACTCTAATTGGACTCAGTTTGTGCGTTACATTCCTAAGCTTATAACAAGTGACTTTTTCGCAACCGGACTACGTAATTTGACTCAATCTCTTCCTTTACAATTGTTTAAACACATTTGAAGTGTTGGAACAAGATTTGGGACAGTCGAAACAAGTTTGCTCCATTCGTGCGTCAATGACTCTAATTGGACTCAGTTTGTGCGTTACATTCCTAAGCTTATAACAAGTGACTTTTTCGCAACCGGACTACGTAATTTGACTCAATCTCTTCCATTACAATTGTTTAAACACATTTGAAGTGTTGGAACAAGATTCGGGACAGTCGAAACAAGTTTGCTCCATTCGTGTGTCAATGACTCTAGTTGGACTTAGTTTGTGCGTTACATTCCGAAGTCTATAACTAGTGACTTGTTCTCGACCGGACCTCGTAATTTGACCCAATATCTTCTATAACAATTGTTTTAACACATTTGAAGTGTTGGAACAAGATTCAGGACTGTTAAACAAGTTTGCCCAATCCGTGCGTTAATGACTCTAATTGGACTCAGTTTGTGCGTTACATTCCGAAGCTTATAACAAGTGACTTTTTCGCAACCGGACCCGGTAATTTGACTCAATCTCTTCTATTACAATTGTCTAAACACATTTGAAGTCTTGGAAAAAGATTCGGGATGGTCGAAACAAGTTTGCTCCATCCGTGCGTCAATGTCTCTAATTGCACTCAGTTTGTGTGTTACATTCCTAACCCTATAACTAGTGACTTGTTCTCAACCGGATCTCGTAATCTGACTCTATATCTTCTATTACAATTGTTTAAACACATTTGAAGTGTTGGAACAAGATTCGGGACAGTCCAAACAAGTTTGCTCCATTCGTGCGTCAATGACTCTAATTGGACTTAGTTTGGGCGTTATATTCCGAAGTCTATAACTAGTGACTTGTTCTCGACTGGACCTCGTAATTTGACCCAATATCTTCTATAACAATTGTTTTAACACATTTGTGGTGTTGGAAAAAGATTCAGGACTGTTAAACAAGTTTGCCCCATCCGTTCGTCAATGACTCTAATTGGACTCAGTTAGTGCGTTACATTCGGAACCTTATAACAAGTGACTTTTTCGCAACCGGACCTGGTAATTTGACTCAATCTCCTCCATTACAATTGTTTAAACACATTTGAAGTCTTGGAACAAGATTCCGGACAGTCGAAACAAGTTTGCTCCATCCGTGCGTCAATGTCTCTAATTGGACTCAGTTTGTGTGTTACATTCCTTAGCCTATAACTAGTGACTTGTTCTCAACCGGACCTCGTAATTTGACTATATCTTCTATTGCAATTGTTTAAACACATTTGAAGTGTTGGAACAAGATTCGGGACAGTCGAAACAAGTTTGCTCCATTCGTGCGTCAATGACTCTAGTTGGACTTAGTTTGTGCGTTACATTCCGAAGTCTATAACTAGTGACTTGTTCTCGACCGGACCTCGTAATTTGACCCAATATCTTCTATAACAATTGTTTTAACACATTTGAGGTGTTGGAAAAAGATTCAGGACTGTTAAACAAGTTTGCCCCATCCGTTCGTCAATGACTCTAATTGGACTCAGTTTGTGCGTTACATTCGGAACCTTATAACCAGTGACTTTTTCGCAACCGGACCTGGTAATTTAACTCAATCTCCTCCATTACAATTGTTTAAACACATTTGAAGTCTTGGAACAAGATTCCGGACAGTCGAAACAAGTTTGCTCCATCCGTGCGTCAATGTCTCTAATTGGACTCAGTTTGTGTGTTACATTCCTAAGCCTATAACTAGTGACTTGTTCTCAACCGGACCTCGTAATTTGACTCTATATCTTCTATTGCAATTGTTTAAACACATTTGAAGTTTTGGAACAAGATTCGGGACAGTCGAAACAAGTTTGCTCCATTCGTGCGTTAATGACTCTAATTGGACTCAGTTTGTGCGTTACATTCCGAAGCCTGTAACTATTGACTTGTTCTCAACCGAACCTCGTAATTTGACTCAATATCTTCTATTACAATTGTTTTAAGACATTTGAACTGTTGGAACAAGATTCGGGACTGTCGAAACAAGTTTGCCCCATCCGTGCGTCAATGACTCAAATTGGACTCAGTTTGTGCGTTACATTCCTAAGCTTATAACAAGTGATTTTTTCACAACCGAACCTGGTAATTTGACTCAATCTCTTCTATTACAATTGTTTAAACACATTTGAAGTCTTGGAACAAGATTCGGGACGGTCGAAACAAGTTTGCTCCATCCGTGCGTCAATGTCTCTAATTGCACTCAGTTTGTGTGTTACATTCCTAACCCTATAACTAGTGACTTGTTCTCAACCGGATCTCGTAATCTGACTCTATATCTTCTATTACAATTGTTTAAACACATTTGAAGTGTTGGAACAAGATTCGGAACAGTCGAAACAAGTTTGCTCCATTCGTGCGTCAATGACTCTAATTGGACTTAGTTTGGGCGTTACATTCCGAAGTCTATAACTAGTGACTTGTTTTCGACCGGACCTCGTAATTTGACCCAATATCTTCTATAACAAATGTTTTAACACATTTGAGGTGTTGGAAAAAGATTCAGGACTGTTAAACAAGTTTGCCCCATCCGTTCGTCAATGACTCAAATTGGACTCAGTTTGTGCGTTACATTTGGAACCTTATAACAAGTGACTTTTTCGCAACCGGACCTGGTAATTTGACTCAATCTCCTCCATTACAATTGTTTAAATACATTTGAAGTCTTGGAACGAGATTCCGGACAGTCGAAACAAGTTTGCCCCATCCGTGCGTCAATGTCTCTAATTGGACTCAGTTTGTGTGTTACATTCCTAAGCCTATAACTAGTGACTTGTTCTCAACCCGACCTTGTAATTTGACTTGATATCTTCTATTACAATTGTTTAAACACATTTGAAGTGTAGGAACAAGATTCATGACTGTCGTAACAAGTTTGCCCCATCCGTGCGTCAATGACTCAAATTGGACTCAGTTTGTGCGTTACATTCCTAAGCTTATGACAAGTGATTTTTTCACAACCGAACCTAGTAATTTGACTCAATCTCTTCTATTACAATTGTTTAAACACATTTGAAGTCTTGGAACAATATTCGGGACGGTCGAAACAAGTTTGCTCCATCCGTGCGTCAATGTCTCAAATTGGACTCAGTTTCTGTGTTAGATTCCTAAGCCTATTACTAGTGACTTGTTCTTAACCGGATCTCGTAATTTGACTCTATATCTTCTATTACAATTGTTTAAACACATTTGAAGTGTTGGAACAAGATTCGGGACAGACGAAACAAGTTTGCTCCATTCGTGCGTTAATGACTCTAATTGGACTCAGTTTGTGCGTTACATTCCGAAGCCTGTAACTATTGACTTGTTCTCAACCGAACCTCGTAATTTGACTCAATATCTTCTATTACAATTGTTTTAAGACATTTGAACTGTTGGAACAAGATTCGGGACTGTCGAAAAAAGTTTGCCCCATCCGTGCGTCAATGACTCAAATTGGACTCAGTTTGTGCGTTACATTCCTAAGCTTATAACAAGTGATTTTTTCACAACCGAACCTAGTAATTTGACTCAATCTCTTCTATTACAATTGTTTAAACACATTTGAAGTCTTGGAACAAGATTCGGGACGGTCGAAACAAGTTTGCTCCATCCGTGCGTCAATGTCTCTAATTGCACTCAGTTTGTGTGTTACATTCCTAAGCCGATAACTAGTGACTTGTTCTCAACCGGATCTCGTAATTTGACTCTATATCTTCTATTATAATTGTTTAAACACATTTGAAGTGTTGGAACAAGATTCGGGACAGTCGAAACAAGTTTGCTCCATTCGTGCGTCAATGACTCTAATTGGACTCAGTTTGTGCGTTACATTCCTAAGCTTATAACAAGTGACTTTTTCGCAACCGGACTACGTAATTTGACTCAATCTCTTCCTTTACAATTGTTTAAACACATTTGAAGTGTTGGAACAAGATTTGGGACAGTCGAAACAAGTTTGCTCCATTCGTGCGTCAATGACTCTAATTGGACTCAGTTTGTGCGTTACATTCCTAAGCTTATAACAAGTGACTTTTTCGCAACCGGACTACGTAATTTGACTCAATCTCTTCCATTACAATTGTTTAAACACATTTGAAGTGTTGGAACAAGATTCGGGACAGTCGAAACAAGTTTGCTCCATTCGTGTGTCAATGACTCTAGTTGGACTTAGTTTGTGCGTTACATTCCGAAGTCTATAACTAGTGACTTGTTCTCGACCGGACCTCGTAATTTGACCCAATATCTTCTATAACAATTGTTTTAACACATTTGAAGTGTTGGAACAAGATTCAGGACTGTTAAACAAGTTTGCCCAATCCGTGCGTTAATGACTCTAATTGGACTCAGTTTGTGCGTTACATTCCGAAGCTTATAACAAGTGACTTTTTCGCAACCGGACCCGGTTATTTGACTCAATCTCTTCCATTACAATTGTCTAAACACATTTGAAGTCTTGGAAAAAGATTCGGGATGGTCGAAACAAGTTTGCTCCATCCGTGCGTCAATGTCTCTAATTGCACTCAGTTTGTGTGTTACATTCCTAACCCTATAACTAGTGACTTGTTCTCAACCGGATCTCGTAATCTGACTCTATATCTTCTATTACAATTGTTTAAACACATTTGAAGTGTTGGAACAAGATTCGGGACAGTCCAAACAAGTTTGCTCCATTCGTGCGTCAATGACTCTAATTGGACTTAGTTTGGGCGTTATATTCCGAAGTCTATAACTAGTGACTTGTTCTCGACCGGACCTCGTAATTTGACCCAATATCTTCTATAATAATTGTTTTAACACATTTGAGGTGTTGGAAAAAGATTCAGGACTGTTAAACAAGTTTGCCCCATCCGTTCGTCAATGACTCTAATTGGACTCAGTTAGTGTGTTACATTCGGAACCTTATAACAAGTGACTTTTTCGCAACCGGACCTGGTAATTTGACTCAATCTCCTCCATTACAATTGTTTAAACACATTTGAAGTCTTGGAACAAGATTCCGGACAGTCGAAACAAGTTTGCTCCATCCGTGCGTCAATGTCTCTAATTGGACTCAGTTTGTGTGTTACATTCCTATGCCTATAACTAGTGACTTGTTCTCAACCGGACCTCGTAATTTGACTATATCTTCTATTGCAATTGTTTACACACATTTGAAGTGTTGGAACAAGATTCGGGACAGTCGAAACAAGTTTGCTCCATTCGTGCGTCAATGACTCTAGTTGGACTTAGTTTGTGCGTTACATTCCGAAGTCTATAACTAGTGACTTGTTCTCGACCGGACCTCGTAATTTGACCCAATATCTTCTATAACAATTGTTTTAACACATTTGAGGTGTTGGAAAAAGATTCAGGACTGTTAAACAAGTTTGCCCCATCCGTTCGTCAATGACTCTAATTGGACTCAGTTTGTGCGTTACATTCGGAACCTTATAACAAGTGACTTTTTCGCAACCGGACCTGGTAATTTAACTCAATCTCCTCCATTACAATTGTTTAAACACATTTGAAGTCTTGGAACAAGATTCCGGACAGTCAAAACAAGTTTGCTCCATCCGTGCGTCAATGTCTCTAATTGGACTCAGTTTGTGTGTTACATTCCTAAGCCTATAACTAGTGACTTGTTCTCAACCGGACCTCGTAATTTGACTCTATATCTTCTATTGCAATTGTTTAAACACATTTGAAGTTTTGAAACAAGATTCGGGACAGTCGAAACAAGTTTGCTCCATTCGTGCGTTAATGACTCTAATTGGACTCAGTTTGTGCGTTACATTCCGAAGCCTGTAACTATTGACTTGTTCTCAACCGAACCTCGTAATTTGACTCAATATCTTCTATTACAATTTTTTTAAGACATTTGAACTGTTGGAACAAGATTCGGGACTGTCGAAACAAGTTTGCCCCATCCGTGCGTCAATGACTCAAATTGGACTCAGTTTGTGCCTTACATTCCTAAGCTTATAACAAGTCATTTTTTCACAACCGAACCTGGTAATTTGACTCAATCTCTTCTATTACAATTGTTTAAACACATTTGAAGTCTTGGAACAAGATTCGGGACGGTCGAAACAAGTTTGCTCCATCCGTGCGTCAATGTCTCTAATTGCACTCAGTTTGTGTGTTACATTCCTAACCCCATAACTAGTGACTTGTTCTCAACCGGATCTCGTAATCTAACTCTATATCTTCTATTACAATTGTTTAAACACATTTGAAGTGTTGGAACAAGATTCGGAACAGTCGAAACAAGTTTGCTCCATTCGTGCGTCAATGACTCTAATTGGACTTAGTTTGGGCGTTACATTCCGAAGTCTATAACTAGTGACTTGTTTTCGACCGGACCTCGTAATTTGACCCAATATCTTCTATAACAAATGTTTTAACACATTTGAGGTGTTGGAAAAAGATTCAGGACTGTTAAACAAGTTTGCCCCATCCGTTCGTCAATGACTCTAATTGGACTCAGTTTGTGCGTTACATTTGGAACCTTATAACAAGTGACTTTTTCGCAACCGGACCGGGTAATTTGACTCAATCTCCTCCATTACAATTGTTTAAACACATTTGAAGTCTTGGAACGAGATTCCGGATAGTCGAAACAAGTTTGCTCCATCCGTGCGTCAATGTCTCTAATTGGACTCAGTTTGTGTGTTACATTCCTAAGCCTATAACTAGTGACTTGTTCTCAACCCGACCTTGTAATTTGACTTGATATCTTCTATTACAATTGTTTAAACACATTTGAAGTGTAGGAACAAGATTCATGACTGTCGTAACAAGTTTGCCCCATCCGTGCGTCAATGACTCAAATTGGACTCAGTTTGTGCGTTACATTCCTAAGCTTATAACAAGTGATTTTTTCACAACCGAACCTAGTAATTTGACTCAATCTCTTCTATTACAATTGTTTAAACACATTTGAAGTCTTGGAACAATATTCGGGACGGTCGAAACAAGTTTGCTCCATCCGTGCGTCAATGTCTCAAATTGGACTCAGTTTTTGTGTTAGATTCCTAAGCCTATTACTAGTGACTTGTTCTCAACCGGATCTCGTAATTTGACTCTATATCTTCTATTACAATTGTTTAAACACATTTGAAGTGTTGGAACAAGATTCGGGACAGTCGAAACAAGTTTGCTCCATTCGTGCGTTAATGACTCTAATTGGACTCAGTTTGTGCGTTACATTCCGAAGCCTGTAACTATTGACTTGTTCTCAACCGAACCTCGTAATTTGACTCAATATCTTCTATTACAATTGTTTTAAGACATTTGAACTGTTGGAACAAGATTCGGGACTGTCGAAACAAGTTTGCCCCATCCGTGCGTCAATGACTCAAATTGGACTCAGTTTGTGCGTTACATTCCTAAGCTTATAACAAGTGATTTTTTCACAACCGAACCTGGTAATTTGACTCAATCTCTTCTATTACAATTGTTTAAACACATTTGAAGTCTTGGAACAAGATTCGGGACGGTCGAAACAAGTTTGCTCCATCCGTGCGTCAATGTCTCTAATTGCACTCAGTTTGTGTGTTACATTCCTAAGCCGATAACTAGTGACTTGTTCTGAACCGGATCTCGTAATTTGACTCTATATCTTCTATTATAATTGTTTAAACACATTTGAAGTGTTGGAACAAGATTCGGGACAGTCGAAACAAGTTTGCTCCATTCGTGCGTCAATGACTCTAATTGGACTTAGTTTGGGCGTTACATTCCGAAGTCTATAACTAGTGACTTGTTCTCGACCGGACCTCGTAATTTGACCCAATATCTTCTATAACAATTGTTTTAACACATTTGAGGTGTTGGAAAAAGATTCAGGACTGTTAAACAAGTTTGCCCCATCCGTTCGTCAATGACTCTAATTGGACTCAGTTTGTGCGTTACATTTGGAACCTTATAACAAGTGACTTTTTCGCAACCGGACCTGGTAATTTGACTCAATCTCCTCCATTACAATTGTTTAAACACATTTGAAGTCTTGGAACAAGATTCTGGACAGTCGAAACAAGTTTGCTCCATCCGTGCGTCAATGTCTCTAATTGGACTCAGTTTGTGTGTTACATTCCTAAGCCTATAACTACTGACTTGGTCTCAACCCGACCTCGTAATTTGACTCGATATCTTCTATTACAATTGTTTAAACACATTTGAAGTGTAGGAACAAGATTCATGACTGTCGTAACAAGTTTGCCCCATCCGTGCGTCAATGACTCAAATTGGACTCAGTTTGTCCGTTACATGCCTAAGCTTATAACAAGTGATTTTTTCACAACCGAACCTAGTAATTTGACTCAATCTCTTCTATTACAATTGTTTAAACACATTTGAAGTCTTGGAACAAGATTCGGGACGGTCGAAACAAGTTTGCTCCATCCGTGCGTCAATGTCTCTAATTGGACTCAGTTTCTGTGTTAGATTCCTAAGCCTATTACTAGTGACTTGTTCTCAACCGGATCTCGTAATTTGACACTATATCTTCTATTACAATTGCATAAACACATTTGAAGTGTAGGAACAAGATTCATGACTGTCGTAACAAGTTTGCCCCATCCGTGCGTCAATGACTCAAATTGGACTCAGTTTGTGCGTTACATTCCTAAGCTTATAACAAGTGATTTTTTCACAACCGAACCTAGTAATTTGACTCAATCTCTTCTATTACAATTGTTTAAACACATTTGAAGTCTTGGAACAATATTCGGGACGGTCGAAACAAGTTTGCTCCATCCGTGCGTCAATGTCTCAAATTGGACTCAGTTTTTGTGTTAGATTCCTAAGCCTATTACTAGTGACTTGTTCTCAACCGGATCTCGTAATTTGACTCTATATCTTCTATTACAATTGTTTAAACACATTTGAAGTGTTGGAACAAGATTCGGGACAGTCGAAACAAGTTTGCTCCATTCGTGCGTTAATGACTCTAATTGGACTCAGTTTGTGCGTTACATTCCGAAGCCTGTAACTATTGACTTGTTCTCAACCGAACCTCGTAATTTGACTCAATATCTTCTATTACAATTGTTTTAAGACATTTGAACTGTTGGAACAAGATTCGGGACTGTCGAAACAAGTTTGCCCCATCCGTGCGTCAATGACTCAAATTGGACTCAGTTTGTGCGTTACATTCCTAAGCTTATAACAAGTGATTTTTTCACAACCGAACCTGGTAATTTGACTCAATCTCTTCTATTACAATTGTTTAAACACATTTGAAGTCTTGGAACAAGATTCGGGACGGTCGAAACAAGTTTGCTCCATCCGTGCGTCAATGTCTCTAATTGCACTCAGTTTGTGTGTTACATTCCTAAGCCGATAACTAGTGACTTGTTCTCAACCGGATCTTGTAATTTGACTCTATATCTTCTATTATAATTGTTTAAACACATTTGAAGTGTTGGAACAAGATTCGGGACAGTCGAAACAAGTTTGCTCCATTCGTGCGTCAATGACTCTAATTGGACTTAGTTTGGGCGTTACATTCCGAAGTCTATAACTAGTGACTTGTTCTCGACCGGACCTCGTAATTTGACCCAATATCTTCTATAACAATTGTTTTAACACATTTGAGGTGTTGGAAAAAGATTCAGGACTGTTAAACAAGTTTGCCCCATCCGTTCGTCAATGACTCTAATTGGACTCAGTTTGTGCGTTACATTTGGAACCTTATAACAAGTGACTTTTTCGCAACCGGACCTGGTAATTTGACTCAATCTCCTCCATTACAATTGTTTAAACACATTTGAAGTCTTGGAACAAGATTCTGGACAGTCGAAACAAGTTTGCTCCATCCGTGCGTCAATGTCTCTAATTGGACTCAGTTTGTGTGTTACATTCCTAAGCCTATAACTACTGACTTGTTCTCAACCCGACCTCGTAATTTGACTCGATATCTTCTATTACAATTGTTTAAACACATTTGAAGTGTAGGAACAAGATTCATGACTGTCGTAACAAGTTTGCCCCATCCGTGCGTCAATGACTCAAATTGGACTCAGTTTGTGCGTTACATTCCTAAGCTTATAACAAGTGATTTTTTCACAACCGAACCTAGTAATTTGACTCAATCTCTTCTATTACAATTGTTTAAACACATTTGAAGTCTTGGAACAAGATTCGGGACGGTCGAAACAAGTTTGCTCCATCCGTGCGTCAATGTCTCTAATTGGACTCAGTTTCTGTGTTAGATTCCTAAGCCTATTACTAGTGACTTGTTCTCAACCGGATCTCGTAATTTGACTCTATATCTTCTATTACAATTGTTTAAACACATTTGAAGTGTTGGAACAAGATTCGGGACAGTCGAAACAAGTTTGCTCCCTTCGTGCGTCAATGACTCTAATTGGACTTAGTTTGTGCGTTACATTCCGAACCCTGTAACTAGTGACTTGTTCTCAACCGGACCTCGTAATTTGACTCAATATCTTCTATTACAATTGTTTTAAGACATTTGAACTGTTGGAATAAGATTCGAGACTGTCGAAACAAGTTTGCCCCATCCGTGCGTCAATGACTCAAATTGGACTCAGTTTGTGCGTTACATTCCTAAGCTTATAACAAGTGATTTTTTCACAACCGAACCTGGTAATTTGACTCAATCTCTTCTATTACAATTGTTTAAACACATTTGAAGTTTTGGAACAAGATTCAGGACGGTCGAAACAAGTTTGCTCCATCCGTGCGTCAATGTCTCTAATTGGACTCAGTTTGTGTGTTACATTCCTAAGCCTATAACTAGTGACCTGTTCTCAACCGGACCTCGTAATTTGACTCTATATCTTCTATTACAATTGTTTAAACATATTTGAAGTTTTGGAACAAGATTCGGGACAGTCGAAACAAGCTTGCTCCATTCGTGTGTCAATGACTCTAGTTGGACTTAGTTTGTGCGTTACATTCCGAAGTCTATAACTAGTGACTTGTTCCCGACCGGACCCGGTAATTTGACTCAATCTCTTCCATTACAATTGTCTAAACACATTTGAACTCTTGGAAAAAGATTCGGGATGGTCGAAACAAGTTT
The DNA here is from genome assembly GCA_035048495.1 of Euptelea pleiosperma. Classification (NCBI taxonomy): domain Eukaryota; kingdom Viridiplantae; phylum Streptophyta; class Magnoliopsida; order Ranunculales; family Eupteleaceae; genus Euptelea; species Euptelea pleiosperma. Next base: position 55,502,770 of record CM068543.1, read on the forward strand.
GCTCCATCCGTGCGTCAATGTCTCTAATTGGATTCAGTTTGTGTGTCCCATTCCTAAGCCTATAACTAGTGACTTGTTCTCAACCCGACCTCGTAATTTGACTCGATATCTTCTATTACAATTGTTTAAACACATTTGAAGTGTAAGAACAAGATTCGGGACTGTCGTAACAAGTTTGCCCCATCCGTGCGTCAATGACTCAAATTGGACTCAGTTTGTGCTTTACATTCCTAAGCTTATAACAAGTGATTTTTTCACAACCGAACCTGGTAATTTGACTCAATCTCTTCTACTACAATTGTTTAAACACATTTGAAGTCTTGGAACAAGATTCGGGACGGTCGAAACAAGTTTGCTCCATCCGTGCGTCAATGTCTCTAATTGCACTCAGTTTGTGTGTTACATTCCTAAGCCTATAACTAGTGACTTGTTCTCAACCGAATCTCGTAATTTGACTCTATATCTTCTATTACAATTGTTTAAACACATTTGAAGTGTTGGAACAAGATTCGGGATAGTCGAAACAAGTTTGCTCCATTCGTGCGTCAATGACTCTAATTGGACTTAGTTTGGGCGTTACATTCCTAAGTCTATAACTAGTGACTCGTTCTCGACCGGACCTCGTAATTTGACCCAATATCTTCTATAACAATTGTTTTAACACATTTGAAGTGTTGGAACAAGATTCAGGACTGTTAAACAAGTTTGCCCCATCCGTGCGTCAATGACTCTAATTGGACTCAGTTTGTGCGTTACATTCCTAAGCTTATAACAAGTGAGTTTTTCGCAACCGGACTACGTAATTTGACTCAATCTCTTCCTTTACAATTGTTTAAACACATTTGAAGTATTGGAACAAGATTTGGGACAGTCGAAACAAGTTTGCTCCATTCGTGCGTCAATGACTCTAATTGGACTCAGTTTGTGCGTTACACTCCTAAGCTTATAACAAGTGACTTTTTCGCAATCGGACTACGTAATTTGACTCAATCTCTTCCATTACAATTGTTTAAACACATTTGCAGTGTTGGAACAAGATTCGGGACAGTCGAAACAAGTTTGCTCCATTCGTGTGTCAATGACTCTAGTTGGACTTAGTTTGTGCGCTACATTCCGAAGTCTATAACTAGTGACTTGATCTCGACCGGACCTCGTAATTTGACCCAATATCTTCTATAACAATTGTTTTAACACATTTGAAGTGTTGGAACAAGATTCAGGACTGTTAAACAAGTTTGCCCAATCCGTGCGTTAATGACTCTAATTGGACTCAGTTTGTGCGTTACATTCCGAAGCTTATAACAAGTGACTTTTTCGCAACCGGACCCGGTAATTTGACTCAATCTCTTCCATTACAATTGTCTAAACACATTTGAAGTCTTGAAAAAAGATTCGGGATGGTCGAAACAAGTTTGCTCCATCCGTGCGTCAATGTCTCTAATTGCACTCAGTTTGTGTGTTACATTCCTAACCCTATAACTAGTGACTTGTTCTCAACCGGATCTCGTAATCTGACTCTATATCTTCTATTACAATTGTTTAAACACATTTGAAGTGTTGGAACAAGATTCGGGACAGTCGAAACAAGTTTGCTCCATTCGTGCGTCAATGACTCTAATTGGACTTAGTTTGGACGTTACATTCCGTAGTCTATAACTAGTGACTTGTTCTCGACCGGACCTCGTAATTTGACCCAATATCTTCTATAACAATTTTTTTAACACATTTGAGGTGTTGGAAAAAGATTCAGGACTGTTAAACAAGTTTGCCCCATCCGTTCGTCAATGACTCTAATTGGACTCAGTTTGTGCGTTACATTCGGAACCTTATAACAAGTGACTTTTTCGCAACCGGACCTGGTAATTTGACTCAATCTCCTCCATTACAATTGTTTAAACACATTTGAAGTCAAAACAAGTTTGCTCCATCTGTGCGTCAATGTCTCTAATTGGACTCAGTTTGTGTGTTACATTCCTAAGCCTATAACTAGTGACTTGTTCTCAACCCGACCTCGTAATTTGACTCGATATCTTCTATTACAATTGTTTAAACACATTTGAAGTGTAGGAACAAGATTCATGACTGTCGTAACAAGTTTGCCCCATCCGTGCGTCAATGACTCAAATTGGACTCAGTTTGTGCGTTACATTCCTAAGCTTATAACAAGTGATTTTTTCACAACCGAACCTAGTAATTTGACTCAATCTCTTCTATTACAATTGTTTAAACACATTTGAAGTCTTGGAACAAGATTCGGGACGGTCGAAACAAGTTTGCTCCATCCGTGCGTCAATGTCTCTAATTGGACTCAGTTTCTTTGTTAGATTCCTAAGCCTATTACTAGTGACTTGTTCTCAACCGGATCTCGTAATTTGACTCAATATCTTCTATTACAATTGTTTTAAGACATTTGAACTGTTGGAACAAGATTCGAGACTGTCGAAACAAGTTTACCCCATCCGTGCGTCAATGACTCCAATTGGACTCAGTTTGTGCGTTACATTGCTAAGCTTATAACAAGTGATTTTTTCACAACCGAACCTGGTAATTTGACTCAATCTCTTCTATTACAATTGTTTAAACACATTTGAAGTCTTGGAACAAGATTCGGGATGGTCGAAACAAGTTTGCTCCATCCGTGCGTCAATCTCTCTAATTGCACTCAGTTTGTGTGTTACATTCCTAAGCCGATAACTAGTGACTTGTTGTCAACCGGATCTCATAATTTGACTCTATATCTTCTATTATAATTGTTTAAACACATTTGAAGTGTTGGAACAAGATTCGGGACAGTCGAAACAAGTTTGCTCCATTCGTGCGTCAATGACTCTAATTGGACTTAGTTTGGGCGTTACATTCCGAAGTCTATAACTAGTGACTTGTTCTCGACCGGATCTCATAATTTGACTCTATATATTCTATTACAATTGTTTAAACACATTTGAAGTGTTGGAACAAGATTCGGGACAGTCGAAACAAGTTCGCTCCATTCGTGTGTCAATGACTCTAATTGGACTTAGTTTGGGCGTTACATTCCTAAGTCTATAACTAGTGACTCGTTCTCGACCGGACCTCGTAATTTGACCCAATATCTTCTATAACAATTGTTTTAACACATTTGAAGTGTTGGAACAAGATTCAGGACTGTTAAACAAGTTTGCCCAATCCGAGCGTTAATGACTCTAATTGGACTCAGTTTGTGCGTTACATTCCGAAGCTTATAACAAGTGACTTTTTCGCAACCGGACCCGTTAATTTGACTCAATTTCTTCCATTACAATTGTCTAAACACATTTGAAGTCTTGGAAAAAGATTCGGGATGGTCGAAACAAGTTTGCTCCATCCGTGCGTCAATGTCTCTAATTGCACTCAGTTTGTGTGTTACATTCCTAACCCTATAACTAGTGACTTGTTCTCAACCGGATCTCGTAATCTGACTCTATATCTTCTATTACAATTGTTTAAACACATTTGAAGTGTTGGAACAAGATTCGGGACAGTCGAAACAAGTTTGCTCCATTCGTGTGTCAATAACTCTAATTGGACTTAGTTTGCGCGTTACATTCCGAAGTCTATAACTAGTGACTTGTTCTCGACCGGACATCGTAATTTGACCCAATATCTTCTATAACAATTGTTTTAACACATTTGAGGTGTTGGAAAAAGATTCAGGACTGTTAAACAAGTTTGCCCCATCCGTTCGTCAATGACTCTAATTGGACTCAGTTTGTGCGTTACATTCGGAACCTTATAACAAGTGACTTTTTCGCAACCGGACCTGGTAATTTGACTCAATCTCCTCCATTACAATTGTTTAAACACATTTGAAGTCTTGGAACAAGATTCCAGACAGTCGAAACAAGTTTGCTCCATCCGTGCGTCAATGTCTCTAATTGGACTCAGTTTGTGTGTTACATTCCTAAGCCTATAACTAGTGACTTGTTCTCAACTGGACCTCGTAATTTGACTCTATATCTTCTATTGCAATTGATTAAACACATTTGAAGTGTTGGAACAAGATTCGGGACAGTCGAAACAAGTTTGCTCCATTCGTGCGTCAATGACTCTAGTTGGACTTAGTTTGTGCGTTACATTCCGAAGTCTATAACTAGTGACTTGTTCTCGACCGGACCTCGTAATTTGACCCAATATCTTCTATAACAATTGTTTTAACACATTTGAAGTGTTGGAATAAGATTCGGGACTGTCAAACAAGTTTGCCCCATCCGTGCGTCAATGACTCTAATTGGACTCAGTTTGTGCGTTACATTCGGAACCTTATAACCAATGACTTTTTCGCAACCGGACCTGGTAATTTGACTCAATCTCCTCCATTACAATTGTTTAAACACATTTGAAGTCTTGGAACAAGATTCCGGACAGTCGAAACAAGTTTGCTCCATCCGTGCGTCAATGTCTCTAATTGGACTCAGTTTGTGTGTTACATTCCTAAGCCTATAACTAGTGACTTGTTCTCAACCGGACCTCGTAATTTGACTCTATATCTTCTATTGCAATTGTTTAAACACATTTGAAGTTTTGGAACAAGATTCGGGACAGTCGAAACAAGTTTGCTCCATTCGTGCGTTAATGACTCTAATTGGACTCAGTTTGTGCGTTACATTCCGAAGCCTGTAACTATTGACTTGTTCTCAACCGAACCACGTAATTTGACTCAATATCTTCTATTACAATTGTTTTAAGACATTTGAACTGTTGGAACAAGATTCGGGACTGTCGAAACAAGTTTGCCCCATCCGTGCGTCAATGACTGAAATTGGACTCAGTTTGTGCGTTACATTCCTAAGCTTATAACAAGTGATTTTTTCACAACCGAACCTGGTAATTTGACTCAATCTCTTCTATTACAATTGTTTAAACACATTTGAAGTCTTGGAACAAGATTCGGGATGGTCGAAACAAGTTTGCTCCATCCGTGCGTCAATGTCTCTAATTGCACTCAGTTTGTGTGTTACATTCCTAAGCCGATAACTAGTGACTTGTTGTCAACCGGATCTCATAATTTGACTCAATATCTTCTATTATAATTGTTTAAACACATTTGAAGTGTTGGAACAAGATTCGGGACAGTCGAAACAAGTTTGCTCCATTCGTGCGTCAATGACTCTAATTGGACTTAGTTTGGGCGTTACATTCCGAAGTCTATAACTAGTGACTTGTTCTCGACCGGATCTCATAATTTGACTCTATATATTCTATTACAATTGTTTAAACACATTTGAAGTGTTGTAACAAGATTCGGGACAGTCGAAACAAGTTCGCTCCATTCGTGCGTCAATGACTCTAATTGGACTTTGTTTCGGCGTTACATTCCTAAGTCTATAACTAGTGACTCGTTCTCGACCGGACCTCGTAATTTGACCCAATATCTTCTATAACAATTGTTTTAACACATTTGAAGTGTTGGAACAAGATTCAGGACTGTTAAACAAGTTTGCCCCATCCGTGCGTCAATGACTCTAATTGGACTCTGTTTGTGCGTTACATTCCTAAGCTTATAACAAGTGACTTTTTCGCAACCGGACTACGTAATTTGACACAATCTCTTCCTTTACAATTGTTTAAACACATTTGAAGTGTTGGAACAAGATTTGGGACAGTCGAAACAAGTTTGCTCCATTCGTGCGTCAATGACTCTAATTGGACTCAGTTTGTGCGTTACATTCCTAAGCTTATAACAAGTGACTTTTTCGCAACCGGACTACGTAATTTGACTCAAGCTCTTCCATTACAATTGTTTAAACACATTTGAAGTGTTGGAACAAGATTCGGGACAGTCGAAACAAGTTTGCTCCATTCGTGTGTCAATGACTCTAGTTGGACTTAGTTTGTGCGCTACATTCCGAAGTCTATAATTAGTGACTTGATCTCGACCGGACCTCGTAATTTGACCCAATATCTTCTATAACAATTGTTTTAACACATTTGAAGTGTTGGAACAAGATTCAGGACTGTTAAACAAGTTTGCCCAATCCGTGCGTTAATGACTCTAATTGGACTCAGTTTGTGCGTTACATTCCGAAGCTTATAACAAGTGACTTTTTCTCAACCGGACCCGATAATTTGACTCAATCTCTTCCATTACAATTTTCTAAACACATTTGAAGTCTTGGAAAAAGATTCGGGATGGTCGAAACAAGTTTGCTCCATCCGTGCGTCAATGTCTCTAATTGCACTCAGTTTGTGTGTTACATTCCTAACCCTATAACTAGTGACTTGTACTCAACCGGATCTCGTAATCTGACTCTATATCTTCTATTACAATTGTTTAAACACATTTGAAGTGTTGGAACAAGATTCGTGTAATACCCCAAACTTTCGTTCTAGGGTATTATGGTAAATTCACCTAATAAATGAAAACCTGAAACTTTTTCAGACTCTTATTATTGTTTTTATTGTTTAATATCATGTATGAGTATGTGTATTTAATTTGGTTTCGTTCTGACAACTTTGAAAAACCTACTATTTTTGAAACTTGCTCTTTAGGGCTAAATTCTTGCCAAAAATAATGAACCATAATTTGCAGGGGACTTTTTCTTTCCCCAGCTAACATTCCAAAAGTTTTATAAAAAAATTATTTTGTGGGCCCGAGACACCAAAAATATTCTGATTTTATCCTTACCAACTTACCTGTGAAATTTGAAACCTTTCTTGAGACATGAAAACCCTAGCGGGAGATTTTGGGAGATTTTGACAAAAATAGTGTTTTTATAATTTTTGAACTTCCTACCATTCGCATATTTTTCAAAAATAATATTTAATTATATTTTATTTATTTAATAGGAGTGTGGGACCCACGAATCACTTTCGGGTCATTCCAATATCATTTGAAACTTTTCTAGAGTTTTGAACATTTTTGTGATTTATGTGTGTGACATGTGTCAATACCTTATTGTATGAACTTTTAAATTATATAATATAGTTTGATTGAATTAATTTATAATTATTTATGTTATGATTGTTGGGTGGGCCCGTATGGCCAATTTAGAGGCCTTTAGGGCTTAATAATATTATTAAATGAAGCCTATTGATGTATATGGGCCTTGGGCCCATTCCTAACCCATTAATAGTGTAAAATATAAGTTTTTGAGGGTTGAAAAAGTCATCCCTTTGCTAGTTACGAATTTCAACAAAATAGAAACCCTAATCCTTCCCTAAACCTATTTATGAAAACCCTAAAGCTTTAGAAGCTTTCACAAACCCAACTCCATTGAAGAATAGAGAAAGCTCTATTGAACCTTCATCCGGACACTGATCGCACTCGAGCAAGAAGGGAGAATTGACGGGGACTCTGAATGGAAGAACATACTCCGAGGAGAGGACGATCCGACGACTTTCAAATTTGAAGAAACTTTTAATTTCATTAAAGTTCAAGAAACCTTAAGGTAAGTGCGTTTGATCCATCCTATACTTGTTTTTCTTCAAGATTTATTTTTCTTTCATAGATAATGGTTGATACTCATTATAAATTAATTTTAATAATATTTACTTTATTCTTATTGGGTTGATCTTTGTTTTGGGCCACCATGATGGGTTTGGCCATGGTCTATTTTGTACCTATAACAGATGACTATGTTCTTATCATTTTTGTTATACTTTTATGATTTAAATATTTTTATATTATTTTTTTCTAAATACCTCTTTGAATCTATTTTCCAAAACCGTTTAGTTTATATTTTTCTGATTTTTATTGATTAAGTTATGAATTTTTTAAGTTGTATGACTTAACCAAAAAACCCAGAATTTTAGATTTTACACGGTCCGATTCACTTGGGATTTCGATCTATATTTTTAACCTAAATATTTTTCTAATTATTTTTCATGGATACCTCTATTAATCTAGTTTCTAGAATCTTTGAGTTTATATTTTTCTGATTTGTATTGGTTAAGTTATAATTTTTCAAACGTGCTGGACTTTTCTGTAAAACCCAGAATTTCAGATTTTACACGGTCCACTTCACTTGAGATTTCGATTTATATTTTTAACCTAAATATTTTTCTAATTATTTTTCATAGATACCTCTATCAATTTAGTTTCTATAACTTTTAAGTTTGTATTTTTCTGATTTGTATTGATTAAGTTATGATTTTTTAAATGTGCTAGACTTTTCTGTAAAACCCAGAATCCCAGATTCTGTCCGACCCACTTCATTAAGGGTTTCGACCCATATTTTGAATCTAAATATTTTTCTATTTCTTTTTTCTAAATACCTCCTTAAATCTAGTTTCTATAACGTTTGAGTTTGTATTTTTCTGATTTGTATTGATTAAGTTATGATTTTTCAAATGTGCTAGACTTTTCTGTAAAACCCAGAATCCCAGATTCTGTCCGACCCACTTCATTAAGAGTTTTGACCTATATTTTGAATCTGAATATTTTTCTATTTATTTTTCTTAAAAACCTCTATGAATCTAGTTTTTAAATCCATTGAGTTTATATTTTTTTAATTCATATTTATTTAGTTATAATTTTTATAATACAGTACATTTTTTATAAAAAAAAAATCTATTAATTGTTCGTGGTTCGGTCATGATTATTAACTATTAAGGTTTTAACCTTGTTGTTTGACTAAACCCTAGATGGTTTGACCTATACCTGTATGCATGGGGATCCCACCCATGTGTCTTGGATCTCTCATAGGGTTCGGCCAAGTGTCTTGGATCCCTCTTTAGGGTTCGACCTTGTGTCATGGATCCCTCATAGAGTTCGGCCATGGCGTGTTGGATTCTCTTACGATTTTCACTTATATTATTCATCGATGTTGATTGTGATATTTGGTCATGTCTTATTGACTATTATACCTAGATGGTTCGACCTATACTTGTATGCATGGGGATCCCACCCATGTGTCTTGGATCCCTCATAGGGTTCGGCCAAGTGTCTTGGATCCCTCTTTAGGGTTCGACCTTGTGTCATGGATCCCTCATAGGGTTCGGCAATGGTGTGTTGGATTGTCTCGTAATTTTTACTTATATTGTTCATCCGTGTTGATCGCGACCTTCGGTGATTGTTACATGGTATTCATGGTTAACCATAATTCGTTCCTATGTTACCACTTTTGATGCATGTTTCATTTTGTATTCTTATTTAAATGTTAAATACATGTGTGCTTATGCCATGTAGCCTTGTACTATCTTGTTGTCATACCATGATCATCACGTCATTTCATATAAGGGGTGCATAAGGGAACGGGGTTGAAGTATATTATATACGTTATATTGGTTTTATCAATTAATCAGGGTTCGGTACCCTAGGGTGAAAGGCCCCAGACGTTATTATATCCTGCAGATGGGTCGATGAGACCGCTCCCAGTGCGGGAAGGAGATGGAGACCCTATGTGGTTATGGGTACTAGTTGCATTGGCATCCCTTACTCATCTGCATTCATCCTCATATTCATGCCATCCTTATTATACGATTGAGATACATACCTTGATTAAAAAACTTGTATAGTATGATATCATACCATGCACACTGTTGTATTACTGGGCCTCGGCTCACGGTGCTACACCGATACCATTTTCAGATTTTGAGGAGCCGGGTACGTGAGATGATTTTGAGACGAAAGACTCCGGTGCATTCGAGGAGATCGGCGAGGATTTGGGAGTCGATCCCACACTTTAGAAAGTTGTATTTGATTAATTTATAACATTATTTATTTATTCTCACGGGCATGTAGTCCTTTGATTGAGAGCATGTTCTCACTTCCATCTCTACACATTTAGTTGATTGATTGAATTATTTGACTTATTTATTTTCAACATCTAGACTCTTGTTTTTACTTAGTCGGTTTTCGAATGAACCTTAGTAGTCTAATTGACCTAATTGGACCACTAGGGGACATTCATGGATCACCTCTGGGTTCGGGTACGGGTCGATCCACGGATTTTCGGGTCGTATCTGGGTATCCGGATTCGGGGCGTGACAATTCGGGACAGTCGAAACAAGTTTGCTCCATTCGTGCGTCAATGACTCTAATTGGACTTAGTTTGGGCGTTACATTCCGAAGTCTATAACTAGTGACTTGTTCTCGACCGGACCTCGTAATTTGACCCAATATCTTCTATAACAATTGTTTTAACACATTTGAGGTGTAGGAAAAAGATTCAGGACTGTTAAACAAGTTTGCCCCATCCGTTCGTCAATGACTCTAATTGGACTCAGTTTCTGCGTTACATTCGGAACCTTATAACAAGTGACTTTTTCACAACCGAACCTGGTAATTTGACTCAATCTCTTCTATTACAATTGTTTAAACATATTTGAAGTCTTGGAACAAGATTCGGGGCGGTCGAAACAAGTTTGCTCCATCCGTGCGTCAATGTCTCTAATTGCACTCAGTTTGTGTGTTACATTCCTAAGCCGATAACTAGTGACTTGTTCTCAACCGGATCTCGTAATTTGACTCTATATCTTCTATTATAATTGTTTAAACACATTTGAAGTGTTGGAACAAGATTCGGGACAGTCGAAACAAGTTTGCTCCATTCGTGCGTCAATGACTCTAATTGGACTTAGTTTGGGCGTTACATTCCGAAGTCTATAACTAGTGACTTGTTCTCGACCGGACCTCGTAATTTGACCCAATATCTTCTATAACAATTGTTTTAACACATTTGAGGTGTTGGAAAAAGATTCAGGACTGTTAAGCAAGTTTGCCCCATCCGTTCGTCAATGACTCTAATTGGACTTAGTTTGGGCGTTACATTCCGAAGTCTATAACTAGTGACTTGTTCTCGACCGGACCTCGTAATTTGACCCAATATCTTCTATAACAATTGTTTTAACACATTTGAGGTGTTGGAAAAAGATTCAGGACTGTTAAGCAAGTTTGCCCCATCCCTTCGTCAATGACTCTAATTGGACTCAGTTTGTGCGTTACATTCGGAACCTTATAACAAGTGACTTTTTCGCAACCGGACCTGGTAATTTGACTCAATCTCCTCCATTACAATTGTTTAAACACATTTGAAGTCTTGGAACAAGATTCCGGACAGTCGAAACAAGTTTGCTCCATCCGTGCGTCAATGTCTCTAATTGGACTCAGTTTGTGTGTTACATTCCTAAGCCTATAACTAGTGACTTGTTCTCAACACGACCTCGTAATTTGACTCGATATCTTCTATTACAATTGTTTAAACACATTTGAAGTGTAGGAACAAGATTCATGACTGTCGTAACAAGTTTGCCCCATCCGTGCGTCAATGACTCAAATTGGACTCAGTTTGTGCGTTACATTCCTAAGCTTATAACAAGTGATTTTTTCACAACCGAACCTGGTAATTTGACTCAATCTCTTCTATTACAATTGTTTAAACACATTTGAAGTCTTGGAACAAGATTCGGGACGGTCGAAACAAGTTTGCTCCATCCGTGCGTCAATGTCTCTAATTGGACTCAGTTTGTGTGTTACATTCCTAAGCCTATAACTAGTGACCTGTTCTCAACCGGACCTCGTAATTTGACTCTATATCTTCTATTACAATTGTTTAAACATATTTGAAGTTTTGGAACAAGATTCGGGACAGTCGAAACAAGCTTGCTCCATTCGTGTGTCAATGACTCTAGTTGGACTTAGTTTGTGCGTTACATTCCGAAGTCTATAACTAGTGACTTGTCCCCGACCGGACCTCGTAATTTGACCCAATATCTTCTATAACAATTGTTTTAACACATTTGAAGTGTTGGAACAAGATTCAGGACTGTTAAACAAGTTTGCCCCATCCGTGCGTTAATGACTCTAATTGGACTCAGTTTGTGCGTTACATTCCGAAGCTTATAACAAGTGACTTTTTCGTAACCGGACCCGGTAATTTGACTCAATCTCTTCCATTACAATTGTCTAAACACATTTGAAGTCTTGGAAAAAGATTCGGGATGGTCGAAACAAGTTTGCTCCATCCGTGCGTCAATGTCTCTAATTGGATTCAGTTTGTGTGTCCCATTCCTAAGCCTATAACTAGTGACTTGTTCTCAACCCGACCTCGTAATTTGACTCGATATCTTCTATTACAATTGTTTAAACACATTTGAAGTGTAAGAACAAGATTCGGGACTGTTAAACAAGTTTGCCCCATCCGTGCGTCAATGACTCAAATCGGACTCAGTTTGTGCGTTACATTCCTAAGCTTATAACAAGTGATTTTTTCACAACCGAACCTGGTAATTTGACTCAATCTCTTCTACTACAATTGTTTAAACACATTTGAAGTCTTGGAACAAGATTCGGGACGGTCGAAACAAGTTTGCTCCATCCGTGCGTCAATATCTCTAATTGCACTCAGTTTGTGTGTTACATTCCTAAGCCTATAACTAGTGACTTGTTCTCAACCGAATCTCGTAATTTGACTCTATATCTTCTATTACAATTGTTTAAACACATTTGAAGTGTTGGAACAAGATTCGGGATAGTCGAAACAAGTTTGCTCCATTCGTGCGTCAATGACTCTAATTGGACTTAGTTTGGGCGTTACATTCCTAAGTCTATAACTAGTGACTCGTTCTCGACCGGACCTCGTAATTTGACCCAATATCTTCTATAACAATTGTTTTAACACATTTGAAGTGTTGGAACAAGATTCAGGACTGTTAAACAAGTTTGCCCCATCCGTGCGTCAATGACTCTAATTGGACTCAGTTTGTGCGTTACATTCCTAAGCTTATAACAAGTGACTTTTTCGCAACCGGACTACGTAATTTGACTCAATCTCTTCCTTTACAATTGTTTAAACACATTTGAAGTGTTGGAACAAGATTTGGGACAGTCGAAACAAGTTTGCTCCATTCGTGCGTCAATGACTCTAATTGGACTCAGTTTGTGCGTTACATTCCTAAGCTTATAACAAGTGACTTTTTCGCAACCGGACTACGTAATTTGACTCAATCTCTTCCATTACAATTGTTTAAACACATTTGAAGTGTTGGAACAAGATTCGGGACAGTCGAAACAAGTTTGGTCCATTTGTGTGTCAATGACTCTAGTTGGACTTAGTTTGTGCGTTACATTCCGAAGTCTATAACTAGTGACTTGTTCTCGACCGGACCTCGTAATTTGACCCAATATCTTCTATAACAATTGTTTTAACACATTTGAAGTGTTGGAACAAGATTCAGGACTGTTAAACAAGTTTGCCCCATCTGTGCGTCAATGACTCTAATTGGACTCAGTTTGTGCGTTACATTCCGAAGCTTATAACAAGTGACTTTTTCGCAACCGGACCCGGTAATTTGACTCAATCTCTTCCATTACAATTGTCTAAACACATTTGAAGTCTTGGAAAAAGATTCGGGGTGGTCGAAACAAGTTTGCTCCATCCGTGCGTCAATGTCTCTAATTGCACTCAGTTTGTGTATTACATTCCTAAGCTTATAACTAGTGACTTGTTCTCAATCGGATCCCGTAATTTGACTCTATATCTTTTGTTACAATTGTTTAAACACATTTGAAGTGTTGGAACAAGATTCGGGACAGTCGAAACAAGTTTGCTCCATTCGTGCGTCAATGACTCTAATTGGACTTAGTTTGGGCGTTACATTCCGAAGTCTATAACTAGTGACTTGTTCTCGACCGGACCTCGTAATTTGACCCAATATCTTCTATAACAATTGTTTTAACACATTTGAGGGGTTGGAAAAAGATTCAGGACTGTTAAACAAGTTTGCCCCATCCGTTCGTCAATGGCTCTAATTGGACTCAGTTTGTGCGTTAGATTCGGAACCTTATAACAAGTGACTTTTTCGCAACCGGACCTGGTAATTTGACTCAATCTCCTCCATTACAATTCTTTAAACACATTTGAAGTCTTGGAACACTATTCCGGACAGTCGAAACAAGTTTGCTCCATCCGTGCGTCAATGTCTCTAATTGGACTCAGTTTGTGTGTTACATTTCTAAGCCTATAACTAGTGACTTGTTCTCAACCGGACCTCGGAATTTGACTCTATATCTTCTATTGCAATTGTTTAAACACATTTGAAGTTTTGGAACAAGATTCGCGACAGTCGAAACAAGTTTGCTCCATCCGTGCGTCAATGTCTCTAATTGGATTCAGTTTGTGTGTCACATTCCTAAGCCTATAACTAGTGACTTGTTCTCAACCGGACCTCGTAATTTGACTCAATATCTTCTATTACAATTGTTTAAACACATTTGAAGTGTAGGAACAAGATTCGGGACTGTCGTAACAAGTTTGCCCCATCCGTGCGTCAATGACTCTAATTGGACTCAGTTTGTGCGTTACATTCCTAAGCTTATAACAAGTGACTTTTTCGCAACCAGACTACATAATTTGACTCAATCTCTTCCATTACAATTGTTTAAACACATTTGAAGTGTTGGAACAAGATTTGGGACAGTCGAAACAAGTTTGCTCCATTCGTGCGTCAATGACTCTAATTGGACTTAGTTTGTGCCTTACATTCCTAAGCTTATAACAAGTGACTTTTTCGCAACCGGACTACGTAATTTGACTCAATCTCTTCTATTATAATTGTTTAAATACATTTGAAGTGTTGGAACAAGATTCGGGACAGCCGAAACAAGTTTGCTCCATTCGTGTGTCAATGACTCTAATTGGACTTAGTTTGGGCGTTACATTCCGAAGTCTATAACTAGTGACTTGTTCTCGACCGGATCTCGTAATTTGACTCTATATCTTCTATTACAATTGTTTAAACACATTTGAAGTGTTGGAACAAGATTTGGGATAGTCGAAACAAGTTTGCTCCATTCGTGCGTCAATGACTCTAATTGGACTTAGTTTGGGCGTTACATTCCTAAGTCTATAACTAGTGACTCGTTCTCGACCGGACCTCGTAATTTGACCCAATATCTTTTATAACAATTGTTTTAACACATTTGAAGTGTTGGAACAAGATTCAGGACTGTTAAACAAGTTTGCCCCATCCGTGTGTCAATGACTCTAATTGGACTCAGTTTGTGCGTTACATTCCTAAGCTTATAACAAGTGACTTTTTCGCAACCGGACTACGTAATTTGACTCAATCTCTTCCTTTACAATTGTTTAAACACATTTGAAGTGTTGGAACAAGATTTGGGACAGTCGAAACAAGTTTGCTCCATTCGTGCGTCAATAACTCTAATTGGACTCAGTTTGTGCGTTACATTCCTAAGCTTATAACAAGTGACTTTTTCGCAACCGGACTACGTAATTTGACTCAATCTCTTCCATTACAATTGTTTAAACACATTTGAAGTGTTGGAACAAGATTCGGGACAGTCGAAACAAGTTTGGTCCATTCGTGTGTCAATGACTCTAGTTGGACTTAGTTTGTGTGTTACATTCCGAAGTCTATAACTAGTGACTTGTTCTCGACCGGACCTCGTAATTTGACCCAATATCTTCTATAACAATTGTTTTAACACATTTGAAGTGTTGGAACAAGATTCAGGACTGTTAAACAAGTTTGCCCCATCCGTGCGTCAATGACTCTAATTGGACTCAGTTTGTGCGTTACATTCCGAAGCTTATAACAAGTGACTTTTTCGCAACCAGACCCGGTAATTTGACTCAATCTCTTCCATTACAATTGTCTAAACACATTTGAAGTCTTGGAAAAAGATTCGGGGTGGTCGAAACAAGTTTGCTCCATCCGTGCGTCAATGTCTCTAATTGCACTCAGTTTGTGTGTTACATTCCTAAGCCTATAACTAGTGACTTGTTCTCAACCGGATCTCGTAATTTGACTCTATATCTTCTATTACAATTGTTTAAACACATTTGAAGTGTTGGAACAAGATTCGGGACAGTCGAAACAAGTTTGCTCCATTCGTGCATCAATGACTCTAATTGGACTTAGTTTGGGCGTTACATTCCGAAGTCTATAACTAGTGACTTGTTCTCGACCGGACCTCGTAATTTGACCCAATATCTTCTATAACAATTGTTTTAACACATTTGAGGGGTTGGAAAAGATTCAGGACTGTTAAACAAGTTTGCCCCATCCGTTCGTCAATGGCTCTAATTGGACTCAGTTTGTGCGTTACATTCGGAACCTTATAACAACTGACTTTTTCGCAACCGGACCTGGTAATTTGACTCAATCTCCTCCATTACAATTGTTTAAACACATTTGAAGTCTTGGAACTAGATTCCGGACAGTCGAAACAAGTTTGCTCCATCCGTGCGTCAATGTCTCTAATTGGACTCAGTTTGTGTGTTACATTCCTAAGCCTATAACTAGTGACTTGTTCTCAACCGGACCTCGTAATTTGACTCTATATCTTCTATTGCAATTGTTTAAACACATTTGAAGTTTTGGAACAAGATTCGGGACAGTCGAAACAAGTTTGCTCCATCCGTGCGTCAATGTCTCTAATTGGATTCAGTTTGTGTGTCACATTCCTAAGCCTATAACTAGTGACTTGTTCTCAACCGGACCTCGTAATTTGACTCAATATCTTCTATTACAATTGTTTAAACACATTTGAAGTGTAGGAACAAGATTCGGGACTGTCGTAACAAGGTTGCCCCATCCGTGCGTCAATGACTCTAATTGGACTCAGTTTGTGCGTTACATTCCTAAGCTTATAACAAGTGACTTTTTCGCAACCGGACTACGTAATTTGACTCAATCTCTTCCATTGCAATTGTTGAAACACATTTGAAGTGTTGGAACAAGATTTGGGATAGTCGAAACAAGTTTGCTCCATTCGTGCGTCAATGACTCTAATTGGACTTAGTTTGGGCGTTACATTCCGAAGTCTATAACTAGTGACTTGTTCTCGACCGAATCTCGTAATTTGACTCTATATCTTCTATTACAATTGTTTAAACACATTTGAAGTGTTGGAACAAGATTCGGGACAGTCGAAACAAGTTTGCTCCATTCGTGCGTCAATGACTCTAATTGGACTTAGTTTGGGCGTTACATTCCGAAGTCTATAACTAGTGACTTGTCCCCGACCGGACCTCGTAATTTGACCCAATATCTTCTATAACAATTGTTTTAACACATTTGAAGTGTTGGAACAAGATTCAGGACTGTTAAACAAGTTTGCCCCATCCGTGCGTTAATGACTCTAATTGGACTCAGTTTGTGCGTTACATTCCGAAGCTTATAACAAGTGACTTTTTCGCAACCAGACCCGGTAATTTGACTCAATCTCTTCCATTACAATTGTCTAAACACATTTGAAGTCTTGGAAAAAGATTCGGGATGGTCGAAACAAGTTTGCTCCATTCGTGCGTCAATGTCTCTAATTGGATTCAGTTTGTGTGTCCCATTCCTAAGCCTATAACTAGTGACTTGTTCTCAACCCGACCTCGTAATTTGACTCGATATCTTCTATTACAATTGTTTAAACACATTTGAAGTGTAGGAACAAGATGCGGGACTGTCGTAACAAGTTTGCCCCATCCGTGCGTCAATGACTCAAATTGGACTCAGTTTGTGCGTTACATTCCTAAGCTTATAACAAGTGATTTTTTCACAACCGAACCTGGTAATTTGACTCAATCTCTTCTACTACAATTGTTTAAACACATTTGAAGTCTTGGAACAAGATTCGGGACGGTCGAAACAAGTTTGCTCCATCCGTGCGTCAATGTCTCTAATTGCACTCAGTTTGTGTGTTACATTCCTAAGCCTATAACTAGTGACGTGTTCTCAACCAGATCTCGTAATTTGACTCTATATCTTCTATTACAATTGTTTAAACACATTTGAAGTGTTGGAATAAGATTCGGGATAGTCGAAACAAGTTTGCTCCATTCGTGCGTCAATGACTCTAATTGGACTTAGTTTGGGCGTTACATTCCTAAGTCTATAACTAGTGACTCGTTCTCGACCGGACCTCGTAATTTGACCCAATATCTTCTATAACAATTGTTTAGCACATTTGAAGTGTTGGAACAAGATTCAGGACTGTTAAACAAGTTTGCCCCATCCGTGCGTCAATGACTCTAATTGGACTCAGTTTGTGCGTTACATTCCTAAGCTTATAACAAGTGATTTTTTCACAACCGAACCTGGTAATTTGACTCAATCTCTTCTATTACAGTTTTTTAAACACATTTGAAGTTTTGGAACAAGATTCGGGATGGTCGAAACAAGTTTGCTCCATCCGTGCGTCAATGTCTCTAATTGCACTCAGTTTGTGTGTTACATTCCTAAGCCTATAACTAGTGACTTGTTCTCAACCGGATCTCGTAATTTGACTCTATATCTTCTATTACAATTGTTTAAACACATTTGAAGTGTTGGAACAAGATTCGGGACAGTCGAAACAAGTTTGCTCCATTCGTGCGTCAGTGACTCTAATTGGACTTAGTTTGGGCGTTACATTCCGAAGTCTATAACTAGAGACTTTTTCTCGACCGGACCTCGTAATTTGACCCAATATCTTCTATAACAATTGTTTTAACACATTTGAGGTGTTGGAAAAAGATTCAGGACTGTTAAACAAGTTTGCCCCATCCGTTCGTCAATGACTCTAATTGGACTCAGTTTGTGCGTTATATTCCGAAGCTTATAACAAGTGACTTTTTCGCAACCGAACCCTGTAATTTGACTCAATCTCTTCCATTACAATTGTCTAAACACATTTGAAGTCTTGGAAAAAGATTCGGGATGGTCGAAACAAGTTTGCTCCATCCGTGCGTCAATGACTCTAATCGGACTCAGTTTGTGCGTTACATTCCTAAGCTTATAACAAGTGACTTTTTCGCAACCGGACTACGTAATTTGACTCAATCTCTTCCATTACAATTGTTTAAACACATTTGAAATGTTGGAACAAGATTCGGGACAGTCAAAACAAGTTTGCTCCATTCGTGTGTCAATGACTCTAGTTGGACTTAGTTTGTGCGTTACATTCCGAAGTCTATAACTAGTGACTTGTTCTCGACCGGACCTCGTAATTTGACCCAATATCTTCTATAACAATTGTTTTAACACATTTGAAGTGTTGGAACACGATTCAGGACTGTTAAACAAGTTTGCCCCATCCGTGCGTCAATGACTCTAATTGGACTCAGTTTGTGCGTTACATTCCGAAGCTTATAACAAGTGACTTTTTCGCAACCGAACCCGGTAATTTGACTAAATCTCTTCCATTACAATTGTCTAAACACATTTGAAGTCTTGGAAAAAGATTCGGGATGGTCGAAACAAGTTTGCTCCATCCGTGCGTCAATGTCTCTAATTGCACTCAGTTTGTGTGTTACATTCCTAAGCCTATAACTAGTGACTTGTTCTCAACCGGATCTCGTAATTTGACTCTATATCTTCTATTACAATTGTTTAAACACATTTGAAGTGTTGGAACAAGATTCGGGACAGTCGAAACAAGTTTGCTCCATTCGTGCGTCAGTGACTCTAATTGGACTTAGTTTGGGCGTTACATTCCGAAGTCTATAACTAGAGACTTTTTCTCGACCGGACCTCGTAATTTGACCCAATATCTTCTATAACAATTGTTTTAACACATTTGAGGTGTTGGAAAAAGATTCAGGACTGTTAAACAAGTTTGCCCCATCCGTTCGTCAATGACTCTAATTGGACTCAGTTTGTGCGTTATATTCCGAAGCTTATAACAAGTGACTTTTTCGCAACCGAACCCTGTAATTTGACTCAATCTCTTCCATTACAATTGTCTAAACACATTTGAAGTCTTGGAAAAAGATTCGGGATGGTCGAAACAAGTTTGCTCCATCCGTGCGTCAATGACTCTAATCGGACTCAGTTTGTGCGTTACATTCCTAAGCTTATAACAAGTGACTTTTTCGCAACCGGACTACGTAATTTGACTCAATCTCTTCCATTACAATTGTTTAAACACATTTGAAATGTTGGAACAAGATTCGGGACAGTCAAAACAAGTTTGCTCCATTCGTGTGTCAATGACTCTAGTTGGACTTAGTTTGTGCGTTACATTCCGAAGTCTATAACTAGTGACTTGTTCTCGACCGGACCTCGTAATTTGACCCAATATCTTCTATAACAATTGTTTTAACACATTTGAAGTGTTGGAACAAGATTCAGGACTGTTAAACAAGTTTGCCCCATCCGTGCGTCAATGACTCTAATTGGACTCAGTTTGTGCGTTACATTCCGAAGCTTATAACAAGTGACTTTTTCGCAACCGAACCCGGTAATTTGACTAAATCTCTTCCATTACAATTGTCTAAACACATTTGAAGTCTTGGAAAAAGATTCGGGATGGTCGAAACAAGTTTGCTCCATCCGTGCGTCAATGTCTCTAATTGCACTCAGTTTGTGTGTTACATTCCTAAGCCTATAACTAGTGACTTGTTCTCAACCGGATCTCGTAATTTGACTCTATATCTTCTATTACAATTGTTTAAACACATTTGAAGTGTTGGAACAAGATTCGGGACAGTCGAAACAAGTTTGCTCCATTCGTGCGTCAGTGACTCTAATTGGACTTAGTTTGGGCGTTACATTCCGAAGTCTATAACTAGAGACTTTTTCTCGACCGGACCTCGTAATTTGACCCAATATCTTCTATAACAATTGTTTTAACACATTTGAGGTGTTGGAAAAAGATTCAGGACTGTTAAACAAGTTTGCCCCATCCGTTCGTCAATGACTCTAATTGGACTCAGTTTGTGCGTTACATTCGGAACCTTATAACAAGTGACTTTTTCGCAACCGGACCTGGTAATTTGACTCAATCTCCTCCATTACAATTGTTTAAACACATTTGAAGTCTTGGAACAAGATTCCGGACAGTCGAAACAAGTTTGCTCCATCCGTGCGTCAATGTCTCTAATTGGACTCAGTTTGTTTGTTACATTCCTAAGCCTATAACTAGTGACTTGTGCTCAACCGGACCTCGTAATTTGACTCTATATCTTCTATTGCAATTGTTTAAACACATTTGAAGTTTTGGAACAAGATTCGGGACAGTCGAAACAAGTTTGCTCCATTCGTGCGTCAATGACTCTAATTGGACTCAGTTTGTGCGTTACATTCCGAAGCCTGTAACTATTGACTTGTTCTCAACCGAACCTCGTAATTTGACCCAATATCTTCTATAACAATTGTTTTAACACATTTGAAGTGTTGGAACAAGATTCAGGACTGTTAAACAAGTTTGCCCCATCCGTGCGTCAATGACTCTAATTGGACTCAGTTTGTGCGTTACATTCCGAAGCTTATAACAAGTGACTTTTTCGCAACCGGACCCGGTAATTTGACTCAATCTCTTCCATTACAATTGTCTAAACACATTTGAAGTCTTGGAAAAAGATTCGGGATGGTGGAAACAAGTTTGCTCCATCTGTGCGTCAATGTCTCTAATTGCACTCAGTTTGTGTGTTACATTCCTAATCCTATAACTAGTGACTTGTTCTCAACCAGATCTCGTAATTTGACTCTATATCTTCTATTACAATTGTTTAAACACATTTGAAGTGTTGGAACAAGATTCGGTACAGTCGGAACAAGTTTGCTCTATTCGTGCGTCAATGACTCTAATTGGACTTAGTTTGGGCGTTACATTCCGAAGTCTATAACTAGTGACTTGTTCTCGACCGGACCTCGTAATTTGATCCAATATCTTCTATAACAATTGTTTTAACACATTTGAGGTGTTGGAAAAAGATTCAGGACTGTTAAACAAGTTTGCCCCATCCGTTCGTCAATGACTCTGATTGGACTCAGTTTGTGCGTTACATTCGGAACCTTATAACAAGTGACTTTTTCGCAACCGGACCTGGTAATTTGACTCAATCTCCTCCATTACAATTGTTTAAACACATTTGAAGTCTTGGAACTAGATTCCGGACAGTCGAAACAAGTTTGCTCCATCCGTGCGTCAATGTCTCTAATTGGACTCAGTTTGTGTGTTACATTCCTAAGCCTATAACTATTGACTTGTTCTCAACCGGACCTCGTAATTTGACTCTATATCTTCTATTGCAATTGTTTAAACACATTTGAAGTTTTGGAACAAGATTCGGGACAGTCGAAACAAGTTTGCTCCATCCGTGGGTCAACGTCTTTAATTGGATTCAGTTTGTGTGTCACATTCCTAAGGCTATAACTAGTGACTTGTTCTCAACCGGACCTCGTAATTTGACTCAATATCTTCTATTACAATTGGTTAAACACATTTGAAGTGTAGGAACAAGATTCGGGACTGTCGTAACAAGTTTGCCCCATCCGTGCGTCAATGACTCTAATTGGACTCAGTTTGTGCGTTACATTCCTAAGCTTATAACAAGTGACTTTTTCGCAACCGGACTACGTAATTTGACTCAATCTCTTCCATTACAATTGTTTAAACACATTTGAAGTGTTGGAACAAGATTTGGGACAGTCGAAACAAGTTTGCTCCATTCGTGCGTCAATGACTCTAATTGGACTCAGTTTGTGCGTTACATTCCTAAGCTTATAACAAGTGACTTTTTCGCAACCGGACTACGTAATTTGACTCAATCTCTTCCATTATAATTGTTTAAACACATTTGAAGTGTTGGAACAAGATTCGGGACAGCCGAAACAAGTTTGCTCCATTCGTGTGTCAATGACTCTAATTGGACTTACTTTGGGCGTTACATTCCGTAGTCTATAACTAGTGACTTGTTCTCGACCGGACCTCGTAATTTGACCCAATATCTTCTATAACAATTGTTTTAACACATTTGAGGTGTTGGAAAAAGATTCAGGACTGTTAAACAAGTTTGCCCCATCCGTGCGTCAATGACTCTAATTGGACTCAGTTTGTGCGTTACATTCCTAAGCCTATAACTAGTGACTTGTTCTCAACCGGACCTCGTAATTTGACCCAATATCTTCTACTGCAATTGTTTAAACACATTTTAAGTTTTGGAACAAGATTCGGGACAGTCGAAACAAGTTTGCTCCATTCGAGTGTCAATGACTCTAGCTGCACTGAGTTTGTGCGTTACATTCCGAAGTCTATAACTAGTGACTTGTTCTCGACCGGACCTCGTAATTTGACCCAATATCTTCTATAACAATTGTTTTAACACATTTGAAGTGTTGGAACAAGATTCAGGACTGTTAAACAAGTTTGCCCCATCCGTGCGTCAATGACTCTAATTGGACTCAGTTTGTGCGTTACATTCCGAAGCTTATAACAAGTGACTTTTTTGCAACCGGACCTGGTAATTTGACTCAATCTCTTCCATTACAATTGTCTAGACACATTTGAAGTCTTGGAACAAGATTCGGGATGGTCGAAACAAGTTTGCTCCATCCGTGCGTCAATTGCTCTAATTGGATTCAGTTTGTGTGTCACATTCCTAAGCCTATAACTAGTGACTTGTTCTCAACCCGACCTCCTAATTTGACTCGATATCTTCTATTACAATTGTTTAAACACATTTGAAGTGTAGGAACAAGATTCATGACTGTCGTGACAAGTTTGCCCCATCCGTGCGTCAATGACTCAAATTGGACTCAGTTTGTGCGTTACATTCCTAACCTTATAACAAATGATTTTTTCACAACCGAACCTGGTAATTTGACTCAATCTCTTCTATTACAATTGTTTAAACACATTTGAAGTCTTGGAACAAGATTCGGGACGGTCGAAACAAGTTTGCTCCATCCGTGCGTCAATGTCTCTAATTGGACTCAGTTTCTGTGTTACATTCCTAAGCCTATAACTAGTGACTTGTTCTCAACCGGATCTCGTAATTTGACTCTATATCTTCTATTACAATTGTTTAAACACATTTGAAGTGTTGGAACAAGATTCGGGACAGTCGAAACAAGTTTGCTCCATTCGTGCGTCAATGACTCTAATTGGACTTAGTTTGTGCGTTACATTCCGAAGCCTGTAACTAGTGACTTGTTCTCAACCGGACCTCGTAATTTGACTCAATATCTTCTATTACAATTGTTTTAAGACATTTAAACTGTTGGAACAAGATTCGGGACTGTCGAAACAAGTTTGCCCCATCCGTGCGTCAATGACTCAAATTGGACTCAGTTTGTGCGTTACATTCCTAAGCTTATAACAAGTGATTTTTTCACAACCGAACCTGGTAATTTGACTCAATCTCTTCTATTACAATTGTTTAAACACATTTGAAGTCTTGGAACAAGATTCGGGACGGTCGAAACAAGTTTGCTCCATCTGTGCGTCAATGTCTCTAATTGGACTCAGTTTGTGTGTTACATTCCTAAGCCTATAACTAGTGACCTGTTCTCAACCGGACCTCATAATTTGACTCTATATCTTCTATTACAATTGTTTAAACATATTTGAAGTTTTGGAACAAGATTCGGGACAGTCGAAACAAGCTTGCTCCATTCGTTTGTCAATGACTCTAGTTGGACTTAGTTTGTGCGTTACATTCCGAAGTCTATAACTAGTGACTTGTTCCCGACCGGACCTCGTAATTTGACCCAATATCTTCTATAACAATTGTTTTAACACATTTGAAGTGTTGGAACAAGATTCAGGACTGTTAAACAAGTTTGCCCCATCCGTGCGTCAATGACTCTAATTGGACTCAGTTTGTGCGTTACATTCCGAAGCTTATAACAAGTGACTTTTTCGCAACCGGACCCGGTAATTTGACTCAATCTCTTCCATTACAATTGTCTAAACACATTTGAAGTCTTGGAAAAAAGATTCGGGATGGTCGAAACAAGTTTGCTCCATCTGTGCGTCAATGTCTCTAATTGCACTCAGTTTGTGTGTTACATTCCTAATCCTATAACTAGTGACTTGTTCTCAACCAGATCTCATAATTTGACTCTATATCTTCTATTACAATTGTTTAAACACATTTGAAGTGTTGGAACAAGATTCGGTACAGTCGGAAAAAGTTTGCTCTATTCGTGCGTCAATGACTCTAATTGGACTTAGTTTGGGCGTTACATTCCGAAGTCTATAACTAGTGACTTGTTCTCGACCGGACCTCGTAATTTGATCCAATATCTTCTATAACAATTGTTTTAACACATTTGAGGTGTTGGAAAAAGATTCAGGACTGTTAAACAAGTTTGCCCCATCCGTTCGTCAATGACTCTAATTGGACTCAGTTTGTGCGTTACATTCGGAACCTTATAACAAGTGACTTTTTCGCAACCGGACCTGGTAATTTGACTCAATCTCCTCCATTACAATTGTTTAAACACATTTTAAGTTTTGGAACAAGATTCGGGACAGTCGAAACAAGTTTGCTCCATTCGAGTGTCAATGACTCTAGCTGCACTGAGTTTGTGCGTTACATTCCGAAGTCTATAACTAGTGACTTGTTCTCGACCGGACCTCGTAATTTGACCCAATATCTTCTATAACAATTGTTTTAACACATTTGAAGTGTTGGAACAAGATTCAGGACTGTTAAACAAGTTTGCCCCATCCGTGCGTCAATGACTCTAATTGGACTCAGTTTGTGCGTTACATTCCGAAGCTTATAACAAGTGACTTTTTTGCAACCGGACCTGGTAATTTGACTCAATCTCTTCCATTACAATTGTCTAGACACATTTGAAGTCTTGGAACAAGATTCGGGATGGTCGAAACAAGTTTGCTCCATCCGTGCGTCAATCGCTCTAATTGGATTCAGTTTGTGTGTCACATTCCTAAGCCTATAACTAGTGACTTGTTCTCAACCCGACCTCCTAATTTGACTCGATATCTTCTATTACAATTGTTTAAACACATTTGAAGTGTAGGAACAAGATTCATGACTGTCGTGACAAGTTTGCCCCATCCGTGCGTCAATGACTCAAATTGGACTCAGTTTGTGCGTTACATTCCTAACCTTATAACAAATGATTTTTTCACAACCGAACCTGGTAATTTGACTCAATCTCTTCTATTACAATTGTTTAAACACATTTGAAGTCTTGGAACAAGATTCGGGACGGTCGAAACAAGTTTGCTCCATCCGTGCGTCAATGTCTCTAATTGGACTCAGTTTCTGTGTTACATTCCTAAGCCTATAACTAGTGACTTGTTCTCAACCGGATCTCGTAATTTGACTCTATATCTTCTATTACAATTGTTTAAACACATTTGAAGTGTTGGAACAAGATTCGGGACAGTCGAAACAAGTTTGCTCCATTCGTGCGTCAATGACTCTAATTGGACTTAGTTTGTGCGTTACATTCCGAAGCCTGTAACTAGTGACTTGTTCTCAACCGGACCTCGTAATTTGACTCAATATCTTCTATTACAATTGTTTTAAGACATTTGAACTGTTGGAACAAGATTCGGGACTGTCGAAACAAGTTTGCCCCATCCGTGCGTCAATGACTCAAATTGGACTCAGTTTGTGCGTTACATTCCTAAGCTTATAACAAGTGATTTTTTCACAACCGAACCTGGTAATTTGACTCAATCTCTTCTATTACAATTGTTTAAACACATTTGAAGTCTTGGAACAAGATTCGGGACGGTCGAAACAAGTTTGCTCCATCTGTGCGTCAATGTCTCTAATTGGACTCAGTTTGTGTGTTACATTCCTAAGCCTATAACTAGTGACCTGTTCTCAACCGGACCTCATAATTTGACTCTATATCTTCTATTACAATTGTTTAAACATATTTGAAGTTTTGGAACAAGATTCAGGACAGTCGAAACAAGCTTGCTCCATTCGTTTGTCAATGACTCTAGTTGGACTTAGTTTGTGCGTTACATTCCGAAGTCTATAACTAGTGACTTGTTCCCGACCGGACCTCGTAATTTGACCCAATATCTTCTATAACAATTGTTTTAACACATTTGAAGTGTTGGAACAAGATTCAGGACTGTTAAACAAGTTTGCCCATCCGTGCGTCAATGACTCTAATTGGACTCAGTTTGTGCGTTACATTCCGAAGCTTATAACAAGTGACTTTTTCGCAACCGGACCCGGTAATTTGACTCAATCTCTTCCATTACAATTGTCTAAACACATTTGAAGTCTTGAAAAAAGATTCGGGATGGTCGAAACAAGTTTGCTCCATTCGTGCGTCAATGTCTCTAATTGGATTCAGTTTGTGTGTCCCATTCCTAAGCCTATAACTAGTGACTTGTTCTCAACCCGACCTCGTAATTTGACTCGATATCTTCTATTACAATTGTTTAAACACATTTGAAGTGTAGGAACAAGATGCGGGACTGTCGTAACAAGTTTGCCCCATCCGTGCGTCAATGACTCAAATTGGACTCAGTTTGTGCGTTACATTCCTAAGCTTATAACAAGTGATTTTTTCACAACCGAACCAGGTAATTTGACTCAATCTCTTCTACTACAATTGTTTGAACACATTTGAAGTCTTGGAACAAGATTCGGGCTGGTCGAAACAAGTTTGCTCCATCCGTGCGTCAATGTCTCTAATTGCACTCACTTTGTGTGTTACATTCCTAAGCCTATAACTAGTGACTTGTTCTCAACCGGATCTCATAATTTGACTCTATATCTTCTATTACAATTGTTTAAACACATTTGAAGTGTTGGAACAAGATTCGGGATAGTCGAAACAAGTTTGCTCCATTCGTGCGTCAATGACTCTAATTGGACTTAGTTTGGGCGTTACATTCCTAAGTCTATAACTAGTGACTCGTTCTCGACCGGACCTCGTAATTTGACCCAATATCTTCTATAACAATTGTTTAAAACATTGAAGTGTTGGAACAAGATTCAGGACTGTTAAACAAGTTTGCCCCATCCGTGCGTCAATGACTCTAATAGGACTCAGTTTGTGCGTTACATTCCTAAGCTTATAACAAGTGACTTTTTCGCAACCGGACTACGTAATTTGACTCAATCTCTTCCTTTACAATTGTTTCAACACATTTGAAGTGTTGGAACAAGATTTGGGACAGTCGAAACAAGTTTGCTCCATTCGTGCGTCAATGACTCTAATTGGACTCAGTTTGTGCGTTACATTCCTAAGCTTATAACAAGTGACTTTTTCGCAACCGGACTACGTAATTTGACTCAATCTCTTCCATTACAATTGTTTAAACACATTTGAAGTGTTGGAACAAGATTCGGGACAGTCGAAACAAGTTTACTCCATTCGTACGTCAGTGACTCTAATTGGACTTAGTTTGGGCGTTACATTCCGAAGTCTATAACTAGTGACTTGTTCTTGACCGGACCTCGTAATTTGATCCAATATCTTCTATAACAATTGTTTTAACACATTTGAGGTGTTGGAAAAAGATTCAGGACTGTTAAACAAGTTTGCCCCATCCGTTCGTCAATGACTCTAATTGGACTCAGTTTGTACGTTACATTCGGAACCTTATAACAGGTGACTTTTTCGCAACCGGACCTGGTAATTTGACTCAATCTCCTCCATTACAATTGTTTAAACACATTTTAAGTCTTGGAACAAGATTCGGGACGGTCGAAACAAGTTTGCTCCATCTGTGCGTCAATGTCTCTAATTGGACTCAGTTTGTGTGTTACATTCCTAAGCCTATAACTAGTGACCTGTTCTCAACCGGACCTCATAATTTGACTCTATATCTTCTATTACAATTGTTTAAACATATTTGAAGTTTTGGAACAAGATTCGGGACAGTCGAAACAAGCTTGCTCCATTCGTGCGTCAATGACTCTAATTGGACTTAGTTTGGGCGTTACATTCCTAAGTCTATAACTAGTGACTCGTTCTCGACCGGACCTCGTAATTTGACCCAATATCTTCTATAACAATTGTTTTAACACATTTGAAGTGTTGGAACAAGATTCAGGACTGTTAAACAAGTTTGCCCCATCCGTGCGTCAATGACTCTAATTGGACTCAGTTTGTGCGTTACATTCCGAAGCTTATAACAAGTGACTTTTTCGCAACCGGACCCGGTAATTTGACTCAATCTCTTCCATTACAATTGTCTAAACACATTTGAAGTCTTGGAAAAAGATTCGGGATGGTCGGAACAAGTTTGCTCCATCCGTGCGTCAATGTCTCTAATTGCACTCAGTTTGTGTGTTACATTCCTAATCCTATAACTAGTGACTTGTTCTCAACCGGATCTCGTAATTTGACTCTATATCTTCTATTACAATTGTTTAAACACATTTGAAGTGTTGGAACAAGATTCGGGATAGTCGAAACAAGTTCGCTCCATTCGTGCGTCAATGACTCTAATTGGACTTAGTTTGGGCGTTACATTCCTAAGTCTATAACTAGTGACTCGTTCTCGACCGGACCTCGTAATTTGACCCAATATCTTCTATAACAATTGTTTAGCACATTTGAAGTGTTGGAACAAGATTCAGGACTGTTAAACAAGTTTGCCCCATCCGTGCGTCAATGACTCTAATAGGACTCAGTTTGTGCGTTACATTCCTAAGCTTATAACGAGTGACTTTTTCGCAACCGGACTACGTAATTTGACTCAATCTCTTCCTTTACAATTGTTTAAACACATTTGAAGTGTTGGAACAAGATTTGGGACAGTCGAAACAAGTTTGCTCCATTCGTGCGTCAATGACTCTAATTGGACTCAGTTTGTGCGTTACATTCCTAAGCTTATAACAAGTGACTTTTTCGCAACCGGACTACGTAATTTGACTCAATCTCTTCCATTACAATTGTTTAAACACATTTGAAGTGTTGGAACAAGATTCGGGACAGTCGAAACAAGTTTACTCCATTCGTACGTCAGTGACTCTAATTGGACTTAGTTTGGGCGTTACATTCCGAAGTCTATAACTAGTGACTTGTTCTTGACCGGACCTCGTAATTTGATCCAATATCTTCTATAACAATTGTTTTAACACATTTGAGGTGTTGGAAAAAGATTCAGGACTGTTAAACAAGTTTGCCCCATCCGTTCGTCAATGACTCTAATTGGACTCAGTTTGTACGTTACATTCGGAACCTTATAACAGGTGACTTTTTCGCAACCGGACCTGGTAATTTGACTCAATCTCCTCCATTACAATTGTTTAAACACATTTTAAGTCTTGGAAAAAGATTCGGGACGGTCGAAACAAGTTTGCTCCATCTGTGCGTCAATGTCTCTAATTGGACTCAGTTTGTGTGTTACATTCCTAAGCCTATAACTAGTGACCTGTTCTCAACCGGACCTCATAATTTGACTCTATATCTTCTATTACAATTGTTTAAACATATTTGAAGTTTTGGAACAAGATTCGGGACAGTCGAAACAAGCTTGCTCCATTCGTGCGTCAATGACTCTAATTGGACTTAGTTTGGGCGTTACATTCCTAAGTCTATAACTAGTGACTCGTTCTCGACCGGACCTCGTAATTTGACCCAATATCTTCTATAACAATTGTTTTAACACATTTGAAGTGTTGGAACAAGATTCAGGACTGTTAAACAAGTTTGCCCCATCCGTGCGTCAATGACTCTAATTGGACTCAGTTTGTGCGTTACATTCCGAAGCTTATAACAAGTGACTTTTTCGCAACCAGACCCGGTAATTTGACTCAATCTCTTCCATTACAATTGTCTAAACACATTTGAAGTCTTGGAAAAAGATTCGGGATGGTCGGAACAAGTTTGCTCCATCCGTGCGTCAATGTCTCTAATTGCACTCAGTTTGTGTGTTACATTCCTAATCCTATAACTAGTGACTTGTTCTCAACCGGATCTCGTAATTTGACTCTATATCTTCTATTACAATTGTTTAAACACATTTGAAGTGTTGGAACAAGATTCGGGATAGTCGAAACAAGTTCGTTCCATTCGTGCGTCAATGACTCTAATTGGACTTAGTTTGGGCGTTACATTCCTAAGTCTATAACTAGTGACTCGTTCTCGACCGGACCTCGTAATTTGACCCAATATCTTCTATAACAATTGTTTAGCACATTTGAAGTGTTGGAACAAGATTCAGGACTGTTAAACAAGTTTGCCCCATCCGTGCGTCAATGACTCTAATAGGACTCAGTTTGTGCGTTACATTCCTAAGCTTATAACGAGTGACTTTTTCGCAACCGGACTACGTAATTTGACTCAATCTCTTCCTTTACAATTGTTTAAACACATTTGAAGTGTTGGAACAAGATTTGGGACAGTCGAAACAAGTTTGCTCCATTCGTGCGTCAATGACTCTAATTGGACTCAGTTTGTGCGTTACATTCCTAAGCTTATAACAAGTGACTTTTTCGCAACCGGACTACGTAATTTGACTCAATCTCTTCCATTACAATTGTTTAAACACATTTGAAGTGTTGGAACAAGATTCGGGACAGTCGAAACAAGTTTGCTCCATTCGTGTGTCAATGACTCTAGTTGGACTTAGTTTGTGCGTTACATTCCGAAGTCTATAACTAGTGACTTGTTCTCGACCGGACCTCGTAATTTGACCCAATATCTTCTATAACAATTGTTTTAACACATTTGAAGTGTTGGAACAAGATTCAGGACTGTTAAACAAGTTTGCCCCATCCGTGCGTCAATGACTCTAATTGGACTCAGTTTGTGCGTTACATTCCGAAGCTTATAACAAGTGACTTTTTCGCAACCGGACCCGGTAATTTGACTCAATCTCTTCCATTACAATTGTCTAAACACATTTGAAGTCTTGGAAAAAGATTCGGGATGGTCGGAACAAGTTTGCTCCATCCGTGCGTCAATGTCTCTAATTGCACTCAGTTTGTGTGTTACATTCCTAATCCTATAACTAGTGACTTGTTCTCAACCGGATCTCGTAATTTGACTCTATATCTTCTATCACAATTGTTTAAACACATTTGAAGTGTTGGAACAAGATTCGGGATAGTCGAAACAAGTTTGCTCCATTCGTGCGTCAATGACTCTAATTGGACTTAGTTTGGGCGTTACATTCCTAAGTCTATAACTAGTGACTCGTTCTCGACCGGACCTCGTAATTTGACCCAATATCTTCTATAACAATTGTTTAGCACATTTGAAGTGTTGGAACAAGATTCAGGACTGTTAAACAAGTTTGCCCCATCCGTGCGTCAATGACTCTAATAGGACTCAGTTTGTGCGTTACATTCCTAAGCCTATAACAAGTGACTTTTTCGCAACCGGACTACGTAATTTGACTCAATCTCTTCCTTTACAATTGTTTAAACACATTTGAAGTGTTGGAACAAGATTTGGGACAGTCGAAACAAGTTTGCTCCATTCGTGCGTCAATGACTCTAATTGGACTCAGTTTGTGCGTTACATTCCTAAGCTTATAACAAGTGACTTTTTCGCAACCGGACTACGTAATTTGACTCAATCTCTTCCATTACAATTGTTTAAACACATTTGAAGTGTTGGAACAAGATTTGGGACAGTCGAAACAAGTTTGCTCCATTCGTGCGTCAATGACTCTAATTGGACTCAGTTTGTGCGTTACATTCCTAAGCTTATAACAAGTGACTTTTTCGCAACCGGACTACGTAATTTGACTCAATCTCTTCCATTACAATTGTTTAAACACATTTGAAGTGTTGGAACAAGATTCGGGACAGCCGAAACAAGTTTGCTCCATTCGTGTGTCAATGACTCTAATTGGACTTACTTTGAGCGTTACATTCCGTAGTCTATAACTAGTGACTTGTTCTCGACCGGATCTCGTAATTTGACTCTATATCTTCTATTACAATTGTTTAAACACATTTGAAGTGTTGGAACAAGATTCGGGACAGTCGAAACAAGTTTGCTCCAATCGTGCGTCAATGACTCTAATTGGACTTAGTTTGGGCGTTACATTCCGAAGTCTATAACTAGTGACTTGTTCTCGACCGGACCTCGTAATTTGACCCAATATCTTCTATAACAATTGTTTTAACACATTTGAGGTGTTGGAAAAAGATTCAGGACTGTTAAACAAGTTTGCCCCATCCGTGCGTCAATGACTCTAATTGGACTCAGTTTGTGCGTTACATTCCTAAGCCTATAACTAGTGACTTGTTCTCAACCGGACCTCGTAATTTGACTCAATATCTTCTATTGCAATTGTTTAAACACATTTTAAGTTTTGGAACAAGATTCGGGACAGTCGAAACAAGTTTGCTCCATTCGAGTGTCAATGACTCTAGCTGCACTGAGTTTGTGCGTTACATTCCGAAGTCTATAACTAGTGACTTGTTCTCGACCGGACCTCGTAATTTGACCCAATATCTTCTATAACAATTGTTTTAACACATTTGAAGTGTTGGAACAAGATTCAGGACTGTTAAACAAGTTTGCCCCATCCGTGCGTCAATGACTCTAATTGGACTCAGTTTGTGCGTTACATTCCGAAGCTTATAACAAGTGACTTTTTTGCAACCGGACCTGGTAATTTGACTCAATCTCTTCCATTACAATTGTCTAGACACATTTGAAGTCTTGGAACAAGATTCGGGATGGTCGAAACAAGTTTGCTCCATCCGTGCGTCAATTGCTCTAATTGGATTCAGTTTGTGTGTCACATTCCTAAGCCTATAACTAGTGACTTGTTCTCAACCCGACCTCCTAATTTGACTCGATATCTTCTATTACAATTGTTTAAACACATTTGAAGTGTAGGAACAAGATTCATGACTGTCGTGACAAGTTTGCCCCATCCGTGCGTCAATGACTCAAATTGGACTCAGTTTGTGCGTTACATTCCTAACCTTATAACAAATGATTTTTTCACAACCGAACCTGGTAATTTGACTCAATCTCTTCTATTACAATTGTTTAAACACATTTGAAGTCTTGGAACAAGATTCGGGACGGTCGAAACAAGTTTGCTCCATCCGTGCGTCAATGTCTCTAATTGGACTCAGTTTCTGTGTTACATTCCTAAGCCTATAACTAGTGACTTGTTCTCAACCGGATCTCGTAATTTGACTCTATATCTTCTATTACAATTGTTTAAACACATTTGAAGTGTTGGAACAAGATTCGGGACAGTCGAAACAAGTTTGCTCCATTCGTGCGTCAATGACTCTAATTGGACTTAGTTTGTGCGTTACATTCCGAAGCCTGTAACTAGTGACTTGTTCTCAACCGGACCTCGTAATTTGACTCAATATCTTCTATTACAATTGTTTTAAGACATTTGAACTGTTGGAACAAGATTCGGGACTGTCGAAACAAGTTTGCCCCATCCGTGCGTCAATGACTCAAATTGGACTCAGTTTGTGCGTTACATTCCTAAGCTTATAACAAGTGATTTTTTCACAACCGAACCTGGTAATTTGACTCAATCTCTTCTATTACAATTGTTTAAACACATTTGAAGTCTTGGAATAAGATTCGGGACGGTCGAAACAAGTTTGCTCCATCTGTGCGTCAATGTCTCTAATTGGACTCAGTTTGTGTGTTACATTCCTAAGCCTATAACTAGTGACCTGTTCTCAACCGGACCTCATAATTTGACTCTATATCTTCTATTACAATTGTTTAAACATATTTGAAGTTTTGGAACAAGATTCGGGACAGTCGAAACAAGCTTGCTCCATTCGTTTGTCAATGACTCTAGTTGGACTTAGTTTGTGCGTTACATTCCGAAGTCTATAACTAGTGACTTGTTCCCGACCGGACCTCGTAATTTGACCCAATATCTTCTATAACAATTGTTTTAACACATTTGAAGTGTTGGAACAAGATTCAGGACTGTTAAACAAGTTTGCCCCATCCGTGCGTCAATGACTCTAATTGGACTCAGTTTGTGCGTTACATTCCGAAGCTTATAACAAGTGACTTTTTCGCAACCGGACCCGGTAATTTGACTCAATCTCTTCCATTACAATTGTCTAAACACATTTGAAGTCTTGGAAAAAGATTCGGGATGGTCGAAACAAGTTTGCTCCATTCGTGCGTCAATGTCTCTAATTGGATTCAGTTTGTGTGTCCCATTCCTAAGCCTATAACTAGTGACTTGTTCTCAACCGGACCTCGTAATTTGACTCAATATCTTCTATTACAATTGTTTTAAGACATTTGAACTGTTGGAACAAGATTCGGGACTGTCGAAACAAGTTTGCCCCATCCGTGCGTCAATGACTCAAATTGGACTCAGTTTGTGCGTTACATTCCTAAGCTTATAACAAGTGATTTTTTCACAACCGAACCTGGTAATTTGACTCAATCTCTTCTATTACAATTGTTTAAACACATTTGAAGTCTTGGAACAAGATTCGGGACGGTCGAAACAAGTTTGCTCCATCTGTGCGTCAATGTCTCTAATTGGACTCAGTTTGTGTGTTACATTCCTAAGCCTATAACTAGTGACCTGTTCTCAACCGGACCTCATAATTTGACTCTATATCTTCTATTACAATTGTTTAAACATATTTGAAGTTTTGGAACAAGATTCGGGACAGTCGAAACAAGCTTGCTCCATTCGTTTGTCAATGACTCTAGTTGGACTTAGTTTGTGCGTTACATTCCGAAGTCTATAACTAGTGACTTGTTCCCGACCGGACCTCGTAATTTGACCCAATATCTTCTATAACAATTGTTTTAACACATTTGAAGTGTTGGAACAAGATTCAGGACTGTTAAACAAGTTTGCCCCATCCGTGCGTCAATGACTCTAATTGGACTCAGTTTGTGCGTTACATTCCGAAGCTTATAACAAGTGACTTTTTCGCAACCGGACCCGGTAATTTGACTCAATCTCTTCCATTACAATTGTCTAAGCACATTTGAAGTCTTGGAAAAAGATTCGGGATGGTCGAAACAAGTTTGCTCCATTCGTGCGTCAATGTCTCTAATTGGATTCAGTTTGTGTGTCCCATTCCTAAGCCTATAACTAGTGACTTGTTCTCAACCCGACCTCGTAATTTGACTCGATATCTTCTATTACAATTGTTTAAACACATTTGAAGTGTAGGAACAAGATGCGGGACTGTCGTAACATGTTTGCCCCATCCGTGCGTCAATGACTCAAATTGGACTCAGTTTGTGCGTTACATTCCTAAGCTTATAACAAGTGATTTTTTCACAACCGAACCAGGTAATTTGACTCAATCTCTTCTACTACAATTGTTTGAACACATTTGAAGTCTTGGAACAAGATTCGGGATGGTCGAAACAAGTTTGCTCCATCCGTGCGTCAATGTCTCTAATTGCACTCAGTTTGTGTGTTACATTCCTAAGCCTATAACTAGTGACTTGTTCTCAACCGGATCTCGTAATTTGACTCTATATCTTCTATTACAATTGTTTAAACACATTTGAAGTGTTGGAACAAGATTCGGGATAGTCGAAACAAGTTTGCTCCATTCGTGCGTCAATGACTCTAATTGGACTTAGTTTGGGCGTTACATTCCTAAGTCTATAACTAGTGACTCGTTCTCGACCGGACCTCGTAATTTGACCCAATATCTTCTATAACAATTGTTTAGCACATTTGAAGTGTTGGAACAAGATTCAGGACTGTTAAACAAGTTTGCCCCATCCGTGCGTCAATGACTCTAATAGGACTCAGTTTGTGCGTTACATTCCTAAGCTTATAACAAGTGACTTTTTCGCAACCGGACTACGTAATTTGACTCAATCTCTTCCTTTACAATTGTTTAAACACATTTGAAGTGTTGGAACAAGATTTGGGACAGTCGAAACAAGTTTGCTCCATTCGTGCGTCAATGACTCTAATTGGACTCAGTTTGTGCGTTACATTCCTAAGCTTATAACAAGTGACTTTTTCGCAACCGGACTACGTAATTTGACTCAATCTCTTCCATTACAATTGTTTAAACACATTTGAAGTGTTGGAACAAGATTCGGGACAGTCGAAACAAGTTTGCTCCATTCGTGTGTCAATGACTCTAGATGGACTTAGTTTGTGCGTGACATTCCGAAGTCTATAACTAGTGACTTGTTCTCGACCGGACCTCGTAATTTGACCCAATATCTTCTATAACAATTGTTTTAACACATTTGAAGTGTTGGAACAAGATTCAGGACTGTTAAACAAGTTTGCCCCATCCGTGCGTCAATGACTCTAATTGGACTCAGTTTGTGCGTTACATTCCGAAGCTTATAACAAGTGACTTTTTCGCAACCGGACCCAGTAATTTGACTCAATCTCTTCCATTACAATTGTCTAAACACATTTGAAGTCTTGGAAAAAGATTCGGGATGGTCGGAACAAGTTTGCTCCATCCGTGCGTCAATGTCTCTAATTGCACTCAGTTTGTGTGTTACATTCCTAATCCTATAACTAGTGACTTGTTCTCAACCGGATCTCGTAATTTGACTCTATATCTTCTATTACAATTGTTTAAACACATTTGAAGTGTTGGAACAAGATTCGGGACAGTCGAAACAAGTTTACTCCATTCGTACGTCAGTGACTCTAATTGGACTTAGTTTGGGCGTTACATTCCGAAGTCTATAACTAGTGACTTGTTCTCGACCGGACCTCGTAATTTGATCCAATATCTTCTATAACAATTGTTTTAACACATTTGAGGTGTTGGAAAAAGATTCAGGACTGTTAAACAAGTTTGCCCCATCCGTTCGTCAATGACTCTAATTGGACTCAGTTTGTGCGTTACATTCGGAACGTTATAACAGGTGACTTTTTCGCAACCGGACCTGGTAATTTGACTCAATCTCCTCCATTACAATTGTTTAAACACATTTGAAGTCTTGGAACAAGATTCGGGACGGTCGAAACAAGTTTGCTCCATCTGTGCGTCAATGTCTCTAATTGGACTCAGTTTGTGTGTTACATTCCTAAGCCTATAACTAGTGACCTGTTCTCAACCGGACCTCATAATTTGACTCTATACCTTCTATTACAATTGTTTAAACATATTTGAAGTTTTGGAACAAGATTCGGGACAGTCGAAACAAGCTTGCTCCATTCGTTTGTCAATGACTCTAGTTGGACTTAGTTTGTGCGTTACATTCCGAAGTCTATAACTAGTGACTTGTTCCCGACCGGACCTCGTAATTTGACCCAATATCTTCTATAACAATTGTTTTAACACATTTGAAGTGTTGGAACAAGATTCAGGACTGTTAAACAAGTTTGCCCCATCCGTGCGTCAATGACTCTAATTGGACTCAGTTTGTGCGTTACATTCCGAAGCTTATAACAAGTGACTTTTTCGCAACCGGACCCGGTAATTTGACTCAATCTCTTCCATTACAATTGTCTAAACACATTTGAAGTCTTGGAAAAAGATTCGGGATGGTCGAAACAAGTTTGCTCCATTCGTGCGTCAATGTCTCTAATTGGATTCAGTTTGTGTGTCCCATTCCTAAGCCTATAACTAGTGACTTGTTCTCAACCCGACCTCGTAATTTGACTCGATATCTTCTATTACAATTGTTTAAACACATTTGAAGTGTAGGAACAAGATGCGGGACTGTCGTAACAAGTTTGCCCCATCCGTGCGTCAATGACTCAAATTGGACTCAGTTTGTGCGTTACATTCCTAAGCTTATAACAAGTGATTTTTTCACAACCGAACCAGGTAATTTGACTCAATCTCTTCTACTACAATTGTTTGAACACATTTGAAGTCTTGGAACAAGATTCGGGATGGTCGAAACAAGTTTGCTCCATCCGTGCGTCAATGTCTCTAATTGTACTCAGTTTGTGTGTTACATTCCTAAGCCTATAACTAGTGACTTGTTCTCAACCGGATCTCGTAATTTGACTCTATATCTTCTATTACAATTGTTTAAACACATTTGAAGTGTTGGAACAAGATTCGGGATAGTCGAAACAAGTTTGCTCCATTCGTGCGTCAATGACTCTAATTGGACTTAGTTTGGGCGTTACATTCCTAAGTCTATAACTAGTGACTCGTTCTCGACCGGACCTCGTAATTTGACCCAATATCTTCTATAACAATTGTTTAGCACATTTGAAGTGTTGGAACAAGATTCAGGACTGTTAAACAAGTTTGCCCCATCCGTGCGTCAATGACTCTAATAGGACTCAGTTTGTGCGTTACATTCCTAAGCTTATAACAAGTGACTTTTTCGCAACCGGACTACGTAATTTGACTCAATCTCTTCCTTTACAATTGTTTAAACACATTTGAAGTGTTGGAACAAGATTTGGGACAGTCGAAACAAGTTTGCTCCATTCGTGCGTCAATGACTCTAATTGGAGTCAGTTTGTGCGTTACATTCCTAAGCTTATAACAAGTGACTTTTTCGCAACCGGACTACGTAATTTGACTCAATCTCGTCCTTTACAATTGTTTAAACACATTTGAAGTGTTGGAACAAGATTTGGGACAGTCGAAACAAGTTTGCTCCATTCGTGCGTCAATGACTCTAATTGGACTTAGTTTGTGTGTTACATTCCGAAGTCTATAACTAGTGACTTGTTATCGACCGGACCTCATAATTTGACCCAATATCTTCTATAACAATTGTTTTAACACATTTGAAGTGTTGGAACAAGATTCAGGACTGTTAAACAAGTTTGCCCCATCCGTGCGTCAATGACTCTAATTGGACTCAGTTTGTGCGTTACATTCCGAAGCTTATAACAAGTGACTTTTTCGCAACCGGACCCAGTAATTTGACTCAATCTCTTCCATTACAATTGTCTAAACACATTTGAAGTCTTGGAAAAAGATTCGGGATGGTCGAAACAAGTTTGCTCCATCTGTGCGTCAATGTCTCTAATTGCACTCAGTTTGTGTGTTACATTCCTAATCCTATAACTAGTGACTTGTTCTCAACCAGATCTCGTAATTTGACTCTATATCTTCTATTACAATTTTTTAAACACATTTGAAGTGTTGGAACAAGATTCGGTACAGTCGGAACAAGTTTGCTCTATTCGTGCGTCAATGACTCTAATTGGACTTAGTTTGGGCGTTACATTCCGAAGTCTATAACTAGTGACTTGTTCTCGACCGGACCTCGTAATTTGATCCAATATCTTCTATAACAATTGTTTTAACACATTTGAGGTGTTGGAAAAAGATTCAGGACTGTTAAACAAGTTTGCCCCATCCGTTCGTCAATGACTCTAATTGGACTCAGTTTGTGCGTTACATTCGGAACCTTATAACAAGTGACTTTTTCGCAACCGGACCTGGTAATTTGACTCAATCTCCTCCATTACAATTGTTTAAACACATTTGAAGTCTTGGAACAAGATTCCGGACAGTCAAAACAAGTTTGCTCCATCCGTGCGTCAATGTCTCAAATTGGACTCAGTTTGTGTGTTACATTCCTAAGCCTATAACTAGTGACTTGTTCTCAACCGGACCTCGTAATTTGACTCTATATCTTCTATTGCAATTGTTTAAACACATTTGAAGTTTTGGAACAAGATTCGGGACAGTCGAAACAAGTTTGCTCCATCCGTGGGTCAATGTCTTTAATTGGATTCAGTTTGTGTGTCACATTCCTAAGGCTATAACTAGTGACTTGTTCTCAACCGGACCTCGTAATTTGACTCAATATCTTCTATTATAATTGTTTAAACACATTTGAAGTGTAGGAACAAGATTCGGGACTGTCGTAACAAGTTTGCCCCATCCGTGCGTCAATGACTCTAATTGGACTCAGTTTGTGCGTTACATTCCTAAGCTTATAACAAGTGACTTTTTCGCAACCGGACTACGTAATTTGACTCAATCTCTTCCATTAAAATTGTTTAAACACATTTGAAGTGTTGGAACAAGATTTGGGACAGTCGAAACAAGTTTGCTCCATTCGTGCGTCAATGACTCTAATTGGACTCAGTTTGTGCGTTACATTCCTAAGCTTATAACAAGTGACTTTTTCGCAACCGGACTACGTAATTTGACTCAATCTCTTCCATTATAATTGTTTAAACACATTTGAAGTGTTGGAACAAGATTCGGGACAGCCGAAACAAGTTTGCTCCATTCGTGTGTCAATGACTCTAATTGGACTTACTTTGAGCGTTACATTCCGTAGTCTATAACTAGTGACTTGTTCTCGACCGGATCTCGTAATTTGACTCTATATCTTCTATTACAATTGTTTAAACACATTTGAAGTGTTGGAACAAGATTCGGGACAGTCGAAACAAGTTTGCTCCATTCGTGCGTCAATGACTCTAATTGGACTTAGTTTGGGCGTTACATTCCGAAGTCTATAACTAGTGACTTGTTCTCGACCGGACCTCGTAATTTGACCCAATATCTTCTATAACAATTGTTTTAACACATTTGAGGTGTTGGAAAAAGATTCAGGACTGTTAAACAAGTTTGCCCCATCCGTGCGTCAATGACTCTAATTGGACTCAGTTTGTGCGTTACATTCCTAAGCCTATAACTAGTGACTTGTTCTCAACCGGACCTCGTAATTTGACTCAATATCTTCTATTGCAATTATTTAAACATATTTTAAGTTTTGGAACAAGATTCGGGACAGTCGAAACAAGTTTGCTCCATTCGAGTGTCAATGACTCTAGCTGCACTGAGTTTGTGCGTTACATTCCGAAGTCTATAACTAGTGACTTGTTCTCGACCGGACCTCGTAATTTGACCCAATATCTTCTATAACAATTGTTTTAACACATTTGAAGTGTTGGAACAAGATTCAGGACTGTTAAACAAGTTTGCCCCATCCGTGCGTCAATGACTCTAATTGGACTCAGTTTGTGCGTTACATTCCGAAGCTTATAACAAGTGACTTTTTTGCAACCGGACCTGGTAATTTGACTCAATCTCTTCCATTACAATTGTCTAGACACATTTGAAGTCTTGGAACAAGATTCGGGATGGTCGAAACAAGTTTGCTCCATCCGTGCGTCAATTGCTCTAATTGGATTCAGTTTGTGTGTCACATTCCTAAGCCTATAACTAGTGACTTGTTCTCAACCCGACCTCCTAATTTGACTCGATATCTTCTATTACAATTGTTTAAACACATTTGAAGTGTAGGAACAAGATTCATGACTGTCGTGACAAGTTTGCCCCATCCGTGCGTCAATGACTCAAATTGGACTCAGTTTGTGCGTTACATTCCTAACCTTATAACAAATGATTTTTTCACAACCGAACCTGGTAATTTGACTCAATCTCTTCTATTACAATTGTTTAAACACATTTGAAGTCTTGGAACAAGATTCGGGACGGTCGAAACAAGTTTGCTCCATCCGTGCGTCAATGTCTCTAATTGGACTCAGTTTCTGTGTTACATTCCTAAGCCTATAACTAGTGACTTGTTCTCAACCGGATCTCGTAATTTGACTCTATATCTTCTATTACAATTGTTTAAACACATTTGAAGTGTTGGAACAAGATTCGGGACAGTCGAAACAAGTTTGCTCCATTCGTGCGTCAATGACTCTAATTGGACTTAGTTTGTGCGTTACATTCCGAAGCCTGTAACTAGTGACTTGTTCTCAACCGGACCTCGTAATTTGACTCAATATCTTCTATTACAATTGTTTTAAGACATTTGAACTGTTGGAACAAGATTCGGGACTGTCGAAACAAGTTTGCCCCATCCGTGCGTCAATGACTCAAATTGGACTCAGTTTGTGCGTTACATTCCTAAGCTTATAACAAGTGATTTTTTCACAACCGAACCTGGTAATTTGACTCAATCTCTTCTATTACAATTGTTTAAACACATTTGAAGTGTTGGAACAAGATTCGGGACAGTCGAAACAAGTTTGCTCCATTCGTGCGTCAATGACTCTAATTGGACTTAGTTTGTGCGTTACATTCCGA
Organism: Euptelea pleiosperma; assembly: GCA_035048495.1. Classification (NCBI taxonomy): domain Eukaryota; kingdom Viridiplantae; phylum Streptophyta; class Magnoliopsida; order Ranunculales; family Eupteleaceae; genus Euptelea; species Euptelea pleiosperma. The sequence continues at coordinate 55,545,309 of CM068543.1, forward strand.
AGCCTGTAACTAGTGACTTGTCCTCAACCGGACCTCGTAATTTGACTCAATATCTTCTATTACAATTGTTTTAAGACATTTGAACTGTTGGAACAAGATTCGGGACTGTCGAAACAAGTTTGCCCCATCCGTGCGTCAATGACTCAAATTGGACTCAGTTTGTGCGTTACATTCCTAAGCTTATAACAAGTGATTTTTTCACAACCGAACCTGGTAATTTGACTCAATCTCTTCTATTACAATTGTTTAAACACATTTGAAGTCTTGGAACAAGATTCGGGACGGTCGAAACAAGTTTGCTCCATCTGTGCGTCAATGTCTCTAATTGGACTCAGTTTGTGTGTTACATTCCTAAGCCTATAACTAGTGACCTGTTCTCAACCGGACCTCATAATTTGACTCTATATCTTCTATTACAATTGTTTAAACATATTTGAAGTTTTGGAACAAGATTCGGGACAGTCGAAACAAGCTTGCTCCATTCGTTTGTCAATGACTCTAGTTGGACTTAGTTTGTGCGTTACATTTCGAAGTCTATAACTAGTGACTTGTTCCCGACCGGACCTCGTAATTTGACCCAATATCTTCTATAACAATTGTTTTAACACATTTGAAGTGTTGGAACAAGATTCAGGACTGTTAAACAAGTTTGCCCCATCCGTGCGTCAATGACTCTAATTGGACTCAGTTTGTGCGTTACATTCCTAAGCTTATAACAAGTGACTTTTTCGCAACCGGACTACGTAATTTGACTCAATCTCTTCCTTTACAATTGTTTAAACACATTTGAAGTGTTGGAACAAGATTTGGGACAGTCGAAACAAGTTTGCTCCATTCGTGCGTCAATGACTCTAATTGGACTCAGTTTGTGCGTTACATTCCTAAGCTTATAACAAGTGACTTTTTCGCAACCGGACTACGTAATTTGACTCAATCTCTTCCATTACAATTGTTTAAACACATTTGAAGTGTTGGAACAAGATTCGGGACAGTCGAAACAAGTTTGCTCCATTCGTGTGTCAATGACTCTAGTTGGACTTAGTTTGTGCGTTACATTCCGAAGTCTATAACTAGTGACTTGTTCTCAACCGGACCTCGTAATTTGACCCAATATCTTCTATAACAATTGTTTTAACACATTTGAAGTGTTGGAACAAGATTCAGGACTGTTAAACAAGTTTGCCCCATCCGTGCGTCAATGACTCTAATTGGACTCAGTTTGTGCGTTACATTCCGAAGCTTATAACAAGTGACTTTTTCGCAACCGGACCCGGTAATTTGACTCAATCTCTTCCATTACAATTGTCTAAACACATTTGAAGTCTTGGAAAAAGATTCGGGATGGTCGGAACAAGTTTGCTCCATCCGTGCGTCAATGTCTCTAATTGCACTCAGTTTGTGTGTTACATTCCTAATCCTATAACTAGTGACTTGTTCTCAACCGGATCTCGTAATTTGACTCTATATCTTCTATTACAATTGTTTAAACACATTTGAAGTGTTGGAACAAGATTCGGGATAGTCGAAACAAGTTTGCTCCATTCGTGCGTCAATGACTCTAATTGGACTTAGTTTGGGCGTTACATTCCTAAGTCTATAACTAGTGACTCGTTCTCGACCGGACCTCGTAATTTGACCCAATATCTTCTATAACAATTGTTTAGCACATTTGAAGTGTTGGAACAAGATTCAGGACTGTTAAACAAGTTTGCCCCATCCGTGCGTCAATGACTCTAATAGGACTCAGTTTGTGCGTTACATTCCTAAGCTTATAACAAGTGACTTTTTCGCAACCGGACTACGTAATTTGACTCAATCTCTTCCTTTACAATTGTTTAAACACATTTGAAGTGTTGGAACAAGATTTGGGACAGTCGAAACAAGTTTGCTCCATTCGTGCGTCAATGACTCTAATTGGACTCAGTTTGTGCGTTACATTCCTAAGCTTATAACAAGTGACTTTTTCGCAACCGGACTACGTAATTTGACTCAATCTCTTCCATTACAATTGTTTAAACACATTTGAAGTGTTGGAACAAGATTCGGGACAGTCGAAACAAGTTTGCTCCATTCGTGTGTCAATGACTCTAGTTGGACTTAGTTTGTGCGTTACATTCCGAAGTCTATAACTAGTGACTTGTTCTCGACCGGACCTCGTAATTTGACCCAATATCTTCTATAACAATTGTTTTAACACATTTGAAGTGTTAGAACAAGATTCAGGACTGTTAAACAAGTTTGCCCCATCCGTGCGTCAATGACTCTAATTGGACTCAGTTTGTGCGTTACATTCCGAAGCTTATAACAAGTGACTTTTTCGCAACCGGACCCGGTAATTTGACTCAATCTCTTCCATTACAATTGTCTAAACACATTTGAAGTCTTGGAAAAAGATTCGGGATGGTCGGAACAAGTTTGCTCCATCCGTGCGTCAATGTCTCTAATTGCACTCAGTTTGTGTGTTACATTCCTAATCCTATAACTAGTGACTTGTTCTCAACCGGATCTCGTAATTTGACTCTATATCTTCTATTACAATTGTTTAAACACATTTGAAGTGTTGGAACAAGAGTCGGGACAGTCGAAACAAGTTTACTCCATTCGTACGTCAGTGACTCTAATTGGACTTAGTTTGGGCGTTACATTCCGAAGTCTATAACTAGTGACTTGTTCTTGACCGGACCTCGTAATTTGATCCAATATCTTTTATAACAATTGTTTTAACACATTTGAGGTGTTGGAAAAAGATTCAGGACTGTTAAACAAGTTTGCCCCATCCGTTCGTCAATGACTCTAATTGGACTCAGTTTGTGCGTTACATTCGGAACCTTATAACAGGTGACTTTTTCGCAACCGGACCTGGTAATTTGACTCAATCTCCTCCATTACAATTGTTTAAACACATTTGAAGTCTTGGAACAAGATTCCGGACGGTCGAAACAAGTTTGCTCCATCCGTGCGTCAATGTCTCTAATTGGACTCAGTTTGTGTGTTACATTCCTAAGCCTATAACTAGTGACTTGTTCTCAACCGGACCTCGTAATTTGACTCTATATCTTCTATTGCAATTGTTAAAACACATTTGAAGTTTTGGAACAAGATTCGGGACAGTCGAAACAAGTTTGCTCCATCCGTGCGTCAATGTCTCTAATTGGATTCAGTTTGTGTGTCACATTCCTAAGCCTCTAACTAGTGACTTGTTCTCAACCGGACCTCGTAATTTGACTCAATATCTTCTATTACAATTGTTTAAACACATTTGAAGTGTAGGAACAAGATTCGGGACTGTCGTAACAAGTTTGCCGCATCCGTGCGTCAATGACTCTAATTGGACTCAGTTTGTGCGTTACATTCCAAGCTTATAACAAGTGACTTTTTCGCAACCAGACTACGTAATTTGACTCAATCTCTTCCATTACAATTGTTTAAACACATTTGAAGTGTTGGAACAAGATTTGGGACAGTCGAAACAAGTTTGCTCCATTCGTGCGTCAATGACTCTAATTGGACTCAGTTTGTGCGTTACATTCCTAAGCTTATAACAAGTGACTTTTTCGCAACCGGACTACGTAATTTGACTCAATCTCTTCCATTATAATTGTTTAAACACATTTGAAGTGTTGGAACAAGATTCGGGACAGCCGAAACAAGTTTGCTCCATTCGTGTGTCAATGACTCTAATTGGACTTAGTTTGGGCGTTACATTCCGAAGTCTATAACTAGTGACTTGTTCTCGACCGGATCTCGTAATTTGACTCTATATCTTCTATTACAATTGTTTAAACACATTTGAAGTGTTGGAACAAGATTCGGGACAGTCGAAACAAGTTTGCTCCATTCGTGCGTCAATGACTCTAATTGGACTTAGTTTGGGCGTTACATTCCGAATTCTATAACTAGTGACTTGTTCTCGACCGGACCTCGTAATTTGACCCAATATCTTCTATAACAATTGTTTTAACACATTTGAGGTGTTGGAAAAAGATTCAGGACTGTTAAACAAGTTTGCCCCATCCGTGCGTCAATGACTCTAATTGGACTCAGTTTGTGCGTTACATTCCTAAGCCTATAACTAGTGACTTGTTCTCAACCGGACCTCGTAATTTGACTCAATATCTTCTATTGCAATTGTTTAAACACATTTTAAGTTTTGGAACAAGATTCGGGACAGTCGAAACAAGTTTGCTCCATTCGAGTGTCAATGACTCTAGCTGCACTGAGTTTGTGCGTTACATTCCGAAGTCTATAACTAGTGACTTGTTCTCGACCGGACCTCGTAATTTGACCCAATATCTTCTATAACAATTGTTTTAACACATTTGAAGTGTTGGAACAAGATTCAGGACTGTTAAACAAGTTTGCCCCATCCGTGCGTCAATGACTCTAATTGGACTCAGTTTGTGCGTTACATTCCTAAGCTTATAACAAGTTATTTTTTCAGAACCGAACCTGGTAATTTGACTCAATCTCTTCTACTACAATTGTTTAAAAACGTTTGAAGTCTTGGAACATGATTCGGGACGGTCGAAACAAGTTTGCTCCATCCGTGCGTCAATGTCTCTAATTGAACTCAGTTTGTGTGTTACATTCCTAAGCCTATAACTAGTGACTTGATCTCAACCGGATCTCGTAATTTGACTCTATATCTTCTATTACAATTGTTTAAACACATTTGAAGTGTTGGAACAAGATTCGGGATAGTCGAAATAAGTTTGCTCCATTCGTGCGTCAATGACTCTAATTGGACTTAGTTTGGGCGTTACATTCCTAAGTCTATAACTAGTGACTCGTTCTCGACCGGACCTCGTAATTTGACCCAATATCTTTTATAATAATTGTTTAGCACATTTGAAGTGTTGGAACAAGATTCAGGACTGTTAAACAAGTTTGCCCCATCCGTGCGTCAATGACTCTAATTGGACTCAGTTTGTGCGTTACATTCCTAAGCTTATAACAAGTGACTTTTTCGCAACCGGACTACGTAATTTGACTCAATCTCTTCCATTATAATTGTTTAAACACATTTGAAGTGTTGGAACAAGATTCGGGACAGCCGAAACAAGTTTGCTCCATTCGTGTGTCAATGACTCTAATTGGACTTAGTTTGGGCGTTACATTCCGAAGTCTATAACTAGTGACTTGTTCTCGACCGGATCTCGTAATTTGACTCTATATCTTCTATTACAATTGTTTAAACACATTTGAAGTGTTGGAACAAGATTCGGGACAGTCGAAACAAGTTTGCTCCATTCGTGCGTCAATGACTCTAATTGGACTTAGTTTGGGCGTTACATTCCGAATTCTATAACTAGTGACTTGTTCTCGACCGGACCTCGTAATTTGACCCAATATCTTCTATAACAATTGTTTTAACACATTTGAGGTGTTGGAAAAAGATTCAGGACTGTTAAACAAGTTTGCCCCATCCGTGCGTCAATGACTCTAATTGGACTCAGTTTGTGCGTTACATTCCTAAGCCTATAACTAGTGACTTGTTCTCAACCGGACCTCGTAATTTGACTCAATATCTTCTATTGCAATTGTTTAAACACATTTTAAGTGTTGGAACAAGATTTGGGACAGTCGAAACAAGTTTGCTCCATTCGTGCGTCAATGACTCTAATTGGACTCAGTTTGTGCGTTACATTCCTAAGCTTATAACAAGTGACTTTTTCGCAACCGGACTACGTAATTTGACTCAATCTCTTCCATTACAATTGTTTAAACACATTTGAAGTGTTGGAACAAGATTCGGGACAGTCGAAACAAGTTTGCTCCATTCGTGTGTCAATGACTCTAGTTGGACTTAGTTTGTGCGTTACATTCCGAAGTCTATAACTAGTGACTTGTTCTCGACCGGACCTTGTAATTTGAGCCAATATCTTCTATAACAATTGTTTTAACACATTTGAAGTGTTGGAACAAGATTCAGGACTGTTAAACAAGTTTGCCCCATCCGTGCGTCAATGACTCTAATTGGACTCAGTTTGTGCGTTACATTCCGAAGCTTATAACAAGTGACTTTTTCGGAACCGGACCCGATAATTTGACTCAATCTCTTCCATTACAATTGTCTAAACACATTTGAAGTCTTGGAAAAAGATTCGGGATGGTCGAAACAAGTTTGCTCCATCCGTGCGTCAATGTCTCTAATTGCACTCAGTTTGTGTGTTACATTCCTAAGCCTATAACTAGTGACTTGTTCTCAACCGGATCTCGTAATTTGACTCTATATCTTCTATTACAATTGTTTAAACACATTTGAAGTGTTGGAACAAGATTCGGGACAGTCGAAACAAGTTTGATCCATTCGTGTGTCAGTGACTCTAATTGGACTTAGTTTGGGCGTTACATTCCGAAGTCTATAACTAGTGACTTGTTCTCGACCGGACCTCGTAATTTGAACCAATATCTTCTATAACAATTGTTTTAACACATTTGAGGTGTTGGAAAAAGATTCAGGACTGTTAAACAAGTTTGCCCCATCCGTTCGTCAATGACTCTAATTGGACTCAGTTTGTGCGTTACATTCGGAACCTTATAACAAGTGACTTTTTCGCAACCGGACCTGGTAATTTGACTCAATCTCCTCCATTACAATTGTTTAAATACATTTGAAGTCTTGGAACAATATTCCGGACAGTCAAAACAAGTTTGCTCCATCCGTGCGTCAATGTCTCTAATTGGACTCAGTTTGTGTGTTACATTCCTAAGCCTATAACTAGTGACTTGTTCTCAACCGGACCTCGTAATTTGATTCTATATCTTCTATTGCAATTGTTTAAACACATTTGAAGTATAGGAACAAGATTCGGGACTGTCGTAACAAGTTTGCCCCATCCGTCCGTCAATGACTCTAATTGGACTCAGTTTGTGCGTTACATTCCTAAGCTTATAACAAGTGACTTTTTCGCAACCGGACTACGTAATTTGACTCAATCTCTTCCATTACAATTGTTTAAACACATTTGAAGTGTTGGAACAAGATTTGGGACAGTCGAAACAAGTTTGCTCCATTCGTGCGTCAATGACTCTAATTGGACTCAGTTTGTGCGTTACATTCCTAAGCTTATAACAAGTGACTTTTTCGCAACCGGACTACGTAATTTGACTCAATCTCTTCCATTATAATTGTTTAAACACATTTGAAGTGTTGGAACAAGATTCGGGACAGCCGAAACAAGTTTGCTCCATTCGTGTGTCAATGACTCTAATTGGACTTAGTTTGGGCGTTACATTCCGAAGTCTATAACTAGTGACTTGTTCTCGACCGGATCTCGTAATTTGACTCTATATCTTCTATTACAATTGTTTAAACACATTTGAAGTGTTGGAACAAGATTCGGGACAGTCGAAACAAGTTTGCTCCGTTCGTGCGTCAATGACTCTAATTGGACTTAGTTTGGGCGTTACATTCCGAAGTCTATAACTAGTGACTTGTTCTCGACCGGACCTCGTAATTTGAACCAATATCTTCTATAACAATTGTTTTAACACATTTGAGGTGTTGGAAAAAGATTCAGGACTGTTAAACAAGTTTGCCCCATCCGTGCGTCAATGACTGTAATTGGACTCAGTTTGTGCGTTACATTCCTAAGCCTATAACTAGTGACTTGTTCTCAACCGGACCTCGTAATTTGACTCAATATCTTCTATTGCAATTGTTTAAACACATTTTTAGTTTTGGAACAAGATTCGGGACAGTCGAAACAAGTTTGCTCCATTCGTGTGTCAATGACTCTAGCTGCACTGAGTTTGTGCGTTACATTCCGAAGTCTATAACTAGTGACTTGTTCTCGACCGGACCTCGTAATTTGACCCAATATCTTCTATAACAATTGTTTTAACACATTTGAAGTGTTGGAACAAGATTCAGGACTGTTAAACAAGTTTGCCCCATCCGTGCGTCAATGACTCTAATTGGACTCAGTTTGTGCGTTACATTCCGAAGCTTATAACAAGTGACTTTTTTGCAACCGGACCTGGTAATTTGACTCAATCTCTTCCATTACAATTGTCTAAACACATTTGAAGTCTTGGAAAAAGATTCGGGATGGTCGAAACAAGTTTGCTCCATCCGTGCGTCAATGTCTCTAATTGGACTCAGTTTCTGAGTTACATTCCTAAGCCTATAACTAGTGACTTGTTCTCAACCGGATATCGTAATTTGACTCTATATCTTCTATTACAATTGTTTAAACACATTTGAAGTGTTGGAACAAGATTCGGGACAGTCGAAACAAGTTTGCTCCATTCGTGCGTCAATGACTCTAATTGGACTTAGTTTGTGCGTTACATTCCGAAGCCTGTAACTAGTGACTTGTTCTCAACCGGACCTCGTAATTTGACTCAATATCTTCTATTACAATTGTTTTAAGACATTTGAACTGTTGGAACAAGATTCGGGACTGTCGAAACAAGATTGCCCCATCCGTGCGTCAATGACTCAAATTGGACTCAGTTTGTGCGTTACATTCCTAAGCTTATAACAAGTGATTTTTTCACAACCAAACCTGGTAATTTGACTCAATCTCTTCTATTACAATTGTTTAAACACATTTGAAGTCTTGGAACAAGATTCGGGACGGTCGAAACAAGTTTGCTCCATCCGTGCGTCAATGTCTCTAATTGGACTCAGTTTGTGTGTTACATTCCTAAGCCTATAACTAGTGACCTGTTCTCAACCGGACCTCGTAATTTGACTCTATAACTTCTATTACAATTGTTTAAACATATTTGAAGTTTTGGAACAAGATTCGGGACAGTCGAAACAAGCTTGCTCCATTCGTGTGTCAATGACTCTAGTTGGACTTAGTTTGTGCGTTACATTCCGAAGTCTATAACTAGTGACTTGTTCCCGACCGGACCTCGTAATTTGACCCAATATCTTCTATAACAATTGTTTTAACACATTTGAAGTGTTGGAACAAGATTCAGGACTGTTAAACAAGTTTGCCCCATCCGTGCGTCAATGACTCTAATTGGACTCAGTTTGTGCGTTACATTCCGAAGCTTATAACAAGTGACTTTTTCGCAACCGGACCCGGTAATTTGACTCAATCTCTTACATTACAATTGTCTAAACACATTTGAAGTCTTGGAAAAAGATTCGGGATGGTCGAAACAAGTTTGCTCCATCCGTGCGTCAATGTCTCTAATTGGATTCAGTTTGTGTGTCCCATTCCTAAGCCTATAACTAGTGACTTGTTCTCAACCCGACCTCGTAATTTGACTCGATATCTTCTATTACAATTGTTTAAACACATTTGAAGTGTAGGAACAAGATTCGGGACTGTCGTAACAAGTTTGCCCCATCCGTGCGTCAATGACTCAAATTGGACTCAGTTTGTGCGTTACATTCCTAAGCTTATAACAAGTGATTTTTTCACAACCGAACCTGGTAATTTGACTCAATCTCTTCTACTACAATTGTTTAAACACATTTGAAGTCTTGGAACAAGATTCGGGACGGTCGAAACAAGTTTGCTCCATCCGTGCGTCAATGTCTCTAATTGCACTCAGTTTGTGTGTTACATTCCTAAGCCTATAACTAGTGACTTGTTCTCAACCGGATCTCGTAATTTGACTCTATATCTTCTATTACAATTGTTTAAACACATTTGAAGTGTTGGAACAAAATTCGGGATAGTCGAAACAAGTTTGCTCCATTCGTGCGTCAATGACTCTAATTGGACTTAGTTTGGGCGTTACATTCCTAAGTCTATAACTAGTGACTGGTTCTCGACCGGACCTCGTAATTTGACCCAATATCTTCTATAACAATTGTTTTAACACATTTGAAGTGTTGGAACAAGATTCAGGACTGTTAAACAAGTTTGCCCCATCCGTGCGTCAATGACTCTAATTGGACTCAGTTTGTGCGTTACATTCCTAAGCTTATAACAAGTGACTGTTTCGCAACCAGACTACGTAATTTGAGTCAATCTCTTCCTTTACAATTGTTTAAACACATTTGAAGTGTGGGAACAAGATTTGGGACAGTCGAAACAAGTTTGCTCCATTCGTGCGTCAATGACTCTAATTGGACTCAGTTTGTGCGTTACATTCCTAAGCTTATAACAAGTGACTTTTTCGCAACCGGACTACGTAATTTGACTCAATCTCTTCCATTACAATTGTTTAAACACATTTGAAGTGTTGGAACAAGATTGGGGACAGTCGAAACAAGTTTGCTCCATTCGTGTGTCAATGACTCTAGTTGGACTTAGTTTGTGCGTTACATTCCGAAGTCTATAACTAGTGACTTGTTCTCGACCGGACCTCGTAATTTGACCCAATATCTTCTATAACAATTGTTTTAACACATTTGAAGTGTTGGAACAAGATTCAGGACTGTTAAACAAGTTTGCCCCATCCGTGCGTCAATGACTCTAATTGGACTCAGTTTGTGCGTTACATTCCGAAGCTTATAACAAGTGACTTTTTCACAACCGGACCCGGTAATTTGACTCAATCTCTTCCATTACAATTGTCTAAACACATTTGAAGTCTTGGAAAAAGATTCGGGATGGTCGAAACAAGTTTGCTCCATCCTTGCGTCAATGTCTCTAATTGCACTCAGTTTGTGTGTTACATTCCTAAGCCTATAACTAGTGACTTGTTCTCAACCAGATCTCGTAATTTGACTCTATATCTTCTATTACAATTGTTTAAACACATTTGAAGTGTTGGAACAAGATTCGGGACAGTCGAAACAAGTTTGCTCCATTCGTGCGTCAGTGACTCTAATTGGACTTAGTTTGGGCGTTACATTCCGAAGTCTATAACTAGTGACTTGTTCTCAACCCGATCTCGTAATTTGACTCTATATCTTCTATTACAATTGTTTAAACACATTTGAAGTGTAGGAACAAGATTCATGACTGTCGTAACAAGTTTGCCCCATCCGTGCGTCAATGACTCAAATTGGACTCAGTTTGTGCGTTACATTCCTAAGCTTATAACAAGTGATTTTTTCACAACCGAACCGGGTAATTTGACTCAATCTCTTCTATTACAATTGTTTAAACACATTTGAAGTCTTGGACCAATATTCGGGACGGTCGAAACAAGTTTGCTCCATCCGTGCGTCAATGTCTCTAATTGGACTCAGTTTCTGTGTTGCATTCCTAAGCCTATAACTAGTGACTTGTTCTCAACCGGATCTCGTAATTTGACTCTATATCTTCTATTACAATTGTTTAAACACATTTGAAGTGTTGGAACAAGATTCGGGACAGTCGAAACAAGTTTGCTCCATTCGTGCGTCAATGACTCTAATTGGACTTAGTTTGTGCGTTACATTCCGAAGCCTGTAACTAGTGACTTGTTCTCAACCGGACCACGTAATTTGACTCAATATCTTCTATTACAATTGTTTTAAGACATTTGAACTTTTGGAACAAGATTCGGGACTGTCGAAACAAGTTTGCCCCATCCGTGCGTCAATGACTCAAATTGGACTCAGTTTGTGCGTTACATTCCTAAGCTTATAACAAGGGATTTTTTCACAACCGAACCTGGTAATTTGACTCAATCTCTTCTATTACAATTTTTTAAACACATTTGAAGTCTTGGAACAAGATTCGGGATGGTCGAAACAAGTTTGCTCCATCCGTGCGTCAATGTCTCTAATTGGACTCAGTTTGTGTGTTACATTCCTAAGCCTATAACTAGTGACCTGTTCTCAACCGGACCTCGTAATTTGACTCTATATCTTCTATTACAATTGTTTAAACATATTTGAAGTTTTGGAACAAGATTCGAGCTAGTCGAAACAAGCTTGCTCCATTCGTGTGTCAATGACTCTAGTTGGACTTAGTTTGTGCGCTACATTCCGAAGTCTATAACTAGTGACTTGTTCCCGACCGGACCTCGTAATTTGACCCAATATCTTCTATAACAATTGTTTTAACACATTTGAAGTGTTGGAACAAGATTCAGGACTGTTAAACAAGTTTGCCCCATCCGTGCGTCAATGACTCTAATTGGACTCCGTTTGTGCGTTACATTCCGAAGCTTATAACAAGTGACTTTTTCGGAACCGGACCCGGTAATTTGACTCAATCTCTTCCATTACAATTGTCTAAACACATTTGAAGTCTTGGAAAAAGATTCGGGATGGTCGAAACAAGTTTGCTCCATCCGTGCGTCAATGTCTCTAATTGGATTCAGTTTGTGTGTCCCATTCCTAAGCCTATAACTAGTGACTTGTTCTCAACCCGACCTCGTAATTTGACTCGATATCTTCTATTACAATTGTTTAAACACATTTGAAGTGTAGGAACAAGATTCGGGACTGTCGTAACAAGTTTGCCCCATCCGTGCGTCAATGACTCAAATTGGACTCAGTTTGTGCGTTACATTCCTAAGCTTATAACAAGTGATTTTTTCACAACCGAACCTGGTAATTTGACTCAATCTCTTCTACTACAATTGTTTAAACACATTTGAAGTCTTGGAACAAGATTCGGGACGGTCGAAACAAGTTTGCTCCATCCGTGCGTCAATGTCTCTAATTGCACTTAGTTTGTGTGTTACATTCCTAAGCCTATAACTAGTGACTTGTTCTCAACCGGATCTCGTAATTTGACTCTATATCTTCTATTACAATTGTTTAAACACATTTGAAGTGTTGGAACAAGATTCGGGATAGTCGAAACAAGTTTGCTCCATTCGTGCTTCAATGACTCTAATTGGACTTAGTTTGGGCGTTACATTCCTAAGTCTATAACTAGTGACTCGTTCTCGACCGGACCTCGTAATTTGACCCAATATCTTCTATAACAATTGTTTTAACACATTTGAAGTGTTGGAACAAGATTCAGGACTGTTAAACAAGTTTGCCCCATCCGTGCGTCAATGACTCTAATTGGACTCGGTTTGTGCGTTACATTCCTAAGCTTATAACAAGTGACTTTTTCGCAACCGGACTACGTAATTTGACTCAATCTCTTCCTTTACAATTGTTTAAACACATTTGAAGTGTTGGAACAAGATTTGGGACAGTCGAAACAAGTTTGCTCCATTCGTGCGTCAATGACTCTAATTGGAGTCAGTTTGTGCGTTACATTCCTAAGCTTATAACAAGTGACTTTTTCGCAACCGGACTACGTAATTTGACTCAATCTCTTCCATTATAATTGTTTAAACACATTTGAAGTGTTGGAACAAGATTCGGGACAGCCGAAACAAGTTTACTCCATTCGTGTGTCAATGACTCTAATTGGACTTAGTTTGGGCGTTACATTCCGAAGTCTATAACTAGTGACTTCTTCTCGACCGGATCTCGTAATTTGACTCTATATCTTCTATTACAATTTTTTAAACACATTTGAAGTGTTGGAACAAGATTCGGGACAGTCGAAACAAGTTTGCTCCGTTCGTGCGTCAATGACTCTAATTGGACTTAGTTTGGGCGTTACATTCCGAAGTCTATAACTACTGACTTGTTCTCGACCGGACCTCGTAATTTGACCCAATATCTTCTATAACAATTGTTTTAACACATTTGAGGTGTTGGAAAAAGATTCAGGACTGTTAAACAAGTTTGCCCCATCCGTGCGTCAATGACTCTAATTGGACTCAGTTTGTGCGTTACATTCCTAAGCCTATAACTAGTGACTTGTTCTCAACCGGACCTCGTAATTTCACTCAATATCTTCTATTGCAATTGTTTAAACACATTTTTAGTTTTGGAACAAGATTCGGGACAGTCGAAACAAGTTTGCTCCATTCGTGTGTCAATGACTCTAGCTGCACTGAGTTTGTGCGTTACATTCCGAAGTCTATAACTAGTGACTTGTTCTCGACCGGACCTCGTAATTTGACCCAATATCTTCTATAACAATTGTTTTAACACATTTGAAGTGTTGGAACAAGATTCAGGACTGTTAAACAAGTTTGCCCCATCCGTGCGTCAATGACTCTAATTGGACTCAGTTTGTGCGTTACATTCCGAAGCTTATAACAAGTGACTTTTTTGCAACCGGACCTGGTAATTTGACTCAATCTCTTCCATTACAATTGTCTAAACACATTTGAAGTCTTGGAAAAAGATTCGGGATGATCGAAACAAGTTTGCTCCATCCGTGCGTCAATGTCTCAAATTGGATTCAGTTTGTGTGTCCCATTCCTAAGCCTATAACTAGTGACTTGTTCTCAACCCGACCTCGTAATTTGACTTGATATCTTCTATTACAATTGTTTAAACACATTTGAAGTGTAGGAACAAGATTCATGACTGTCGTAACAAGTTTGCCCCATCCGTGCGTCAATGACTCAAATTGGACTCAGTTTGTGCGTTACATTCCTAAGCTTATAACAAGTGATTTTTTCACAACCGAACCTGGTAATTTGACTCAATCTCTTCTACTACAATTGTTTAAACACATTTGAAGTCTTGGAACAAGATTCGGGACGGTCGAAACAAGTTTGCTCCATCCGTGCGTCAATGTCTCTAATTGCACTTAGTTTGTGTGTTACATTCCTAAGCCTATAACTAGTGACTTGTTCTCAACCGGATCTCATAATTTGACTCTATATCTTCTATTACAATTGTTTAAACACATTTGAAGTGTTGGAACAAGATTCGGGATAGTCGAAACAAGTTTGCTCCATTCGTGCGTCAATGACTCTAATTGGACTTAGTTTGGGCGTTACATTCCTAAGTCTATAACTAGTGACTCGTTCTCGACCGGACCTCGTAATTTGACCCAATATCTTCTATAACAATTGTTTTAACACATTTGAAGTGTTGGAACAAGATTCAGGATTGTTAAACAAGTTTGCCCCATCCGTGCGTCAATGACTCTAATTGGACTCGGTTTGTGCGTTACATTCCTAAGCTTATAACAAGTGACTTTTTCGCAACCGGACTACGTAATTTGACTCAATCTCTTCCTTTACAATTGTTTAAACACATTTGAAGTGTTGGAACAAGATTTGGGACAGTCGAAACAAGTTTGCTCCATTCGTGCGTCAATGACTCTAATTGGAGTCAGTTTGTGCGTTACATTCCTAAGCTTATAACAAGTGACTTTTTCGCAACCGGACTACGTAATTTGACTCAATCTCTTCCATTATAATTGTTTAAACACATTTGAAGTGTTGGAACAAGATTCGGGACAGCCGAAACAAGTTTACTCCATTCGTGTGTCAGTGACTCTAATTGGACTTAGTTTGGGCGTTACATTCCGAAGTCTATAACTAGTGACTTCTTCTCGACCGGATCTCGTAATTTGACTCTATATCTTCTATTACAATTTTTTAAACACATTTGAAGTGTTGGAACAAGATTCGGGACAGTCGAAACAAGTTTGCTCCGTTCGTGCGTCAATGACTCTAATTGGACTTAGTTTGGGCGTTACATTCCGAAGTCTATAACTACTGACTTGTTCTCGACCGGACCTCGTAATTTGACCCAATATCTTCTATAACAATTGTTTTAACACATTTGAGGTGTAGGAAAAAGATTCAGGACTGTTAAACAAGTTTGCCCCATCCGTGCGTCAATGACTCTAATTGGACTCAGTTTGTGCGTTACATTCCTAAGCCTATAACTAGTGACTTGATCTCAACCGGACCTCGTAATTTCACTCAATATCTTCTATTGCAATTGTTTAAACACATTTTTAGTTTTGGAACAAGATTCGGGACAGTCGAAACAAGTTTGCTCCATTCGTGTGTCAATGACTCTAGCTGCACTGAGTTTGTGCGTTACATTCCGAAGTCTATAACTAGTGACTTGTTCTCGACCGGACCTCGTAATTTGACCCAATATCTTCTATAACAATTGTTTTAACACATTTGAAGTGTTGGAACAAGATTCAGGACTGTTAAACAAGTTTGCCCCATCCGTGCGTCAATGACTCTAATTGGACTCAGTTTGTGCGTTACATTCCGAAGCTTATAACAAGTGACTTTTTTGCAACCGGACCTGGTAATTTGACTCAATCTCTTCCATTACAATTGTCTAAACACATTTGAAGTCTTGGAAAAAGATTCGGGATGGTCAAAACAAGTTTGCTCCATCCGTGCGTCAATGTCTCTAATTGGATTCAGTTTGTGTGTCCCATTCCTAAGCCTATAACTAGTGACTTGTTCTCAACCCGACCTCGTAATTTGACTTGATATCTTCTATTACAATTGTTTAAACACATTTGAAGTGTAGGAACAAGATTCATGACTGTCGTAACAAGTTTGCCCCATCCGTGCGTCAATGACTCAAATTGGACTCAGTTTGTGCGTTACATTCCTAAGCTTATAACAAGTGATTTTTTCACAACCGAACCTGGTAATTTGACTCAATCTCTTCTATTACAATTGTTTAAACACATTTGAAGACTTGGAACAAGATTCGGGACGGTCGAAACAAGTTTGCTCCATCCGTGCGTCAATGTCTCTAATTGGAATCAGTTTCTGTGTTACATTCCTAAGCCTATAACTAGTGACTTGTTCTCAACCGGATCTCGTAATTTGACTCTATATCTTTTATTACAATTGTTTAAACACATTTGAAGTGTTGGAACAAGATTCGGGACAGTCGAAACAATTTGCTCCATTCGTGCGTCAATGACTCTAATTGGACTTAGTTTGTGCGTTACATTCCGAAGCCTGTAACTAGGGACTTGTTCTCAACCGGACCTCGTAATTTGACTCATTATCTTCTATTACAATTGTTTTAAGACATTTGAACTGTTGGAACATGATTCCGGACTATCGAAACAAGTTTGCCCCATCCGTGCGTCAATGACTCAAATTGGACTCAGTTTGTGCGTTACATTCCTAAGCTTATAACAAGTGATTTTTTCACAACCGAACCTGGTAATTTGACTCAATCTCTTCTATTACAATTGTTTAAACACATTTGAAGACTTGGAACAAGATTCGGGACGGTCGAAACAAGTTTGCTCCATCCGTGCGTCAATGTCTCTAATTGGACTCAGTTTCTGTGTTACATTCCTAAGCCTATAACTAGTGACTTGTTCTCAACCGGATCTCGTAATTTGACTCTATATCTTTTATTACAATTGTTTAAACACATTTGAAGTCTTGGAACAAGATTCGGGACGGTCGAAACAAGTTTGCTCCATCCGTGCGTCAATGTCTCTAATTGCACTTAGTTTGTGTGTTACATTCCTAAGCCTATAACTAGTGACTTGTTCTCAACCGGATCTCGTAATTTGACTCTATATCTTCTATTACAATTGTTTAAACACATTTGAAGTGTTGGAACAAGATTCGGGATAGTCGAAACAAGTTTGCTCCATTCGTGCGTCAATGACTCTAATTGGACTTAGTTTGGGCGTTACATTCCTAAGTCTATAACTAGTGACTCGTTCTCGACCGGACCTCGTAATTTGACCCAATATCTTCTATAACAATTGTTTTAACACATTTGAAGTGTTGGAACAAGATTCAGGACTGTTAAACAAGTTTGCCCCATCCGTGCGTCAATGACTCTAATTGGACTCGGTTTGTGCGTTACATTCCTAAGCTTATAACAAGTGACTTTTTCGCAACCGGACTACGTAATTTGACTCAATCTCTTCCTTTACAATTGTTTAAACACATTTGAAGTGTTGGAACAAGATTTGGGACAGTCGAAACAAGTTTGCTCCATTCGTGCGTCAATGACTCTAATTGGAGTCAGTTTGTGCGTTACATTCCTAAGCTTATAACAAGTGACTTTTTCGCAACCGGACTACGTAATTTGACTCAATCTCTTCCATTATAATTGTTTAAACACATTTGAAGTGTTGGAACAAGATTCGGGACAGCCGAAACAAGTTTACTCCATTCGTGTGTCACTGACTCTAATTGGACTTAGTTTGGGCGTTACATTCCGAAGTCTATAACTAGTGACTTCTTCTCGACCGGATCTCGTAATTTGACTCTATATCTTCTATTACAATTTTTTAAACACATTTGAAGTGTTGGAACAAGATTCGGGACAGTCGAAACAAGTTTGCTCCGTTCGTGCGTCAATGACTCTAATTGGACTTAGTTTGGGCGTTACATTCCGAAGTCTATAACTACTGACTTGTTCTCGACCGGACCTCGTAATTTGACCCAATATCTTCTATAACAATTGTTTTAACACATTTGAGGTGTTGGAAAAAGATTCAGGACTGTTAAACAAGTTTGCCCCATCCGTGCGTCAATGACTCTAATTGGACTCAGTTTGTGCGTTACATTCCTAAGCCTATAACTAGTGACTTGTTCTCAACCGGACCTCGTAATTTCACTCAATATCTTCTATTGCAATTGTTTAAACACATTTTTAGTTTTGGAACAAGATTCGGGACAGTCGAAACAAGTTTGCTCCATTCGTGTGTCAATGACTCTAGCTGCACTGAGTTTGTGCGTTACATTCCGAAGTCTATAACTAGTGACTTGTTCTCGACCGGACCTCGTAATTTGACCCAATATCTTCTATAACAATTGTTTTAACACATTTGAAGTGTTGGAACAAGATTCAGGACTGTTAAACAAGTTTGCCCCATCCGTGCGTCAATGACTCTAATTGGACTCAGTTTGTGCGTTACATTCCGAAGCTTATAACAAGTGACTTTTTTGCAACCGGACCTGGTAATTTGACTCAATCTCTTCCATTACAATTGTCTAAACACATTTGAAGTCTTGGAAAAAGATTCGGGATGGTCGAAACAAGTTTGCTCCATCCGTGCGTCAATGTCTCAAATTGGATTCAGTTTGTGTGTCCCATTCCTAAGCCTATAACTAGTGACTTGTTCTCAACCCGACCTCGTAATTTGACTTGATATCTTCTATTACAATTGTTTAAACACATTTGAAGTGTAGGAACAAGATTCATGACTGTCGTAACAAGTTTGCCCCATCCGTGCGTCAATGACTCAAATTGGACTCAGTTTGTGCGTTACATTCCTAAGCTTATAACAAGTGATTTTTTCACAACCGAACCTGGTAATTTGACTCAATCTCTTCTACTACAATTGTTTAAACACATTTGAAGTCTTGGAACAAGATTCGGGACGGTCGAAACAAGTTTGCTCCATCCGTGCGTCAATGTCTCTAATTGCACTTAGTTTGTGTGTTACATTCCTAAGCCTATAACTAGTGACTTGTTCTCAACCGGATCTCGTAATTTGACTCTATATCTTCTATTACAATTGTTTAAACACATTTGAAGTGTTGGAACAAGATTCGGGATAGTCGAAACAAGTTTGCTCCATTCGTGCGTCAATGACTCTAATTGGACTTAGTTTGGGCGTTACATTCCTAAGTCTATAACTAGTGACTCGTTCTCGACCGGACCTCGTAATTTGACCCAATATCTTCTATAACAATTGTTTTAACACATTTGAAGTGTTGGAACAAGATTCAGGACTGTTAAACAAGTTTGCCCCATCCGTGCGTCAATGACTCTAATTGGACTCGGTTTGTGCGTTACATTCCTAAGCTTATAACAAGTGACTTTTTCGCAACCGGACTACGTAATTTGACTCAATCTCTTCCTTTACAATTGTTTAAACACATTTGAAGTGTTGGAACAAGATTTGGGACAGTCGAAACAAGTTTGCTCCATTCGTGCGTCAATGACTCTAATTGGAGTCAGTTTGTGCGTTACATTCCTAAGCTTATAACAAGTGACTTTTTCGCAACCGGACTACGTAATTTGACTCAATCTCTTCCATTATAATTGTTTAAACACATTTGAAGTGTTGGAACAAGATTCGGGACAGCCGAAACAAGTTTACTCCATTCGTGTGTCAGTGACTCTAATTGGACTTAGTTTGGGCGTTACATTCCGAAGTCTATAACTAGTGACTTCTTCTCGACCGGATCTCGTAATTTGACTCTATATCTTCTATTACAATTTTTTAAACACATTTGAAGTGTTGGAACAAGATTCGGGACAGTCGAAACAAGTTTGCTCCGTTCGTGCGTCAATGACTCTAATTGGACTTAGTTTGGGCGTTACATTCCGAAGTCTATAACTACTGACTTGTTCTCGACCGGACCTCGTAATTTGACCCAATATCTTCTATAACAATTGTTTTAACACATTTGAGGTGTTGGAAAAAGATTCAGGACTGTTAAACAAGTTTGCCCCATCCGTGCGTCAATGACTCTAATTGGACTCAGTTTGTGCGTTACATTCCTAAGCCTATAACTAGTGACTTGATCTCAACCGGACCTCGTAATTTCACTCAATATCTTCTATTGCAATTGTTTAAACACATTTTTAGTTTTGGAACAAGATTCGGGACAGTCGAAACAAGTTTGCTCCATTCGTGTGTCAATGACTCTAGCTGCACTGAGTTTGTGCGTTACATTCCGAAGTCTATAACTAGTGACTTGTTCTCGACCGGACCTCGTAATTTGACCCAATATCTTCTATAACAATTGTTTTAACACATTTGAAGTGTTGGAACAAGATTCAGGACTGTTAAACAAGTTTGCCCCATCCGTGCGTCAATGACTCTAATTGGACTCAGTTTGTGCGTTACATTCCGAAGCTTATAACAAGTGACTTTTTTGCAACCGGACCTGGTAATTTGACTCAATCTCTTCCATTACAATTGTCTAAACACATTTGAAGTCTTGGAAAAAGATTCGGGATGGTCGAAACAAGTTTGCTCCATCCGTGCGTCAATGTCTCTAATTGGATTCAGTTTGTGTGTCCCATTCCTAAGCCTATAACTAGTGACTTGTTCTCAACCCGACCTCGTAATTTGACTTGATATCTTCTATTACAATTGTTTAAACACATTTGAAGTGTAGGAACAAGATTCATGACTGTCGTAACAAGTTTGCCCCATCCGTGCGTCAATGACTCAAATTGGACTCAGTTTGTGCGTTACATTCCTAAGCTTATAACAAGTGATTTTTTCACAACCGAACCTGGTAATTTGACTCAATCTCTTCTATTACAATTGTTTAAACACATTTGAAGACTTAGAACAAGATTCGGGACGGTCGAAACAAGTTTGCTCCATCCGTGCGTCAATGTCTCTAATTGGACTCAGTTTCTGTGTTACATTCCTAAGCCTATAACTAGTGACTTGTTCTCAACCGGATCTCGTAATTTGACTCTATATCTTTTATTACAATTGTTTAAACACATTTGAAGTGTTGGAACAAGATTCGGGACAGTCGAAACAATTTGCTCCATTCGTGCGTCAATGACTCTAATTGGACTTAGTTTGTGCGTTACATTCCGAAGCCTGTAACTAGTGACTTGTTCTCAACCGGACCTCGTAATTTGACTCATTATCTTCTATTACAATTGTTTTAAGACATTTGAACTGTTGGAACATGATTCCGGACTATCGAAACAAGTTTGCCCCATCCGTGCGTCAATGACTCTAATTGGACTCGGTTTGTGCGTTACATTCCGAAGCTTATAACAAGTGACTTTTTCGCAACCGGACCCGGTAATTTGACTCAATCTCTTCCATTACAATTGTCTAAACACATTTGAAGTCTTGGAAAATGATTCGGGATGGTCGAAACAAGTTTGCTCCATCCGTGCGTCAATGTCTCAAATTGGATTCAGTTTGTGTGTCCCATTCCTAAGCCTATAACTAGTGACTTGTTCTCAACCCGACCTCGTAATTTGACTCGATATCTTCTATTACAATTGTTTAAACACATTTGAAGACTAGGAACAAGATTCGGGACTGTCGTAACAAGTTTGCCCCATCCGTGCGTCAATGACTCAAATTGGACTCAGTTTGTGCGTTACATTCCTAAGCTTATAACAAGTGATTTTTTCACAACTGAACCTGGTAATTTGACTCAATCTCTTCTACTACAATTGTTTAAACACATTTGAAGTCTTGGAACAAGATTCGGGACGGTCGAAACAAGTTTGCTCCATTCGTGCGTCAATGACTCTAATTGGACTCAGTTTGTGCGTTACATTCCTAAGCTTATAACAAGTGACTTTTTCGCAACCGGACTACGTAATTTGACTCAATCTCTTCCATTACAATTGTTTAAAAATATTTGAAGTTTTGGAACAAGATTCGGGACAGTCGAAACAAGCTTGCTCCATTCGTGTGTCAATGACTCTAGTTGGACTTAGTTTGTGCGTTACATTCCGAAGTCTATAACTAGTGACTTGTTCCCGACCGGACCTCGTAATTTGACCCAATATCTTCTATAACAATTGTTTTAACACATTTGAAGTGTTGGAACAAGATTCAGGAATGTTAAACAAGTTTGCCCCATCCGTGCGTCAATGACTCTAATTGGACTCAGTTTGTGCGTTACATTCCGAAGCTTATAACAAGTGACTTTTTCACAATCGGACCCGGTAATTTGACTCAATCTCTTCCATTACAATTGTCTAAACACATTTGAAGTCTTGGAAAAAGATTCGGGATGGTCGAAACAAGTTTGCTCCATCCTTGCGTCAATGTCTCTAATTGCACTCAGTTTGTGTGTTACATTCCTAAGCCTATAACTAGTGACTTGTTCTCAACCGGATCTCGTAATTTGACTCTATATCTTCCATTACAATTGTTTAAACACATTTGAAGTGTTGGACCAAGATTCGGGACAGTCGAAACAAGTTTGCTCCATTCGTGTGTCAATGACTCTAGTTGGACTTAGTTTGTGCGTTACATTCCGAAGTCTATAACTAGTGACTTGTTCTCGACCGGACCCCGTAATTTGACCCAATATCTTCTATAACAATTGTTTTAACACATTTGAAGTGTTGGAACAAGATTCAGGACTGCTAAACAAGTTTGCCCCATCCGTGCGTCAATGACTCTAATTGGACTCAGTTTGTGCGTTACATTCCGAAGCTTATAACAAGTGACTTTTTCACAACCGGACCCGGTAATTTGACTCAATCTCTTCCATTACAATTGTCTAAACACATTTGAAGTTTTGGAAAAAGATTCGGGATGGTCGAAACAAGTTTGCTCCATCCTTGCGTCAATGTCTCTAATTGCACTCAGTTTGTGTGTTACATTCCTAAGCCTATAACTAGTGACTTGTTCTCAACCGGATCTCGTAATTTCACTCTATATCTTCTATTACAATTGTTTAAACACATTTGAAGTGTTGGAACAAGATTCGGGACAGTCGAAACAAGTTTGCTCCATTCGTGCGTCAGTGACTCTAATTGGACTTAGTTTGGGCGTTACATTCCGAAGTCTATAACTAGTGACTTATTCTCGACCGGACCTCGTAATTTGACCCAATATCTTCTATAACAATTGTTTTAAGACATTTGAGGTGTTGGAAAAAGATTCAGGACTGTTAAACAAGTTTGCCCCATCCGTTCGTCAATGACTCTAATTGGACTCGGTTTGTGCGTTACATTCGGAACCTTATAACAAGTGACTTTTTCGCAACCGGACCTGGTAATTTGACTCAATCTCCTCCATTACAATTGTTTAAACACATTTGAAGTCTTGGAACAAGATTCCGAACAGTCGAAACAAGTTTGCTCCATCCGTGCGTCAATGTCTCTAATTGGACTCAGTTTGTGTGTTACATTCCTAAGCTTATAACAAGTGACTTTTTCGCAACCGGACTACGTAATTTGACTCAATCTCTTCCATTACAATTGTTTAAACATATTTGAAGTTTTGGAACAAGATTCGGGACAGTCGAAACAAGCTTGCTCCATTCGTGTGTCAATGACTCTAGTTGGACTTAGTTTGTGCGTTACATTCCGAAGTCTATAACTAGTGACTTGTTCCCGACCGGACCTCGTAATTTGACCCAATATCTTCTATAACAATTGTTTTAACACATTTGAAGTGTTGGAACAAGATTCAGGAATGTTAAACAAGTTTGCCCCATCCGTGCGTCAATGACTCTAATTGGACTCAGTTTGTGCGTTACATTCCGAAGCTAATAACAAGTGACTTTTTCACAACCGGACCCGGTAATTTGACTCAATCTCTTCCATTACAATTGTCTAAACACATTTGAAGTCTTGGAAAAAGATTCGGGATGGTCGAAACAAGTTTGCTCCATCCTTGCGTCAATGTCTCTAATTGCACTCAGTTTGTGTGTTATATTCCTAAGCCTATAACTAGTGACTTGTTCTCAACCGGATCTCGTAATTTGACTCTATATCTTCCATTACAATTGTTTAAACACATTTGAAGTGTTGGAACAAGATTCGGGACAGTCGAAACAAGTTTGCTCCATTCGTGTGTCAATGACTCTAGTTGGACTTAGTTTGTGCGTTACATTCCGAAGTCTATAACTAGTGACTTGTTCTCGACCGGACCTTGTAATTTGACCCAATATCTTCTATAACAATTGTTTTAACACATTTGAAGTGTTGGAACAAGATTCAGGACTGTTAAACAAGTTTGCCCCATCCGTGCGTCAATGACTCTAATTGGACTCAGTTTGTGCGTTACATTCCGAAGCTTATAACAAGTGACTTTTTCACAACCGGACCCGGTAATTTGACTCAATCTCTTCCATTACCATTGTCTAAACACATTTGAAGTTTTGGAAAAAGATTCGGGATGGTCGAAACAAGTTTGCTCCATCCTTGCGTCAATGTCTCTAATTGCACTCAGTTTGTGTGTTACATTCCTAAGCCTATAACTAGTGACTTGTTCTCAACCGGATCTCGTAATTTGACTCTATATCTTCTATTACAATTGTTTAAACACATTTGAAGTGTTGGAACAAGATTCGGGACAGTCGAAACAAGTTTGCTCCATTCGTGCGTCAGTGACTCTAATTGGACTTAGTTTGGGCGTTACATTCCGAAGTCTATAACTAGTGACTTATTCTCGACCGGACCTCGTAATTTGACCCAATATCTTCTATAACAATTGTTTTAAGACATTTGAGGTGTTGGAAAAAGATTCAGGACTGTTAAACAAGTTTGCCCCATCCGTTCGTCAATGACTCTAATTGGACTCGGTTTGTGCGTTACATTCGGAACCTTATAACAAGTGACTTTTTCGCAACCGGACCTGGTAATTTGACTCAATCTCCTCCATTACAATTGTTTAAACACATTTGAAGTCTTGGAACAAGATTCCGAACAGTCGAAACAAGTTTGCTCCATCCGTGCGTCAATGTCTCTAATTGGACTCAGTTTGTGTGTTACATTCCTAAGCCTATAACTAGTTACTTGGTCTCAACCGGACCTCGTAATTTGACTCTATATCTTCTATTGCAATTGTTTAAACACATTTGAAGTTTTGGAACAAGCTTCGGGACAGTCGAAACAAGTTTGCTCCATTCGTGCGTCAATGACTCTAATTGGACTCAGTTTGTGCGTTACATTCTGAAGCCTGTAACTATTGACTTGTTCTCAACCGAACCTCGTAATTTGACCCAATATCTTCTATAACAATTGTTTTAACACATTTGAAGTGTTGGAACAAGATTCAGGACTGTTAAACAAGTTTGCCCCATCCGTGCGTCAATGACTCTAATTGGACTCAGTTTGTGCGTTACATTCCGAAGCTTATAACAAGTGACTTTTTCGCAACCGGACCCGGTAATTTGACTCAATCTCTTCCATTACAATTGTCTAAACACATTTGAAGTCTTGGAAAAAGATTCGGGATGGTCGAAACAAGTTTGCTCCATCCGTGCGTCAATGTCTCTAATTGCACTCAGTTTGTGTGTTACATTCCTAAGCCTATAACTAGTGACTTGTTCTCAACCGGATCTCGTAATTTGACTCTATATCTTCTATTACAATTGTTTAAACACATTTGAAGTGTTGGAACAAGATTCGGGACAGTCAAAACAAGTTTGCTACATTCGTGCGTCAATGACTCTAATTGGACTTAGTTTGTGCGTTACATTCCGAAGCCTGTAACTAGTGACTTGTTCTCAACTGGACCTCGTAATTTGACTCAATATCTTCTATTACAATTTTTTTAAGACATTTGAACTGTTGGAACAAGATTCGGGACTGTCGAAACAAGTTTGCCCCATCCGTGCGTCAATGACTCAAATTGGACTCAGTTTGTGCGTTACATTCCTAAGCTTATAACAAGTGACTTTTTCGCAACCGGACCCGGTAATTTGACTCAATCTCTTCCATTACAATTGTCTAAACACATTTGAAGTCTTGGAAAAAGATTCGGGATGGTCGAAACAAGTTTGCTCCATCCGTGCGTCAATGTCTCCAATTGCACTCAGTTTGTGTGTTACATTCCTAAGCCTATAACTAGTGACTTGTTCTCAACCGGATCTCGTAATTTGACTCTATATCTTCTATTACAATTGTTTAAACACATTTGAAGTGTTGGAACAAGATTCGGGACAGTCGAAACAAGTTTGCTCCATTCGTGCGTCAGTGACTCTAATTGGACTTAGTTTGGGCATTACATTCCGAAGTCTATAACTAGTGACTTGTTCTCGACCGGACCTCGTAATTTGACCCAATATCTTCTATAACAATTGTTTTAACACATTTGAGGTGTTGGAAATAGATTCAGGACTGTTAAACAAGTTTGCCCCATCCGTTCGTCAATGACTCTAATTGGACTCAGTTTGTGCGTTACATTCGGAACCTTATAACAAGTGACTTTTTCGCAACCGGACCTGGTAATTTGACTCAATCTCCTCCATTACAATTGTTTAAACACATTTGAAGTCTTGGAACAAGATTCCGGACAGTCGAAACAAGTTTGCTCCATCCGTGCGTCAATGTCTCTAATTGGACTCAGTTTGTGTGTTACATTCCTAAGCCTATAACTAGTGACTTGTTCTCAACCGGACCTCGTAATTTGACTCTATATCTTCTATTGCAATTGTTTAAACACATTTGAAGTTTTGGAACAAGATTCGGGACAGTCGAAACAAGTTTGCTCCATTCGTGCGTCAATGACTCTAATTGGACTCAGTTTGTGCGTTACATTCCGAAGCCTGTAACTATTGACTTGTTCTCAACCGAACCTCGTAATTTGACCCAATATCTTCTATAACAATTTTTTTAACACATTTGAAGTGTTGGAACAAGATTCAGGACTGTTAAACAAGTTTGCCCCATCCGTGCGTCAATGACTCTAATTGGACTCAGTTTGTGCGTTACATTCCGAAGCTTATAACAAGTGACTTTTTTGCAACCGGACCCGGTAATTTGACTCAATCTCTTCCATTACAATTGTCTAAACACATTTGAAGTCTTGGAAAAAGATTCGGGATGGTCGAAACAAGTTTGCTCCATCCGTGCGTCAATGTCTCCAATTGCACTCAGTTTGTGTGTTACATTCCTAAGCCTATAACTAGTGACTTGTTCTCAACCGGATCTCGTAATTTGACTCTATATCTTCTATTACAATTGTTTAAACACATTTGAAGTGTTGGAACAAGATTCGGGACAGTCGAAACAAGTTTGCTCCATTCGTGCGTCAGTGACTCTAATTGGACTTAGTTTGGGCGTTACATTCCGAAGTCTATAACTAGTGACTTATTCTCGACCGGACCTCGTAATTTGACCCAATATCTTCTATAACAATTGTTTTAAGACATTTGAGGTGTTGGAAAAAGATTCAGGACTGTTAAACAAGTTTGCCCCATCCGTTCGTCAATGACTCTAATTGGACTCGGTTTGTGCGTTACATTCGGAACCTTATAACAAGTGACTTTTTCGCAACCGGACCTGGTAATTTGACTCAATCTCCTCCATTACAATTGTTTAAACACATTTGAAGTCTTGGAACAAGATTCCGAACAGTCGAAACAAGTTTGCTCCATCCGTGCGTCAATGTCTCTAATTGGACTCAGTTTGTGTGTTACATTCCTAAGCCTATAACTAGTTACTTGGTCTCAACCGGACCTCGTAATTTGACTCTATATCTTCTATTGCAATTGTTTAAACACATTTGAAGTTTTGGAACAAGCTTCGGGACAGTCGAAACAAGTTTGCTCCATTCGTGCGTCAATGACTCTAATTGGACTCAGTTTGTGCGTTACATTCTGAAGCCTGTAACTATTGACTTGTTCTCAACCGAACCTCGTAATTTGACCCAATATCATCTATAACAATTGTTTTAACACATTTGAAGTGTTGGAACAAGATTCAGGACTGTTAAACAAGTTTGCCCCATCCGTGCGTCAATGACTCTAATTGGACTCAGTTTGTGCGTTACATTCCGAAGCTTATAACAAGTGACTTTTTCGCAACCGGACCCGGTAATTTGACTCAATCTCTTCCATTACAATTGTCTAAACACATTTGAAGTCTTGGAAAAAGATTCGGGATGGTCGAAACAAGTTTGCTCCATCCGTGCGTCAATGTCTCTAATTGCACTCAGTTTGTGTGTTACATTCCTAAGCCTATAACTAGTGACTTGTTCTCAACCGGATCTCGTAATTTGACTCTATATCTTCTATTACAATTGTTTAAACACATTTGAAGTGTTGGAACAAGATTCGGGACAGTCAAAACAAGTTTGCTACATTCGTGCGTCAATGACTCTAATTGGACTTAGTTTGTGCGTTACATTCCGAAGCCTGTAACTAGTGACTTGTTCTCAACTGGACCTCGTAATTTGACTCAATATCTTCTATTACAATTTTTTTAAGACATTTGAACTGTTGGAACAAGATTCGGGACTGTCGAAACAAGTTTGCCCCATCCGTGCGTCAATGACTCAAATTGGACTCAGTTTGTGCGTTACATTCCTAAGCTTATAACAAGTGACTTTTTCGCAACCGGACCCGGTAATTTGACTCAATCTCTTCCATTACAATTGTCTAAACACATTTGAAGTCTTGGAAAAAGATTCGGGATGGTCGAAACAAGTTTGCTCCATCCGTGCGTCAATGTCTCCAATTGCACTCAGTTTGTGTGTTACATTCCTAAGCCTATAACTAGTGACTTGTTCTCAACCGGATCTCGTAATTTGACTCTATATCTTCTATTACAATTGTTTAAACACATTTGAAGTGTTGGAACAAGATTCGGGACAGTCGAAACAAGTTTGCTCCATTCGTGCGTCAGTGACTCTAATTGGACTTAGTTTGGGCATTACATTCCGAAGTCTATAACTAGTGACTTGTTCTCGACCGGACCTCGTAATTTGACCCAATATCTTCTATAACAATTGTTTTAACACATTTGAGGTGTTGGAAATAGATTCAGGACTGTTAAACAAGTTTGCCCCATCCGTTCGTCAATGACTCTAATTGGACTCAGTTTGTGCGTTACATTCGGAACCTTATAACAAGTGACTTTTTCGCAACCGGACCTGGTAATTTGACTCAATCTCCTCCATTACAATTGTTTAAACACATTTGAAGTCTTGGAACAAGATTCCGGACAGTCGAAACAAGTTTGCTCCATCCGTGCGTCAATGTCTCTAATTGGACTCAGTTTGTGTGTTACATTCCTAAGCCTATAACTAGTGACTTGTTCTCAACCGGACCTCGTAATTTGACTCTATATCTTCTATTGCAATTGTTTAAACACATTTGAAGTTTTGGAACAAGATTCGGGACAGTCGAAACAAGTTTGCTCCATTCGTGCGTCAATGACTCTAATTGGACTCAGTTTGTGCGTTACATTCCGAAGCCTGTAACTATTGACTTGTTCTCAACCGAACCTCGTAATTTGACCCAATATCTTCTATAACAATTTTTTTAACACATTTGAAGTGTTGGAACAAGATTCAGGACTGTTAAACAAGTTTGCCCCATCCGTGCGTCAATGACTCTAATTGGACTCAGTTTGTGCGTTACATTCCGAAGCTTATAACAAGTGACTTTTTTGCAACCGGACCCGGTAATTTGACTCAATCTCTTCCATTACAATTGTCTAAACACATTTGAAGTCTTGGAAAAATATTCGGGATGGTCGAAACAAGTTTGCTCCATCCGTGCGTCAATGTCTTTAATTGCACTCAGTTTGTGTGTTACATTCCTAAGCCTATAACTAGTGACTTGTTCTCAACCGGATCTCGTAATTTGACTCTATATCTTCTATTACAATTGTTTAAACACATTTGAAGTGTTGGAACAAGATTTGGGACAGTCGGAACATGTTTGCTCCATTCGTGCGTCACTGACTCTAATTGGACTTAGTTTGGGCGTTACATTCCGAAGTCTATAACTAGTGACTTGTTCTCGACCGGACCTCGTAATTTGATCCAATATCTTCTATAACAATTGTTTTAACACATTTGAGGTGTTGGAAAAAGATTCAGGACTGTTAAACAAGTTTGCCCCATCCGTTCGTCAATGACTCTAATTGGACTCAGTTTGTGCGTTACATTCGGAACCTTATAACAAGTTACTTTTTCGCAACCGGACCTGGTAATTTGACTCAATCTCCTCCATTACAATTGTTTAAACACATTTGAAGTCTTGGAACAAGATTCCGGACAGTCGAAACAAGTTTGCTCCATTCGTGCGTCAATGACTCTAATTGGACTTAGTTTGTGCGTTACATTCCGAAGCCTGTAACTAGTGACTTGTTCTCAACCGGACCTCGTAATTTGACTCAATATCTTCTATTACAATTGTTTTAAGACATTTGAACTGTTGGAAAAAGATTCGGGACTGTCGAAACAAGTTTGCCCCATCCGTGCGTCAATGACTCAAATTGGACTCAGTTTGTGCGTTACATTCCTAAGCTTATGACAAGTGATTTTTTCACAACCGAACCTGGTAATTTGACTCAATCTCTTCTATTACAATTGTTTAAACACATTTGAAGTCTTGGAACAAGATTCGGGACGGTCGAAACAAGTTTGCTCCATCCGTGCGCTAATGTCTCTAAATGCACTCAGTTTGTGTGTTACATTCCTAAGCCTATAACTAGTGACTTGTTCTCAACCGGATCTCGTAATTTGACTCTATATCTTCTATTACAATTGCTTAAACATATTTGAAGTTTAGGAACAAGATTCGGGACAGTCGAAACAAGCTTGCTCCATTCGTGTGTCAATGACTCTAGTTGGACTTAGTTTGTGCGTTACATTCCGAAGTCTATAACTAGTGACTTGTTCCCGACCGGACCTCGTAATTTGACCCAATATCTTCTATAACAATTGTTTTAACACATTTGAAGTGTTGGAACAAGATTCAGGACTGTTAAACAAGTTTGCCCCATCCGTGCGTCAATGACTCTAATTGGACTCAGTTTGTGCGTTACATTCCGAAGCTTATAACAAGTGACTTTTTCGCAACCGGACCCGGTAATTTGACTCAATCTCTTCCATTACAATTGTCTAAACACATTTGAAGTCTTGGAAAAAGATTCGGGATGGTCGAAACAAGTTTGCTCCATCCGTGCGTCAATGTCTTTAATTGGATTCAGTTTGTGTGTCCCATTCCTCAGCCTATAACTAGTGACTTGTTCTCAACCCGACCTCGTAATTTGACTCGATATCTTCTATTACATTTGTTTAAATACATTTGAAGTGTAGGAACAAGATTCATGACTGACGTAACAAGTTTGCCCCATCCGTGCGTCAATGACTCAAATTGGACTCAGTTTGTGCGTTACATTCCTAAGCTTATAACAAGTGATTTTTTCACAACCGAACCTGGTAATTTGACTCAATCTCTTCTATTACAATTGTTTAAACACATTTGAAGTCTTGGAACAAGATTTGGGATGGTCGAAACAAGTTTGCTCCATCCGTGCGTCAATGTCTCTAATTGGACTCAGTTTCTGTTTTACATTCCTAAGCCTATAACTAGTGACTTGTTCTCAACCGGATCTCGTAATTTGACTCTATATCTTCTATTACAATTGTTTAAACACATTTGAAGTGTTGGAACAAGATAAGGGACAGTCGAAACAAGTTTGCTCCATTCGTGCGTCAATGACTCTAATTGGACTTAGTTTGTGCGTTACATTCCGAAGCCTGTAACTAGTGACTTGTTCTCAACCGGACCTCGTAATTTGACTCAATATCTTCTATTACAATTGTTTTAAGACATTTGAACTGTTGGAACAAGATTCGGGACTGTCGAAACAAGTTTGCCCCATCCGTGCGTCAATGACTCAAATTGGACTCAGTTTGTGCGCTACATTCCTAAGCTTATAACAAGTGATTTTTTCACAACCGAACCTGGTAATTTGACTCAATCTCTTCTATTACAATTGTTTAAACACATTTGAAGTCTTGGAACAAGATTCGGGATGGTCGAAACAAGTTTGCTCCATCCGTGCGTCAATGTCTCTAATTGGACTCAGTTTGTGTGTTACATTCCTAAGCCTATAACTAGTGACCTGTTCTCAACCGGACCTCGTAATTTGACTCTATATCTTCTATTACAATTGTTTAAACATATTTGAAGTTTTGGAACAAGATTCGGGACAGTCGAAACAAGCTTGCTCCATTCGTGTGTCAATGACTCTAGTTGGACTTAGTTTGTGCGTTACATTCCGAAGTCTATAACTAGTGACTTGCTCCCGACCGGACCTCGTAATTTGACCCAATATCTTCTATAACAATTGTTTTAACACATTTGAAGTGTTGGAACAAGATTCAGGACTGTTAAACAAGTTTGCCCCATCCGTGCGTCAATGACTCTAATTGGACTCAGTTTGTGCGTTACATTCCGAAGCTTATAACAAGTGACTTTTTCGCAACCGGACCCGGTAATTTGACTCAATCTCTTCCATTACAATTGTCTAAACACATTTGAAGTCTTGGAAAAAGATTCGGGATGGTCGAAACAAGTTTGCTCCATCCGTGCGTCAATGTCTTTAATTGGATTCAGTTTGTGTGTCCCATTCCTCAGCCTATAACTAGTGACTTGTTCTCAACCCGACCTCGTAATTTGACTCGATATCTTCTATTACATTTGTTTAAATACATTTGAAGTGTAGGAACAAGATTCATGACTGACGTAACAAGTTTGCCCCATCCGTGCGTCAATGACTCAAATTGGACTCAGTTTGTGCGTTACATTCCTAAGCTTATAACAAGTGATTTTTTCACAACCGAACCTGGTAATTTGACTCAATCTCTTCTATTACAATTGTTTAAACACATTTGAAGTCTTGGAACAAGATTTGGGATGGTCGAAACAAGTTTGCTCCATCCGTGCGTCAATGTCTCTAATTGGACTCAGTTTCTGTTTTACATTCCTAAGCCTATAACTAGTGACTTGTTCTCAACCGGATCTCGTAATTTGACTCTATATCTTCTATTACAATTGTTTAAACACATTTGAAGTGTTGGAACAAGATAAGGGACAGTCGAAACAAGTTTGCTCCATTCGTGCGTCAATGACTCTAATTGGACTTAGTTTGTGCGTTACATTCCGAAGCCTGTAACTAGTGACTTGTTCTCAACCGGACCTCGTAATTTGACTCAATATCTTCTATTACAATTGTTTTAAGACATTTGAACTGTTGGAACAAGATTCGGGACTGTCGAAACAAGTTTGCCCCATCCGTGCGTCAATGACTCAAATTGGACTCAGTTTGTGCGCTACATTCCTAAGCTTATAACAAGTGATTTTTTCACAACCGAACCTGGTAATTTGACTCAATCTCTTCTATTACAATTGTTTAAACACATTTGAAGTCTTGGAACAAGATTCGGGATGGTCGAAACAAGTTTGCTCCATCCGTGCGTCAATGTCTCTAATTGGACTCAGTTTGTGTGTTACATTCCTAAGCCTATAACTAGTGACCTGTTCTCAACCGGACCTCGTAATTTGACTCTATATCTTCTATTACAATTGTTTAAACATATTTGAAGTTTTGGAACAAGATTCGGGACAGTCGAAACAAGCTTGCTCCATTCGTGTGTCAATGACTCTAGTTGGACTTAGTTTGTGCGTTACATTCCGAAGTCTATAACTAGTGACTTGCTCCCGACCGGACCTCGTAATTTGACCCAATATCTTCTATAACAATTGTTTTAACACATTTGAAGTGTTGGAACAAGATTCAGGACTGTTAAACAAGTTTGCCCCATCCGTGCGTCAATGACTCTAATTGGACTCAGTTTGTGCGTTACATTCCGAAGCTTATAACAAGTGACTTTTTCGCAACCGGACCCGGTAATTTGACTCAATCTCTTCCATTACAATTGTCTAAACACATTTGAAGTCTTGGAAAAAGATTCGGGATGGTCGAAACAAGTTTGCTCCATCCGTGCGTCAATGTCTCTAATTGGATTCAGTTTGTGTGTCCCATTCCTAAGCCTATAACTAGTGACTTGTTCTCAACCCGACCTCGTAATTTGACTCGATATCTTCTATTACAATTGTTTAAACACATTTGAAGTGTAGGAACAAGATTCGGGACTGTCGTAACAAGTTTGCCCCATCCGTGCGTCAATGACTCAAATTGGACTCAGTTTGTGCGTTACATTCCTAAGGTTATAACAAGTGATTTTTTCACAACCGAACCAGGTAATTTTACTCAATCTCTTCTACTACAATTGTTTAAACACATTTGAAGTCTTGGAACAAGATTCGGGACGGTCGAAACAAGTTTGCTCCATCCGTGCGTCAATGTCTCTAATTGCACTCAGTTTGTGTGTTACATTCCTAAGCCTATAACTAGTGACTTGTTCTCAACCGGATCTCGTAATTTGACTCTATATCTTCTATTACAATTTTTTAAACACATTTGAAGTGTTGGAACAAGATTCAGTATAGTCGAAACAAGTTTGCTCCATTCGTGCGTCAATGACTCTAATTGGACTTAGTTTGGGCGTTACATTCCTAAGTCTATAACTAGTGACTCGTTCTCGACCGGACCTCGTAATTTGACCCAATATCTTCTATAACAATTGTTTTAACACATTTGAAGTGTTGGAACAAGATTCAGGACTGTTAAACAAGTTTGCCCCATCCGTGCGTCAATGACTCTAATTGGACTCAGTTTGTGCGTTACATTCCTAAGCTTATAACAAGTGACTTTTTCGCAACCGGACTACGTAATTTGACTCAATCTCTTCCTTTACAATTGTTTAAACACATTTGAAATGTTGGAACAAGATTTGGGACAGTCGAAACAAGTTTGCTCCATTCGTGCGTCAATGACTCTAATTGGACTCAGTTTGTGCGTTACATTCCTAAGCTTATAACAAGTGACTTTTTCGCAACCGGACTACGTAATTTGACTCAATCTCTTCCATTACAATTGTTTAAACACATTTGAAGTGTTGGAACAAGATTCGGGACAGTCGAAACAAGTTTGCTCCATTCGTGTGTCAATGACTCTAGTTGGACTTAGCTTGTGCGTTACATTCCGAAGTCTATAACTAGTGACTTGTTCTCGACCGGACCTCGTAATTTGACCCAATATCTTCTATAACAATTGTTTTAACACATTTGAAGTGTTGGAACAAGATTCAGGACTGTTAAACAAGTTTGCCCCATCCGTGCGTCAATGACTCTAATTGGACTCAGTTTGTGCGTTACATTCCTAAGCTTATAACAAGTGACTTTTTCGCAACCGGACTACGTAATTTGACTCAATCTCTTCCTTTACAATTGTTTAAACACATTTGAAGTGTTGGAACAAGATTTGGGACAGTCGAAACAAGTTTGCTCCATTCGTGCGTCAATGACTCTAATTGGACTCAGTTTGTGCGTTACATTCCTAAGCTTATAACAAGTGACTTTTTCGCAACCGGACTACGTAATTTGACTCAATCTCTTCCATTACAATTGTTTAAACACATTTGAAGTGTTGGAACAAGATTCGGGACAGTCGAAACAAGTTTGCTCCATTCGTGTGTCAATGACTCTAGTTGGACTTAGCTTGTGCGTTACATTCCGAAGTCTATAACTAGTGACTTGTTCTCGACCGGACCTCGTAATTTGACCCAATATCTTCTATAACAATTGTTTTAACACATTTGAAGTGTTGGAACAAGATTCAGGACTGTTAAACAAGTTTGCCCCATCCGTGCGTCAATGACTCTAATTGGACTCAGTTTGTGCGTTACATTCCGAAGCTTATAACAAGTGACTTTTTCGCAACCGAACCCGGTAATTTGACTCAATCTCTTCCATTACAATTGTCTAAACACATTTGAAGTCTTGGAAAAAGATTCGGGATGGTCGAAACAAGTTTGCTCCATCCTTGCGTCGATGTCTCTAATTGCACTCAGTTTGTGTGTTACATTCCTAAGCCTATAACTAGTGACTTGTTCTCAACCGGATCTCGTAATTTGACTCTATATCTTCTATTACAATTGTTTAAACACATTTGAAGTGTTGGAACAAGATTCAGGACAGTCGAAACAAGTTTGCTCCATTCGTGCGTCAGTGACTCTAATTTGACTTAGTTTGGGTGTTACATTCCGAAGTCTATAACTAGTGACTTATTCTCGACCGGACCTCGTAATTTGACCCAATATCTTCTATAACAATTGTTTTAACACATTTGAGGTGTTGGAAAAAGATTCAGGACTGTTAAACAAGTTTGCCCCATCCGTTCGTCAATGACTCTAATTGGACTCTGTTTGTGCGTTACATTCGGAACCTTATAACAAGTGACTTTTTCGCAACCGGACCTGGTAATTTGACTCAATCTCCTCCATTACAATTGTTTAAACACATTTGAAGTCTTGGAACAAGATTCCGGACAGTCGAAACAAGTTTGCTCCATCCGTGCGTCAATGTCTCTAATTGGACTCAGTTTGTGTGTTACATTCCTAAGCCTATAACTAGTGACTTGTTCTCAACAGGACCTCGTAATTTGACTCTATATCTTCTATTGCAATTGTTTAAACACATTTGAAGTTTTGGAACAAGATTCGGGACAGTCGAAACAAGTTTGCTCCATTCGTGCGTCAATGACTCTAATTGGACTCAGTTTGTGCGTTACATTCCGAAGCCTGTAACTATTGACTTGTTCT
The DNA here is from genome assembly GCA_035048495.1 of Euptelea pleiosperma. NCBI lineage: Eukaryota > Viridiplantae > Streptophyta > Magnoliopsida > Ranunculales > Eupteleaceae > Euptelea > Euptelea pleiosperma. The sequence goes on from CM068543.1 coordinate 55,582,094, forward strand.
CAACCGAACCTCGTAATTTGACCCAATATCTTATATAACAATTGTTTTAACACATTTGAAGTGTTGGAACAAGATTCAGGACTGTTAAACAAGTTTGCCCCATCCGTGCGTCAATGACTCTAATTGGACTCAGTTTGTGCGTTACATTCCGAAGCTTATAACAAGTGACTTTTTCGCAACCGGACCCGATAATTTGACTCAATCTCTTCCATTACAATTGTCTAAACACATTTGAAGTCTTGGAAAAAGATTCGGGATGGTCGAAACAAGTTTGCTCCATCCGTGCGTCAATGTCTCTAATTGCACTCAGTTTGTGTGTTACATTCCTAAGCCTATAACTAGTGACTTGTTCTCAACCGGATCTCGTAATTTGCCTCTATATCTTCTATTACAATTGTTTAAACACATTTGAAGTGTTGGAACAAGATTCGGGACCGTCGAAACAAGTTTGCTCCATTCGTGCGTCAATGACTCTAATTGGACTTAGTTTGGGCGTTACATTCCGAAGTCTATAACTAGTGACTTGTTCTCGACCGGACCTCGCAATTTGACCCAATATCTTCTATAACAATTGTTTTAACACATTTGAGGTGTTGGAAAAAGATTCAGGACTGTTAAACAAGTTTGCCCCATCCGTTCGTCAATGACTCTAATTGGACTCAGTTTGTGCGTTACATTCGGAACCTTATAACAAGTGACTTTTTCGCAACCGGACCTGGTAATTTGACTCAATCTCCTCCATTACAATTGTTTAAACACATTTGAAGTCTTGGAACAAGATTCCGGACAGTCGAAACAAGTTTGCTCCATCCGTGCGTCAATGTCTCTAATTGGACTCAGTTTGTGTGTTACATTCCTAAGCCTATAACTAGTGACTTGTTCTCAACCGGACCTCGTAATTTGACTCTATATCTTCTATTGCAATTGTTTAAACACATTTGAAGTTTTGGAACAAGATTCGGGACAGTCGCAACAAGTTTGCTCCATTCGTGCGTCAATGACTCTAATTGGACTCAGTTTGTGCGTTACATTCCGAAGCCTGTAACTATTGACTTGTTCTCAACCGAACCTCGTAATTTGACTCAATATCTTCTATTACAATTGTTTTAAGACATTTGAACTGTTGGAACAAGATTCGGGACTGTCGAAACAAGTTTGCCCCATCCGTGCGTCAATGACTCAAATTGGACTCAGTTTGTGCGTTACATTCCTAAGCTTATAACAAGTGATTTTTTCACAACCGAACCTGGTAATTTGACTCAATCTCTTCTATTACAATTGTTTAATAACATTTGAAGTCTTGGAACAAGATTCGGGACGGTCGAAACAAGTTTGCTCCATCCGTGCGTCAATGTCTCTAATTGCACTCAGTTTGTGTGTTACATTCCTAAGCCTATAACTAGTGACTTGTTCTCAACCGGATCTCGTAATTTCACTCTATATCTTCTATTATAATTGTTTAAACACATTTGAAGTGTTGGAACAAGATTCAGGACAGTCGAAACAAGTTTGCTCCATTCGTGCGTCAATGACTCTAATTGGACTTAGTTTGGGCGTTACATTCCGAAGTCTATAACTAGTGACTTCTTCCCGACCGGACCTCGTAATTTGACCCAATATCTTCTATAACAATTGTTTTAACACATTTGAAGTGTTGGAACAAGATTCAGGACTGTTAAACAAGTTTGCCCCATCCGTGAGTCAATGACTCTAATTGGACTCAGTTTGTGCGTTACATTCCGAAGCTTATAACAAGTGACTTTTTCGCAACCGGACCCGGTAATTTGACTCAATCTCTTCCATTACAATTGTCTAAACACATTTGAAGTCTTGGAAAAAGATTCGGGATGGTCGAAACAAGTTTGCTCCATCCGTGCGTCAATGTCTCTAATTGGATTCAGTTTGTGTGTCCCATTCCTAAGCCTATAACTAGTGACTTGTTCTCAACCCGACCTCGTAATTTGACTCGATATCTTCTATTACAATTGTTTAAACACATTTGAAGTTTAGGAACAAGATTCGGGACTGTCGTAACAAGTTTGCCCCATCCGTGCGTCAATGACTCAAATTGGACTCAGTTTGTGCGTTACATTCCTAAGGTTATAACAAGTGATTTTTGCACAACCGAACCAGGTAATTTGACTCAATCTCTTCTACTACAATTGTTTAAACACATTTGAAGTCTTGGAACAAGATTCGGGACGGTCGAAACAAGTTTGCTCCATCCGTGCGTCAATGTCTCTAATTGCACTCAGTTTGTGTGTTACATTCCTAAGCCTATAACCAGTGACTTGTTCTCAACCGGATCTCGTAATTTGACTCTATATCTTCTATTACAATTGTTTAAACACATTTGAAGTGTTGGAACAAGATTCGGGATAGTCGAAACAAGTTTGCTCCATTCGTGCGTCAATGACTCTAATTGGACTTAGTTTGGGCGTTACATTCCTAAGTCTATAACTAGTGACTCGTTCTCGACCGGACCTCGTAATTTGACCCAATATCTTCTATAACAATTGTTTTAACACATTTGAAGTGTTGGAACAAGATTCAGGACTGTTAAACAAGTTTGCCCCATCCGTGCGTCAATGACTCTAATTGGACTCAGTTTGTGCGTTACATTCCTAAGCTTATAACAAGTGACTTTTTCGCAACCGGACTACGTAATTTGACTCAATCTCTTCCTTTACAATTGTTTAAACACATTTGAAGTGTTGGAACAAGATTTGGGACAGTCAAAACAAGTTTGCTCCATTCGTGCGTCAATGACTCTAATTGGACTCAGTTTGTGCGTTACATTCCTAAGCTTATAACAAGTGACTTTTTCGCAACCGGACTACGTAATTTGACTCAATCTCTTCCATTACAATTGTTTAAACACATTTGAAGTGTTGGAACAAGATTCGGGACAGTCGAAACAAGTTTGCTCCATTCGTGTGTCAATGACTCTAGTTGGACTTAGCTTGTGCGTTACATTCCGAAGTCTATAACTAGTGACTTGTTCTCGACCGGACCTCGTAATTTGACCCAATATCTTCTATAACAATTGTTTTAACACATTTGAAGTGTTGGAACAAGATTCAGGACTGTTAAACAAGTTTGCCCCATCCGTGAGTCAATGACTCTAATTGGACTCAGTTTGTGCGTTACATTCCGAAGCTTATAACAAGTGACTTTTTCGCAACCGGACCCGGTAATTTGACTCAATCTCTTCCATTACAATTGTCTAAACACATTTGAAGTCTTGGAAAAAGATTCGGGATGGTCGAAACAAGTTTGCTCCATCCGTGCGTCAATGTCTCTAATTGCACTCAGTTTGTGTGTTACATTCCTAAGCCTATAACTAGTGACTTGTTCTCAACCGGATCTCGTAATTTGACTCTATATCTTCTATTACAATTGTTTAAACACATTTGAAGTGTTGGAACAAGATTCGGGACAGTCGAAACAAGTTTGCTCCATTCGTGCGTCAATGACTCTAATTGGACTTAGTTTGGGCGTTACATTCCGAAGTCTATAACTAGTGACTTGTTCTCGACCGGACCTCGCAATTTGACCCAATATCTTCTATAACAATTGTTTTAACACATTTGAGGTGTTGGAAAAAGATTCAGGACTGTTAAACAAGTTTGCCCCATCCGTTCGTCAATGACTCTAATTGGACTCAGTTTGTGCGTTACATTCGGAACCTTATAACAAGTGACTTTTTCGCAACCGGACCTGGTAATTTGACTCAATCTCCTCCATTACAATTGTTTAAACACATTTGAAGTCTTGGAACAAGATTCCGGACAGTCGAAACAAGTTTGCTCCATCCGTGCGTCAATGTCTCTAATTGGACTCAGTTTGTGTGTTACATTCCTAAGCCTATAACTAGTGACTTGTTCTCAACCGGACCTCGTAATTTGACTCTATATCTTCTATTGCAATTGTTTAAACACATTTGAAGTTTTGGAACAAGATTCGGGACAGTCGCAACAAGTTTGCTCCATTCGTGCGTCAATGACTCTAATTGGACTCAGTTTGTGCGTTACATTCCGAAGCCTGTAACTATTGACTTGTTCTCAACCGAACCTCGTAATTTGACTCAATATCTTCTATTACAATTGTATTAAGACATTTGAACTGTTGGAACAAGATTCGGGACTGTCGAAACAAGTTTGCCCCATCCGTGCGTCAATGACTCAAATTGGACTCAGTTTGTGCGTTACATTCCTAAGCTTATAACAAGTGATTTTTTCACAACCGAACCTGGTAATTTGACTCAATCTCTTCTATTACAATTGTTTAATAACATTTGAAGTCTTGGACCAAGATTCGGGACGGTCGAAACAAGTTTGCTCCATCCGTGCGTCAATGTCTCTAATTGCACTCAGTTTGTGTGTTACATTCCTAAGCCTATAACTAGTGACTTGTTCTCAACCGGATCTCGTAATTTCACTCTATATCTTCTATTATAATTGTTTAAACACATTTGAAGTGTTGGAACAAGATTCAGGACAGTCGAAACAAGTTTGCTCCATTCGTGCGTCAATGACTCTAATTGGACTTAGTTTGGGCGTTACATTCCGAAGTCTATAACTAGTGACTTGTTCTCGACCGGACCTCGTAATTTGACCCAATATCTTCTATAACAATTGTTTTAACACATTTGAGGTGTTGGAAAAAGATTCAGGACTGTTAAACAAGTTTGCCCCATCCGTTCGTCAATGACTCTAATTGGACTCAGTTTGTGCGTTACATTCGGAACCTTATAACAAGTGACTTTTTCGCAACCGGACCTGGTAATTTGACTCAATCTCCTCCATTACAATTGTTTAAACACATTTGAAGTCTTGGAATAAGATTCCGGACAGTCGAAACAAGTTTGCTCCATCCGTGCGTCAATGTCTCTAATTGGACTCAGTTTGGGTGTTACATTCCTAAGCCTATAACTAGTGACTTGTTCTCAACCGGACCTCGTAATTTGACTCTATATCTTCTATTGCAATTGTTTAAACACATTTGAAGTTTTGGAACAAGATTCGGGACAGTCGAAACAAGTTTGCTCCATTCGTGCGTCAATGACTCTAATTGGACTCAGTTTGTGCGTTACATTCCGAAGCCTGTAACTATTGACTTGTTCTCAACCGAACCTCGTAATTTGACTCAATATCTTCTATTACAATTGTTTTAAGACATTTGAACTGTTGGAACAAGATTCGGGACTGTCGAAACAAGTTTGCCCCATCCGTGCGTCAATGACTCAAATTGGACTCAGTTTGTGCGTTACATTCCTAAGCTTATAACAAGTGATTTTTTCACAACCGAACCTTGTAATTTGACTCAATCTCTTCTATTACAATTGTTTAATAACATTTGAAGTCTTGGAACAAGATTCGGGACGGTCGAAACAAGTTTGCTCCATCCGTGCGTCAATGTCTCTAATTGCACTCAGTTTGTGTGTTACATTCCTAAGCCTATAACTAGTGACTTGTTCTCAACCGGATCTCGTAATTTCACTCTATATCTTCTATTATAATTGTTTAAACACATTTGAAGTGTTGGAACAAGATTCAGGACAGTCGAAACAAGTTTGCTCCATTCGTGCGTCAATGACTCTAATTGGACTTAGTTTGGGCGTTACATTCCGAAGTCTATAACTAGTGACTTCTTCCCGACCGGACCTCGTAATTTGACCCAATATCTTCTATAACAATTGTTTTAACACATTTGAAGTGTTGGAACAAGATTCAGGACTGTTAAACAAGTTTGCCCCATCCGTGAGTCAATGACTCTAATTGGACTCAGTTTGTGCGTTACATTCCGAAGCTTATAACAAGTGACTTTTTCGCAACCGGACCCGGTAATTTGACTCAATCTCTTCCATTACAATTGTCTAAACACATTTGAAGTCTTGGAAAAAGATTCGGGATGGTCGAAACAAGTTTGCTCCATCCGTGCGTCAATGTCTCTAATTGGATTCAGTTTGTGTGTCCCATTCCTAAGCCTATAACTAGTGACTTGTTCTCAACCCGACCTCGTAATTTGACTCGATATCTTCTATTATAATTGTTTAAACACATTTGAAGTTTAGGAACAAGATTCGGGACTGTCGTAACAAGTTTGCCCCATCCGTGCGTCAATGACTCAAATTGGACTCAGTTTGTGCGTTACATTCCTAAGGTTATAACAAGTGATTTTTGCACAACCGAACCAGGTAATTTGACTCAATCTCTTCTACTACAATTGTTTAAACACATTTGAAGTCTTGGAACAAGATTCGGGACGGTCGAAACAAGTTTGCTCCATCCGTTACTCAATGTCTCTAATTGCACTCAGTTTGTGTGTTACATTCCTAAGCCTATAACTAGTGACTTGTTCTCAACCGGATCTCGTAATTTGACTCTATATCTTCTATTACAATTGTTTAAACACATTTGAAGTGTTGGAACAAGATTCGGGATAGTCGAAACAAGTTTGCTCCATTCGTGCGTCAATGACTCTAATTGGACTTAGTTTGGGCGTTACATTCCTAAGTCTATAACTAGTGACTCGTTCTCGACCGGACCTCGTAATTTGACCCAATATCTTCTATAACAATTGTTTTAACACATTTGAAGTGTTGGAACAAGATTCAGGACTGTTAAACAAGTTTGCCCCATCCGTGCGTCAATGACTCTAATTGGACTCAGTTTGTGCGTTACATTCCTAAGCTTATAACAAGTGACTTTTTCGCAACCGGACTACGTAATTTGACTCAATCTCTTCCTTTACAATTGTTTAAACACATTTGAAGTGTTGGAACAAGATTTGGGACAGTCAAAACAAGTTTGCTCCATTCGTGCGTCAATGACTCTAATTGGACTCAGTTTGTGCGTTACATTCCTAAGCTTATAACAAGTGACTTTTTCGCAACCGGACTACGTAATTTGACTCAATCTCTTCCATTACAATTGTTTAAACACATTTGAAGTGTTGGAACAAGATTCGGGACAGTCGAAACAAGTTTGCTCCATTCGTGTGTCAATGACTCTAGTTGGACTTAGCTTGTGCGTTACATTCCGAAGTCTATAACTAGTGACTTGTTCTCGACCGGACCTCGTAATTTGACCCAATATCTTCTATAACAATTGTTTTAACACATTTGAAGTGTTGGAACAAGATTCAGGACTGTTAAACAAGTTTGCCCCATCCGTGAGTCAATGACTCTAATTGGACTCAGTTTGTGCGTTACATTCCGAAGCTTATAACAAGTGACTTTTTCGCAACCGGACCCGGTAATTTGACTCAATCTCTTCCATTACAATTGTCTAAACACATTTGAAGTCTTGGAAAAAGATTCGGGATGGTCGAAACAAGTTTGCTCCATCCGTGCGTCAATGTCTCTAATTGCACTCAGTTTGTGTGTTACATTCCTAAGCCTATAACTAGTGACTTGTTCTCAACCGGATCTCGTAATTTGACTCTATATCTTCTATTACAATTGTTTAAACACATTTGAAGTGTTGGAACAAGATTCGGGACAGTCGAAACAAGTTTGCTCCATTCGTGCGTCAATGACTCTAATTGGACTTAGTTTGAGCGTTACATTCCGAAGTCTATAACTAGTGACTTGTTCTCGACCGGACCTCGCAATTTGACCCAATATCTTCTATAACAATTGTTTTAACACATTTGAGGTGTTGGAAAAAGATTCAGGACTGTTAAACAAGTTTGCCCCATCCGTTCGTCAATGACTCTAATTGGACTCAGTTTGTGCGTTACATTCGGAACCTTATAACAAGTGACTTTTTCGCAACCGGACCTGGTAATTTGACTCAATCTCCTCCATTACAATTGTTTAAACACATTTGAAGTCTTGGAACAAGATTCCGGACAGTCGAAACAAGTTTGCTCCATCCGTGCGTCAATGTCTCTAATTGGACTCAGTTTGTGTGTTACATTCCTAAGCCTATAACTAGTGACTTGTTCTCAACCGGACCTCGTAATTTGACTCTATATCTTCTATTGCAATTGTTTAAACACATTTGAAGTTTTGGAACAAGATTCGGGACAGTCGCAACAAGTTTGCTCCATTCGTGCGTCAATGACTCTAATTGGACTCAGTTTGTGCGTTACATTCCGAAGCCTGTAACTATTGACTTGTTCTCAACCGAACCTCGTAATTTGACTCAATATCTTCTATTACAATTGTTTTAAGACATTTGAACTGTTGGAACAAGATTCGGGACTGTCGAAACAAGTTTGCCCCATCCGTGCGTCAATGACTCAAATTGGACTCAGTTTGTGCGTTACATTCCTAAGCTTATAACAAGTGATTTTTTCACAACCGAACCTGGTAATTTGACTCAATCTCTTCTATTACAATTGTTTAATAACATTTGAAGTCTTGGAACAAGATTCGGGACGGTCGAAACAAGTTTGCTCCATCCGTGCGTCAATGTCTCTAATTGCACTCAGTTTGTGTGTTACATTCCTAAGCCTATAACTAGTGACTTGTTCTCAACCGGATCTCGTAATTTCACTCTATATCTTCTATTATAATTGTTTAAACACATTTGAAGTGTTGGAACAAGATTCAGGACAGTCGAAACAAGTTTGCTCCATTCGTGCGTCAATGACTCTAATTGGACTTAGTTTGGGCGTTACATTCCGAAGTCTATAACTAGTGACTTGTTCTCGACCGGACCTCGTAATTTGACCCAATATCTTCTATAACAATTGTTTTAACACATTTGAGGTGTTGGAAAAAGATTCAGGACTGTTAAACAAGTTTGCCCCATCCGTTCGTCAATGACTCTAATTGGACTCAGTTTGTGCGTTACATTCGGAACCTTATAACAAGTGACTTTTTCGCAACCGGACCTGGTAATTTGACTCAATCTCCTCCATTACAATTGTTTAAACACATTTGAAGTCTTGGAATAAGATTCCGGACAGTCGAAACAAGTTTGCTCCATCCGTGCGTCAATGTCTCTAATTGGACTCAGTTTGGGTGTTACATTCCTAAGCCTATAACTAGTGACTTGTTCTCAACCGGACCTCGTAATTTGACTCTATATCTTCTATTGCAATTGTTTAAACACATTTGAAGTTTTGGAACAAGATTCGGGACAGTCGAAACAAGTTTGCTCCATTCGTGCGTCAATGACTCTAATTGGACTCAGTTTGTGCGTTACATTCCGAAGCCTGTAACTATTGACTTGTTCTCAACCGAACCTCGTAATTTGACTCAATATCTTCTATTACAATTGTTTTAAGACATTTGAACTGTTGGAACAAGATTCGGGACTGTCGAAACAAGTTTGCCCCATCCGTGCGTCAATGACTCAAATTGGACTCAGTTTGTGCGTTACATTCCTAAGCTTATAACAAGTGATTTTTTCACAACCGAACCTTGTAATTTGACTCAATCTCTTCTATTACAATTGTTTAATAACATTTGAAGTCTTGGAACAAGATTCGGGACGGTCGAAACAAGTTTGCTCCATCCGTGCGTCAATGTCTCTAATTGCACTCAGTTTGTGTGTTACATTCCTAAGCCTATAACTAGTGACTTGTTCTCAACCGGATCTCGTAATTTCACTCTATATCTTCTATTATAATTGTTTAAACACATTTGAAGTGTTGGAACAAGATTCAGGACAGTCGAAACAAGTTTGCTCCATTCGTGCGTCAATGACTCTAATTGGACTTAGTTTGGGCGTTACATTCCGAAGTCTATAACTAGTGACTTCTTCCCGACCGGACCTCGTAATTTGACCCAATATCTTCTATAACAATTGTTTTAACACATTTGAAGTGTTGGAACAAGATTCAGGACTGTTAAACAAGTTTGCCCCATCCGTGAGTCAATGACTCTAATTGGACTCAGTTTGTGCGTTACATTCCGAAGCTTATAACAAGTGACTTTTTCGCAACCGGACCCGGTAATTTGACTCAATCTCTTCCATTACAATTGTCTAAACACATTTGAAGTCTTGGAAAAAGATTCGGGATGGTCGAAACAAGTTTGCTCCATCCGTGCGTCAATGTCTCTAATTGGATTCAGTTTGTGTGTCCCATTCCTAAGCCTATAACTAGTGACTTGTTCTCAACCCGACCTCGTAATTTGACTCGATATCTTCTATTATAATTGTTTAAACACATTTGAAGTTTAGGAACAAGATTCGGGACTGTCGTAACAAGTTTGCCCCATCCGTGCGTCAATGACTCAAATTGGACTCAGTTTGTGCGTTACATTCCTAAGGTTATAACAAGTGATTTTTGCACAACCGAACCAGGTAATTTGACTCAATCTCTTCTACTACAATTGTTTAAACACATTTGAAGTCTTGGAACAAGATTCGGGACGGTCGAAACAAGTTTGCTCCATCCGTGCGTCAATGTCTCTAATTGCACTCAGTTTGTGTGTTACATTCCTAAGCCTATAACTAGTGACTTGTTCTCAACCGGATCTCGTAATTTGACTCTATATCTTCTATTACAATTGTTTAAACACATTTGAAGTGTTGGAACAAGATTCGGGATAGTCGAAACAAGTTTGCTCCATTCGTGCGTCAATGACTCTAATTGGACTTAGTTTGGGCGTTACATTCCTAAGTCTATAACTAGTGACTCGTTCTCGACCGGACCTCGTAATTTGACCCAATATCTTCTATAACAATTGTTTTAACACATTTGAAGTGTTGGAACAAGATTCAGGACTGTTAAACAAGTTTGCCCCATCCGTGCGTCAATGACTCTAATTGGACTCAGTTTGTGCGTTACATTCCTAAGCTTATAACAAGTGACTTTTTCGCAACCGGACTACGTAATTTGACTCAATCTCTTCCTTTACAATTGTTTAAACACATTTGAAGTGTTGGAACAAGATTTGGGACAGTCAAAACAAGTTTGCTCCATTCGTGCGTCAATGACTCTAATTGGACTCAGTTTGTGCGTTACATTCCTAAGCTTATAACAAGTGACTTTTTCGCAACCGGACTACGTAATTTGACTCAATCTCTTCCATTACAATTGTTTAAACACATTTGAAGTGTTGGAACAAGATTCGGGACAGTCGAAACAAGTTTGCTCCATTCGTGTGTCAATGACTCTAGTTGGACTTAGCTTGTGCGTTACATTCCGAAGTCTATAACTAGTGACTTGTTCTCGACCGGACCTCGTAATTTGACCCAATATCTTCTATAACAATTGTTTTAACACATTTGAAGTGTTGGAACAAGATTCAGGACTGTTAAACAAGTTTGCCCCATCCGTGAGTCAATGACTCTAATTGGACTCAGTTTGTGCGTTACATTCCGAAGCTTATAACAAGTGACTTTTTCGCAACCGGACCCGGTAATTTGACTCAATCTCTTCCATTACAATTGTCTAAACACATTTGAAGTCTTGGAAAAAGATTCGGGATGGTCGAAACAAGTTTGCTCCATCCTTGCGTCGATGTCTCTAATTGCACTCAGTTTGTGTGTTACATTCCTAAGCCTATAACTAGTGACTTGTTCTCAACCGGATCTCGTAATTTGACTCTATATCTTCTATTACAATTGTTTAAACACATTTGAAGTGTTGGAACAAGATTCAGGACAGTCGAAACAAGTTTGCTCCATTCGTGCGTCAGTGACTCTAATTTGACTTAGTTTGGGTGTTACATTCCGAAGTCTATAACTAGTGACTTATTCTCGACCGGACCTCGTAATTTGACCCAATATCTTCTATAACAATTGTTTTAACACATTTGAGGTGTTGGAAAAAGATTCAGGACTGTTAAACAAGTTTGCCCCATCCGTTCGTCAATGACTCTAATTGGACTTTGTTTGTGCGTTACATTCGGAACCTTATAACAAGTGACTTTTTCGCAACCGGACCTGGTAATTTGACTCAATCTCCTCCATTACAATTGTTTAAACACATTTGAAGTCTTGGAACAAGATTCCGGACAGTCGAAACAAGTTTGCTCCATCCGTGCGTCAATGTCTCTAATGGGACTCAGTTTGTGTGTTACATTCCTAAGCCTATAACTAGTGACTTGTTCTCAACCGGACCTCGTAATTTGACTCTATATCTTCTATTGCAATTGTTTAAACACATTTGAAGTTTTGGAACAAGATTCGGGACAGTCGAAACAAGTTTGCTCCATTCGTGCGTCAATGACTCTAATTGGACTCAGTTTGTGCGTTACATTCCGAAGCCTGTAACTATTGACTTGTTCTCAACCGAACCTCGTAATTTGACCCAATATCTTATATAACAATTGTTTTAACACATTTGAAGTGTTGGAACAAGATTCAGGACTGTTAAACAAGTTTGCCCCATCCGTGCGTCAATGACTCTAATTGGACTCAGTTTGTGCGTTACATTCCGAAGCTTATAACAAGTGACTTTTTCGCAACCGGACCCGATAATTTGACTCAATCTCTTCCATTACAATTGTCTAAACACATTTGAAGTCTTGGAAAAAGATTCGGGATGGTCGAAACAAGTTTGCTCCATCCGTGCGTCAATGTCTCTAATTGGACTCAGTTTGGGTGTTACATTCCTAAGCCTATAACTAGTGACTTGTTCTCAACCGGATCTCGTAATTTGACTCTATATCTTCTATTACAATTGTTTAAACACATTTGAAGTGTTGGAACAAGATTCGGGACAGTCGAAACAAGTTTGCTCCATTCGTGCGTCAATGACTCTAATTGGACTTAGTTTGGGCGTTACATTCCGAAGTCTATAACTAGTGACTTGTTCTCGACCGGACCTCGCAATTTGACCCAATATCTTCTATAACAATTGTTTTAACACATTTGAGGTGTTGGAAAAAGATTCAGGACTGTTAAACAAGTTTGCCCCATCCGTTCGTCAATGACTCTAATTGGACTCAGTTTGTGCGTTACATTCGGAACCTTATAACAAGTGACTTTTTCGCAACCGGACCTGGTAATTTGACTCAATCTCCTCCATTACAATTGTTTAAACACATTTGAAGTCTTGGAACAAGATTCCGGACAGTCGAAACAAGTTTGCTCCATCCGTGCGTCAATGTCTCTAATTGGACTCAGTTTGTGTGTTACATTCCTAAGCCTATAACTAGTGACTTGTTCTCAACCGGACCTCGTAATTTGACTCTATATCTTCTATTGCAATTGTTTAAACACATTTGAAGTTTTGGAACAAGATTCGGGACAGTCGCAACAAGTTTGCTCCATTCGTGCGTCAATGACTCTAATTGGACTCAGTTTGTGCGTTACATTCCGAAGCCTGTAACTATTGACTTGTTCTCAACCGAACCTCGTAATTTGACTCAATATCTTCTATTACAATTGTTTTAAGACATTTGAACTGTTGGAACAAGATTCGGGACTGTCGAAACAAGTTTGCCCCATCCGTGCGTCAATGACTCAAATTGGACTCAGTTTGTGCGTTACATTCCTAAGCTTATAACAAGTGATTTTTTCACAACCGAACCTGGTAATTTGACTCAATCTCTTCTATTACAATTGTTTAATAACATTTGAAGTCTTGGAACAAGATTCGGGACGGTCGAAACAAGTTTGCTCCATCCGTGCGTCAATGTCTCTAATTGCACTCAGTTTGTGTGTTACATTCCTAAGCCTATAACTAGTGACTTGTTCTCAACCGGATCTCGTAATTTCACTCTATATCTTCTATTATAATTGTTTAAACACATTTGAAGTGTTGGAACAAGATTCAGGACAGTCGAAACAAGTTTGCTCCATTCGTGCGTCAATGACTCTAATTGGACTTAGTTTGGGCGTTACATTCCGAAGTCTATAACTAGTGACTTGTTCTCGACCGGACCTCGTAATTTGACCCAATATCTTCTATAACAATTGTTTTAACACATTTGAGGTGTTGGAAAAAGATTCAGGACTGTTAAACAAGTTTGCCCCATCCGTTCGTCAATGACTCTAATTGGACTCAGTTTGTGCGTTACATTCGGAACCTTATAACAAGTGACTTTTTCGCAACCGGACCTGGTAATTTGACTCAATCTCCTCCATTACAATTGTTTAAACACATTTGAAGTCTTCGAATAAGATTCCGGACAGTCGAAACAAGTTTGCTCCATCCGTGCGTCAATGTCTCTAATTGGACTCAGTTTGGGTGTTACATTCCTAAGCCTATAACTAGTGACTTGTTCTCAACCGGACCTCGTAATTTGACTCTATATCTTCTATTGCAATTGTTTAAACACATTTGAAGTTTTGGAACAAGATTCGGGACAGTCGAAACAAGTTTGCTCCATTCGTGCGTCAATGACTCTAATTGGACTCAGTTTGTGCGTTACATTCCGAAGCCTGTAACTATTGACTTGTTCTCAACCGAACCTCGTAATTTGACTCAATATCTTCTATTACAATTGTTTTAAGACATTTGAACTGTTGGAACAAGATTCGGGACTGTCGAAACAAGTTTGCCCCATCCGTGCGTCAATGACTCAAATTGGACTCAGTTTGTGCGTTACATTCCTAAGCTTATAACAAGTGATTTTTTCACAACCGAACCTTGTAATTTGACTCAATCTCTTCTATTACAATTGTTTAATAACATTTGAAGTCTTGGAACAAGATTCGGGACGGTCGAAACAAGTTTGCTCCATCCGTGCGTCAATGTCTCTAATTGCACTCAGTTTGTGTGTTACATTCCTAAGCCTATAACTAGTGACTTGTTCTCAACCGGATCTCGTAATTTCACTCTATATCTTCTATTATAATTGTTTAAACACATTTGAAGTGTTGGAACAAGATTCAGGACAGTCGAAACAAGTTTGCTCCATTCGTGCGTCAATGACTCTAATTGGACTTAGTTTGGGCGTTACATTCCGAAGTCTATAACTAGTGACTTCTTCCCGACCGGACCTCGTAATTTGACCCAATATCTTCTATAACAATTGTTTTAACACATTTGAAGTGTTGGAACAAGATTCAGGACTGTTAAACAAGTTTGCCCCATCCGTGAGTCAATGACTCTAATTGGACTCAGTTTGTGCGTTACATTCCGAAGCTTATAACAAGTGACTTTTTCGCAACCGGACCCGGTAATTTGACTCAATCTCTTCCATTACAATTGTCTAAACACATTTGAAGTCTTGGAAAAAGATTCGGGATGGTCGAAACAAGTTTGCTCCATCCGTGCGTCAATGTCTCTAATTGGATTCAGTTTGTGTGTCCCATTCCTAAGCCTATAACTAGTGACTTGTTCTCAACCCGACCTCGTAATTTGACTCGATATCTTCTATTATAATTGTTTAAACACATTTGAAGTTTAGGAACAAGATTCGGGACTGTCGTAACAAGTTTGCCCCATCCGTGCGTCAATGACTCAAATTGGACTCAGTTTGTGCGTTACATTCCTAAGCTTATAACAAGTGATTTTTGCACAACCGAACCAGGTAATTTGACTCAATCTCTTCTACTACAATTGTTTAAACACATTTGAAGTCTTGGAACAAGATTCGGGACGGTCGAAACAAGTTTGCTCCATCCGTGCGTCAATGTCTCTAATTGCACTCAGTTTGTGTGTTACATTCCTAAGCCTATAACTAGTGACTTGTTCTCAACCGGATCTCGTAATTTGACTCTATATCTTCTATTACAATTGTTTAAACACATTTGAAGTGTTGGAACAAGATTCGGGATAGTCGAAACAAGTTTGCTCCATTCGTGCGTCAATGACTCTAATTGGACTTAGTTTGGGCGTTACATTCCTAAGTCTATAACTAGTGACTCGTTCTCGACCGGACCTCGTAATTTGACCCAATATCTTCTATAACAATTGTTTTAACACATTTGAAGTGTTGGAACAAGATTCAGGACTGTTAAACAAGTTTGCCCCATCCGTGCGTCAATGACTCTAATTGGACTCAGTTTGTGCGTTACATTCCTAAGCTTATAACAAGTGACTTTTTCGCAACCGGACTACGTAATTTGACTCAATCTCTTCCTTTACAATTGTTTAAACACATTTGAAGTGTTGGAACAAGATTTGGGACAGTCAAAACAAGTTTGCTCCATTCGTGCGTCAATGACTCTAATTGGACTCAGTTTGTGCGTTACATTCCTAAGCTTATAACAAGTGACTTTTTCGCAACCGGACTACGTAATTTGACTCAATCTCTTCCATTACAATTGTTTAAACACATTTGAAGTGTTGGAACAAGATTCGGGACAGTCGAAACAAGTTTGCTCCATTCGTGTGTCAATGACTCTAGTTGGACTTAGCTTGTGCGTTACATTCCGAAGTCTATAACTAGTGACTTGTTCTCGACCGGACCTCGTAATTTGACCCAATATCTTCTATAACAATTGTTTTAACACATTTGAAGTGTTGGAACAAGATTCAGGACTGTTAAACAAGTTTGCCCCATCCGTGAGTCAATGACTCTAATTGGACTCAGTTTGTGCGTTACATTCCGAAGCTTATAACAAGTGACTTTTTCGCAACCGGACCCGGTAATTTGACTCAATCTCTTCCATTACAATTGTCTAAACACATTTGAAGTCTTGGAAAAAGATTCGGGATGGTCGAAACAAGTTTGCTCCATCCTTGCGTCGATGTCTCTAATTGCACTCAGTTTGTGTGTTACATTCCTAAGCCTATAACTAGTGACTTGTTCTCAACCGGATCTCGTAATTTGACTCTATATCTTCTATTACAATTGTTTAAACACATTTGAAGTGTTGGAACAAGATTCAGGACAGTCGAAACAAGTTTGCTCCATTCGTGCGTCAGTGACTCTAATTTGACTTAGTTTGGGTGTTACATTCCGAAGTCTATAACTAGTGACTTATTCTCGACCGGACCTCGTAATTTGACCCAATATCTTCTATAACAATTGTTTTAACACATTTGAGGTGTTGGAAAAAGATTCAGGACTGTTAAACAAGTTTGCCCCATCCGTTCGTCAATGACTCTAATTGGACTTTGTTTGTGCGTTACATTCGGAACCTTATAACAAGTGACTTTTTCGCAACCGGACCTGGTAATTTGACTCAATCTCCTCCATTACAATTGTTTAAACACATTTGAAGTCTTGGAACAAGATTCCGGACAGTCGAAACAAGTTTGCTCCATCCGTGCGTCAATGTCTCTAATTGGACTCAGTTTGTGTGTTACATTCCTAAGCCTATAACTAGTGACTTGTTCTCAACCGGACCTCGTAATTTGACTCTATATCTTCTATTGCAATTGTTTAAACACATTTGAAGTTTTGGAACAAGATTCGGGACAGTCGAAACAAGTTTGCTCCATTCGTGCGTCAATGACTCTAATTGGACTCAGTTTGTGCGTTACATTCCGAAGCCTGTAACTATTGACTTGTTCTCAACCGAACCTCGTAATTTGACCCAATATCTTATATAACAATTGTTTTAACACATTTGAAGTGTTGGAACAAGATTCAGGACTGTTAAACAAGTTTGCCCCATCCGTGCGTCAATGACTCTAATTGGACTCAGTTTGTGCGTTACATTCCGAAGCTTATAACAAGTGACTTTTTCGCAACCGGACCCGATAATTTGACTCAATCTCTTCCATTACAATTGTCTAAACACATTTGAAGTCTTGGAAAAAGATTCGGGATGGTCGAAACAAGTTTGCTCCATCCGTGCGTCAATGTCTCTAATTGCACTCAGTTTGTGTGTTACATTCCTAAGCCTATAACTAGTGACTTGTTCTCAACCGGATCTCGTAATTTGCCTCTATATCTTCTATTACAATTGTTTAAACACATTTGAAGTGTTGGAACAAGATTCGGGACCGTCGAAACAAGTTTGCTCCATTCGTGCGTCAATGACTCTAATTGGACTTAGTTTGGGCGTTACATTCCGAAGTCTATAACTAGTGACTTGTTCTCGACCGGACCTCGCAATTTGACCCAATATCTTCTATAACAATTGTTTTAACACATTTGAGGTGTTGGAAAAAGATTCAGGACTGTTAAACAAGTTTGCCCCATCCGTTCGTCAATGACTCTAATTGGACTCAGTTTGTGCGTTACATTCGGAACCTTATAACAAGTGACTTTTTCGCAACCGGACCTGGTAATTTGACTCAATCTCCTCCATTACAATTGTTTAAACACATTTGAAGTCTTGGAACAAGATTCCGGACAGTCGAAACAAGTTTGCTCCATCCGTGCGTCAATGTCTCTAATTGGACTCAGTTTGTGTGTTACATTCCTAAGCCTATAACTAGTGACTTGTTCTCAACCGGACCTCGTAATTTGACTCTATATCTTCTATTGCAATTGTTTAAACACATTTGAAGTTTTGGAACAAGATTCGGGACAGTCGCAACAAGTTTGCTCCATTCGTGCGTCAATGACTCTAATTGGACTCAGTTTGTGCGTTACATTCCGAAGCCTGTAACTATTGACTTGTTCTCAACCGAACCTCGTAATTTGACTCAATATCTTCTATTACAATTGTTTTAAGACATTTGAACTGTTGGAACAAGATTCGGGACTGTCGAAACAAGTTTGCCCCATCCGTGCGTCAATGACTCAAATTGGACTCAGTTTGTGCGTTACATTCCTAAGCTTATAACAAGTGATTTTTTCACAACCGAACCTGGTAATTTGACTCAATCTCTTCTATTACAATTGTTTAATAACATTTGAAGTCTTGGAACAAGATTCGGGACGGTCGAAACAAGTTTGCTCCATCCGTGCGTCAATGTCTCTAATTGCACTCAGTTTGTGTGTTACATTCCTAAGCCTATAACTAGTGACTTGTTCTCAACCGGATCTCGTAATTTCACTCTATATCTTCTATTATAATTGTTTAAACACATTTGAAGTGTTGGAACAAGATTCAGGACAGTCGAAACAAGTTTGCTCCATTCGTGCGTCAATGACTCTAATTGGACTTAGTTTGGGCGTTACATTCCGAAGTCTATAACTAGTGACTTGTTCTCGACCGGACCTCGTAATTTGACCCAATATCTTCTATAACAATTGTTTTAACACATTTGAGGTGTTGGAAAAAGATTCAGGACTGTTAAACAAGTTTGCCCCATCCGTTCGTCAATGACTCTAATTGGACTCAGTTTGTGCGTTACATTCGGAACCTTATAACAAGTGACTTTTTCGCAACCGGACCTGGTAATTTGACTCAATCTCCTCCATTACAATTGTTTAAACACATTTGAAGTCTTCGAATAAGATTCCGGACAGTCGAAACAAGTTTGCTCCATCCGTGCGTCAATGTCTCTAATTGGACTCAGTTTGGGTGTTACATTCCTAAGCCTATAACTAGTGACTTGTTCTCAACCGGACCTCGTAATTTGACTCTATATCTTCTATTGCAATTGTTTAAACACATTTGAAGTTTTGGAACAAGATTCGGGACAGTCGAAACAAGTTTGCTCCATTCGTGCGTCAATGACTCTAATTGGACTCAGTTTGTGCGTTACATTCCGAAGCCTGTAACTATTGACTTGTTCTCAACCGAACCTCGTAATTTGACTCAATATCTTCTATTACAATTGTTTTAAGACATTTGAACTGTTGGAACAAGATTCGGGACTGTCGAAACAAGTTTGCCCCATCCGTGCGTCAATGACTCAAATTGGACTCAGTTTGTGCGTTACATTCCTAAGCTTATAACAAGTGATTTTTTCACAACCGAACCTTGTAATTTGACTCAATCTCTTCTATTACAATTGTTTAATAACATTTGAAGTCTTGGAACAAGATTCGGGACGGTCGAAACAAGTTTGCTCCATCCGTGCGTCAATGTCTCTAATTGCACTCAGTTTGTGTGTTACATTCCTAAGCCTATAACTAGTGACTTGTTCTCAACCGGATCTCGTAATTTCACTCTATATCTTCTATTATAATTGTTTAAACACATTTGAAGTGTTGGAACAAGATTCAGGACAGTCGAAACAAGTTTGCTCCATTCGTGCGTCAATGACTCTAATTGGACTTAGTTTGGGCGTTACATTCCGAAGTCTATAACTAGTGACTTCTTCCCGACCGGACCTCGTAATTTGACCCAATATCTTCTATAACAATTGTTTTAACACATTTGAAGTGTTGGAACAAGATTCAGGACTGTTAAACAAGTTTGCCCCATCCGTGAGTCAATGACTCTAATTGGACTCAGTTTGTGCGTTACATTCCGAAGCTTATAACAAGTGACTTTTTCGCAACCGGACCCGGTAATTTGACTCAATCTCTTCCATTACAATTGTCTAAACACATTTGAAGTCTTGGAAAAAGATTCGGGATGGTCGAAACAAGTTTGCTCCATCCGTGCGTCAATGTCTCTAATTGGATTCAGTTTGTGTGTCCCATTCCTAAGCCTATAACTAGTGACTTGTTCTCAACCCGACCTCGTAATTTGACTCGATATCTTCTATTATAATTGTTTAAACACATTTGAAGTTTAGGAACAAGATTCGGGACTGTCGTAACAAGTTTGCCCCATCCGTGCGTCAATGACTCAAATTGGACTCAGTTTGTGCGTTACATTCCTAAGCTTATAACAAGTGATTTTTGCACAACCGAACCAGGTAATTTGACTCAATCTCTTCTACTACAATTGTTTAAACACATTTGAAGTCTTGGAACAAGATTCGGGACGGTCGAAACAAGTTTGCTCCATCCGTGCGTCAATGTCTCTAATTGCACTCAGTTTGTGTGTTACATTCCTAAGCCTATAACTAGTGACTTGTTCTCAACCGGATCTCGTAATTTGACTCTATATCTTCTATTACAATTGTTTAAACACATTTGAAGTGTTGGAACAAGATTCGGGATAGTCGAAACAAGTTTGCTCCATTCGTGCGTCAATGACTCTAATTGGACTTAGTTTGGGCGTTACATTCCTAAGTCTATAACTAGTGACTCGTTCTCGACCGGACCTCGTAATTTGACCCAATATCTTCTATAACAATTGTTTTAACACATTTGAAGTGTTGGAACAAGATTCAGGACTGTTAAACAAGTTTGCCCCATCCGTGCGTCAATGACTCTAATTGGACTCAGTTTGTGCGTTACATTCCTAAGCTTATAACAAGTGACTTTTTCGCAACCGGACTACGTAATTTGACTCAATCTCTTCCTTTACAATTGTTTAAACACATTTGAAGTGTTGGAACAAGATTTGGGACAGTCAAAACAAGTTTGCTCCATTCGTGCGTCAATGACTCTAATTGGACTCAGTTTGTGCGTTACATTCCTAAGCTTATAACAAGTGACTTTTTCGCAACCGGACTACGTAATTTGACTCAATCTCTTCCATTACAATTGTTTAAACACATTTGAAGTGTTGGAACAAGATTCGGGACAGTCGAAACAAGTTTGCTCCATTCGTGTGTCAATGACTCTAGTTGGACTTAGCTTGTGCGTTACATTCCGAAGTCTATAACTAGTGACTTGTTCTCGACCGGACCTCGTAATTTGACCCAATATCTTCTATAACAATTGTTTTAACACATTTGAAGTGTTGGAACAAGATTCAGGACTGTTAAACAAGTTTGCCCCATCCGTGAGTCAATGACTCTAATTGGACTCAGTTTGTGCGTTACATTCCGAAGCTTATAACAAGTGACTTTTTCGCAACCGGACCCGGTAATTTGACTCAATCTCTTCCATTACAATTGTCTAAACACATTTGAAGTCTTGGAAAAAGATTCGGGATGGTCGAAACAAGTTTGCTCCATCCTTGCGTCGATGTCTCTAATTGCACTCAGTTTGTGTGTTACATTCCTAAGCCTATAACTAGTGACTTGTTCTCAACCGGATCTCGTAATTTGACTCTATATCTTCTATTACAATTGTTTAAACACATTTGAAGTGTTGGAACAAGATTCAGGACAGTCGAAACAAGTTTGCTCCATTCGTGCGTCAGTGACTCTAATTTGACTTAGTTTGGGTGTTACATTCCGAAGTCTATAACTAGTGACTTATTCTCGACCGGACCTCGTAATTTGACCCAATATCTTCTATAACAATTGTTTTAACACATTTGAGGTGTTGGAAAAAGATTCAGGACTGTTAAACAAGTTTGCCCCATCCGTTCGTCAATGACTCTAATTGGACTTTGTTTGTGCGTTACATTCGGAACCTTATAACAAGTGACTTTTTCGCAACCGGACCTGGTAATTTGACTCAATCTCCTCCATTACAATTGTTTAAACACATTTGAAGTCTTGGAACAAGATTCCGGACAGTCGAAACAAGTTTGCTCCATCCGTGCGTCAATGTCTCTAATTGGACTCAGTTTGTGTGTTACATTCCTAAGCCTATAACTAGTGACTTGTTCTCAACCGGACCTCGTAATTTGACTCTATATCTTCTATTGCAATTGTTTAAACACATTTGAAGTTTTGGAACAAGATTCGGGACAGTCGAAACAAGTTTGCTCCATTCGTGCGTCAATGACTCTAATTGGACTCAGTTTGTGCGTTACATTCCGAAGCCTGTAACTATTGACTTGTTCTCAACCGAACCTCGTAATTTGACCCAATATCTTATATAACAATTGTTTTAACACATTTGAAGTGTTGGAACAAGATTCAGGACTGTTAAACAAGTTTGCCCCATCCGTGCGTCAATGACTCTAATTGGACTCAGTTTGTGCGTTACATTCCGAAGCTTATAACAAGTGACTTTTTCGCAACCGGACCCGATAATTTGACTCAATCTCTTCCATTACAATTGTCTAAACACATTTGAAGTCTTGGAAAAAGATTCGGGATGGTCGAAACAAGTTTGCTCCATCCGTGCGTCAATGTCTCTAATTGCACTCAGTTTGTGTGTTACATTCCTAAGCCTATAACTAGTGACTTGTTCTCAACCGGATCTCGTAATTTGCCTCTATATCTTCTATTACAATTGTTTAAACACATTTGAAGTGTTGGAACAAGATTCGGGACCGTCGAAACAAGTTTGCTCCATTCGTGCGTCAATGACTCTAATTGGACTTAGTTTGGGCGTTACATTCCGAAGTCTATAACTAGTGACTTGTTCTCGACCGGACCTCGCAATTTGACCCAATATCTTCTATAACAATTGTTTTAACACATTTGAGGTGTTGGAAAAAGATTCAGGACTGTTAAACAAGTTTGCCCCATCCGTTCGTCAATGACTCTAATTGGACTCAGTTTGTGCGTTACATTCGGAACCTTATAACAAGTGACTTTTTCGCAACCGGACCTGGTAATTTGACTCAATCTCCTCCATTACAATTGTTTAAACACATTTGAAGTCTTGGAACAAGATTCCGGACAGTCGAAACAAGTTTGCTCCATCCGTGCGTCAATGTCTCTAATTGGACTCAGTTTGTGTGTTACATTCCTAAGCCTATAACTAGTGACTTGTTCTCAACCGGACCTCGTAATTTGACTCTATATCTTCTATTGCAATTGTTTAAACACATTTGAAGTTTTGGAACAAGATTCGGGACAGTCGCAACAAGTTTGCTCCATTCGTGCGTCAATGACTCTAATTGGACTCAGTTTGTGCGTTACATTCCGAAGCCTGTAACTATTGACTTGTTCTCAACCGAACCTCGTAATTTGACTCAATATCTTCTATTACAATTGTTTTAAGACATTTGAACTGTTGGAACAAGATTCGGGACTGTCGAAACAAGTTTGCCCCATCCGTGCGTCAATGACTCAAATTGGACTCAGTTTGTGCGTTACATTCCTAAGCTTATAACAAGTGATTTTTTCACAACCGAACCTGGTAATTTGACTCAATCTCTTCTATTACAATTGTTTAATAACATTTGAAGTCTTGGAACAAGATTCGGGACGGTCGAAACAAGTTTGCTCCATCCGTGCGTCAATGTCTCTAATTGCACTCAGTTTGTGTGTTACATTCCTAAGCCTATAACTAGTGACTTGTTCTCAACCGGATCTCGTAATTTCACTCTATATCTTCTATTATAATTGTTTAAACACATTTGAAGTGTTGGAACAAGATTCAGGACAGTCGAAACAAGTTTGCTCCATTCGTGCGTCAATGACTCTAATTGGACTTAGTTTGGGCGTTACATTCCGAAGTCTATAACTAGTGACTTGTTCTCGACCGGACCTCGTAATTTGACCCAATATCTTCTATAACAATTGTTTTAACACATTTGAGGTGTTGGAAAAAGATTCAGGACTGTTAAACAAGTTTGCCCCATCCGTTCGTCAATGACTCTAATTGGACTCAGTTTGTGCGTTACATTCGGAACCTTATAACAAGTGACTTTTTCGCAACCGGACCTGGTAATTTGACTCAATCTCCTCCATTACAATTGTTTAAACACATTTGAAGTCTTGGAATAAGATTCCGGACAGTCGAAACAAGTTTGCTCCATCCGTGCGTCAATGTCTCTAATTGGACTCAGTTTGGGTGTTACATTCCTAAGCCTATAACTAGTGACTTGTTCTCAACCGGACCTCGTAATTTGACTCTATATCTTCTATTGCAATTGTTTAAACACATTTGAAGTTTTGGAACAAGATTCGGGACAGTCGAAACAAGTTTGCTCCATTCGTGCGTCAATGACTCTAATTGGACTCAGTTTGTGCGTTACATTCCGAAGCCTGTAACTATTGACTTGTTCTCAACCGAACCTCGTAATTTGACTCAATATCTTCTATTACAATTGTTTTAAGACATTTGAACTGTTGGAACAAGATTCGGGACTGTCGAAACAAGTTTGCCCCATCCGTGCGTCAATGACTCAAATTGGACTCAGTTTGTGCGTTACATTCCTAAGCTTATAACAAGTGATTTTTTCACAACCGAACCTGGTAATTTGACTCAATCTCTTCTATTACAATTGTTTAAACACATTTGAAGTCTTGGAACAAGATTCGGGACGGTCGAAACAAGTTTGCTCCATCCTTGCGTCAATGTCTCTAATTGCACTCAGTTTGTGTGTTACATTCCTAAGCCTATAACTAGTGACTTGTTCTCAACCGGATCTCGTAATTTGACTCTATATCTTCTATTATAATTGTTTAAACACATTTGAAGTGTTGGAACAAGATTCAGGACAGTCGAAACAAGTTTGCTCCATTCGTGCGTCAATGACTGTAATTGGACTTAGTTTGGGCGTTACATTCCGAAGTCTATAACTAGTGACTTGTTCTCGACCGGACCTCGTAATTTGACCCAATATCTTCTATAACAATTGTTTTAACACATTTGAGGTGTTGGAAAAAGATTCAGGACTGTTAAACAAGTTTGCCCCATCCGTTCGTCAATGACTCTAATTGGACTCAGTTTGTGCGTTACATTCGGAACCTTATAACAAGTGACTTTTTCGCAACCGGACCTGGTAATTTGACTCAATCTCCTCCATTACAATTGTTTAAACACATTTGAAGTCTTGGAACAAGATTCCGGACAGTCGAAACAAGTTTGCTCCATCCGTGCGTCAATGTCTCTAATTGGACTCAGTTTGAGTGTTACATTCCTAAGCCTATAACTAGTGACTTGTTCTCAACCGGACCTCGTAATTTGACTCTATATCTTCTATTGCAATTGTTTAAACACATTTAAAGTTTTGGAACAAGATTCGGGACAGTCGAAACAAGTTTGCTCCATTCGTGCGTCAATGACTCTAATTGGACTCAGTTTGTGCGTTACATTCCGAAGCCTGTAACTATTGACTTGTTCTCAACCGAACCTCGTAATTTGACCCAATATCTTATATAACAATTGTTTTAACACATTTGAAGTGTTGGAACAAGATTCAGGACTGTTAAACAAGTTTGCCCCATCCGTGCGTCAATGACTCTAATTGGACTCAGTTTGTGCGTTACATTCCGAAGCTTATAACAAGTGACTTTTTCGCAACCGGACCCGATAATTTGACTCAATCTCTTCCATTACAATTGTCTAAACACATTTGAAGTCTTGGAAAAAGATTCGGGATGGTCGAAACAAGTTTGCTCCATCCGTGCGTCAATGTCTCTAATTGCACTCAGTTTGTGTGTTACATTGCTAAGCCTATAACTAGTGACTTGTTCTCAACCGGATCTCGTAATTTGACTCTATATCTTCTATTACAATTGTTTAAACACATTTGAAGTGTTGGAACAAGATTCGGGACAGTCTAAACAAGTTTGCTCCATTCGTGCGTCAATGACTGTAATTGGACTTAGTTTGGGCGTTACATTCCGAAGTCTATAACTAGTGACTTGTTCTCGACCGGACCTCGTAATTTGACCCAATATCTTCTATAACAATTGTTTTAACACATTTGAGGTGTTGGAAAAAGATTCAGGACTGTTAAACAAGTTTGCCCCATCCGTTCGTCAATGACTCTAATTGGACTCAGTTGGTGTGTTACATTCGGAACCTTATAACAAGTGACTTTTTCGCAACCGGACCTGGTAATTTGACTCAATCTCCTCCTTTACAATTGTTTAAACACATTTGAAGTCTTGGAACAAGATTCCGGACAGTCGAAACAAGTTTGCTCCATCCGTGCGTCAATGTCTCTAATTGGACTCAGTTTGTGTGTTACATTCTTAAGCCTATAACTGGTGACTTGTTCTCAACCGGACCTCGTAATTTGACTCTATATCTTCTATTGCAATTGTTTAAACACATTTGAAGTGTTGGAACAAGATTCGGGACAGTCGAAACAAGTTTGCTCCATTCGTGCGTCAATGACTCTAGTTGGACTTAGTTTGTGCGTTACATTCCGAAGTCTATAACTAGTGACTTGTTCTCGACCGGACCTCGTAATTTGACCTAATATCTTCTATAACAATTGTTTTAACACATTTGAGGTGTTGGAAAAAGATTCAGGACTGTTAAACAGGTTTGCCCCATCCGTTCGTCAATGACTCTAATTGGACTCAGTTTGTGCGTTACATTCGGAACCTTATAACAAGTGACTTTTTCGCAATCGGACCTGGTAATTTGACTCAATCTCCTCCATTACAATTGTTTAAACACATTTGAAGTCTTGGAACAAGATTCCGGACTGTAATACCCTGAACTTTCGTTCTAGGGTATTATGGTAAATTCACCTAATAAGGAAAACCTGAAACTTTTTCAGACTCTTATTATTGTTTTTATTGTTTAATATCATGTATGAGTATGTGTATTTAATTTGGTTTCGTTTCGACAACTTTGAAAAACCTGCTATTTTTGAAACTTGCTCTTTAGGGCTAAATTCTTGCTAAAAATAATGAACTATAACTTGCAGGGGACTTTTTCTTTCCCCAGCTAACATTTCAGAATTTTTATAAAAAATTATTTTGTGGGCCCGAGACACAAAAAAATATTCATATTTTATCCTTACCAACTTACTTATAAAATTTAGAACCTTTCCTAAGACATGAAAACCCTAACGGGAGATTTTAGGAGATTTTGACAAAAATAGTATTTTTGTAATTTTTAAACTTTCCTACCATTCTTATATTTGCAAAAATAATATTTAATTATATTTTATTTATTTAATAGGAGCGTGGGACCCACGAATCACTTTTGGGTCATTCCGATGTCACTTGACACCTTTTCGGTGCTTTGAACATTTTTTATAATTTTTATGTATTTAGACTACTTTTATGTATTTAGACGACTTTTATGTGAATTGTGTGTGTAACATGTGTCAATACCTTATTGTATGGACTTTTAAATTATATAATATAGTTGATTGAATTAATTTATAATTATTTGTGTTATGATTGTTGGGTGGGGCCGTATGGTCAATCTAGAAGTCTTTTGGGCTTAATAATAATCTTAATTGAGCTTAGTTGTTATATATGGGCCTTGGGCCCATTTCTAACCCATTAGTAGTATAAAATATAAGTTTTTGAGGGTTGAAAAAGTCATCCCTTTGATAGTTACGATTTTCAACAAAATAGAAACCCTAATCCTTCCCTAAACCTATTTATGAAAACCCTAAAGCTTTAGAAGCTTTCACAAAACCAAACTCCATTGAAGAATAGAGCAAACTCCATTAAACCTTTATCCGGGGACCGATCGCACTCGAGCAAGAAGAGAGAATTGACGGGGACTCCGATTAGAAGAACATACTCCGAGGAGAGGACGATCCGACGACTTTCAAATTTGAAGAAACTTTTGATTTTCATTAAAGTTCAAGAAACCTTAAGGTAAGTGCGCTTGATCCATCCTATACTTGTTTTTCTTCAAGATTTGTTTTTCTTTCATTAGATAATGGTTGATACTCATTATAAATTAATTTTAATAATATTTATTTTATTCTTATTGGGTTGATCTTTGTTTTGGACCACCATGATGGGTTTGGCCATGGTCTATTTTGTACCTATAACGGATGACTATGTTCTTATCATTTTTGTTATACTTTTATGATTTAAATATTTTTATATTATTTTTTTTCTAAATACCTCTTTAAATCTATTTTCCAAAACCGTTTAGTTTGTATTTTTCTGATTTTTATTGATTAAGTTATGATTTTTCTAAGTTGTATGACTTTACTAAAAAACTCAGAATTTCAGATTTTAAACCGTCCGATTCACTTAGAATTTCGATCTATATTTTTAACCTAAATATTTTTCTAATTATTTTTAATAGATACCTCTATCAATCTAGTTTCTAGAACTTTTGAGTTTATATTTTTCTAATTTATATTGATTAAGTTATGATTTTTCAAACGTGCTGAACTTTTCTGTAAAACCTAGAATTCCAGATTTTACACGGTCTACTTTACCTGAGATTTCGATCTATATTTTTAACCTAAATATTTTTCTAATTATTTTTCACAGATACCTCTATCAATCTAGTTTCTAGAACCTTTGAGTTTATATTTTTTTGATCTGTATTTATTAAGTTATGATTTTTCAAACGTGCTGGACTTTTCTATAAAACCTAGAATTTCAGATTTTACACGGTCCACTTCACTTGAGATTTCGATCTATATTTTTAACCTAAATATTTTTTTAATTATTTTTCATAGATACATCTATCAATTTAGTTTCTATAACCCTTGAGTTTGTATTTTTCTAATATGTATTGATTAAGTTATGAGTTTTTAAATGTGCTAGACTTTTCTGTAAAACCCAGAATCCCAAGTTCTGTCCGACCCACTTCATTAAGGGTTTCGACCATATTTTGAATCTAAATATTTTTCTATTTCTTTTTCCTAAAAACCATTGTGAATCTAGTTTTTAAATCCATTGAGTTTATATTTTTCTAATTCATATTTATTTAGTTATGATTTTTATAATGTAGTACATTTTTTTATAAAAAAAACTTATTAATTGTTCGTGGTTCGGTCATGATTATTAACTATTAAGGTTTTAACCTTGTTGTTTGACTAAACCCTAGATGGTTTGACCTATACCTGTATGCATGGGGATCTCACCCATGTGTCTTGGATCTCTCATAGGGTTTGGCCAAGTGTCTTGGATCCCTCTTTAGGGTTCGACCTTGTGTCATGGATCCCTCATAGAGTTCGGCCATGGCGTGTTGGATTTTCTTGCGATTTTCACTTATATTATTTATCGATGTTGATTGTGATATTTGGTCATGTCTTATTGACTATTATACCTAGATGGTTCGACCTATACTTGTATGCATGGGGATCCCACCCATGTGTCTTGGATCCCTCATAGGGTTCGGCCAAGTGTCTTGGATCCCTCTTTAGGGTTCGACCTTGTGTCATGGATCCCTCATAGGGTTCGGCAATGGTGTGTTGGATTGCCTTGTGATCTCCACTTATATTATTCATCCGTGTTGATCGTGACCTTCGATGATTGTTACATGTTAACCCTAATTCGTTCCCATATTATTACTCTTAATGATCATTGGTTCATTTTATATTTTTATTTAAATATTAAATACATGCGTGCTTATGTCATGTAACCCTAGTACATCTTGTTATCATACCATGATGATCACGTCATTTCATATAAGGGGTGCATAAGGGAACGGGGTTGAAGTATATTATATACGTTATATTGGTTTTATCAATTAATCAGGGTTCGGTACCCTAGGGTGAAAGGCCCCAGACGTTATTATATCCTGCAGATGGGTCGATGAGACCGCTCCCAGTGCGGGAAGGAGATGGAGACCCTATGTGGTTATGGGTACTAGTTGCATTGGCATCCCTTACTCATCTGCATTCATCCTCATATTCATGACATCCTTATTATACGATTGAGATGCATATCTTGATTAAAAAAACTTGTATAGTATGATATCATACCATGCGCACTGTTGTATTACTGGGCCTCGGCTCACGGTGCTACACCGATACCATTTTCAGATTTTGAGGAGCCGGGTACGTGAGATGATTTTGAGACGAAAGACTCCGGTGCATTCGAGGAGATCGGCGAGGATTTGGGAGTCGATCCCACACTTTAGAAAGTTGTATTTGATTATTTTATAACATTATTTATTTATTTTCACGGGCATGTAAGCCTTTGATTGAGAGTAAGTTCTCACTTCCATCTCTTCACATTTAGTTGATTGATTGAATTATTTGAATTATAAATTATTTAAATTATTTGTTTCCTACATCTACTCTTCTTTTTTTTCTTAGTGGGTTTTCGAATGAACCTTAGTAGTCTAATTGACCTAATTGGACCACTAGGGGACATTCATGGATCACCTCTGGGTTCGGGTACGGGTCGATCCATGGATTTTCGGGTCGTATTTGGGTATCCGGATTCGGGGCGTGACACGGACAGTCGAAACAAGTTTGCTCCATCCGTGCGTCAATGTCTCTAATTGGACTCAGTTTGTGTGTTACATTCCTAAGCCTATAACTAGTGACTTGTTCTCAACCGGACCTCGTAATTTGACTCTATATCTTTTATTGCAATTGTTTAAACACATTTGAAGTTTTGGAACAAGATTCGGGACAGTCGAAACAAGTTTGCTCCATTCGTGTGTCAATGACTCTAATTGGACTCAGTTTGTGCGTTACATTCCGAAGCCTGTAACTATTGACTTGTTCTCAACCGAACCTCGTAATTTGACTCAATATCTTATATTACAATTGTTTTAAGACATTTGAACTGTTGGAACAAGATTCGGGACTGTCGAAACAAGTTTGCCCCATCCGTGCGTCAATGACTCAAATTGGACTCAGTTTGTGCGTTACATTCCTAAGCTTATAACAAGTGATTTTTTCACAACCGAACCTGGTAATTTGACTCAATCTCTTCTATTACAATTGTTTAAACACATTTAAAGTCTTGGAACAAGATTCGAGACGGTCGAAACAAGTTTGCTCCATCCGTGCGTCAATGTCTCTAATTGCACTCAGTTTGTGTGTTACATTCCTAAGCCTATAACTAGTGACTTGTTCTCAACCGGATCTCGTAATTTGA
The DNA here is from genome assembly GCA_035048495.1 of Euptelea pleiosperma. NCBI lineage: Eukaryota > Viridiplantae > Streptophyta > Magnoliopsida > Ranunculales > Eupteleaceae > Euptelea > Euptelea pleiosperma. The sequence continues at coordinate 55,613,381 of CM068543.1, forward strand.
CTCTATATCTTCTATTACAATTGTTTAAACACATTTGAAGTGTTGGAACAAGATTCGGGACAGTCGAAACAAGTTTGCTCCATTCGTGCGTCAATGACTCTAATTGGACTTGGTTAGGGCGTTACATTCCGAAGTCTATAACTAGTGACTTGTTCTCGACCGGACCTCGTAATTTGACCCAATATCTTCTATAACAATTGTTTTAACACATTTGAGGTGTTGGAAAAAGATTCAGGACTATTAAACAAGTTTGCCCCATCCGTTCGTCAATGACTCTAATTGGACTCAGTTTGTGCGTTACATTCGGAACCTTATAACAAGTGACTTTTTCGCAACCAGACCTGGTAATTTGACTCAATCTCCTCCATTACAATTGTTTAAACACATTTGAAGTCTTGGAACAAGATTCTGGACAGTCGAAACAAGTTTGCTCCATCCGTGCGTCAGTGTTTCTAATTGGACTCAGTTTGTGTGTTACATTCCTAAGCCTATAACTAGTGACTTGTTCTCAATCGGACCTCGTAATTTGACTCTATATCTTCTATTGCAATTGTTTAAACACATTTGAAGTTTTGGAACAAGATTTGGGACAGTCGAAAGAAGTTTGCTCCATTCGTGTGTCAATGACTCTAGTTGGACTTAGTTTGTGCGTTACATTCCGAAGTCTATAACTAGTGACTTGTTCTCGACCGGACCTCGTAATTTGACCCAATATCTTCTATAACAATTGTTTTAACACATTTGAAGTGTTGGAACAAGATTCAGGACTGTTAAACAAGTTTGCCCCATCCGTGCGTCAATGACTCTAATTGGACTCAGTTTGTGCGTTACCTTCCGAAGCTTATAACAAGTGACTTTTTCGCAACCGGACCTGGTAATTTGACTCAATCTCTTCCATTACAATTGTCTAAACACATTTGAAGTCTTGGAACAAGATTCGGAATGGTCGAAACAAGTTTGCTCCATCCGTGCGTCAATGTCTCTAATTGGACTCAGTTTGTGCGTTACATTCCTAAGCTTATAACAAGTGACTTTTTCGCAACCGGACTACGTAATTTGACTCAATCTCTTCCATTACAATTATTTAAACACATTTGAAGTGTTGGAACAAGATTCGGGACAGTCGAAACAAGTTTGCTCCATTCGTGTGTCAATGACTCTAGTTGGACTTAGCTTGTGCGTTACATTCCGAAGTCTATAACTAGTGACTTGTTCTCGACCGAACCTCGTAATTTGACCCAATATCTTCTATAACAATTGTTTTAACACATTTGAAGTGTTGGAACAAGATTCAGGACTGTTAAACAAGTTTGCCCCATCCGTTCGTCAATGACTCTAATTGGACTCAGTTTGTGCGTTACATTCCGAAGCTTATAACAAGTGACTTTTTCGCAACCGGACCTGGTAATTTGACTCAATCTCTTCCATTACAATTGTCTAAACACATTTGAAGTCTTGGAAAAAGATTCGGGATGGTCGAAACAAGTTTGCTCCATCCGTGCGTCAATGTCTCTAATTGCACTCAGTTTGTGTGTTACATTCCTAAGCCTATAACTAGTGACTTGTTCTCAACCGGATCTCGTAATTTGACTCTATATCTTCTATTACAATTGTTTAAACACATTTGAAGTGTTGGAACAAGATTCGGGACAGTCGAAACAAGTTTGTTCCATTCGTGCGTCAGTGACTCTAATTGGACTTAGTTTGGGTGTTACATTCCGAAGTCTATAACTAGTGACTTATTCTCGACCGGACCTCGTAATTTGACCCAATATCTTCTATAACAATTGTTTTAATATATTTGAGGTGTTGGAAAAAGATTCAGGACTGTTAAACAAGTTTGCCCCATCCGTTCGTCAATGACTCTAATTGGAATCAGTTTGTGCGTTACATTCGGAACCTTATAACAAGTGACTTTTTCGCAACCGGACCTGGTAATTTGACTCAATCTCCTCCATTACAATTGTTTAAACACATTTGAAGTCTTGGAACAAGATTCCGGACAGTCGAAACAAGTTTGCTCCATCCGTGCGTCAATGTCTCTAATTGGACTCAGTTTGTGTGTTACATTCCTAAGCCTATAACTAGTGACTTGTTCTCAACCGGACCTCGTAATTTGACTCTATATCTTCTATTGCAATTGTTTAAATACATTTGAAGTTTTGGAACAGGATTCGGGACAGTGGAAACAAGTTTGCTCCATTCGTGCGTCAATGACTCTAATTGGACTCAGTTTGTGCGTTACATTCCGAGGCCTGTAACTATTGACTTGTTCTCAACCGAACCTCGTAATTTGACCCAATATCTTCTATAACAATTGTTTTAACACATTTGAAGTGTTGGAACAAGATTCAGGACTGTTAAACAAGTTTGCCCCATCCGTGCGTCAATGACTCTAATTGGACTCAGTTTGTGCGTTACATTCCGAAGCTTATAACAAGTGACTTTTTCGCAACCGGACCCGATAATTTGACTCAATCTCTTCCATTACAATTGTCTAAACACATTTGAAGTCTTGGAAAAAGATTCGGGATTGTCGAAACAAGTTTGCTCCATCCGTGCGTCAATGTCTCTAATTGCACTCAGTTTGTGTGTTACATTCCTAAGCCTATAACTAGTGACTTGTTCTCAACCGGATCTCGTAATTTGACTCTATATCTTCTATTACAATTGTTTAAACAGATTTGAAGTGTTGGAACAAGATTCGGGACAGTCGAAACAAGTTTGCTCCATTCGTGCGTCAATGACTCTAATTGGACTTAGTTTGTGCGTTACATTCCGAAGTTTATAACTAGTGACTTGTTCTCGACCGGACCTCGCAATTTGACCCAATATCTTCTATAACAATTGTTTTAACACATTTGAGGTGTTGGAAAAAGATTCAGGACTGTTAAACAAGTTTCCCCCATCCGTTCGTCAATGACTCTAATTGGACTCAGTTTGTGCGTTACATTCGGAACCTTATAACAAGTGACTTTTTCGTAACCGGACCTGGTAATTTGACTCAATCTCCTCCATTACAATTGTTTAAACACATTTGAAGTCTTGGAACAAGACTCCGGACAGTCGAAACAAGTTTGCTCCATCCGTGCGTCAATGTCTCTAATTGGACTCAGTTTGTGTGTTACATTCCTAAGCCTATAACTAGTGACTTGTTCTCAACCGGATCTCGTAATTTGACTCTATATCTTCTATTACAATTGTTTAAACACATTTGAAGTGTTGGAACAAGATTTGGGATAGTCGAAAGAAGTTTGCTCCATTCGTGTGTGAATGACTCTAGTTGGACTTAGTTTGTGCGTTACATTCCGAAGTCTATAACTAGTGACTTGTTCTCGACCGGACCTCGTAATTTGACCCAATATCTTCTATAACAATTGTTTTAACACATTTGAAGTGTTGTAACAAGATTCAGGACTGTTAAACAAGTTTGCCCCATCCGTGCGTCAATGACTCTAATTGGACTCAGTTTGTGCGTTACCTTCCGAAGCTTATAACAAGTGACTTTTTCGCAACCGGACCTGGTAATTTGACTCAATCTCTTCCATTACAATTGTCTAAAAACATTTGAAGTCTTGGAACAAGATTCGGGATGGTCGAAACAAGTTTGCTCCATCCGTACGTCAATGTCTCTAATTGGACTCAGTTTGTGGGTTACATTCCTAAGCTTATAACAAGTGACTTTTTCGCAACCGGACTACGTAATTTGACTCAATCTCTTCCATTACAATTGTTTAAACACATTTAAAGTGTTGGAACAGGATTTGGGACAGTCGAAACAAGTGTTCTCCATTCGTGCGTCAATGACTCTAATTGGACTCAGTTTGTGCGTTACATTCCTAAGCTTATAACAAGTGACTTTTTCACAACCGGACTACGTAATTGGACTCAATCTCTTCCATTATAATTGTTTAAATACATTTGAAGTGTTAGAACAAGATTCGGGACAGCCGAAACAAGTTTGCTCCATTCGTGTGTCAATGACTCTAATTGGACTTAGTTTGGGCGTTACATTCCGAAGTCTATAACTAGTGACTTGTTCTCGACCGGACCTCGTAATTTGACCCAATATCTTCTATAACAATTGTTTTAACACATTTGAGGTGTTGGAAAAAGATTCAGGACTGTTAAACAAGTTTGCCCCATCCGTTCGTCAATGACTCTAATTGGACTCAGTTTGTGCGTTACATTCGGAACCTTATAACAAGTGACTTTTTCGCAACCAGACCTGGTAATTTCACTCAATCTCCTCCATTACAATTGTTTAAACACATTTGAAGTCTTGGAACAAGATTCCGGACAGTCGAAACAAGTTTGCTCCATCCGTGCGTCAATGTCTCTAATTGGACTCAGTTTGTGTGTTACATTCCAAACCTATAACTAGTGACTTGTTCTCAACCGGACCTCGTAACTTGACTCTATATCTTCTATTGCAATTGTTTAAACACATTTGAAGTTTTGGAACAAGATTCGGGACAGTCGAAAGAAGTTTGCTCCATTCGTGTGTCAATGACTCTAGTTGGACTTAGTTTGTGCGTTACATTCTGAAGTCTATAACTAGTGACTTGTTCTCGACCGGACCTCGTAATTTGACCCAATATCTTCTATAACAATTGTTTTAACACATTTGAAGTGTTGTAACAAGATTCAGGACTGTTAAACAAGTTTGCCCCATCCGTGCGTCAATGACTCTAATTGGACTCAGTTTGTGCGTTACCTTCCGAAGCTTATAACAAGTGACTTTTTCGCAACCGGACCTGGTAATTTGACTCAATCTCTTCCATTACAATTGTCTAAACACATTTGAAGTCTTGGAACAAGATTCGGGATGGTCGAAACAAGTTTGCTCCATCCGTACGTCAATGTCTCTAATTGGACTCAGTTTGTGCGTTACATTCCTAAGCTTATAACAAGTGACTTTTTCGCAACCGGACTACGTAATTTGACTCAATCTCTTCCATTACAATTGTTTAAACACATTTGAAGTGTTGGAACAAGATTTGGGACAGTCGAAACAAGTTTGCTCCATTCGTGCGTCAATGACTCTAATTGGACTCTGTTTGTGCGTTACATTCCTAAGCTTATAACAAGTGACTTTTTCGCAACCGGACTACGTAATTGGACTCAATCTCTTCCATTATAATTGTTTAAATACATTTGAAGTGTTGGAACAAGATTCGGGACAGCCGAAACAAGTTTGCTCCATTCGTGTGTCAATGACTCTAATTGGACTTAGTTTGGGCGTTACATTCCGAAGTCTATAACTAGTGACTTGTTCTCGACCGGATCTCGTAATTTGACTCTATATATTCTATTACAATTGTTTAAACACATTTGAAGTGTTGGAACAAGATTCGGGACAGTCGAAACAAGTTTGCTCCATTCGTGCGTCAATGACTCTAATTGGACTTAGTTTGGGCGTTACATTCCGAAGTCTATAACTAGTGACTTGTTCTCGACCGGACCTCGTAATTTGACCCAATATCTTCTATAACAATTGTTTTAACACATTTGAGGTGCTGGAAAAAGATTCAGGACTGTTAAACAAGTTTGCCCCATCCGTGCGTCAATGACTCTAATTGGACTCAGTTTGTGCGTTACATTCCTAAGCCTATAACTAGTGACTTGTTCTCAACCGGACCTCGTAATTTGACTCAATATCTTCTATTGCAATTCTTTAAACACATTTGAAGTTTTGGAACAAGATTCGGGACAGTCGAAAAAAGTTTGCTCCATTCGTGTGTCAATGACTCTAGCAGCACTGAGTTTGTGCGTTACATTCCGAAGTCTATAACTAGTGACTTGTTCTCGACCGGACCTTGTAATTTGACCCAATATCTTCTATAACAATTGTTTTAGCACATTTGAAGTGTTGGAACAAGATTCAGGACTGTTAAACAAGTTTGCCCCATCCGTGCGTCAATGACTCTAATTGGACTCAGTTTGTGCGTTACATTCCGAAGCTTATAACAAGTGACTTTTTTGCAACCGGACCTGGTAATTTGACTCAATCTCTTCCATTACAATTGTCTAGACACATTTGAAGTCTTGGAACAAGATTCGGGATGGTCGAAACAAGTTTACTCCATCCGTGCGTCAATTGCTCTAATTGGATTCAGTTTGTGTGTCACATTCCTAAGCCTATAACTAGTGACTTGTTCTCAACCCGACCTCCTAATTTGACTCGATATCTTCTATTACAATTGTTTAAACACATTTGAAGTGTAGGAACAAGATTCATGACTGTCGTGACAAGTTTGCCCCATCCGTGCGTCAATGACTCAAATTGGACACAGTTTGTGCGTTACATTCCTAAGCTTATAACAAGTGATTTTTTCACAACCGAACCTGGTAATTTGACTCAATCTCTTCTATTACAATTGTTTAAACACATTTGAAGTCTTGGAACAAGATTCGGGACGGTCGAAACAAGTTTGCTCCATCCGTGCGTCAATGTCTCTAATTGGACTCAGTTTCTGTGTTACATTCCTAAGCCTATAACTAGTGACTTGTTCTCAACCGGATCTCGTAATTTGACTCTATATCTTCTATTGCAATTGTTTAAACACATTTGAAGTGTTGGAACAAGATTCGGGACAGTCGAAACAAGTTTGCTCCATTCGTGCGTCAATGACTCTAGTTGGACTTAGTTTGTGCGTTACATTCCGAAGTCTATAACTAGGGACTTGTTCTCGACCGGACCTCGTAATTTGACCCAATATCTTCTATAACAATTGTTTTAACACATTTGAGGTGTTGGAAAAAGATTCAGGACTGTTAAACAAGTTTGCCCCATCCGTTCGTCAATGACTCTAATTGGACTCAGTTTGTGCGTTACATTCGGAACCTTATAACAAGTGACTTTTTCGCAACCGGACCTTGTAATTTGACTCAATCTCCTCCATTACAATTGTTTAAACACATTTGAAGTCTTCGAACAAGATTCCGGACAGTCGAAACAAGTTTGCTCCATCCGTGCGTCAATGTCTCTAATTGGACTCAGTTTGTGTGTTACATTCCTAAGCCTATAACTAGTGACTTGTTCTCAACCGGACCTCGTAATTTGACTCTATATCTTTTATTGCAATTGTTTAAACACATTTGAAGTTTTGGAACAAGATTCGGGACAGTCGAAACAAGTTTGCTCCATTCGTGCGTCAATGACTCTAATTGGACTCAGTTTGTGCGTTACATTTCGAAGCCTGTAACTATTGACTTGTTCTCAACCGAACCTCGTAATGTCACTCAATATCTTCTATTACAATTGTTTTAAGACATTTGAACTGTTGGAACAAGATTCGGAACTGTCGAAACAAGTTTGCCCCATCCGTGCGTCAATGACTCAAATTGGACTCAGTTTGTGCGTTACATTCCTAAGCTTATAACAAGTGATTTTTTCACAACCGAACCTGGTAATTTGACTCAATCTCTTCTATTACAATTGTTTAAACACATTTGAAGTGTTTTAACAAGATTCGAAATGGTCGAAACAAGTTTGCTCCATCCGTGCGTCAATGTCTCTAATTGAACTCAGTTTGTGTGTTACATTCCTAAGCCTATAACTAGTGACTTGTTCTCAACCGGATCTTGTAATTTGACTCTATATCTTCTATTACAATTGTTTAAACACATTTGAAGTGTTGGAACAAGATTCGGGACAGTCGAAACAAGTTTGCTCCATTCGTGCGTGAATGACTAATTGGACTTGGTTTGGGCGTTACATTCCGAAGTCTATAACTAGTGACTTGTTCTCGACCGGACCTCGTAATTTGACCCAATATCTTCTATACCAATTGTTTTAACACATTTGAGGTGTTGGAAAAAGATTCAGGACTGTTAAACAAGTTTGCCCCATCCGTTCGTCAATGACTCTAATTGGACTCAGTTTGTGCGTTACATTCGGAACCTTATAACAAGTGACTTTTTCGCAACCAGACCTGGTAATTTCACTCAATCTCCTCCATTACAATTGTTTAAACACATTTGAAGTCTTAGAACAAGATTCCGGACAGTCGAAACAAGTTTGCTCCATCCGTGCGTCAATGTCTCTAATTGGACTCAGTTTGTGTGTTACATTCCTAACCTATAACTAGTGACTTGTTCTCAACCGGACCTCGTAATTTGACTCTATATCTTCTATTGCAATTGTTTAAACACATTTGAAGTTTTGGAACAAGATTCGGGACAGTCGAAAGAAGTTTGCTCCATTCGTGTGTCAATGACTCTAGTTGGACTTAGTTTGTGCGTTACATTCCGAAGTCTATAACTAGTGACTTGTTCTCGACCGGACCTCGTAATTTGACCCAATATCTTCTCTAACAATTGTTTTAACACATTTGAAGTGTTGGAACAAGATTCAGGACTGTTAAACAAGTTTGCCCCATCCGTGCGTCAATGACTCTAATTGGACTCAGTTTGTGCGTTACCTTCCGAAGCTTATAACAAGTGACTTTTTCGCAACCGGACCTGGTAATTTGACTCAATCTCTTCCATTACAATTGTCTAAACACATTTGAAGTCTTGGAACAAGATTCGGGATGGTCGAAACAAGTTTGCTCCATCCGTGCGTCAATGTCTCTAATTGGATTCAGTTTGTGTGTCACATTCCTAAGCCTATAACTAGTGACTTGTTCTCAACCGGACCTCGTAATTTGACTCAATATCTTCTATTACAATTGTTTAAACACATTTAAAGTGTAGGAACAAGATTCGGGACTGTCGTAACAAGTTTGTCCCATCCGTGCGTCAATGACTCTAATTGGACTCAGTTTGTGCGTTACATTCCTAAGCTTATAACAAGTGACTTTTTCGCAACCGGACTACGTAATTTGACTCAATCTCTCCCATTCGTGTGTCAATGACTCTAGTTGGACTTAGTTTGTGCGTTACATTCCGAAGTCTATAACTAGTGACTTGTTCTCGACCGGACCTCGTAATTTGACCCAATATCTTCTATAATAATTGTTGTAACACATTTGAAGTGTTGGAAGAAGATTCGGGACTGTCAAACAAGTTCGCCCCATCCGTGCGTCAATGACTCTAATTGGACTCAGTTTGTGCGTTACCTTCCAAAGCTTATAACAAGTGACTTATTCGCAACCGGACCTGGTAATTTGACTCAATCTCCTCCATTACAATTGTCTAAACACATTTGAAGTCTTGGAACAAGATTCAGGATGGTCGAAACAAGTTTGCTCCATCCGTGCGTCAATGTCTCTAATTGGATTCAGTTTGTGTGTCACATTCCTAAGCCTATAACTAGTGACTTGTTCTCAACCGGACCTCCTAATTTGACTCAATATCTTCTATTACAATTGTTGAAACACATTTGAAGTGTAGGAACAAGATTCGGGACTGTCGTAATTATTTGCCCCATCCGTGCGTCAATGACTCTAATTGGACTCAGTTTGTGCGTTACATTCCTTAGCTTATAACAAGTGACTTTTTCGCAACCGGACTACGTAATTTGACTCAATCTCTTCCATTACAATTTTTTAAACACATTTGAAGTGTTGGAACAAGATTCGGGACAGTCGAAACAAGTTTGCTCCATTCGTGCGTCAATGACTCTAATTGGACTCAGTTTGTGCGTTACATTCCGAAGCCTGTAACTAGTGACTTGTTCTCAACCGGACCTCGTAATTTAACTCACTATCTTCTATTACAATTGTTTTAAGACATTTGAACTGTTGGAACAAGATTTGGGACTGTCGAAACAAGTTTGCCCCATCCGTGCATCAATGACTCAAATTGGACTCAGTTTGTGGGTTACATTCCTAAGCTTATAACAAGTGATTTTTTCACAACCGAACCTGGTAATTTGACTCAATCTCTTCTATTACAATTGTTTAAACACATTTGAAGTCTTGGAACAAGATTCGGGACGGTCGAAAAAAGTTTGCTCCATCCGTGCGTCAATGTCTCTAATTGCACTCAGTTTGTGTGTTACATTCCTAAGCCTATAACTAGTGACTTGTTCTCAACCGGACCTCGTAATTTGACTCTATATCTTCTATTGCAATTGTTTAAACACATTTGAAGTTTTGGAACAAGATTCGGGACAGTCGAAACAAGTTTGCTCCATTCGTGCGTCAATGACTCTATTGGACTTAGTTTGTGCGTTACATTACGAAGCTTATAACAAGTGACTTTTTCGCAACCGGACCCGGTAATTTGACTCAATCTCTTCCATTACAATTGTCTAAACACATTTGAAGTCTTGGAAAAAGATTCGGGAGGGTCGAAACAAGTTTGCTCCATCCGTGCGTCAATGTCTCTAATTGGATTCAGTTTGTGTGTCACATTCCTAAGCCTATAACTAGTGACTTGTTCTCAAACCGACCTCGTAATTTGACTCGATATCTTCTATTACAATTGTTTAAACACATTTGAAGTGTAGGAACAAGATTCGGGACTGTCGTAACAAGTTTGCCCCATCCGTGCGTCAATGACTCTAATTGGACTCAGTTTGTGCGTTACATTCCGAAGCTTATAACAAGTGACTTTTTCGCAACCGGACCCGGTAATTTGACTCAATCTCTTCCATTACAATTGTCTAAACACATTTGAAGTCTTGGAAAAAGATTCGGGATGGTCGAAACAAGTTTGCTCCATCCGTGCGTCAATGTCTTTAATTGGATTCAGTTTGTGTGTCCCATTCCTCAGCCTATAACTAGTGACTTGTTCTCAACCCGACCTCGTAATTTGACTCGATATCTTCTATTACAATTGTTTAAACACATTTGAAGTGAAGGAACAAGATTCATGACTGTCGTAACAAGTTTGCCCCATCCGTGCGTCAATGACTCAAATTGGACTCAGTTTGTGCGTTACATTCCTAAGCTTATAACAAGTGATTTTTTCACAACCGAACCTGGTAATTTGACTCAATCTCTTCTATTACAATTGTTTAAACACATTTGAAGTCTTGGAACAAGATTCGGGATGGTCGAAACAAGTTTGCTCCATCCGTGCGTCAATGTCTATAATTGGACTCAGTTTCTGTGTTACATTCCTAAGCCTATAACTAGTGACTTGTTCTCAACCAGATCTCGTAATTTGACTCTATATCTTCTATTACAATTGTTTAAACACATTTGAAGTGTTGGAACAAGATAAGGGACAGTCGAAACAAGTTTGCTCCATTCGTGCGTCAATGACTCTAATTGGACTTAGTTTGTGCGTTACATTCCGAAGCCTGTAACTAGTGACTTGTTCTCAACCGGACCTCGTAATTTGACTCAATATCTTCTATTACAATTGTTTTAAGACATTTGAACTGTTGAAACAAGATTCGGGACTGTCGAAACAAGTTTGCCCCATCCGTGCGTCAATGACTCTAATTGGACTCAGTTTGTGCGTTACATTCCTAAGCTTATAACAAGTGACTTTTTCGCAACCGGACTACGTAATTTGACTCAATCTCTTCCTTTACAATTGTTTAAACACATTTGAAGTGTTGGAACAAGATTTGGGACAGTCGAAACAAGTTTGCTCCATTCGTGCGTCAATGACTCTAATTGGACTCAGTTTGTGCGTTACATTCCTAAGCTTATAACAAGTGACTTTTTCGCAATCGGACTACGTAATTTGACTCAATCTCTTCCATTACAATTATTTAAACACATTTGAAGTGTTGGAACAAGATTCGGGACAGTCGAAACAAGTTTGCTCCATTCGTGTGTCAATGACTCTAGTTGGACTTAGCTTATGCGTTACATTCCGAAGTCTATAACTAGTGACTTGTTCTCGACCGGACCTCGTAATTTGACCCAATATCTTCTATAACAATTGTTTTAACACATTTGAAGTGTTGGAACAAGATTCAGGACTGTTAAACAAGTTTGCCCCATCCGTGCGTCAATGACTCTAATTGGACTCAGTTTGTGCGTTACATTCCGAAGCTTATAACAAGTGACTTTTTCGCAACCGGACCCGGTAATTTGACTCAATCTCTTCCATTACAATTGTCTAAACACATTTGAAGTCTTGGAAAAAGATTCGGGATGGTGGAAACAAGTTTGCTCCATCCGTGCGTCAATGTCTCTAATTGCACTCAGTTTGTGTGTTACATTCCTAAGCCTATAACTAGTGACTTGTTCTCAACCGGATCTCGTAATTTGACTCTATATCTTCTATTACAATTGTTTAAACACATTTGAAGTGCTGGAACAAGATTCGGGACAGTCGAAACAAGTTTGCTCCATTCGTGCGTCAGTGACTCTAATTGGACTTAGTTTGGGTGTTACATTCCGAAGTCTATAACTAGTGACTTATTCTCGACCGGACCTCGTAATTTGACCCAATATCTTCTATAACAATTGTTTTAACACATTTGAGGTGTTGGAAAAAGATTCAGGACTGTTAAACAAGTTTGGCCCATCCGTTCGTCAATGACTCTAATTGGACTCAGTTTGTGCGTTACATTCGGAACCTTATAACAAGTGACTTTTTCGCAACCGGACCTGGTAATTTGACTCAATCTCCTCCATTACAATTGTTTAAACACATTTGAAGTCTTGGAACAAGATTCCGGACAGTCGAAACAAGTTTGCTCCATCCGTGCGTCAATGTCTCTAATTGGACTCAGTTTGTGTGTTACATTCCTAAGCCTATAACTAGTGACTTGTTCTCAACCGGACCTCGTAATTTGACTCTATATCTTCTATTGCAATTGTTTAAACACATTTGAAGTTTTGGAACAAGATTCGGGACAGTCGAAACAAGTTTGCTCCATTCGTGCGTCAATGACTCTAATTGGACTCAGTTTGTGCGGTACATTCCGAAGCCTGTAACTATTGACTTGTTCTCAACCGAACCTCGTAATTTGACCCAATATCTTCTATAACAATTGTTTTAACACATTCAAAGTGTTGGAACAAGATTCAGGACTGTTAAACAAGTTTGCCCCATCCGTGCGTCAATGACTCTAATTGGACTCAGTTTGTGCGTTACATTCCGAAGCTTATAACAAGTGACTTTTTCGCAACCGGACCCGGTAATTTGACTCAATCTCTTCCATTACAATTGTCTAAACACATTTGAAGTCTTGGAAAAAGATTCGGGATGGTCGAAACAAGTTTGCTCCATCCGTGCGTCAATGTCTCTAATTGCACTCAGTTTGTGTGTTACATTCCTAAGCCTATAACTAGTGACTTGTTCTCAACCGAATCTCGTAATTTGACTCTATATCTTCTCTTACAATTGTTTAAACACATTTGAAGTGTTGGAACAAGATTCGGGACAGTCGAAACAAGTTTGCTCCATTCGTGCGTCAATGACTCTAATTGGACTTAGTTTGGGCGTTACATTCCGAAGTCTATAACTAGTGACTTGTTCTCGACCGGACCTCGTAATTTGACCCAATATCTTCTATAACAATTGTTTTAACACATTTGAGGTGTTGGAAAAAGATTCAGGACTGTTAAACAAGTTTGCCCCATCCATTCGTCAATGACTCTAATTGGACTCAGTTTGTGCGTTACATTCGGAACCTTATAACAAGTGACTTTTTCGCAACCGGACCTGGTAATTTGACTCAATCTCCTCCATTACAATTGTTTAAACACATTTGAAGTCTTGGAACAAGATTCCGGACAGTCGAAACAAGTTTGCTCCATCCGTGCGTCAATGTCTCTAATTGGACTCAGTTTGTGTGTTACATTCCTAAGCCTATAACTAGTGACTTGTTCTCAACCGGACCTCGTAATTTGACTCTATATCTTCTATTGCAATTGTTTAAACACATTTGAAGTTTTGGAACAAGATTCGGGACAGTCGAAACAAGTTTGCTCCATTCGTGCGTCAATGACTCTAATTGGACTCAGTTTGTGCGTTACATTCCGAAGCCTGTAACTATTGACTTGTTCTCAACCGAACCTCGTAATTTGACTCAATATCTTCTATTACAATTTTTTTAAGACATTTGAACTGTTGGAACAAGATTCGGGACTGTCGAAACAAGTTTGCCCCGTCCGTGCGTCAATGACTCAAATTGGACCCAGTTTGTGCGTTACATTCCTAAGCTTATAACAAGTGATTTTTTCACAACCGAACCTGGTAATTTGACTCAATCTCTTCTATTACAATTGTTTAAACACATTTGAAGTCTTGGAAGAAGATTCGGGATGGTCGAAACAAGTTTGCTCCATCCGTGCGTCAATGTCTCTAATTGGACTCAGTTTCTGTGTTACATTCCTAAGCCTATAACTAGTGACTTGTTCTCAACCGGATCTCGTAATGTGACTCTATATCTTCTATTATAATTGTTTAAACACATTTGAAGTGTTGGAACAAGATAAGGGACAGTCGAAACAAGTTTGCTCCATTCGTGCGTCAATGACTCTAATTGGACTTAGTTTGTGGGTTACATTCCGAAGCCTGTAACTAGTGACTTGTTCTCAACCGGACCTCGTAATTTGACTCAATATCTTCTATTACAATTGTTTTAAGACATTTGAACTGTTGGAACAAGATTCGGGACTGTCGAAACAAGTTTGCCCCATCCGTGCGTCAATGACTCAAATTGGACTCAGTTTGTGCGTTACATTCCTAAGCTTATAACAAGTGATTTTTTCACAACCGAACCTGGTAATTTGACTCAATCTCTTCTATTACAATTGTTTAAACACATTTGAATTCTTGGAACAAGATTCGGGACGGTCGAAACAAGTTTGCTCCATCCGTGCGTCAATGTCTCTAATTGGACTCAGTTTGTGTGTTACATTCCTAAGCCTATAACTAGTGACCTGTTCTCAACCGGACCTCATAATTTGACTCTATATCTTCTATTACAATTGTTTAAACATATTTGAAGTTTTGGAACAAGATTCGGGACAGTCGAAACAAGCTTGCTCCATTCGTGTGTCAATGACTCTAGTTGGACTTAGTTTGTGCGTTACATTCCGAAGTCTATAACAAGTGACTTGTTCCCGACCGGACCTCGTAATTTGACCCAATATCTTCTATAACAATTGTTTTAACACATTTGAAGTGTTGGAACAAGATTCAGGACTGTTAAACAAGTTTGCCCCATCCGTGCGTAAATGACTCTAATTGGACTCAGTTGGTGCGTTACATTCCGAAGCTTATAACAAGTGACTTTTTCGCAACCGGACCCGGTAATTTGACTCAATCTCTTCCATTACAATTGTCTAAACACATTTGAAGTCTTGGAAAAAGATTCGGGATGGTCGAAACAAGTTTGCTCCATCCGTGCGTCAATGTCTCTAATTGGATTCAGTTTGTGTGTCCCATTCCTAAGCCTATAACTAGTGACTTGTTCTCAACCCGACCTCGTAATTTGACTCGATATCTTCTATTACAATTGTTTAAACACATTTGAAGTGTAGGAACAAGATTCGGGACTGTCGTAACAGGTTTGCCCCATCCGTGCGTCAATGACTCAAATTGGACTCAGTTTGTGCGTTACATTCCTAAGCTTATAACAAGTGATTTTTTCACAACCGAACCTGGTAATTTGACTCAATCTCTTCTACTACAATTGTTTAAACACATTTGAAGTCTTGAAACCAGATTCGGGATGGTCGAAACAAGTTTGCTCCATCCGTGCGTCAATGTCTCTAATTGCACTCAGTTTGTGTGTTACATTCCTAAGCCTATAACTAGTGACTTGTTCTCAACCGGATCTCGTAATTTGACTCTATATGTTCTATTACAATTGTTTAAACACATTTGAAGTGTTGGAACAAGATTCGGGATAGTCGAAACAAGTTTGCTCCATTCGTGCGTCAATGACTCTAATTGGACTTAGTTTGGGCGTTACATTCCTAAGTCTATAACTAGTGACTCGTTCTCGACCGGACCTCGTAATTTGACCCAATATCTTCTATAACAATTGTTTTAACACATTTGAAGTGTTGGAACAAGATTCAGGACTGTTAAACAAGTTTGCCCCATCCGTGCGTCAATGACTCTAATTGGACTCAGTTTGTGCGTTACATTCCTAAGCTTATAACAAGTGACTTTTTCGCAACCGGACTACGTAATTTGACTCAATCTCTTCCTTTACAATTGTTTAAACACATTTGTAGTGTTGGAACAAGATTTGGGACAGTCGAAACAAGTTTGCTCCATTCGTGCGTCAATGACTCTAATTGGACTCAGTTTGTGCGTTACATTCCTAAGCTTATAACAAGTGACTTTTTCGCAACCGGACTACGTAATTTGACTCAATCTCTTCCATTACAATTATTTAAACACATTTGAAGTGTTGGAACAAGATTCGGGACAGTCGAAACAAGTTTGCTCCATTCGTGTGTCAATGACTCTAGTTGGACTTAGCTTGTGCGTTACATTCCGAAGTCTATAACTAGTGACTTGTTCTCGACCGGACCTCGTAATTTGACCCAATATCTTCTATAACAATTGTTTTAACACATTTAAAGTGTTGGAACAAGATTCAGGACTGTTAAACAAGTTTGCCCCATCCGTGCGTCAATGACTCTAATTGGACTCAGTTTGTGCGTTACATTCCGAAGCTTATAACAAGTGACTTTTTCGCAACCGGACCCGGTAATTTGACTCAATCTCTTCCATTACAATTGTCTAAACACATTTGAAGTCTTGGAAAAAGATTCGGGATGGTCGAAACAAGTTTGCTCCATCCGTGCGTCAATGTCTCTAATTGCACTCAGTTTGTGTGTTACATTCCTAAGCCTATAACTAGTGACTTGTTCTCAACCAGATCTCGTAATTTGACTCTATATCTTCTATTACAATTTTTTAAACACATTTGAAGTGTTGGAACAAGATTCGGGACAGTCGAAACAAGTTTGCTCCATTCGTGCGTCAGTGACTCTAATTGGACTTAGTTTGGGTGTTGATATTCGCTCAAAAGTGCTTATTTTAAGCACTTATCCTGTTAGCGTTATGGCACTCTCCTACGTAAAACTGCTCTAATTATCCACTTTTCTACGTAAGAGTCTCTTTTGTTGCGTAGAACACACTTTTCTGGATGAAATGGTATATTTGCATGCATTAAACACATTTTTAGAAGTCTAGATATGAAGACATCTCATTACGCGCTTTTCGTTATTTCAGGAAATTCGATCAGGCGATTCTCGAGACTTACGGGCCCACAATCAACCATAAAAGCCCATTATCAAAGCTTAAAGAGCCAACATGCTATGTTCAGAAGATATGAGCCAAGTACAGGTCGAGCCGGACCAAGAACCAAGAGAGAGAATGAGCCAGTGGACCATGGACCAAATGTCAACCAAGTCAACAACTAGCCAGAGCATGCAGAGGTAGACATTGAGGCAAATATGATCGACGACATTGATAAGTTATCTACATGGCTGGATGTTTGCCCAAACTATCAAAAAGGTGGACCGTTCGATCAAGAAGCCAATGGTCAGATTACAAAGAATGAGGTTTGATCTTGATGGATGGTTGTGATTTGCAAAGAAGGACCACCACAATGTTTGACCATGATGGAGCACCAACGCATGGGCCAAGACAGTGGGACAAAAGTCAGATCAAGGGTTAGATCACAACAAGTTGGATCAAGGTGTGGTTAACAAGGTGACATGATAGGTCAGCATGCATGGTGGGCCATGACGCGGCCATGAGGTGGCAACGAAAGATAGGCCATCTATATTTAAAGATTGCTAGATCTAAAAATGGAAGGTGGACCCACGTAGCTTGGAGGCTCATTTGGGATATATGGTATAGTTTTGGGAAAAGCAAACACTTGCTAAAAGTGGTTTTGGCATGGGCGGTATTGGTGTTGATCAAGAAAGAAAGTGGAGAACTTGTTTTGGAAAGGCATGAGGTGGCAACTAGATAAGGAAAATTTCCAAGGAAAATCCAAGGATGTGGAAGGCTACAAAAGGGAATTTTTGCAAAGTGTTTAAGGAAGGAATGGAGGATTCGTTTGAAGATAAAGGGGTGAAAGGAATATACAATGGACAATGGGGATTGATTGGGATAACCTCCCACATCCAGCATATAAGAGGAGAAAACCCTAGCCGTTGGCATCTCTCTCACGCCCCACGTTCCACAGCTTTCTCCTCTCCCCTCTATTTTTAACCCAGCCACGTTTTCTGCAAAACTTCTTCTTCATCCTCACTCCCATTCCATCTCTCTCTTGCTGGCCACCTCATAGACAGCAACCCAAGCCGTCCACCCGACTGGCTTGCACCGCTCCTGAATCGCCTCCACCTCTCCTTCACGTTCCACTTCACCAGCAGCAACAGCAACATCTTCAAGGTTGCAAGTACCCCTGCAACCTCCCTCTCTTTATCTCCTCCACACCGCCCAAACCAAAAAGAAAAAAAAAAAAAAAAAAAAAAAAAAAAAAAAAAAACAAGACAGCACCGTTTCTCCTCCCTGGTGCGCCTCCAAAAGGTAAGCCGTCCTCTCCTTTATCTCCTCTCCCTTTCTCTATTCATGCACCTAGCCACCCCTCACACAAAACCAGAAAAAAAAAAATAAAAAAAAAGTTTTCAAGATCACCGGAGTTGCAGGTTGCAACTCCGGCAACCTCCATTAATTCCGGCCACCTGCTGCTGATCACCTATCTCTTCCCCCTCTCGCTAGCACACACCACCGTGCACACCTCCGCCTGCAACCACCGTGTTCAACACCAAGTAACCCAGCATCACAGCCGTCCAAAGGAGGAGATCGTCTTCTTCATTTTTTTATCTTTGACCGGAGTTGCAGGTCTGCAACTCCGGCCATCTCTCGTCCCAAGCGCCTCCACCCCCCCTGCATCTTCATCTTCTCTCACCGTGCTCCTTATCAAAAGAACCAGAAAAAAAAAAGAAAAAGAAAGGAAAGAGAGAAGAGAAGAGAAGGAGGGAAGAAACCGTTAGGTTCCTCCCCTTTGGACTCCATTACCGCCTGTTGTCCACCTCTCCATTCCGCCAGCTGCTCCAGCAGCTTTTACCGCCATCACCACTGGTTTGGGTCTTCACGAACTGAGCTGCCTGCAAGCCCTCTTCTTTGGCCACACGTCCTCTTCTACCAAGCTGCAAGTGTTGTCGGTTCTTCAAGTAGTGCCGCCCCTCATATCCAGGAGGTAACGGAACCAACAAACTGACCTACTTGAGGCGTAGGTCTTCACGTTGCCGCTAGTGCAACCATCCTCCCTCAGCTCTAAAGCTTCACTCAACGAACGTGCTGCTGGTTTGGATTGTCACCACCGTCCTTGCTGGACTTGCAACGTCTTCCTTTGCACGAACCAGCAGAGTTGCTCCATTCATCTCACCTCCAGCCACTCAAGAACGTGCTCTCTTTCATCTTATTCTTCTTGATAGTT
Source organism: Euptelea pleiosperma (assembly GCA_035048495.1). NCBI lineage: Eukaryota > Viridiplantae > Streptophyta > Magnoliopsida > Ranunculales > Eupteleaceae > Euptelea > Euptelea pleiosperma. The sequence goes on from CM068543.1 coordinate 55,632,663, forward strand.
GCACCTTGAGCAGTTCTCCATTACTCCTCATCTTCAGGCACCTTAGATTGGCCATCTTCGTGGTCGATCATCATGTCTTCATGGCCAAACCCGATCCGTCTTTCAAGGTGAGTCGCACAAGATATTTTCTCTCTCTAGTTAATCTCTCTAGATCCTAAATCTCTTTTTGTCTTTTACCATCTCTTCTCTTTTTCTTAATTTTAAATTCTTGTTTTACCCTTAGTTTATGCAATGTAATTTGAATTTCGTTCAATAAATAAATCTTCAATTTTCCATTATTAAGTTGGCAATTTCTCATTTTCTGTTGTTCATATTAGTTTAATAGTTTCTCTCTCTAAAAGTCAAGAATGATATTTTAAAAATCCCCCTCACCATTCTCATCCTTCCATCCATGAGTTTCAGAGCAATTTCCTGATAAAAATCTGTCATTTCATGTCCTTGATTTGCATGAACTAATCCCGAGTGCGGATCGACATCCGACACGAGCCACTGTACAACCCTGTGAAATTTTGCAGGATTTGAGTGAAAATCTTGGATAATATACAAATGTGTTGAAGTTAGGGTTTCCGTACCAACGACGCGGAAAATTCCTACTTTCAAATGGCGCCGCTGCCGCTCGGGTGTACGGGAGTGCGAAAAAGGACGTAAAGACGGAATTGGAAAGTTGCTGAAGCGGAAAGCTGCTAAATTTGGCCAGCCCGACCTTTTCGGGAAACTTTCTATTTTGTGTTTTTAGTGATTTTTAGCAATTTGTAAATAACTATTTTTAATGCCTCGGAAGGCCGAGTGCAATTTGTAATAATTTAGGAATTTTACTGCTTTCCAAATAACTGCTAGATCTTGTTCTAGGGTTTTTTAGAAACCCTAGATTAAGTGGAAATTACCAAAAAAATTAAAAAATCAAAATTCAAAAAAATTAGGGTTTTATATTCTGCAGATTTTTAGAAATCACCCATCAAGGATTTGCGATTTTTGGAAAGATTCTAAAATCTTGAAACTTTGCTAAATTAGGGTTTCCCCTCTTAGAAGTTTCCTCTTTAGAAGAATTTCTATCTTTAGAAATCTTCCGAATTTGGAAAGTCTGCAAAAGGAAACACCCCAAATCTAGCAGAATTTCAATTTTGGGAAATTTCCCAACATTATAAGGGATCTCGCAATCAAATCTTTCTTGGAAGATCTCCACAGTTCGGGAAACTTTCCAATCTAGGTATTTTCCAATCTGGAAATTCCTAAATTTTAACCCATCTCGAACTTAGGAATTAATTCAAAAACTTGCCTAAATCCAGTGCTTGTTCTGTGAACCCTAAAAAGGCAAGGATCTTCCAAATAGAATCCCACATACCTAGACCGTGCGATCTAACTGTTTCTGTAGGAACACGATCCAGTGTGGGTAGAGAGCGAAAGCTCAAAGAGGTGGAGTCGGGCCCAAGCCCATTAGGATACCCCTCTCTAACCCACGGAGGAGACCCCGTGGCGTGGCCCGCGGGAGGTAAGTCTCTATCCTCGCCTTGAGTGCGATACAGAGCATATTGGGTGAATCATTGCCGCTTGTCTATTTGCTTTTGCATACATATTATTCGACTTGCGTGGCGTGGCCGTTAATCAATCAACTCTAAGAGAGCAGACCCAGCTCCAAATTGAAACTGATGGGATTTCATCACCCACCTCATCACTCCAGCTGATATTGATCCCCAGGATCCATCTATAATAAAAAGAATCAAGAAGTAGAGCCAATTAGCCCGGTGTTCGAGGAAAAATCCACGCAAAGCGAACCCGCTTAACATCCAATCGAAATAAGACCACGAGCGCGGGTCCCTGTTGTCTAACACACCCATAAGTCCCTGCTACTCAAGTACACTGAGCTCGACGTGGCATCTTGGACTATTCGGCGGTTAGTTACGTGTGGACTAGGAACACGCACCAACCCTAGCTTAACCCGAGGGAACACTCTTCTTATACACTTGACCAATCCGGTTAGTCTGGGACGTACTTAAGTCAGCCATTGTGCCGCACGTCTGTCTAGGCTTCGGATTGCCTTGTTGTTAACTAGAGTTAGTACTAAAGGATTCGCTCTGAAGAGTGTAGCCTGGTGAGAACCACTGAGTGCAAAACAGTTAGTCCGGCGGTTAAAAGATAAACCAGTGGTCCGCCCACTGTCATAATCTACTCTAACCCCAAAACTAACAAAGATAATTCCTAAAATATATCATGAGTGCTTAGAATAGGATTATCTGTGCTTGGTGTGCATCATTTAGGATAGTGTTCCTCTCTGGCAACTTTTTGCCAAGTATAGAGCTTGCCTCATTCGCGTATGCCCGTTTGGAATCGTCCGAACAAGCGCTTGATTCGATCTGAGAATCACGACCCTACAGTGGATCCTCCACTGAATTCTTCCCCATCTCTTTCCCCACCCGCTTCCCCCAGTGCTACTACCTTTGTAGTCATGGCAGTCGAACGACCTCTTATCGAGACGTTCGCTCCTATCTCTGCCAATCCGCCCACTTGCATTGTTCTCCCACCTACTACGGCGGTACAGTTCGAGATCAGGCCACAGACGATCCAAATGCTGCCTACCTTTCGTGGTCTCCCAAGAGAAGACCCTTATTCCCATATTAGGGAATTCCAACATGTCATCTTACTTTTCAAGAATCAGAACCTTGATGATGACAATGTCCGTCTGCGAGTTTTCCCATTCTCGCTCAAAGACCGAGCCTCAGATTGGCTCTACTCCTTACCCGCTGATTCAATCAGCAGTTGGAAAGAATTGGTGGGCAAATTCATGTCTAAATTCTACCCCATGACTCGGACCAACCAAATGAAGCAACTCATCCAGGACTTTCGACAGAAGTCCGATGAGAAATTTTTTGAAGCGTGGGATAGATTCCAAGACTACCTGACTAAGTGTCCCCACCATAGCATCGACAAGGGAAATCTTGTCCACGTCTTCTATAAGGGACTTACTGATGAGTCCCGGACCATGGTAGAGTCAATGTGCCAAGGAAAATTCCTGCACCAAACTCCGACCGATGCATACAAATTCTTGGGAGAGTTAGGAGAAAACTCTCAACATTGGACGACTGACTCAGAGTTCAGTCGAACCACTTCGGTCCAAAGGACACCCAAGGGACATGATGCTACAGCTGATACTGAGCTTCGATCAGTCATTCAAGAGTTGAGCAAGTCAGTCTCGGTACTGGCTGTGTCTGTCCAAAAGCCTACTCAACAGTCTACCCCAGTCATGCATGTGGGACATGAGAGCCCTATGGAATCCTGCACCCTCTGTCTGCAACCCTCCCATACTACTGAGCATTGTCCTTTGAATGAAGGGTGGTCTAATCCTCTTCAGGAAGAAGTTTGTGCTTTCAGCACATACAAACCACCCACTCAGAACTCGTATAGTCAATCTTATCATCCGGACACGAGAAACCACCCTAACTTTTCTTGGAGGCCTCAGTCTACTCAACCACAAGCTCAACCTCCACGTCAACCTCAGGGCATGTATCCTCCTGGGTTCAATCAACCCAATAGGCAATTCAATCAGGTTCAGTACCAGCAGAATCAGTACCCATCTACTCAGAACCAGCAATTCCAACAGGGTCAATACTCTGGACAATCGAGCACATTTCAGAATCAGCAAAGAGTCCCACAGACCTTTCAAAACCAACCGATTGTCCCAACTAATTCTCTAGCCTATAACTATAATGCCCCAATGAGCTCGAGTCGCGAATTGGTGCCTCAGCTCCCATTAGCTGCCCCCCAACAGTCGGTCTCCAAATCTGGTATCGAAGACCTTCTAGCTCAACTCATTACTCAGCAACAACAATCTATGCAACGCCTAGAGCAACAACAACAGCAATCCATGCTTCGTCTAGAGCAACGTCTAGGTAACTTGGAAGCTGAGAAAGCTAAAGGGATCTTTCCTAGCCAACCCATTGCCAACCCTAAAGGAAATGCCAAAGGGGCAGTATATGAGATCGGATCCCAATCTCAAAGCCCGAATGAGAAGTGTCAAGGGGAGGTGCAAGCTGTAACCACCCTACGATCTGGAAAAACTGTGGACATGGGAGTCCAACCACCACCGGTGCCATCTCCGGCACCCATCACTCGCACAGAGGAAACTAGTCCTAATCCTACCTCTGCTTCTTCTACCTCTGCACCAACATCAGATATCCCTGTGTAGAAATCTAAGGCTAAAGACAAAGCCATTTGTCGAGTAAAGCCTCCCTTCCCGGACAGACTTGTCCAAGATAAGCGGGATCAGCAATTCTCTGAGATCTTAGATGTCTTTAAAGACGTCCAGATCAATATCCCATTCCTTTCTGCTATCAAGCAAATCCCTTCCTATGCCAAATTTCTCAAGGACTTGTGCACAGTTAAGCGGCGTAAGCATTTACCCAAAGCTACTTTCTTGGCCGAAAAAGCTACCGCGTTCATTCAACGCAACAGTGTGATCAAACACAAGGATCCAGGTAGCCCAACTGTCCAATGTGAAATTGGCGACAACTTTAGCTGCACTGCCTTGCTAGATTTAGGGGCTAGCGTTAACCTCATACCATTCTCGGTATATCAGCAGTTAGGACTGAAAGATATGAAGCCTACCAATGTCACCCTGAAATTGGCTGATCAGTCCATCAAAATTCCAAGAGGAATCATTGAAGATGTCCTAGTAAAAGTCGCTGACTTTTATTATCCTGTGGACTTTATCATTCTAGACACCGAGCCGTGTCAGGATAACCGCATTCCGGTCATCTTAGGCCGTCCATTCCTTGCCACCGCGAACGCACACATCGGTTGTCGGGACGGAAACATGTCCATTGCTTTAGGAAACCTCAAAGCTGAGGTCAATATCTTTCGTTTAATGCAACAAGATGCTGATCGCGAAGTGACCGATGAAATGTGTGCCGTTGAGAGTCTAATCCCGGACTCCACCGAAGATATTCTTAAACAGTGTCTAGCACACTTTGGGGCTGACTTTGCAACAGAGTCAGCTATTTCTGATCTCAATGATCTTTTGGAGACTGCTCCACTGCTAGAGATCCCCGCTCCTCTCATCGAGTTCGAGCCTCTGATAACCATGGCCAGAGAACCCATCCTTCCTTTACCTACTGAAGTCAAACCTCTTCAATCCGTGTCTTCTGTGACACCTATTTCTACTCCATCTGCTCCAATATTGGAGCTTAAGCCTCTTCCCACAGATCTTTCCTATGCCTATCTTGGTCCTAAGGAAACCTACCCTGTCATTCTTGCTTCCGCTTTATCTGCGAGTGAACGTAAGAAACTTCTCGAGTTGCTCAACGAGCACAAATCTGCGATAGGTTGGACTATAGATGATATTCGAGGCATAGACCCCTCGGTGTGCCAACATCACATCTATCTCGAGGATGAATCCAAAACCTCTCGAGCACACCAGAGGAGGTTGAACCCCGTCTTGAAGGATGTAGTCCAGGATGAGGTCCTTAAACTGTTAGATGCGGGTATCATTTACCCCATCTCCGATAGCAAATGGGTGAGTCCTATTCATGTCGTCCCTAAAAAGGCAGGATTCACAGTTGTGGAAAATGAGAACAAAGAAATGGTCACTCAGCGCCTGAAGAAAGGGTGGAGAGTCTGCATCGATTACCGACGACTCAACACCAACACTAGGAAGGACCATTTTCCTTTACCCTTCATAGACCAAATGTTGGAGAGACTAGCAGGTCACTCCTATTACTGCTTCCTCGATGGTTACTCAGGGTATAATCAAATACCCATCGCCCTTGAGGATCATGAGAAGACAACTTTCACCTGTCCCTTTGGCACTTTTGCCTACAAGCGCATGCCCTTTGGCCTCTGCAATGCACCCGCGACCTTTCAGAGGTGTATGATGAGTATATTCACTGACATGGTGGAAAAATTCCTCGAAGTCTTTATGGACGACTTCTCAGTTTTTGGGTCATCCTTTGATGACTGTCTGAACCATCTAGGGCTGGTACTTCAACGCTGTCAGGACAAGCGACTTGTCCTCAATTGGGAGAAATGCCACTTCATGGTGAAGAAGGGCATTGTTCTGGGGCATGTCATTTCCCATTAGGGCATTGAGGTCGACAAAGCTAAAATCGATATCATCTCGACCTTGCCCATTCCTAAGTCCGTGCGTGACATCCGATCCTTTTTGGGACACGGAGGATTCTATAGGCGATTCATCAAAGACTTCTCTCAAATCGCTCGACCTCTGTCCCATCTTCTAGCTAAAGATAGTCCTTTCGACTTTAATGCTGACTGTGTCAAGGCATTTGAGCGTCTCAAATCTGAGCTCACTACTGCGCCCATTATCCGTCCCCCAGACTGGACTCTACCTTTCGAGGTAATGTGCGATGCTTCTGACTACGCGTTAGGCGCTGTTCTAGGGCAGAGAGTTGACAAAAGGTCACACGTGATCTACTACGCGAGCAAAACTCTTAACTCTGCCCAAATGAATTACTCCACCACTGAGAAAGAACTCCTGGCGGTAGTCTTCGCCCTTGATAAATTCCGTCAGTACCTCTTAGCCACTAAGGTGGTAGTGTACACTGATCATGCAGCCCTTCGTTATCTCATGTCGAAAAAGGAAACCAAACCTCGATTAATTCGATGGATTCTCTTACTGCAGGAATTCGACCTCGAGATTAAGGATAAGAAAGGAACTGAGAATGTAGTGGCTGATCACTTGTCTAGACTGACTTTAGAGTCATCCTTCGACACCCAGCCCATCCCTGAAACCTTTCCAGACGAACAACTGTTCGCCATCTCTGTTAATCCTTGGTATGCTGACATTGTCAACTACCTTGTCACCGAAGAAATGCCTTCACACTGGTCAAAACAGGACAAAAGCCAATTCCTAGCACGAGTTAAGTACTACTCTTGGGATGACCCTTATTTGTATAAATACTGTCCTGACCAGATCATTCGTCTCTGTGTCCCTGAGTCGGACCAACTCAATATCTTGTCTTCATGTCATGACCAACCTTGTGGTGGTCATTTCAGCACTAAGAAGACTGCAGAAAAAGTGCTGCAATGCGGATTCTACTAGCCCACATTATTTAAAGATGCCCACATCTACAGCAAAACCTGTCCTAATTGCCAGCATCTAGGCCGCATCTCCCAGAGGAACATGATGCCCCTCACTCCCATCCAGGTCGATGAAATATTTGACATCTGGGGCATCGACTTCATGGGCCCCTTTCCAGTTTCTTATGGTTTTGAGTACATTCTCCTTGCGGTAGACTATGTATCCAAATGGATAGAAGCCATTCCCACCAAGACGAATGACCACAAAGTGGTGGTCAAATTCCTAAAGGAGTTCATCTTCGCCCGATTCGGTGCCCCTAAGGCCATCATTAGTGATGGGGGCACCCATTTCTGCAATAGGATATTCGAGAAATTAATGAAAAAGTATGGGGTAACCCACAAGGTTGCCCTAGCTTATCATCCACAGACTAGTGGTCAAGTGGAGGTTTCTAATCGTCAGATCAAGCAGATCTTGGAGAAGACAGTCAATACCACACGTAAAGACTGGTCTACTCGTCTCACTGATGCTTTATGGGCATACAGAACCGCCTACAAGACCCCACTCAATATGTCTCCCTATCGTCTCGTCTTTGGGAAACCTTGTCATCTACCGGTAGAGATTGAACATCTTGCCCTATGGGCCATTAAGAAACTCAACTTCGACCTCGAATCTGCAGGGGAGGAGAGAAAACTTCAAATGAATGAGTTAGAAGAACTCAGAAATGATGCCTACAACTTGTCCAAGAATTACAAAGCCAAAATGAAGTGGATACATGACAAGAGCATCCTCAGGAAAGAGTTCCATCCAGGACAGAAGGTCCTTCTTTATAATTCTCGTCTTCATCTCTTCCCTGGAAAACTGAAATCTAGGTGGACCGGTCCTTATACGGTCACAGCAGTCACACCCTTTGGGGCGATCACTATTGAGGATCCCAAGGATCACTCCTCATTCCAGGTAAATGGCCAGCGTCTTAAACAGTTCCATGAACTTGACGTATTATTCATTCAGACTTTTGAGATCGATCTCATCGATCCTGTCTATGTCGACTGATGATCCACTCAGTCTCCTGTGCTCCAACTTGGTTGGGGGTGCCTGTCACCCCCGTCATGTCTGGCTGAAGACGTAAAACTTAGCGCTTTCGGAAAGGCAATTCCGGTATTCCTAGAGTACATGAGTCTCATGCATTTCTTATTACTGTTATATCTCTGGAAATGCAGGTACATTCATTCTTTCGATCATCAGGTACCACACACTGTCGAGTTTCTGCCGACTTGGTAACATCCTTCCTGAATCTTTGCATCATCATCTCTGATTTGTTATCATTTTATGTCCCGGTATTGAGCACCGAGGACGGTGCTATATTTTGGTTGGGGGTGGGTATTTACCAAAACTCATGTCTTTAAAAAAAAAAAAAAAAAAAAAAATATTTCTTATTTTTTGGGTGATTTCCGATGTTCTCCAAAAGTTTTCTAGAATTTCAAAAATGTGTCAAATACCCTGACTTTGATTAGCTAAAAACCTTCGTTAAGTCAGTATTGAGGATGTCAATTTTTGTTTAAAGTTAGCATTGAGTCAAGTCATGTAATACCCTGAACTTTCGTTCTAGGGTATTATGGTAAATTCACCTAATAATGGAAACCTGAAACTTTTTCAGACTCTTATTATTGTTTTTATTGTTTAATATCATGTATGAGTATGTGTATTTAATTTGGTTTCGTTTCGACAACTTTGAAAAACCTGCTATTTTTGAAACTTGCTCTTTAGGGCTAAATTCTTGCTAAAAATAATGAACCATAACTTGCAGAGGACTTTTTCTTTCCCCAGCTAACATTCTAGAACTTTTATAAAAAAAATTATTTTGTGGGCCCGAGACGCCAAAAATATTCCTATTTTATCTTTACCAACTTACCTGTGAAATTTGGAACCTTTCCTGATACATGAAAACCCTAGCGGGAGATTTCGACAAAAATAGTATTTTCGTAATTTTTGAACTTTCCTACCATTTTTATATTTTTTAAATAATATTTAATTATATTTTATTTATTTAATAGGAGTGTGGGACCCACGAATCAATTTCGGGTCATTCCAATATCATTTGACACTTTTCTAGAGTTTTGAACGTTTTTGTGATTTATGTGTGTGACATGTGTCAATACCTTATTGTATGAACTTTTAAATTATATAATATAGTTTGATTGAATTAATTAATAATTATTTGTGTTATGATTGTTGGGTGGGCCCGTATGGCCAATCTAGAGGTCTTTTGGGCTTAATAATATTTTTTAAATGAAGCCTATTTATGTCTATGGGCCTTGGGCCCATTTCTAACCCATTAGTAGTGTAAAATATAAATTTTTGAGGGTTGAAAAAGTCATCCCTTTGCTAGTTACGAATTTCAACAAAATAGAAACCCTAATCCTTCCCTAAACCTATTTATGAAAACCCTAAAGTTTTAGAAGCTTTCACAAACCCAACTCCATTGAAGAATAGAGAAAGCTCCATTAAGCCTTCATCCGGGCACCGATCGTACTCGAGCAAGAAGGGAGAATTGACGGGGACTCCGATTAGAAGAACATACTCCGAGGAGAGGACGATCCGACGACTTTCAAATTTAAAGAAACTTTTGATTTTCATTAAAGTTCAAGAAACCTTGAGGTAAGTGCGCTTGATCCATCCTATACTTGTTTTTCTTCAAGATTTGTTTTTCTTTCATTAAATAATGGTTGATACTCATTATAAATTAATTTTAATAATATTTACTTTATTCTTATTGAGTTGATCTTTGTTTTGGGCCACCATGATGGGTTTGGCCATGGTCTATTTTGTACCTATAACGGATGACTATGTTCTTTATCATTTTCGTTGTATTTTTATAATTTAAATATTTTTATATTATTTTTTTTTTAAATATCTCTTTAAATCTATTTTCCAAAACCGTTTAGTTTGTATTTTTCTGATTTTTATTGATTAAGTTATGATTTTTCTAAGTTGTATGACTTTACCAAAAAAGCCCAGAATTCCAGATTTTACACGGTCCGATTCACTTGGGATTTCGATCTATATTTTTAACCTAAATATTTTTCTAATTATTTTTCATGGATACCTCTATCAATCTAGTTTCTAGAACCTTTGAGTTTATATTTTTCTGATTTGTATTGATTAAGTTATGATTTTTCAAACGTACTGGACTTTTCTGTAAAACTCAGAATTCCAGATTTTACACGGTCCATTTTACTTGAGATTTCGATCTATATTTTTAACCTAAATATTTTTCTAATTATTTTTCACAGATACCTCTATCAATCTAGTTTTTAGAACCTTTGAGTTTATATTTTTCTGATCTGTATTGATTAAGTTATGATTTTTCAAACGTGCTAGACTTTTCTGTAAAACCCAGAATTTTAGATTTTATATGGTCCACTTTACCTGAGATTTCGATCTATATTTTTAACCTAAATATTTTTCTAATTATTTTTCACAGATACCTCTATCAATCTAGTTTCTAGAACCTTTGAGTTTATATTTTTCTGATTTGTATTGATTAAGTTATGATTTTTTTAATGCAGTACATTTTTTGTAAAAAACCTATTAATTGTTCGTGGTTCGGTCATGATTATTAACTATTAAGGTTTTAACCTTGTTGTTTGACTAAACCCTAGATGGTTTGACCTATACCTGTATGCATGGGGATCCCACCCATGTGTCTTGGATCTCTCATAGGGTTCGGCCAAGTGTCTTGGATCCCTCTTTAGGGTTCGACCTTATGTCATGGATCCCTCATAGAGTTCGGCCATGGCGTGTTGGATTCTCTTGCGATTTTCACTTATATTATTCATCGATGTTGATTGTGATATTTGGTCATGTCTTATTGACTATTATATCTAGATGGTTCGACCTATACTTGTATGCATGGGGATCCCACCCATGTGTCTTGGATCCCTCATAGGGTTCGACCAAGTGTCTTGGATCCCTCTTTAGGGTGCGACCTTGTGTCATGGATCCCTCATAGGGTTCGGCCATGGTGTGTTGGATTGTCTTGTGATTTCCACTTATATTATTCATCCGTGTTGATCGTGACCTTCGGTGATTATTACATGTTATTCATGGTTAACCCTAATTCGTTTCCATATTATTACTCTTAATGATCATTGGTTCATTTTATATTTATATTTAAATGTTAAATATATGTGTGCTTATATCGTGTAACCCTAGTACATCTGGTTGCCATACCATGATCATCACGTCATTTCATATAAGGGGTGCATAAGGGAACGGGGTTGAAGTATATTATATACGTTATATTGGTTTTATCAATTAATCAGGGTTCGGTACCCTAGGGTGAAAGGCCCCAGACGTTATTATATCCTGCAGATGGGTCAATGAGACCGCTCCCAGTGCGGGAAGGAGATGGAGACCCTATGTGGTTATGGGTACTAGTTGCATTGGCATCTCTTACTCATCTGCATTCATCCTCATATTCATGCCATCTTTATTATACGATTGAGATACACACCTTGATTTAAAACTTGTATAGTATGATATCATACATGCACACTGTTGTATTACTGGGCCTCGGCTCACGGTGCTACACCGATACCATTTTCAGATTTTGAGGAATCGGATACGTGCGGTGATTTTGAGGCGAAAGACTCCGATACATTCGAGGAGTTCGGCGAGGATTTTGGGAGTCAATCCCACACTTTAGAAGACTTGATTTTGATTGTTCTAAACATTGATTGTTTATTTTCACGGGCATGTAAGCCTTTGATTGAGAGCATGTTCTCACCTCCATCTCTTCATATTTAATTGATTGATTGAATTGTTTGAGTTATGAATCATTTTAATTATTTACTTTCTACATCTAGATTCTTTTTTTTACTTAGTGGGTTTTCGAATGAACCTTAGTAGTCTAATTGACTTAATTGGACCACTAGGGGACATTCATGGATCACCTCTGGGTTCGGGTACGGGTCGATCCACGGATTTTTGGGTCGTATCAGGGTATCCGGATTCGGGGCGTGACAAGTCAAGTGTGACTACAGCAGGTTTGAAAACTTAGAAAAAATTAGATTCGGCACAATTGTACACTATCAACATCAGAGTCATCCTAAGTTTGGAAATTCTAGAGATCCTATGAGAAGAATTGTGGAGACCTAACCCAGTAAGCTTTCAAGCCTTTAATCATTTCAGAGAGTATACATTAATCCTGAGTCACAAGATGACTCACTATTCTTCATGCCCGCAATATTCGTTGAGAGATCTCATTATCTTTTGCTTCGATCATAAAACTCGGAACGACATCAACATTGGATTACTACGACAGAACCTTCTCTATATCCAGTCAAGACAGTATACATGATAGTGCAAACCCTAGAAAATGATTTAGGCCATTTTTCTGAACCATTCAGCCTTTTTACTCACCTGAATTATACTTCACTAGAAACCCCTTGAGCCGTTCTATAAAAGCCTTTTATTTGCAAACCCATCAACCTAAAATCCAGTCCAGCTACGAAACATGACTGGCGACCCTTATTTTGAGATGGACAAAAGAATAACTGATGTGGGTGTACCGTGAAAAAGAAAAGTAAAGAAGAAGAATCAAAAGGAAAAGAAAGTGGTTCAAGCCAAAAACAAAATATAGAAAGAAAGTATGAAGAAGAGCTGAAAAGAAATTGAGCAGTCTCAGAAATATCAAGAAAAAGAGAAAAATACGAAAAAAGGAAAAAGAACCAGATAATTGTGTTACGTCGCAGGAAAAATTCAAGAAAATGGCAATATCCTCTCAAGATCTTTGAAATCCTGTATTCCTTTATCTCTCTACACCTGACCTAAGCCTCATTATAACCCAGGAAAGTCCTACTTGATTCTAGGATAGTACGATCATAAAATGTGGAGATTGGAGAAAGAGAAGTTATAGAGTTTGATCTGACGTTCCCGAGTGAAGTGGTATTCCAATCATGAGATCTTCTTCTGTTAAAGATGTCCTTCCTTCAAATAAAACATATGTGAGATCTTTTGCCTCTTTATATTAAATACATCTCCTCACATATAAATTGAGAGAAAAAAAAGAAAACCCTTCTTGTGTGATTCTATTCTGAGTGCTAAACATGTGAGATTTGAGGTCGAGGCATAAAAACTTAGAGGTGATCTGGAAATCATTACTGTCGGATGATGAGAACGTTGAGCACACACACACGCAGAGTCTGACTATTCTGGGTCATGATTATCAGTCTGTAGTCTTGCCAAAACTTTCCAACTCTTCGCTAGCATGTAACTGTTTTTGCATCCATTCAATGATTTGACGAACGGGGTTTTCCCTGAGCTAATATGAAAAAGTGTGCAGCATGTGCAGAGCCCTTTTAAGCTCATGTATTTCGCACTAATTGCCAAGGATTGGCAATATGCTGGTTGGGGGTTGTGATATTCGCTCAAAAGTGCTTATTTTAAGCACTTATCCTGTTAGCGTTATCGCACTCTCCTACGTAAAACTGCTCTAATTATCCACTTTTCTACGTAAGAGTCTCTTCTATTGCGTAGAACACACTTTTCTGGACGAAATGGTATATTTGCATGCATTAAACACATTTTTAGAAGTCTAGATATGAAGACATCTCATTACGCGCTTTTCGTTATTTCAGGAAATTCGATCAGGCGATTCTCGAGACTTACGGGCCCACAATCAACCATAAAAGCCCATTATCAAAGCTTAAAGAGCCAACATGCTATGTTCAGAAGATATGAGCCAATTACAGGTCGAGCCGGACCAAGAACCAAGAGAGAGAATGAGCCAGTGGACCATGGACCAAATGTCAACCAAGTCAACAACTAGCCAGAGCATGCAGAGGTAGACATTGAGGCAAATATGATCGACGACATTGATAAGTTATCTACATGGCTGGATGTTTGCCCAAACTATCAAAAAGGTGGACCGTTCGATCAAGAAGCCAATGGTCAGATTACAAAGAATGAGGTTTGATCTTGATGGATGGTTGTGATTTGCAAAGAAGGACCACCACAATGTTTGACCATGATGGAGCACCAACGCATGGGCCAAGACAGTGGGACAAAAGTCAGATCAAGGGTTAGATCACAACAAGTTGGATCAAGGTGTGGTTAACAAGGTGACATGATAGGTCAGCATGCATGGTGGGCCATGACGCGGCCATGAGGTGGCAACGAAAGATAGGCCATCTATATTTAAAGATTGCTAGATCTAAAAATGGAAGGTGGACCCACGTAGCTTGGAGGCTCATTTGGGATATATGGTATAGTTTTGGGAAAAGCAAACACTTGCTAAAAGTGGTTTTGGCATGGGCGGTATTGGTGTTGATCAAGAAAGAAAGTGGAGAACTTGTTTTGGAAAGGCATGAGGTGGCAACTAGATAAGGGAAATTTCCAAGGAAAATCCAAGGATGTGGAAGGCTACAAAAGGGAATTTTTGCAAAGTGTTTAAGGAAGGAATGGAGGATTCGTTTGAAGATAAAGGGGTGAAAGGAATATACAATGGACGGTGGGGATTGATTGGGATAACCTCCCACATCCAGCATATAAGAGGAGAAAACCCTAGCCGTTGGCATCTCTCTCACGCCCCACGTTCCACAGCTTTCTCCTCTCCCCTCTATTTTTAACCCAGCCACGTTTTCTGCAAAACTTCTTCTTCATCCTCACTCCCATTCCATCTCTCTCTTGCTGGCCACCTCATAGACAGCAACCCAAGCCGTCCACCCGACTGGCTTGCACCGCTCCTGAATCGCCTCCACCTCTCCTTCACGTTCCACTTCACCAGCAGCAACAGCAACATCTTCAAGGTTGCAAGCACCCCTGCAACCTCCCTCTCTTTATCTCCTCCACACCGCCCAAACCAAAAAGAAAAAAAAAAAAAAAAAAAAAAAAAAAAAAAAAAAAAAAAAAAAAAAAAAAACAAGACAGCACCGTTTCTCCTCCCTGGTGCGCCTCCAAAAGGTAAGCCGTCCTCTCCTTTATCTCCTCTCCCTTTCTCTATTCATGCACCTAGCCACCCCTCACACAAAACCAGAAAAAAAAAAATAAAAAAAAAGTTTTCAAGATCACCGGAGTTGCAGGTTGCAACTCCGGCAACCTCCATTAATTCCGGCCACCTGCTGCTGATCACCTATCTCTTCCCCCTCTCGCTAGCACACACCACCGTGCACACCTCCGCCTGCAACCACCGTGTTCAACACCAAGTAACCCAGCATCACAGCCGTCCAAAGGAGGAGATCGTCTTCTTCATTTTTTTATCTTTGACCGGAGTTGCAGGTCTGCAACTCCGGCCATCTCTCGTCCCAAGCGCCTCCACCCCCCCTGCATCTTCATCTTCTCTCACCGTGCTCCTTATCAAAAGAACCAGAAAAAAAAAAGAAAAAGAAAGGAAAGAGAGAAGAGAAGAGAAGGAGGGAAGAAACCGTTAGGTTCCTCCCCTTTGGACTCCATTACCGCCTGTTGTCCACCTCTCCATTCCGCCAGCTGCTCCAGCAGCTTTTACCGCCATCACCACTGGTTTGGGTCTTCACGAACTGAGCTGCCTGCAAGCCCTCTTCTTTGGCCACACGTCCTCTTCTACCAAGCTGCAAGTGTTGTCGGTTCTTCAAGTAGTGCCGCCCCTCATATCCAGGAGGTAACGGAACCAACAAACTGACCTACTTGAGGCGTAGGTCTTCACGTTGCCGCTAGTGCAACCATCCTCCCTCAGCTCTAAAGCTTCACTCAACGAACGTGCTGCTGGTTTGGATTGTCACCACCGTCCTTGCTGGACTTGCAACGTCTTCCTTTGCACGAACCAGCAGAGTTGCTCCATTCATCTCACCTCCAGCCACTCAAGAACGTGCTCTCTTTCATCTTATTCTTCTTGATAGTTGCACCTTGAGCAGTTCTCCATTACTCCTCATCTTCAGGCACCTTAGATTGGCCATCTTCGTGGTCGATCATCATGTCTTCATGGCCAAACCCGATCCGTCTTTCAAGGTGAGTCGCACAAGATATTTTCTCTCTCTAGTTAATCTCTCTAGATCCTAAATCTCTTTTTCTCTTTTACCATCTCTTCTCTTTTTCTTAATTTTAAATTCTTGTTTTACCCTTAGTTTATGCAATGTAATTTGAATTTCGTTCAATAAATAAATCTTCAATTTTCCATTATTAAGTTGGCAATTTCTCATTTTCTGTTGTTCATATTAGTTTAATAGTTTCTCTCTCTAAAAGTCAAGAATGATATTTTAAAAATCCCCCTCACCATTTTCATCCTTCCATCCATGAGTTTCAGAGCAATTTCCTGATAAAAATCTGTCATTTCATGTCCTTGATTTGCATGAACTAATCCCGAGTGCGGATCGACATCCGACACGAGCCACTGTACAACCCTGTGAAATTTTGCAGGATTTGAGTGAAAATCTCGGATAATATACAAATGTGTTGAAGTTAGGGTTTCCGTACCAACGACGCGGAAAATTCCTACTTTCAGGTGTTACATTCCGAAGTCTATAACTAGTGACTTATTCTCGACCGGACCTCGTAATTTGACCCAATATCTTCTATAACAATTGTTTTAACACATTTGAGGTGTTGGAAAAAGATTCAGGACTGTTAAACAAGTTTGCCCCATCCGTTCGTCAATGACTCTAATTGGACTCAGTTTGTGCGTTACATTCGGAACCTTATAACAAGTGACTTTTTCGCAACCGGACCTAGTAATTTGACTCAATCTCCTCCATTACAATTGTTTAAACACATTTGAAGTCTTGGAACAAGATTCCGGACAGTCGAAACAAGTTTGCTCCATCCGTGCGTCAATGTCTCTAATTGGACTCAGTTTGTGTGTTACATTCCTAAGCCTATAACTAGTGACTTGTTCTCAACCGGACCTCGTAATTTGACTCTATATCTTCTTTTGGAATTGTTTAAACACATTTGAAGTTTTGGAACAAGATTCGGGACAGTCGAAACAAGTTTGCTCCATTCGTGCGTCAATGACTCTAATTGGACTCAGTTTGTGCGTTACATTCCGAAGCCTGTAACTATTGACTTGTTCTCAACCGAACCTCGTAATTTGACCCAATATCTTCTATTAGAATTGTTTAAACACATTTGAAGTGTTGGAACAAGATTCGGGACAGTCGAAACAAGTTTGCTCCATTCGTGCGTCAATGACTCTAATTGGACTTAGTTTGGGCGTTACATTCCGAAGTCTATAACTAGTGACTTGTTCTCGACCGGACCTCGTAATTTGACCCAATATCTTCTATAACAATTGTTTTAACACATTTGAGGTGTTGGAAAAAGATTCAGGACTGTTAAACAAGTTTGCCCCATCCGTTCGTCAATGACTCTAATTGGACTCAGTTTGTGCGTTACATTCGGAACCTTATAACAAGTGACTTTTTCGCAACCGGACCTGGTAATTTGACTCAATCTCCTCCATTACAATTGTTTAAACACATTTGAAGTCTTGGAACAAGATTCCGGACAGTCGAAACAAGTTTGCTCCATCCGTGCGTCAATGTCTCTAATTGGACTCAGTTTGTGTGTTACATTCCTAAGCATATAACTAGTGACTTGTTCTCAACCGGACCTCGTAATTTGACTCTATATCTTCTATTGCAATTGTTTAAACACATTTGAAGTTTTGGAACAAGATTCGGGACAGTCGAAACAAGTTTGCTCCATTCGTGCGTCAATGACTCTAATTGGACTCAGTTTGTGCGTTACATTCCGAAGCCTGTAACTATTGACTTGTTCTCAACCGAACCTCGTAATTTGACTCAATATCTTCTATTACAATTTTTTTAAGACATTTGAACTGTTGGAACAAGATTCGGGACTGTCGAAACAAGTTTGCCCCATCCGTGCGTCAATGACTCAAATTGGACTCAGTTTGTGCGTTACATTCCTAAGCTTATAACAAGTGATTTTTTCACAACCGAACCTGGTAATTTGACTCAATCTCTTCTATTACAATTGTTTAAACACATTTGAAGTGTTGGAACAAGATAAGGGACAGTCGAAACAAGTTTGCTCCATTCGTGCGTCAATGACTCTAATTGGACTTAGTTTGTGCGTTACATTCCGAAGCCTGTAACTAGTGACTTGTTCTCAACCGGACCTCGTAATTTGACTCAATATCTTCTATTACAATTGTTTTAAGACATTTGAACTGTTGGAACAAGATTCGGGACTGTCGAAACAAGTTTGCCCCATCCGTGCGTCAATGACTCAAATTGGACTCAGTTTGTGCGTTACATTCCTAAGCTTATAACAAGTGATTTTTTCACAACCGAACCTGGTAATTTGACTCAATCTCTTCTATTACAATTGTTTAAACACATTTGAAGTCTTGGAACAAGATTCGGGACGGTCGAAACAAGTTTGCTCCATCCGTGCGTCAATGTCTCTAATTGGACTCAGTTTGTGTGTTACATTCCTAAGCCTATAACTAGTGACCTGTTCTCAACCGGACCTTGTAATTTGACTCTATATCTTCTATTACAATTGTTTAAACATATTTGAAGTTTTGGAACAAGATTCGGGACAGTCGAAACAAGCTTGCTCCATTCGTGTGTCAATGACTCTAGTTGGACTTAGTTTGTGCGTTACATTCCGAAGTCTATAACTAGTGACTTGTTCCCGACCGGACCTCGTAATTTGACCCAATATCTTCTATAACAATTGTTTTAACACATTTGAAGTGTTGGAACAAGATTCAGGACTGTTAAACAAGTTTGCCCCATCCGTGCGTCAATGACTCTAATTGGACTCAGTTTGTGCGTTACATTCCGAAGCTTATAACAAGTGACTTTTTCGCAACCGGACCCGGTAATTTGACTCAATCTATTCCATTACAATTGTCTAAACACATTTGAAGTCTTGGAAAAAGATTCGGGATGGTCAAAACAAGTTTGCTCCATCCGTGCGTCAATGTCTCTAATTGGATTCAGTTTGTGTGTCCCATTCCTAAGCCTATAACTAGTGACTTGTTCTCAACCCGACCTCGTAATTTGACTCGATATCTTCTATTACAATTGTTTAAACACATTTGAAGTGTAGGAACAAGATTCGGGACTGTCGTAACAAGTTTGCCCCATCCGTGCGTCAATGACTCAAATTGGACTCAGTTTGTGCGTTACATTCCTAAGCTTATAACAAGTGATTTTTTCACAACCGAACCTGGTAATTTGACTCAATCTCTTCTACTACAATTGTTTAAACACATTTGATCTCTTGGAACAAGATTCGGGACGGTCGAAACAAGTTTGCTCCATCCGTGCGTCAATGTCTCTAATTGCACTCAGTTTGTGTGTTACATTCCTAAGCCTATAACTAGTGACTTGTTCTCAACCGGATCTCGTAATTTGACTCTATATGTTCTATTACAATTGTTTAAACACATTTGAAGTGTTGGAACAAGATTCGGGATAGTCGAAACAAGTTTGCTCCATTCGTGCGTCAATGACTCTAATTGGACTTAGTTTGGGCGTTACATTCCTAAGTCTATAACTAGTGACTCGTTCTCGACCGGACCTCGTAATTTGACCCAATATCTTCTATTACAATTGTTTTAACACATTTGAAGTGTTGGAACAAGATTCAGGACTGTTAAACAAGTTTGCCCCATCCGTGCGTCAATGACTCTAATTGGACTCAGTTTGTGCGTTATATTCCTAAGCTTATAACAAGTGACTTTTTCGCAACCGGACTACGTAATTTGACTCAATCTCTTCCTTTACAATTGTTTAAACACATTTGAAGTGTTGGAACAAGATTTGGGACGGTCGAAACAAGTTTGCTCCATTCGTGCGTCAATGACTCTAATTGGACTCAGTTTGTGCGTTAGATTCCTAAGCTTATAACAAGTGACTTTTTCGCAACCGGACTACGTAATTTGACTCAATCTCTTCCATTACAATTATTTAAACACATTTGAAGTGTTGGAACAAGATTCGGGACAGTCGAAACAAGTTTGCTCCATTCGTGTGTCAATGACTCTAGTTGGACTTAGCTTGTGCGTTACATTCCGAAGTCTATAACTAGTGACTTGTTCTCGACCGGACCTCGTAATTTGACCCAATATCTTCTATAACAATTGTTTTAACACATTTGAAGTGTTGGAACAAGATTCAGGACTGTTAAACAAGTTTGCCCCATCCGTGCGTCAATGACTCTAATTGGACTCAGTTTGTGCGTTACATTCCGAAGCTTATAACAAGTGACTTTTTCGCAACCGGACCCGGTAATTTGACTCAATCTCTTCCATTACAATTGTCTAAACACATTTGAAGTCTTGGAAAAAGATTCGGGATGGTCGAAACAAGTTTGCTCCATCCGTGCGTCAATGTCTCTAATTGCACTCAGTTTGTGTGTTACATTCCTAAGCCTATAACTAGTGACTTGTTCTCAACCGGATCTCGTAATTTGACTCTATATCTTCTATTACAATTGTTTAAACACATTTGAAGTGTTGGAACAAGATTCGGGACAGTCGAAACAAGTTTGCTCCATTCGTGCGTCAGTGACTCTAATTGGACTTAGTTTGGGTGTTACATTCCGAAGTCTATAACTAGTGACTTATTCTCGACCGGACCTCGTAATTTGACCCAATATCTTCTATAACAATTGTTTTAACACATTTGAGGTGTTGGAAAAAGATTCAGGACTGTTAAACAAGTTTGCCCCATCCGTTCGTCAATGACTCTAATTGGACTCAGTTTGTGCGTTACATTCGGAACCTTATAACAAGTGACTTTTTCGCAACCGGACCTGGTAATTTGACTCAATCTCCTCCATTACAATTGTTTAAACACATTTGAAGTCTTGGAACAAGATTCCGGACAGTCGAAACAAGTTTGCTCCATCCGTGCGTCAATGTCTCTAATTGGACTCAGTTTGTGTGTTACATTCCTAAGCCTATAACTAGTGACTTGTTCTCAACCGGACCTCGTAATTTGACTCTATATCTTCTATTGCAATTGTTTAAACACATTTGAAGTTTTGGAACAAGATTCGGGACAGTCGAAACAAGTTTGCTCCATTCGTGCGTCAATTACTCTAATTGGACTCAGTTTGTACGTTACATTCCGAAGCCTGTAACTATTGACTTGTTCTCAACCGAACCTCGTAATTTGACCCAATATCTTCTATAACAATTGTTTTAACACATTTAAAGTGTTGGAACAAGATTCAGGACTGTTAAACAAGTTTGCCCCATCCGTGCGTCAATGACTCTAATTGGACTCAGTTTGTGCGTTACATTCCGAAGCTTATAACAAGTGACTTTTTCGCAACCGGACCCGGTTATTTGACTCAATCTCTTCCATTACAATTGTCTAAACACATTTGAAGTCTTGGAAAAAGATTCGGGATGGTCGAAACAAGTTTGCTCCATCCGTGCGTCAATGTCTATAATTGCACTCAGTTTGTGTGTTACATTCCTAAGCCTATAACTAGTGACTTGTTCTCAACCGGATCTCGTAATTTAACTCTATATCTTCTATTACAATTGTTTAAACACATTTGAAGTGTTGGAACAAGATTCGGGACAGTCGAAACAAGTTTGCTCCATTCGTGCGTCAATGACTCTAATTGGACTTAGTTTGGGCGTTACATTCCGAAGTCTATAACTAGTGACTTGTTCTCGACCGGACCTCGTAATTTGACCCAATATCTTCTATAACAATTGTTTTAACACATTTGAGGTGTTGGAAAAAGATTCAGGACTGTTAAACAAGTTTGCCCCATCCGTTCGTCAATGACTCTAATTGGACTCAGTTTGTGCGTTACATTCGGAACCTTATAACAAGAGACTTTTTCGCAACCGGACCTGGTAATTTGACTCAATCTCCTCCATTACAATTGTTTAAACACATTTGAAGTCTTGGAACAAGATTCCGGAGAGTCGAAACAAGTTTGCTCCATCCGTGCGTCAATGTCTCTAATTGGACTCAGTTTGTGTGTTACATTCCTAAGCATATAACTAGTGACTTGTTCTCAACCGGACCTCGTAATTTGACTCTATATCTTCTATTGCAATTGTTTAAACACATTTGAAGTTTTGGAACAAGATTCGGGACAGTCGAAACAAGTTTGCTCCATTCCTGCGTCAATGACTCTAATTGGACTCAGTTTGTGCGTTACATTCCGAAGCCTGTAACTATTGACTTGTTCTCAACCGAACCTCGTAATTTGACTCAATATCTTCTATTACAATTTTTTTAAGACATTTGAACTGTTGGAACAAGATTCGGGACTGTCGAAACAAGTTTGCCCCATCCGTGCGTCAATGACTCAAATTGGACTCAGTTTGTGCGTTACATTCTTAAGCTTATAACAAGTGATTTTTTCATAACCGAACCTGGTAATTTGACTCAATCTCTTCTATTACAATTGTTTAAACACATTTGAAGTCTTCGAACAAGATTCGGGACGGTCGAAACAAGTTTGCTCCATCCGTGCGTCAATGTCTCTAATTGTACTCAATTTGTGTGTTACATTCCTAAGCCTATAACTAGTGACTTGTTCTCAACCGGATCTCGTAATTTGACTCTATATCTTCTATTATAATTGTTTAAACACATTTGAAGTGTTGGAACAAGATTCAGGACAGTCGAAACAAGTTTGCTCCATTCGTGCATCAATGACTCTAATTGGACTTAGTTTGGGCGTTACATTCCGAAGTCTATAACTAGTGACTTGTTCTCGACCGGACCTCGTAATTTGACCCAATATCTTCTATAACAATTGTTTTAACACATTTGAGGTGTTTGAAAAAGATTCAGGACTGTTAAACAAGTTTGCCCCATCCGTTCGTCAATGACTCTAATTGGACTCAGTTTGTGCGTTACATTCGGAACCTTATAACAAGTGACTTTTTCGCAACCGGACATGGTAATTTGACTCAATCTCCTCCATTACAATTGTTTAAACACATTTGAACTCTTGGAAAAAGATTCCGGACAGTCGAAACAAGTTTGCTCCATCCGTACGTCAATGTCTCTAATTGGACTCAGTTTGTGTGTTACATTCCTAAGCCTATAACTAGTGACTTGTTCTCAACCGGACCTCGTAATTTGACTCTATATCTTCTATTGCAATTGTTTAAACATATTCAAAGTGTTGGAACAAGATTCGGGACAGTCGAAACAAGTTTGCTCCATTCGTGCGTCAATAACTCTAGTTGGACTTAGTTTGTGCGTTACATTCCGAAGTCTATAACTAGTGACTTGTTCTCAACCGGACCTCGTAATTTGACTCTATATCTTCTATTGCAATTGTTTAAACACATTTGAAGTTTTGGAACAAGATTCGGGAGAGTCGAAACAAGTTTGCTCCATTCGTGCGTCAATGACTCCAATTGGACTCAGTTTGTGCGTTACATTCCGAAGCCTGTAACTATTGATTTGTTCTCAACCGAACCTCGTAATTTGACTCAATATCTTATATTACAATTGTTTTAAGACATTTGAACTGTTGGAACAAGATTCGGGACTGTCGAAACAAGTTGGCCCCATCCGTGCGTCAATGACTCAAATTGTACTCAGTTTGTGCGTTACATTCCTAAGCTTATAACAAGTGATTTTTTCACAACCGAACCTGGTAATTTGACTCAATCTCTTCTATTACAATTGTTTAAACACATTTGAAGTCTTGGAACAAGATTCGAGACGGTCGAAACAAGTTTGCTCCATCCGTGCGTCAATGTCTCTAATTGCACTCAGTTTGTGTGTTACATTCCTAAGCCTATAACTAGTGACTTGTTCTCAACCGGATCTCGTAATTTAACTCTATATCTTCTATTACAATTGTTTAAACACATTTGAAGTGTTGGAACAAGATTCGGGACAGTCGAAACAAGTTTGCTCCATTCGTGCGTCAATGACTCTAATTGGACTTGGTTAGGGCGTTACATTCCGAAGTCTATAACTAGTGACTTGTTCTCGACCGGACCTCGTAATTTGACCCAATATCTTCTATAACAATTGTTTTAACACATTTGAGGTGTTGGAAAAAGATTCAGGACTGTTAAACAAGTTTGCCCCATCCGTTCGTCAATGACTCTAATTGGACTCAGTTTGTGCGTTACATTCGGAACCTTATAACAAGTGACTTTTTCGCAACCAGACCTGGTAATTTGACTCAATCTCCTCTATTACAATTGTTTAAACACATTTGAAGTCTTGGAACAAGATTCCGGACAGTCGAAACAAGTTTGCTCCATCCGTGCGTCAATGTCTCTAATTGGACTCAGTTTGTGTGTTACATTCCTAAGCCTATAACTAGTGACTTGTTCTCAACCGGACCTCGTAATTTGACTCTATATCTTCTATTGCAATTGTTTAAACACATTTGAAGTTTTGGAACAAGATTCGGGACAGTCGAAAGAAGTTTGCTCCATTCGTGTGTCAATGACTCTAGTTGGACTTAGTTTGTGCGTTACATTCCGAAGTCTATAACTAGTGACTTGTTCTCGACCGGACCTCGTAATTTGACCCAATATCTTCTATAACAATTGTTTTAACACATTTTAAGTGTTGGAACAAGATTCAGGACTGTTAAACAAGTTTGCCCCATCCGTGCGTCAATGACTCTAATTGGACTCAGTTTGTGCGTTACCTTCCGAAGCTTATAACAAGTGACTTTTTCGCAACCGGACCTGGTAATTTGACTCAATCTCTTCCATTACAATTGTCTAAACACATTTGAAGTCTTGGAACAAGATTCGGGATGGTCGAAACAAGTTTGCTCCATCCGTGCGTCAATGTCTCTAATTGGACTCAGTTTGTGCGTTACATTCCAAAGCTTATAACAAGTGACTTTTTCGCAACCGGACTACGTAATTTGACTCAATCTCTTTCATTACAATTGTTTAAACACATTTGAAGTGTTGGAACAAGATTTGGGACAGTCGAAACAAGTTTGCTCCATTCGTGCGTCAATGACTCTAATTGGACTCAGTTTGTGTGTTACATTCCTAAGCTTATAACAAGTGACTTTTTCGCAACCGGACTACGTAATTTGACTCAATCTCTTCCATTATAATTGTTTAAACACATTTGAAGTGTTGGAACAAGATTCGGGACAGCCGAAACAAGTTTGCTCCATTCGTGTGTCAATGACTCTAATTGGACTTAGTTTGGGCGTTACATTCCGAAGTCTATAACTAGTGACTTGTTCTCGACCGGATCTCGTAATTTGACTCTATATCTTCTATTACAATTGTTTAAACACATTTGAAGTGTTGGAACAAGATTCGGGACAGTCGAAACAAGTTTGCTCCATTCGTGCGTCAATGACTCTAATTGGACTTAGTTTGGGCGTTACATTCCGAAGTCTATAACTAGTGACTTGTTCTCGACCGGACCTCGTAATTTGACCCAATATCTTCTATAACAATTGTTTTAACACATTTGAGGTGCTGGAAAAAGATTCAGGAGTGTTAAACAAGTTTGCCCCATCCGTGCGTCAATGACTCTAATTGGACTCAGTTTCTGCGTTACATTCCTAAGCCTATAACTAGTGACTTGTTCTCAACCGGACCTCGTAATTTGACTCAATATCTTCTATTGCAATTCTTTAAACACATTTGAAGTTTTGGAACAAGATTCGGGACAGTCGAAAAAAGTTTGCTCCATTCGTGTGTCAATGACTCAAGCAGCACTGAGTTTGTGCGTTACATTCCGAAGTCTATAACTAGTGACTTGTTCTCGACCGGACCTCGTAATTTGACCCAATATCTTCTATAACAATTGTTTTAACAAATTTGAAGTGTTGGAACAAGATTCAGGACTGTTAAACAAGTTCGCCCCATCCGTGCGTCAATGACTCTAATTGGACTCAGTTTGTGCGTTACATTCCGAAGCTTATAACAAGTGACTTTTTTGCAACCGGACCTGGTAATTTGACTCAATCTCTTCTATTACAATTGTCTAGACACATTTGAAGTCTTGGAACAAGATTCGGGATGGTCGAAACAAGTTT
This sequence comes from Euptelea pleiosperma, assembly GCA_035048495.1. Classification (NCBI taxonomy): domain Eukaryota; kingdom Viridiplantae; phylum Streptophyta; class Magnoliopsida; order Ranunculales; family Eupteleaceae; genus Euptelea; species Euptelea pleiosperma. The sequence continues at coordinate 55,658,668 of CM068543.1, forward strand.
GCTCCATCCGTGCGTCAATTGCTCTAATTGGATTCAGTTTGTGTGTCACATTCCTAAGCCTATAACTAGTGACTTGTTCTCAACCCGACCTCGTAATTTGACTCGATATCTTCTATTACAATTGTTTAAACACATTTGAAGTGTAGGAACAAGATTCATGACTGTCGTAACAAGTTTGCCCCATCCGTGCGTCAATGACTCAAATTGGACTCAGTTTGTGCGTTACATTCCTAAGCTTATAACAAGTGATTTTTTCACAACCGAACCTGGTAATTTGACTCAATCTCTTCTATTACAATTGTTTAAACACATTTGAAGTCTTGGAATAAGATTCGGGACGGTCGAAACAAGTTTGCTCCATCCGTGCGTCAATGTCTCTAATTGGACTCAGTTTCTGTGTTACATTCCTAAGCCTATAACTAGTGACTTGTTCTCAACCGGATCTCGTAATTTGACTCTATATCTTCTATTGCAATTGTTTAAACACATTTGAAGTCTTGGAACAAGATTCCGGACAGTCGAAACAAGTTTGCACCATCCGTGCGTCAATGTCTCTAATTGGACTCAGTTTGTGTGTTACATTCCTAAGCCTATAACTAGTGACTTGTTCTCAACCGGACCTCGTAATTTGACTCTATATCTTCTATTGCAATTGTTTAAACACATTTGAAGTTTTGGAACAAGATTCGGGACAGTCGAAAGAAGTTTGCTCCATTCGTGTGTCAATGACTCTAGTTGGACTTAGTTTGTGCGTTACATTCCGAAGTCTATAACTAGTGACTTGTTCTCGATCGGACCTGGTAATTTGACTCAATCTCCTCCATTACAATTGTTTAAACACATTTGAAGTCTTGGAACAAGATTCCGGACAGTCGAAACAAGTTTGCTCCATCTGTGCGTCAATGTCTCTAATTGGACTCAGTTTGTGTGTTACATTCCTAAGCCTATAACTAGTGACTTGTTCTCAACCGGACCTCGTAATTTGACTCTATATCTTCTATTGCAATTGTTTAAACACATTTGAAGTTTTGGAACAAGATTCGGGACAGTCGAAACAAGTTTGCTCCATTCGTGCGTCAATGACTCTAATTGGACTCAGTTTGTGCGTTACATTCCGAAGCCTGTAACTATTGACTTGTTCTCAACCGAACCTCGTAATTTGACTCAATATCTTCTATTACAATTGTTTTAAGACATTTGAACTGTTGGAACAAGATTCGGGACTGTCGAAACAAGGTTGCCCCATCCGTGCGTCAATGACTCAAATTGGACTCAGTTTGTGCGTTATATTCCTAAGCTTATAACAAGTGATTTTTTCACAACCGAACCTGGTAATTTGACTCAATCTCTTCTATTACAATTGTTTAAACACATTTGAAGTCTTGGAACAAGATTCGGGATGGTCGAAACAAGTTTGCTCCATCCGTGCGTCAATGACTCTAATTGGACTTAGTTTGGGCGTTACATTCCGAAGTCTATAACTAGTGACTTGTTCTCGACCGGACCTCGTAATTTGACCCAATATCTTCTATAACAATTGTTTTAACACATTTGAGGTGTTGGAAAAAGATTCAGGACTGTTAAACAAGTTTGCCCCATCCGTTCGTCAATGACTCAAATTGGACTCAGTTTGTGCGTTACATTCGGAACCTTATAACAAGTGACTTTTTCGCAACCAGACCTGGTAATTTGACTCAATCTCCTCCATTACAATTGTTTAAACACATTTGAAGTCTTGGAACAAGATTCCGGACAGTCGAAATAAGTTTGCTCCATCCGTGCGTCAATGTCTCTAATTGGATTCAGTTTGTGTGTTACATTCCTAAGCCTATAACTAGTGACTTGTTCTCAACCGGACCTCGTAATTTGACTCTATATCTTCTATTGCAATTGTTTAAACACATTTGAAGTTTTGGAACAAGATTCAGGACAGTCGAAAGAAGTTTGCTCCATCGTGTGTCAATGACTCTTGTTGGACTTAGTTTGTGCGTTACATTCCGAAGTCTATAACTAGTGACTTGTTCTCGACCGGACCTCGTAATTTGACCCAATATCTTCTATAACAAATGTTTTAACACATTTGAAGTGTTGGAACAAGATTCAGGACTGTTAAACAAGTTTGCCCCATCCGTGCGTCAATGACTCTAATTGGACTCAGTTTGTGCGTTACATTCCGAAGCTTATAACAAGTGACTTTTTCGCAACCGGACCCGGTAATTTGACTCAATCTCTTCCATTACAATTGTCTAAACACATTTGAAGTCTTGCAAAAAGATTCGGGAGGGTCGAAACAAGTTTGCTCCATCCGTGCGTCAATGTCTCTAATTGGATTCAGTTTGTGTGTCACATTCCTAAGCCTATAACTAGTGACTAATTCTCAACCCGACCTCGTAATTTGACTTGATATCTTCTATTACAATTGTTTAAACACATTTGAAGTGTAGGAACAAGATTCGGGACTGTCGTAACAAGTTTGCCCCATCCGTGCGTCAATGACTCTAATTGGACTCAGTTTGTGCGTTACATTCCTAAGCTTATAACAAGTGACTTTTTCGCAATCGGACTACGTAATTTGACTCAATCTCTTCCATTACAATTGTTTAAACACATTTGAAGTGTTGGAACATGATTCGGGACAGTCGAAACAAGTTTGCTCCATTCGTGTGTCAATGACTCTAGTTGGACTTAGTTTGTGCGCTACATTCCGAAGTCTATAACTTGTGACTTGTTCTCGACCGGACCTCGTAATTTGACCCAATATCTTCTATAACAATTATTTTAACACATTTGAAGTGTTGGAACAAGATTCAGGACTGTTAAATAAGTTTGCCCCATCCGTGCGTCAATGACTCTAATTGGACTCAGTTTGTGCGTTACATTCCGAAGCTTATAACATGTGACTTTTTCGCAACCGGACCCGGTAATTTGACTCAATCTCTTCCATTACAATTGTCTAAACACATTTGAAGTCTTGGAAAAAGATTCGGGAGGGTCGAAACAAGTTTGCTCCATCCGTGCGTCAATGTCTCTAATTGGATTCAGTTTGTGTGTCACATTCCTAAGCCTATAACTAGTGACTTGTTCTCAAACCGACCTCGTAATTTGACTCGATATCTTCTATTACAATTGTTTAAACACATTTGAAGTGTAGGAACAAGATTCGGGACTGTCGTAACAAGTTTGCCCCATCCGTGCGTCAATGACTCAAATTGGACTCAGTTTGTGCGTTACATTCCTAAGCTTATAACAAGTGATTTTTTCACAACCGAACCTGGTAATTTGACTCAATCTCTTCTACTACAATTGTTTAAACACATTTGAAGTCTTGGAACAAGATTCGGGACGGTCGAAACAAGTTTGCTCCATCCGTGCGTCAATGTCTCTAATTGCACTCAGTTTGTGTGTTACATTCCTAAGCCTATAACTAGTGACTTGTTCTCAACCGGATCTCGTAATTTGACTCTATATCTTCTATTACAATAGTTTAAACACATTTGAAGTGTTGGAAGAAGATTCGGGATAGTCGAAACCAGTTTGCTCCATTCGTGCGTCAATGACTCTAGTTGGACTTAGTTTGGGCGTTACATTCCTAAGTCTATAACTAGTGACTCGTTCTCGACCGGACCTCGTAATTTGACCCAATATCTTCTATAACAATTGTTTTAACACATTTGAAGCGTTGGAACAAGATTCAGGACTGTTAAATAAGTTTGCCCAATCCGTGCGTCAATGACTCTAATTGGACTCAGTTTGTGCGTTACATTCCGAAGCTTATAACAAGTGACTTTTTCGCAACCGGACCCGGTAATTTTGACTCAATCTCTTCCATTACAATTGTCTAAACACATTTGAAGTCTTGGAAAAAGATTCGTGAGGGTCGAAACAAGTTTGCTCCATCCGTGCGTCAATGTCTCTAATTGGATTCAGTTTGTGTGTCACATTCCTAAGCCTATAACTAGTGACTTGTTCTCAAACCGACCTCGTAATTTGACTCGATATCTTCTATTACAATTGTTTAAACACATTTGAAGTGTAGGAACAAGATTCGGGACTGTCGTAACAAGTTTGCCCCATCCGTGCGTCAATGACTCAAATTGGACTCAGTTTGTGCGTTACATTCCTAAGCTTATAACAAGTGATTTTTTCACAACCGAACCTGGTAATTTGACTCAATCTCTTCTACTACAATTGTTTAAACACATTTGAAGTCTTGGAACAAGATTCGTGACGGTCGAAACAAGTTTGCTCCATCCGTGCGTCAATGTCTCTAATTGCACTCAGTTTGTGTGTTACATTCCTAAGCCTATAACTAGTGACTTGTTCTCAACCGGATCTCGTAATTTGACTCTATATCTTCTATTACAATTGTTTAAACACATTTGAAGTGTAGGAAGAAGATTCGGGATAGTCGAAACAAGTTTGCTCCATTCGTGCGTCAATGACTCTAATTGGACTTAGTTTGGGCGTTACATTCCTAAGTCTATAACTAGTGACTCGTTCTCGACCGGACCTCGTAATTTGACCCAATATCTTCTATAACAATTGTTTTAACACATTTGAAGTGTTGGAACAAGATTCAGGACTGTTAAACAAGTTTGCCCCATCCGTGCGTCACTCTAATTGGACTCAATTTGTGCGTTACATTCCTAAGCTTATAACAAGTGACTTTTTCGCAACCGGACTACGTAATTTGACTCAATCTCTTCCATTACAATTGTTTAAACACATTTGAAGTGTTGGAACAAGATTTGGGACAGTCGAAACAAGTTTGCTCCATTCGTGCGTCAATGACTCTAATTGGACTCAGTTTGTGCGTTACATTCCTAAGCTTATAACAAGTGACTTTTTCGCAACCGGACTACGTAATTTGACTCAATCTCTTCCATTACAATTGTTTAAACACATTTGAAGTGTTTGAACAAGATTCGGGACAGTCGAAACAAGTTTGCTCCATTCGTGTGTCAATGACTCTAGTTGGACATAGTTTGTGCGTTACATTCTGAAGTCTATAACTAGTAACTTGTTCTCGACCGGACCTCGTAATTTGACCCAATATCTTCTATAACAATTGTTTTAACACATTTGAAGTGTTGGAAAAGGATTCAGGACTGTTAAACAAGTTTGCCCCATCCGTGCGTCAATGACTCTAATTGGACTCAGTTTGTGCGTTACATTCCGAAGCTTATAACAAGTGACTTTTTCGCAACCGGACCCGGTAATTTGACTCAATCTCTTCCATTACAATTTTCTAAACACATTTGAAGTCTTGCAAAAAGATTCGGGAGGGTCGAAACAAGTTTGCTCCATCCGTGCGTCAATGTCTCTAATTGGATTCAGTTTGTGTGTCACATTCCTAAGCCTATAACTAGTGACTAATTCTCAACCCGACCTCGTAATTTGACTTGATATCTTCTATTACAATTGTTTAAACACATTTGAAGTGTAGGAACAAGATTCGGGACTGTCGTAACAAGTTTGCCCCATCCGTGCGTCAATGACTCAAATTGGACTCAGTTTGTGCGTTACATTCCTAAGCTTATAACAAGTGATTTTTTCACAACCGAACCTGGTAATTTGACTCAATCTCTTCTACTACAATTGTTTAAACACATTTGAAGTCTTGGAACAAGATTCGGGACGGTCGAAACAAGTTTGCTCCATCCGTGCGTCAATGTCTCTAATTGCACTCAGTTTGTGTGTTACATTCCTAAGCCTATAACTAGTGACTTGTTCTCAACCGGATGTCGTAATTTGACTCTATATCTTCTATTACAATTGTTTAAACACATTTGAAGTGTTGGAACAAGATTCGGGATATTCGAAACAAGTTTGCTCCATTCGTGCGTCAATGACTCTAATTGGACTTAGTTTGGGCGTTACATTCCTAAGTCTATAACTAGTGACTCGTTCTCGACCGGACCTCGTAATTTGACCCAATATCTTCTATAACAATTGTTTTAACACATTTGAAGTGTTGGAACAAGATTCAGGACTGTTAAACAAGTTTGCCCCATCCGTGCGTCACTCTAATTGGACTCAATTTGTGCGTTACATTCCTAAGCTTATAACAAGTGACTTTTTCGCAACCGGACTACGTAATTTGACTCAATCTCTTCCATTACAATTGTTTAAACACATTTGAAGTGTTGGAACAAGATTTGGGACAGTCGAAACAAGTTTGCTCCATTCGTGCGTCAATGACTCTAATTGGACTCAGTTTGTGCGTTACATTCCTAAGCTTATAACAAGTGACTTTTTCTCAACCGGACTACGTAATTTGACTCAATCTCTTCCATTACAATTGTTTAAACACATTTGAAGTGTTTGAACAAGATTCGGGACAGTCGAAACAAGTTTGCTCCATTCGTGTGTCAATGACTCTAGTTGGACATAGTTTGTGCGTTACATTCTGAAGTCTATAACTAGTGACTTGTTCTCGACCGGACCTCGTAATTTGACCCAATATCTTCTATAACAATTGTTTTAATACATTTGAAGTGTTGGAACAAGATTCAGGACTGTTAAACAAGTTTGCCCCATCCGTGCGTCAATGACTCTAATTGGACTCAGTTTGTGCGTTACATTCCGAAGCTTATAACAAGTGACTTTTTCGCAACCGGACCCGGTAATTTGACTCAATCTCTTCCATTACAATTGTCTAAACACATTTGAAGTCTTGCAAAAAGATTCGGGAGGGTCGAAACAAGTTTGCTCCATCCGTGCGTCAATGTCTCTAATTGGATTCAGTTTGTGTGTCACATTCCTAAGCCTATAACTAGTGACTTGTTCTCAACCGGATCTCGTAATTTGACTCTATATCTTCTATTACAATTGTTTAAACACATTTGAAGTGTAGGAAGAAGATTCGGGATAGTCGAAACAAGTTTGCTCCATTCGTGCGTCAATGACTCTAATTGGACTTAGTTTGGGCGTTACATTCCTAAGTCTATAACTAGTGACTCGTTCTCGACCGGACCTCGTAATTTGACCCAATATCTTCTATAACAATTGTTTTAACACATTTGAAGTGTTGGAACAAGATTCAGGACTGTTAAACAAGTTTGCCCCATCCGTGCGTCACTCTAATTGGACTCAATTTGTGCGTTACATTCCTAAGCTTATACCAAGTGACTTTTTCGCAACCGGACTACGTAATTTGACTCAATCTCTTCCATTACAATTGTTTAAACACATTTGAAGTGTTGGAACAAGATTTGGGACAGTCGAAACAAGTTTACTCCATTCGTGCGTCAATGACTCTAATTGGACTCAGTTTGTGCGTTACATTCCTAAGCTTATAACAAGTGACTTTTTCGCAACCGGACTACGTAATTTGACTCAATCTCTTCCATTACAATTGTTTAAACACATTTGAAGTGTTTGAACAAGATTCGGGACAGTCGAAACAAGTTTGCTCCATTCGTGTGTCAATGACTCTAGTTGGACATAGTTTGTGCGTTACATTCTGAAGTCTATAACTAGTGACTTGTTCTCGACCGGACCTCGTAATTTGACCCAATATCTTCTATAACAATTGTTTTAACACATTTGAAGTGTTGGAACAAGATTCAGGACTGTTAAACAAGTTTGCCCCATCCGTGCGTCAATGACTCTAATTGGACTCAGTTTGTGCGTTACATTCCGAAGCTTATAACAAGTGACTTTTTCGCAACCGGACCCGGTAATTTGACTCAATCTCTTCCATTACAATTGTCTAAACACATTTGAAGTCTTGCAAAAAGATTCGGGAGGGTCGAAACAAGTTTGCTCCATCCGTGCGTCAATGTCTCTAATTGGATTCAGTTTGTGTGTCACATTCCTAAGCCTATAACTAGTGACTAATTCTCAACCCGACCTCGTAATTTGACTTGATATCTTCTATTACAATTGTTTAAACACATTTGAAGTGTAGGAACAAGATTCGGGACTGTCGTAACAAGTTTGCCCCATCCGTGCGTCAATGACTCAAATTGGACTCAGTTTGTGCGTTACATTCCTAAGCTTATAACAAGTGATTTTTTCACAACCGAACCTGGTAATTTGACTCAATCTCTTCTACTACAATTGTTTAAACACATTTGAAGTCTTGGAACAAGATTCGGGACGGTCGAAACAAGTTTGCTCCATCCGTGCGTCAATGTCTCTAATTGCACTCAGTTTGTGTGTTACATTCCTAAGCCTATAACTAGTGACTTGTTCTCAACCGGATCTCGTAATTTGATTCTATATCTTCTATTACAATTGTTTAAACACATTTGAAGTGTTGGAAGAAGATTCGGGATAGTCGAAACAAGTTTGCTCCATTCGTGCGTCAATGACTCTAGTTGGACTTAGTTTGGGCGTTACATTCCTAAGTCTATAACTAGTGACTCGTTCTCGACCGGACCTCGTAATTTGACCCAATATCTTCTATAACAATTGTTTTAACACATTTGAAGTGTTGGAACAAGATTCAGGACTGTTAAACAAGTTTGCCCCATCCGTGCCTCAATGACTCTAATTGGACTCAGTTTTTGCGTTACATTCCTAAGCTTATAACAAGTGACTTTTTCGCAACCGGACTACGTAATTTGACTCAATCTCTTCCATTACAATTGTTTAAACACATTTGAAGTGTTGGAACAAGATTTGGGATAGTCGAAACAAGTTTCCTCCATTCGTGCGTCAATGACTCTAATTGGACTCAGTTTGTGCGTTACATTCCTAAGCTTATGACAAGTGACTTTTTCGCAACCGGACTACGTAATTTGACTCAATCTCTTCCATTACAATTGTTTAAACATATTTGAAGTGTTGGAACAAGATTCGGGACAGTCGAAACAAGTTTGCTCCATTCGTGTGTCAATGACTCTAGTTGGACTTAGTTTGTGCGTTACATTCCGAAGTCTATAACTAGTGACTTGTTCTCGACCGGACCTCGTAATTTGACCCAATATCTTCTATAACAATTGTTTTAACACATTTGAAGCGTTGGAACAAGATTCAGGACTGTTAAATAAGTTTGCCCAATCCGTGCGTCAATGACTCTAATTGGACTCAGTTTGTGCGTTACATTCCGAAGCTTATAACAAGTGACTTTTTCGCAACCGGACCCGGTAATTTTGACTCAATCTCTTCTATTACAATTGTCTAAACACATTTGAAGTCTTGGAAAAAGATTCGTGAGGGTCGAAACAAGTTTGCTCCATCCGTGCGTCAATGTCTCTAATTGGATTCAGTTTGTGTGTCACATTCCTAAGCCTATAACTAGTGACTTGTTCTCAAACCGACCTCGTAATTTGACTCGATATCTTCTATTACAATTGTTTAAACACATTTGAAGTGTAGGAACAAGATTCGGGACTGTCGTAACAAGTTTGCCCCATCCGTGCGTCAATGACTCAAATTGGACTCAGTTTGTGCGTTACATTCCTAAGCTTATAACAAGTGATTTTTTCACAACCGAACCTGGTAATTTGACTCAATCTCTTCTACTACAATTGTTTAAACACATTTGAAGTCTTGGAACAAGATTCGTGACGGTCGAAACAAGTTTGCTCCATCCGTGCGTCAATGTCTCTAATTGCACTCAGTTTGTGTGTTACATTCCTAAGCCTATAACTAGTGACTTGTTCTCAAGCGGATCTCGTAATTTGACTCTATATCTTCTATTACAATTGTTTAAACACATTTGAAGTGTAGGAAGAAGATTCGGGATAGTCGAAACAAGTTTGCTCCATTCGTGCGTCAATGACTCTAATTGGACTTAGTTTGGGCGTTACATTCCTAAGTCTATAACTAGTGACTCGTTCTCGACCGGACCTCGTAATTTGACCCAATATCTTCTATAACAATTGTTTTAACACATTTGAAGTGTTGGAACAAGATTCAGGACTGTTAAACAAGTTTGCCCCATCCGTGCGTCACTCTAATTGGACTCAATTTGTGCGTTACATTCCTAAGCTTATAACAAGTGACTTTTTCGCAACCGGACTACGTAATTTGACTCAATCTCTTCCATTACAATTGTTTAAACACATTTGAAGTGTTGGAACAAGATTTGGGACAGTTGAAACAAGTTTGCTCCATTCGTGCGTCAATGACTCTAATTGGACTCAGTTTGTGCGTTACATTCCTAAGCTTATAACAAGTGACTTTTTTGCAACCGGACTACGTAATTTGACTCAATCTCTTCCATTACAATTGTTTAAACACATTTGAAGTGTTTGAACAAGATTCGGGACAGTCGAAACAAGTTTGCTCCATTCGTGTGTCAATGACTCTAGTTGGACATAGTTTGTGCGTTACATTCTGAAGTCTATAACTAGTGACTTGTTCTCGACCGGACCTCGTAATTTGACCCAATATCTTCTATAACAATTGTTTTAATACATTTGAAGTGTTGGAACAAGATTCAGGACTGTTAAACAAGTTTGCCCCATCCGTGCGTCAATGACTCTAATTGGACTCAGTTTGTGCGTTACATTCCGAAGCTTATAACAAGTGACTTTTTCGCAACCGGACCCGGTAATTTGACTCAATCTCTTCCATTACAATTGTCTAAACACATTTGAAGTCTTGCAAAAAGATTCGGGAGGGTCGAAACAAGTTTGCTCCATCCGTGCGTCAATGTCTCTAATTGGATTCAGTTTGTGTGTCACATTCCTAAGCCTATAACTAGTGACTTGTTCTCAACCGGATCTCGTAATTTGACTCTATATCTTCTATTACAATTGTTTAAACACATTTGAAGTGTAGGAAGAAGATTCGGGATAGTCGAAACAAGTTTGCTCCATTCGTGCGTCAATGACTCTAATTGGACTTAGTTTGGGCGTTACATTCCTAAGTCTATAACTAGTGACTCGTTCTCGACCGGACCTCGTAATTTGACCCAATATCTTCTATAACAATTGTTTTAACACATTTGAAGTGTTGGAACAAGATTCAGGACTGTTAAACAAGTTTGCCCCATCCGTGCGTCACTCTAATTGGACTCAATTTGTGCGTTACATTCCTAAGCTTATAACAAGTGACTTTTTCGCAACCGGACTACGTAATTTGACTCAATCTCTTCCATTACAATTGTTTAAACACATTTGAAGTGTTGGAACAAGATTTGGGACAGTCGAAACAAGTTTACTCCATTCGTGCGTCAATGACTCTAATTGGACTCAGTTTGTGCGTTACATTCCTAAGCTTATAACAAGTGACTTTTTCGCAACCGGACTACGTAATTTGACTCAATCTCTTCCATTACAATTGTTTAAACACATTTGAAGTGTTTGAACAAGATTCGGGACAGTCGAAACAAGTTTGCTCCATTCGTGTGTCAATGACTCTAGTTGGACATAGTTTGTGCGTTACATTCTGAAGTCTATAACTAGTGACTTGTTCTCGACCGGACCTCGTAATTTGACCCAATATCTTCTATAACAATTGTTTTAACACATTTGAAGTGTTGGAACAAGATTCAGGACTGTTAAACAAGTTTGCCCCATCCGTGCGTCAATGACTCTAATTGGACTCAGTTTGTGCGTTACATTCCGAAGCTTATAACAAGTGACTTTTTCGCAACCGGACCCGGTAATTTGACTCAATCTCTTCCATTACAATTGTCTAAACACATTTGAAGTCTTGCAAAAAGATTCGGGAGGGTCGAAACAAGTTTGCTCCATCCGTGCGTCAATGTCTCTAATTGGATTCAGTTTGTGTGTCACATTCCTAAGCCTATAACTAGTGACTAATTCTCAACCCGACCTCGTAATTTGACTTGATATCTTCTATTACAATTGTTTAAACACATTTGAAGTGTAGGAACAAGATTCGGGACTGTCGTAACAAGTTTGCCCCATCCGTGCGTCAATGACTCAAATTGGACTCAGTTTGTGCGTTACATTCCTAAGCTTATAACAAGTGATTTTTTCACAACCGAACCTGGTAATTTGACTCAATCTCTTCTACTACAATTGTTTAAACACATTTGAAGTCTTGGAACAAGATTCGGGACGGTCGAAACAAGTTTGCTCCATCCGTGCGTCAATGTCTCTAATTGCACTCAGTTTGTGTGTTACATTCCTAAGCCTATAACTAGTGACTTGTTCTCAACCGGATCTCGTAATTTGATTCTATATCTTCTATTACAATTGTTTAAACACATTTGAAGTGTTGGAAGAAGATTCGGGATAGTCGAAACAAGTTTGCTCCATTCGTGCGTCAATGACTCTAGTTGGACTTAGTTTGGGCGTTACATTCCTAAGTCTATAACTAGTGACTCGTTCTCGACCGGACCTCGTAATTTGACCCAATATCTTCTATAACAATTGTTTTAACACATTTGAAGTGTTGGAACAAGATTCAGGACTGTTAAACAAGTTTGCCCCATCCGTGCCTCAATGACTCTAATTGGACTCAGTTTTTGCGTTACATTCCTAAGCTTATAACAAGTGACTTTTTCGCAACCGGACTACGTAATTTGACTCAATCTCTTCCATTACAATTGTTTAAACACATTTGAAGTGTTGGAACAAGATTTGGGATAGTCGAAACAAGTTTCCTCCATTCGTGCGTCAATGACTCTAATTGGACTCAGTTTATGCGTTACATTCCTAAGCTTATGACAAGTGACTTTTTCGCAACCGGACTACGTAATTTGACTCAATCTCTTCCATTACAATTGTTTAAACATATTTGAAGTGTTGGAACAAGATTCGGGACAGTCGAAACAAGTTTGCTCCATTCGTGTGTCAATGACTCTAGTTGGACTTAGTTTGTGCGTTACATTCCGAAGTCTATAACTAGTGACTTGTTCTCGACCGGACCTCGTAATTTGACCCAATATCTTCTATAACAATTGTTTTAACACATTTGAAGCGTTGGAACAAGATTCAGGACTGTTAAATAAGTTTGCCCAATCCGTGCGTCAATGACTCTAATTGGACTCAGTTTGTGCGTTACATTCCGAAGCTTATAACAAGTGACTTTTTCGCAACCGGACCCGGTAATTTTGACTCAATCTCTTCTATTACAATTGTCTAAACACATTTGAAGTCTTGGAAAAAGATTCGTGAGGGTCGAAACAAGTTTGCTCCATCCGTGCGTCAATGTCTCTAATTGGATTCAGTTTGTGTGTCACATTCCTAAGCCTATAACTAGTGACTTGTTCTCAAACCGACCTCGTAATTTGACTCGATATCTTCTATTACAATTGTTTAAACACATTTGAAGTGTAGGAACAAGATTCGGGACTGTCGTAACAAGTTTGCCCCATCCGTGCGTCAATGACTCAAATTGGACTCAGTTTGTGCGTTACATTCCTAAGCTTATAACAAGTGATTTTTTCACAACCGAACCTGGTAATTTGACTCAATCTCTTCTACTACAATTGTTTAAACACATTTGAAGTCTTGGAACAAGATTCGTGACGGTCGAAACAAGTTTGCTCCATCCGTGCGTCAATGTCTCTAATTGCACTCAGTTTGTGTGTTACATTCCTAAGCCTATAACTAGTGACTTGTTCTCAAGCGGATCTCGTAATTTGACTCTATATCTTCTATTACAATTGTTTAAACACATTTGAAGTGTAGGAAGAAGATTCGGGATAGTCGAAACAAGTTTGCTCCATTCGTGCGTCAATGACTCTAATTGGACTTAGTTTGGGCGTTACATTCCTAAGTCTATAACTAGTGACTCGTTCTCGACCGGACCTCGTAATTTGACCCAATATCTTCTATAACAATTGTTTTAACACATTTGAAGTGTTGGAACAAGATTCAGGACTGTTAAACAAGTTTGCCCCATCCGTGCGTCACTCTAATTGGACTCAATTTGTGCGTTACATTCCTAAGCTTATAACAAGTGACTTTTTCGCAACCGGACTACGTAATTTGACTCAATCTCTTCCATTACAATTGTTTAAACACATTTGAAGTGTTGGAACAAGATTTGGGACAGTCGAAACAAGTTTGCTCCATTCGTGCGTCAATGACTCTAATTGGACTCAGTTTGTGCGTTACATTCCTAAGCTTATAACAAGTGACTTTTTTGCAACCGGACTACGTAATTTGACTCAATCTCTTCCATTACAATTGTTTAAACACATTTGAAGTGTTAGAATAAGATTCGGGACAGTCATAACAAGTTTGCTCCATTCGTGTGTCAATGACTCTAGTTGGACATAGTTTGTGCGTTACATTCTGAAGTCTATAACTAGTGACTTGTTCTCGACCGGACCTCGTAATTTGACCCAATATCTTCTATAACAATTGTTTTAACACATTTGAAGTGTTGGAACAAGATTCAGGACTGTTAAACAAGTTTGCCCCATCCGTGCGTCAATGACTCTAATTGGACTCAGTTTGTGCGTTACATTCCGAAGCTTATAACAAGTGACTTTTTCGCAACCGGACCCGGTAATTTGACTCAATCTCTTCCATTACAATTGTCTAAACACATTTGAAGTCTTGCAAGAAGATTCGGGAGGGTCGAAACAAGTTTGCTCCATCCGTGCGTCAATGTCTCTAATTGGATTCAGTTTGTGTGTCACATTCCTAACCTATAACTAGTGACTAATTCTCAACCCGACCTCGTAATTTGACTTGATATCTTCTATTACAATTGTTTAAACACATTTGAAGTGTAGGAACAAGATTCGGGACTGTCGTAACAAGTTTGCCCCATCCGTGCGTCAATGACTCAAATTGGACTCAGTTTGTGCGTTACATTCCTAAGCTTATAACAAGTGATTTTTTCACAACCGAACCTGGTAATTTAACTCAATCTCTTCTACTACAATTGTTTAAACACATTTGAAGTCTTGGAACAAGATTCGGGACGGTCGAAACAAGTTTGCTCCATCCGTGCGTCAATGTCTCTAATTGCACTCAGTTTGTGTGTTACATTCCTAAGCCTATAACTAGTGACTTGTTCTCAACCGGATGTCGTAATTTGACTCTATATCTTCTATTACAATTGTTTAAACACATTTGAAGTGTTGGAACAAGATTCGGGATATTCGAAACAAGTTTGCTCCATTCGTGCGTCAATGACTCTAATTGGAATTAGTTTGGGCGTTACATTCCTAAGTCTATAACTAGTGACTCGTTCTCGACCGGACCTCGTAATTTGACCCAATATCTTCTATAACAATTGTTTTAACACATTTGAAATGTTGGAACAAGATTCAGGACTGTTAAACAAGTTTGCCCCATCCGTGCGTCAATGACTCTAATTGGACTCAGTTTGTGCGTTACATTCCTAAGCTTATAACAAGTGACTTTTTCGCAACTGGACTACGTAATTTGACTCAATCTCTTCCATTACAATTGTTTAAACACATTTGAAGTGTTGGAACAAGATTTGGGACAGTCGAAACAAGTTTGCTACATTCGTGCGTCAATGACTCTAATTGGACTCAGTTTGTGCGTTACATTCCTAAGCTTATAACAAGTGACTTTTTCGCAACCGGACTACGTAATTTGACTCAATCTCTTCCATTACAATTGTTTAAACACATTTGAAGTGTTGGAAAAAGATTCGGGACAGTCGAAACAAGTTTGCTCCATTCGTGCGTCAATGACTCTAATTGGACTCAGTTTGTGCGTTACATTCCGAAGCCTGTAACTAGTGACTTGTTCTCAACCGAACCTCATAATTTGACTCAATATCTTTTATTACAATTGTTTTAAGACATTTGAACTGTTGGAACAAGATTCGGGACGGTCGAAACAAGTTTGCTCCATCCGTGCGTCAATGTCTCTAATTGCACTCAGTTTGTGTGTTATATTCCTAAGCCTATAACTAGTGACTTGTTCTCAACTGGATCTCGTAATTTGACTCTATATTTTCTATTACAATTGTTTAAACACATTTGAAGTTTTGAAACAAGATTCGGGACAGTCGAAACAAGTTTGCTCCATTCGTGCGTCAATGACTCTAATTGGACTCAGTTTGTGCGTTACATTCCGAAGCCTGTAACTAGTGACTTGTTCTCAACCGAACCTCATAATTTGGCTCAATATCTTTTATTACAATTGTTTTAAAACATTTGAACTGTTGGAACAAGATTCGGGACTGTCGAAACAAGTTTGCCCCATCCGTGCGTCAATGACTCAAATTGGACTCAGTTTGTGCGTTACATTCCTAAGCTTATAACAAGTGATTTTTTCACAACCGAACCTGGTAATTTGACTCAATCTCTTCTATTACAATTGTTTAAACATATTTGAAGTCTTGGAACAAGATTCGGGACGGTCGAAACAAGTTTGCTCCATCCGTGCGTCAATGTCTCTAACTGCACTCAGTTTGTGTGTTACATTCCTAAGCCTATAACTAGTGACTTGTTCTCAACCGGATCTCGTAATTTGACTCTATATCTTCTATTACAATTGTTTAAACACATTTGAAGTGTTGGAACAAGATTCGGGACAGTCGAAACAAGTTTGCTCCATTCGTGCGTCAATGACTCTAATTGGACTTAGTTTGGGCGTTACATTCCGAAGTCTATAACTAGTGACTTGTTCTCGACCGGACCTCGTAATTTGACCCAATATCTTCTATAACAATTGTTTTAACACATTTGAGGTGTTGGAAAAAGATTCAGGACTGTTAAACAAGTTTGCCCCATCCGTTCGTCAATGACTCTAATTGGACTCAGTTTGTGCGTTACATTCGGAACCTTATAACAAGTGACTTTTTCGCAACCGGACCTAGTAATTTGACTCAATCTCCTGCATTACAATTGTTTAAACACATTTGAAGTTTTCGAACAAGATTCCGGACAGTCGAAACAAGTTTGCTCCATCCGTGCGTCAATGTCTCTAATTGGACTCAGTTTGTGTGTTACATTCCTAAGCCTATAACTAGTGACTTGTTCTCAACCGGACCTCGTAATTTGACTCTATATCTTCTATTGCAATTGTTTTAACACATTTGAAGTGTTGGAATAAGATTCGGGACTGTCAAACAAGTTTGCCCCATCCGTGCGTCAATGACTCTAATTGGACTCAGTTTGTGCGTTACCTTCCAAAGCTTATAACAAGTGACTTTTTCGCAACCGGACCTGGTAATTTGACTCAATCTCCTCTATTACAATTCTTTAAACACATTTGAAGTCTTGGAACAAGATTCCGGACAGTCGAAACAAGTTTGCTCCATCCGTGCGTCAATGTCTCTAATTGGACTCAGTTTGTGCGTTCCCTTCCAAAGCTTATAACAAGTGACTTTTTCGCAACCGGACCTGGTAATTTGACTCAATCTCTTCCATTACAATTGTCTAAACACATTTGAAGTCTTGGAACAAGATTTGGGATGGTCGAAACAAGTTTGCTCCATCCGTGCGTCAATGTCTCTAATTGGACTCAGTTTGTGTGTTACATTCCTAAGCCTATAACTAGTGACTTGTTCTCAAACCGACCTCGTAATTTGACTCGATATCTTCTATTACAATTGTTTAAACACATTTGAAGTGTAGGAACAAGATTCGGGACTGTCGTAACAAGTTTGCCCCATCCGTGCGTCAATGACTCAAATTGGACTCAGTTTGTGCGTTACATTCCTAAGCTTATAACAAGTGATTTTTTCACAACCGAACCTGGTAATTTGACTCAATCTCTTCTACTACAATTGTTTAAACACATTTGAAGTCTTGGAACAAGATTCGGGACGGTCGAAACAAGTTTGCTCCATCCGTGCGTCAATGTCTCTAATTGCACTCAGTTTGTGTGTTACATTCCCAAGCCTATAACTAGTGACTTGTTCTCAACCGGATCTCGTAATTTGACTCTATATCTTCTATTACAATAGTTTAAACACATTTGAAGTGTTGGAAGAAGATTCGGGATAGTCGAAACCAGTTTGCTCCATTCGTGCGTCAATGACTCTAGTTGGACTTAGTTTGGGCGTTACATTCCTAAGTCTATAACTAGTGACTCGTTCTCGACCGGACCTCGTAATTTGACCCAATATCTTCTATAACAATTGTTTTAACACATTTGAAGCGTTGGAACAAGATTCAGGACTGTTAAATAAGTTTGCCCAATCCGTGCGTCAATGACTCTAATTGGACTCAGTTTGTGCGTTACATTCCGAAGCTTATAACAAGTGACTTTTTCGCAACCGGACCCGGTAATTTTGACTCAATCTCTTCCATTACAATTGTCTAAACACATTTGAAGTCTTGCAAAAAGATTCGGGAGGGTCGAAACAAGTTTGCTCCATCCGTGCGTCAATGTCTCTAATTGGATTCAGTTTGTGTGTCACATTCCTAAGCCTATAACTAGTGACTAATTCTCAACCCGACCTCGTAATTTGACTTGATATCTTCTATTACAATTGTTTAAACACATTTGAAGTCTAGGAACAAGATTCGGGACTGTCGTAACAAGTTTGCCCCATCCGTGCGTCAATGACTCAAATTGGACTCAGTTTGTGCGTTACATTCCTAAGCTTATAACAAGTGATTTTTTCACAACCGAACCTGGTAATTTGACTCAATCTCTTCTACTACAATTGTTTAAACACATTTGAAGTCTTGGAACAAGATTCGGGACGGTCGAAACAAGTTTGCTCCATCCGTGCGTCAATGTCTCTAATTGCACTCAGTTTGTGTGTTACATTCCTAAGCCTATAACTAGTGACTTGTTCTCAACCGGATCTCGTAATTTGACTCTATATCTTCTATTACAATTGTTTAAACACATTTGAAGTGTTGGAACAAGATTCGGGATATTCGAAACAAGTTTGCTCCATTCGTGCGTCAATGACTCTAATTGGACTTAGTTTGGGCGTTACATTCCTAAGTCTATAACTAGTGACTCGTTCTCGACCGGACCTCGTAATTTGACCCAATATCTTCTATAACAATTGTTTTAACACATTTGAAGTGTTGGAACAAGATTCAGGACTGTTAAACAAGTTTGCCCCATCCGTGCGTCACTCTAATTGGACTCAATTTGTGCGTTACATTCCTAAGCTTATAACAAGTGACTTTTTCGCAACCGGACTACGTAATTTGACTCAATCTCTTCCATTACAATTGTTTAAACACATTTGAAGTGTTGGAACAAGATTTGGGACAGTCGAAACAAGTTTGCTCCATTCGTGCGTCAATGACTCTAATTGGACTCAGTTTGTGCGTTACATTCCTAAGCTTATAACAAGTGACTTTTTCGCAACCGGACTACGTAATTTGACTCAATCTCTTCCATTACAATTGTTTAAACACATTTGAAGTGTTTGAACAAGATTCGGGACAGTCGAAACAAGTTTGCTCCATTCGTGTGTCAATGACTCTAGTTGGACATAGTTTGTGCGTTACATTCTGAAGTCTATAACTAGTGACTTGTTCTCGACCGGACCTCGTAATTTGACCCAATATCTTCTATAACAATTGTTTTAACACATTTGAAGTGTTGGAACAAGATTCAGGACTGTTAAACAAGTTTGCCCCATCCGTGCGTCAATGACTCTAATTGGACTCAGTTTGTGCGTTACATTCCGAAGCTTATAACAAGTGACTTTTTCGCAACCGGACCCGGTAATTTGACTCAATCTCTTCCATTACAATTGTCTAAACACATTTGAAGTCTTGCAAAAAGATACGGGAGGGTCGAAACAAGTTTGCTCCATCCGTGCGTCAATGTCTCTAATTGGATTCAGTTTGTGTGTCACATTCCTAAGCCTATAACTAGTGACTTGTTCTCAACCGGATCTCGTAATTTGACTCTATATCTTCTATTACAATTGTTTAAACACATTTGAAGTGTAGGAAGAAGATTCGGGATAGTCGAAACAAGTTTGCTCCATTCGTGCGTCAATGACTCTAATTGGACTTAGTTTGGGCGTTACATTCCTAAGTCTATAACTAGTGACTCGTTCTCGACCGGACCTCGTAATTTGACCCAATATCTTCTATAACAATTGTTTTAACACATTTGAAGTGTTGGAACAAGACTCAGGACTGTTAAACAAGTTTGCCCCATCCGTGCGTCACTCTAATTGGACTCAATTTGTGCGTTACATTCCTAAGCTTATAACAAGTGACTTTTTCGCAACCGGACTACGTAATTTGACTCAATCTCTTCCATTACAATTGTTTAAACACATTTGAAGTGTTGGAACAAGATTTGGGACAGTCGAAACAAGTTTGCTCCATTCGTGCGTCAATGACTCTAATTGGACTCAGTTTGTGCGTTACATTCCTAAGCTTATAACAAGTGACTTTTTCGCAACCGGACTACGTAATTTGACTCAATCTCTTCCATTACAATTGTTTAAACACATTTGAAGTGTTTGAACAAGATTCGGGACAGTCGAAACAAGTTTGCTCCATTCGTGTGTCAATGACTCTAGTTGGACATAGTTTGTGCGTTACATTCTGAAGTCTATAACTAGTGACTTGTTCTCGACCGGACCTCGTAATTTGACCCAATATCTTCTATAACAATTGTTTTAACACATTTGAAGTGTTGGAACAAGATTCAGGACTGTTAAACAAGTTTGCCCCATCCGTGCGTCAATGACTCTAATTGGACTCAGTTTGTGCGTTACATTCCGAAGCTTATAACAAGTGACTTTTTCGCAACCGGACCCGGTAATTTGACTCAATCTCTTCCATTACAATTGTCTAAACACATTTGAAGTCTTGCAAAAAGATTCGGGAGGGTCGAAACAAGTTTGCTCCATCCGTGCGTCAATGTCTCTAATTGGATTCAGTTTGTGTGTCACATTCCTAAGCCTATAACTAGTGACTAATTCTCAACCCGACCTCGTAATTTGACTTGATATCTTCTATTACAATTGTTTAAACACATTTGAAGTGTAGGAACAAGATTCGGGACTGTCGTAACAAGTTTGCCCCATCCGTGCGTCAATGACTCAAATTGGACTCAGTTTGTGCGTTACATTCCTAAGCTTATAACAAGTGATTTTTTCACAACCGAACCTGGTAATTTGACTCAATCTCTTCTACTACAATTGTTTAAACACATTTGAAGTCTTGGAACAAGATTCGGGACGGTCGAAACAAGTTTGCTCCATCCGTGCGTCAATGTCTCTAATTGCACTCAGTTTGTGTGTTACATTCCTAAGCCTATAACTAGTGACTTGTTCTCAACCGGATCTCGTAATTTGATTCTATATCTTCTATTACAATTGTTTAAACACATTTGAAGTGTTGGAAGAAGATTCGGGATAGTCGAAACAAGTTTGCTCCATTCGTGCGTCAATGACTCTAGTTGGACTTAGTTTGGGCGTTACATTCCTAAGTCTATAACTAGTGACTCGTTCTCGACCGGACCTCGTAATTTGACCCAATATCTTCTATAACAATTGTTTTAACACATTTGAAGTGTTGGAACAAGATTCAGGACTGTTAAACAAGTTTGCCCCATCCGTGCCTCAATGACTCTAATTGGACTCAGTTTTTGCGTTACATTCCTAAGCTTATAACAAGTGACTTTTTCGCAACCGGACTACGTAATTTGACTCAATCTCTTCCATTACAATTGTTTAAACACATTTGAAGTGTTGGAACAAGATTTGGGATAGTCGAAACAAGTTTCCTCCATTCGTGCGTCAATGACTCTAATTGGACTCAGTTTGTGCGTTACATTCCTAAGCTTATGACAAGTGACTTTTTCGCAACCGGACTACGTAATTTGACTCAATCTCTTCCATTACAATTGTTTAAACATATTTGAAGTGTTGGAACAAGATTCGGGACAGTCGAAACAAGTTTGCTCCATTCGTGTGTCAATGACTCTAGTTGGACTTAGTTTGTGCGTTACATTCCGAAGTCTATAACTAGTGACTTGTTCTCGACCGGACCTCGTAATTTGACCCAATATCTTCTATAACAATTGTTTTAACACATTTGAAGCGTTGGAACAAGATTCAGGACTGTTAAATAAGTTTGCCCAATCCGTGCGTCAATGACTCTAATTGGACTCAGTTTGTGCGTTACATTCCGAAGCTTATAACAAGTGACTTTTTCGCAACCGGACCCGGTAATTTTGACTCAATCTCTTCTATTACAATTGTCTAAACACATTTGAAGTCTTGGAAAAAGATTCGTGAGGGTCGAAACAAGTTTGCTCCATCCGTGCGTCAATGTCTCTAATTGGATTCAGTTTGTGTGTCACATTCCTAAGCCTATAACTAGTGACTTGTTCTCAAACCGACCTCGTAATTTGACTCGATATCTTCTATTACAATTGTTTAAACACATTTGAAGTGTAGGAACAAGATTCGGGACTGTCGTAACAAGTTTGCCCCATCCGTGCGTCAATGACTGAAATTGGACTCAGTTTGTGCGTTACATTCCTAAGCTTATAACAAGTGATTTTTTCACAACCGAACCTGGTAATTTGACTCAATCTCTTCTACTACAATTGTTTAAACACATTTGAAGTCTTGGAACAAGATTCGGGACGGTCGAAACAAGTTTGCTCCATCCGTGCGTCAATGTCTCTAATTGCACTCAGTTTGTGTGTTACATTCCTAAGCCTATAACTAGTGACTTTTTCTCAACCGGATCTCGTAATTTGACTCTATATCTTCTATTACAATTGTTTAAACACATTTGAAGTGTAGGAAGAAGATTCGGGATAGTCGAAACAAGTTTGCTCCATTCGTGCGTCAATGACTCTAATTGGACTTAGTTTGGGCGTTACATTCCGAAGTCTATAACTAGTGACTTGTTCTCGACCGGACCTCGTAATTTGACCCAATATCTTCTATAACAATTGTTTTAACACATTTGAGGTGTTGGAAAAAGATTCAGGACTGTTAAACAAGTTTGCCCCATCCGTGCGTCAATGACTCAAATTGGACTCAGTTTGTGCGTTACATTCCTAAGCTTATAACAAGTGATTTTTTCACAACCGAACCTGGTAATTTGACTCAATCTCTTCTACTACAATTGTTTAAACACATTTGAAGTCTTGGAACAAGATTCGGGACGGTCGAAACAAGTTTGCTCCATCCGTGCGTCAATGTCTCTAATTGCACTCAGTTTGTGTGTTACATTCCTAAGCCTATAACTAGTGACTTGTTCTCAACCGGATCTCGTAATTTGACTCTATATCTTCTATTACAATTGTTTAAACACATTTGAAGTGTTGGAAGAAGATTCGGGATAGTCGAAACCAGTTTGCTCCATTCGTGCGTCAATGACTCTCGTTGGACTTAGTTTGGGCGTTACATTCCTAAGTCTATAACTAGTGACTCGTTCTCGACCGGACCTCGTAATTTGACCCAATATCTTCTATAACAATTGTTTTAACACATTTGAAGCGTTGGAACAAGATTCAGGACTGTTAAATAAGTTTGCCCAATCCGTGCGTCAATGACTCTAATTGGACTCAGTTTGTGCGTTACATTCCGAAGCTTATAACAAGTGACTTTTTCGCAACCGGACCCGGTAATTTTGACTCAATCTCTTCCATTACAATTGTCTAAACACATTTGAAGTCTTGGAAAAAGATTCGTGAGGGTCGAAACAAGTTTGCTCCATCCGTGCGTCAATGTCTCTAATTGGATTCAGTTTGTGTGTCACATTCCTAAGCCTATAACTAGTGACTTGTTCTCAAACCGACCTCGTAATTTGACTCGATATCTTCTATTACAATTGTTTAAACACATTTGAAGTGTAGGAAGAAGATTCGGGATAGTCGAAACAAGTTTGCTCCATTCGTGCGTCAATGACTCTAATTTGACTTAGTTTGGGCGTTACATTCCTAAGTCTATAACTAGTGACTCGTTCTCGACCGGACCTCGTAATTTGACCCAATATCTTCTATAACAATTGTTTTAACACATTTGAAGTGTTGGAACAAGATTCAGGACTGTTAAACAAGTTTGCCCCATCCGTGCGTCACTCTAATTGGACTCAATTTGTGCGTTACATTCCTAAGCTTATAACAAGTGACTTTTTCGCAACCGGACTACGTAATTTGACTCAATCTCTTCCATTACAATTGTTTAAACACATTTGAAGTGTTGGAACAAGATTTGGGACAGTCGAAACAAGTTTGCTCCATTCGTGCGTCAATGACTCTAATTGGACTCAGTTTGTGCGTTACATTCCTAAGCTTATAACAAGTGACTTTTTCGCAACCGGACTACGTAATTTGACTCAATCTCTTCCATTACAATTGTTTAAACACATTTGAAGTGTTTGAACAAGATTCGGGACAGTCGAAACAAGTTTGCTCCATTCGTGTGTCAATGACTCTAGTTGGACATAGTTTGTGCGTTACATTCTGAAGTCTATAACTAGTGACTTGTTCTCGACCGGACCTCGTAATTTGACCCAATATCTTCTATAACAATTGTTTTAACACATTTGAAGTGTTGGAACAAGATTCAGGACTGTTAAACAAGTTTGCCCCATCCGTGCGTCAATGACTCTAATTGGACTCAGTTTGTACGTTACATTCCGAAGCTTATAACAAGTGACTTTTTTGCAACCGGACCCGGTAATTTGACTCAATCTCTTCCATTACAATTGTCTAAACACATTTGAAGTCTTGCAAAAAGATTCGGGAGGGTCGAAACAAGTTTGCTCCATCCGTGCGTCAATGTCTCTAATTGGATTCAGTTTGTGTGTCACATTCCTAAGCCTATAACTAGTGACTAATTCTCAACCCGACCTCGTAATTTGACTTGATATCTTCTATTACAATTGTTTAAACACATTTGAAGTGTAGGAACAAGATTCGGGACTGTCGTAACAAGTTTGCCCCATCCGTGCGTCAATGACTCAAATTGGACTCAGTTTGTGCGTTACATTCCTAAGCTTATAACAAGTGATTTTTTCACAACCGAACCTGGTAATTTGACTCAATCTCTTCTACTACAATTGTTTAAACACATTTGAAGTCTTGGAACAAGATTCGGGACGGTCGAAACAAGTTTGCTCCATCCGTGCGTCAATGTCTCTAATTGCACTCAGTTTGTGTGTTACATTCCTAAGCCTATAACTAGTGACTTGTTCTCAACCGGATGTCGTAATTTGACTCTATATCTTCTATTACAATTGTTTAAACACATTTGAAGTGTTGGAACAAGATTCGGGATATTCGAAACAAGTTTGCTCCATTCGTGCGTCAATGACTCTATTTGGAATTAGTTTGGGCGTTACATTCCTAAGTCTATAACTAGTGACTCATTCTCGACCGGACCTCGTAATTTGACCCAATATCTTCTATAACAATTGTTTTAACTCATTTGAAGTGTTGGAACAAGATTCAGGACTGTTAAACAAGTTTGCCCCATCCGTGCGTCAATGACTCTAATTGGACTCAGTTTGTGCGTTACATTCCTAAGCTTATAACAAGTGACTTTTTCGCAACTGGACTACGTAATTTGACTCAATCTCTTCCATTACAATTGTTTAAACACATTTGAAGTGTTGGAACAAGATTTGGGACAGTCGAACAAAGTTTGCTATATTCGTGCGTCAATGACTCTAATTGGACTCAGTTTGTGCGTTACATTCCTAAGCTTATAACAAGTGACTTTTTCGCAACCGGACTACGTAATTTGACTCAATCTCTTCCATTACAATTGTTTAAACACATTTGAAGTGTTGGAAAAAGATTCGGGACAGTCGAAACAAGTTTGCTCCATTCGTGCGTCAATGACTCTAATTGGACTCAGTTTGTGCGTTACATTCCGAAGCCTGTAACTAGTGACTTGTTCTCAACCGAACCTCATAATTTGACTCAATATCTTCTATTACAATTGTTTTAAAACATTTGAACTGTTGGAACAAGATTCGGGACTGTCGAAACAAGTTTGCCCCATCCGTGCGTCAATGACTCAAATTGGACTCAGTTTGTGCGTTACATTCCTAAGCTTATAACAAGTGATTTTTTCACAACCGAACCTGGTAATTTGACTCAATCTCTTCTATTACAATTGTTTAAACATATTTGAAGTCTTGGAACAAGATTCGGGACGGTCGAAACAAGTTTGCTCCATCCGTGCGTCAATGTCTCTAATTGCACTCAGTTTGTGTGTTACATTCCTAAGCCTATAACTAGTGACTTGTTCTCAACCGGATCTCGTAATTTGACTCTATATCTTCTATTACAATTGTTTAAACACATTTGAAGTGTTGGAACAAGATTTGGGACAGTCGAAACAAGTTTGCTCCATTCGTGCGTCAATGACTCTAATTGGACTTAGTTTGGGCATTACATTCCGAAGTCTATAACTAGTGACTTGTTCTCGACCGGACCTCGTAATTTGACCCAATATCTTCTATAACAATTGTTTTAACACATTTGAGGTGTTGGAAAAAGATTCAGGACTGTTAAACAAGTTTGCCCCATCCGTTCGTCAATGACTCTAATTGGACTCAGTTTGTGCGTTACATTCGGAACCTTATAACAAGTGACTTTTTCGCAACCGGACCTAGTAATTTGACTCAATCTCCTGCATTACAATTGTTTAAACACATTTGAAGTTTTCGAACAAGATTTCGGACAGTCGAAACAAGTTTGCTCCATCCGTGTGTCAATGTCTCTAATTGGACTCAGTTTGTGTGTTACATTCCTAAGCCTATAACTAGTGACTTGTTCTCAACCGGACCTCGTAATTTGACTCTATATCTTCTATTGCAATTGTTTAAACACATTTGAAGTTTTGGAACAAGATTCGGGACAGTCGAAAGATGTTTGCTCCATTCGTGTGTCAATGACTCTAGTTGGACTTAGTTTGTGCGTTACATTCTGAAGTCTATAACTAGTGACTTGTTCTCGACCGGATTTCGTAATTTGACCCAATATCTTCTATAACAATTGTTTTAACACATTTGAAGTGTTGGAATAAGATTCGGGACTGTCAAACAAGTTTGCCCCATCCGTGCGTCAATGACTCTAATTGGACTCAGTTTGTGCGTTACCTTCCAAAGCTTATAACAAGTGACTTTTTCGCAACCGGACCTGGTAATTTGACTCAATCTCCTCTATTACAATTCTTTAAACACATTTGAAGTCTTGGAACAAGATTCCGGACAGTCGAAACAAGTTTGCTCCATCCGTGCGTCAATGTCTCTAATTGGACTCAGTTTGTGCGTTCCCTTCCAAAGCTTATAACAAGTGACTTTTTCGCAACCGGACCTGGTAATTTGACTCAATCTCTTCCATTACAATTGTCTAAACACATTTGAAGTCTTGGAACAAGATTTGGGATGGTCGAAACAAGTTTGCTCCATCCGTGCGTCAATGTCTCTAATTGGACTCAGTTTGTGTGTTACATTCCTAAGCCTATAACTAGTGACTTGTTCTCAACCGGACCTCGTAATTTGACTCTATATCTTCTATTGCAATTGTTTAAACACATTTGAAGTTTTGGAACAAGATTCGGGACAGTCGAAACAAGTTTGCTCCATTCGTGCGTCAATGACTCTAATTGGACTCAGTTTGTGCGTTACATTCCGAAGCCTGTAACTAGTGACTTGTTCTCAACCGAACCTCATAATTTGACTCAATATCTTCTATTACAATTGTTTTAAGACATTTGAACTGTTGGAACAAGATTCGGGACGGTCGAAACAAGTTTGCTCCATCCGTGCGTCAATGTCTCTAATTGCACTCAGTTTGTGTGTTACATTCCTAAGTGATATTCGCTCAAAAGTGCTTATTTTAAGCACTTATCCTGTTAGCGTTATCGCACTCTCCTACGTAAAACTGCTCTAATTATCTACTTTTCTACGTAAGAGTCTATCTCATTGCGTAAAACACACTTTTCTGGACGAAATGGTATATTTGCATGCATTAAACACATTTTCGGAAGTCTAAATATTAAGCCGTTCTGATAAAGTCTCATTACGCGCTTCTTCTGTCGCAGGAAACCCCGATGGGACGATTTTTGAGACTTGTGGGCTCAAATCGATCATGAAAGCCCATTATCAAAGCTTAACAAGCCCACATGCTATAACTAGAAGATATGGGCCAAATATGGGCTGAATAAGAGGACCAAAAAGCCGGCCCAAAGAACGAAGAGAGTAGGAGAGCCAATGACCAAGAGACGGACCAAAGCGTTTAAAGCCACATGAGTCAGCAAAGAATGATGGTCGACTCTACTGGAGAAGCGTGAGGATGGTCACAGTGAAGACCAGGGTTCCAGACCTTCCGCCAGTGCTTTTTTCCATTTTTTTTGATACTTTTTCTCTCATCTCTCCTTATTCTCTCTCTCTCTTCATCTCTCGATCCTCGAATCTACTGACCTAACCCCAGAACTCCTGCCTATCAGCTCTATCTCATCTCCCTTAGCTTTCTGACCGTTGGATCTTCAATCGGACCGTTGGATCTCTCTAGATCCGTCGATCTACCAATCTGGGTCCCAATCAAGTCACCATCCATCCGATCGCCTTCAGAATGCCTGTCACATCATCTTATGAGACGATGGACATCATCAGTCCATGTGGGCCAGTAGCCGGGCCCATCAGCATCGACCCGCTGTCCGACCAGTTAGTGGACCCCGCGAATTTCAAAAATAATTTTAATTAAATGGGGGGTCCACTAATTGGGGAGATTCCCCATAGAAAAGTAGGTTTTTACTTAAAAAAAAAAAAAAAAAAAAAAAATATTTTTTATTTTCAAAAAATACCCTATTTCCATTAATGGAAATAGGGAGCTTTATAAGAGGAGGGAGAAGGGTTCGTTCGAACCCTAATCCCCCTCCAATCTCCTCCTCTCCTTCCCCCTATCCTTTCCCTTCTTCCCCGCGATTTCTTTCTCCTCTTTTTCCTCTTTTCTTCTTCGTCTTCTTCACCTATACTTCGCCGGAGTTGCAGGTTTGCAACTCCGGCCGTCCTTCTTCTTCTTCCTCTTCTTCTTCTTCTTCTTCTTCTTCTTCTTCCTCTTCTTCTTCTTCTTCTTCTTCTTCTTCTTCTTCTTCTTCTTCTTCTTCTTCTTTCTCCTTCTCTCCTCTGTCTTCTTCTCGTATTTTTAGTTTTCGTTTTTTTTTTTTTTACCGTTTTTTACCGGAGTTGCAGCCTGCAACTCCGGTCAGCCGCCACCATCTTCTCTTCTTCTTCATCGTTTTCTTCTCTTCTTCTGCCCCTCTTCCTCGTCTGCAACCAGCACCTCCCACCTTCGTAGCAGCAACGTGCTGGTGTTGCATAACAACAACACCAACACCACTACGACCGCCGGACTGGTTCACCTCCGCCTCCTCCGCTTGCACACCGCCTGCACACTCCACCACCGCCTCTCTCCGCCTGTGCTTACTGCCGCTGCCTCCACAACTCCACCAATGTTCTCCCAAGATCCATCTCGCCTCCGAAGCGGGAGATTGTGGGTTCGTGTCCCATCGTGAACGCCACCCCACACCAGTCCGTCCTCATCTCCTCATTTTTTTCTCTCACCGGAGTTGCACACCTGCAACTCCGGCCGGCCATCTTCCAACCCTTCATTACTGCAACCAGCAGCTCCTCTCTTCACCCTTCACGGATCAACAACCGTTGAACGCCAAGGTCTCACCTTGCTGCCTCCATCTGTTGCTCAACTAGCAACAACACCGCCCATCTCTTTCTAGAGTTGCACGCCTGCAACTCTAGCAACCACCACCGTGTAAACCAGCCTGCAACTCCAAACGGCTGCTGGCTGGATTGCAACTTCACTCCACAAGCCGTGATCTTCTCCACAGAGCCGTCGTGCTTTTCAAACGCTGGCCACACTTTTCTCCCTCGAAGTTCCTCCGCAAGAGAACACCACGTGAGCAGAAAATCTCCATCAACATGCCTTGGACGTGATCTCCTTGGAACACCACGTGGTAGGTGGATCCTTCTATGGTGAGTTCTATCAATCCTTTCTTCGTACAATCTCTCAATTCTTACCTATATCTTCACCATTCTCTTCCCTCATCTTTCTTCCCCTAACTTTCTCTCTCTAGGTAGAATCCTCCATCTTCTCTCTCTAAAACCTATTACCATTTTATCTCTCTAAATTGATTTCTCTCTCTAGGATTAGATTTATCTCTTCTTCTACCACTTTCTCTCTCTCCTCTTTAACATTTTTTTTTTACTTTCTCTCTCTAGTTTCTCTCTCTCAAAACCCCTTTCTCTCTCTACATCCCTCTCTTATTAAAATGCTTTCTAGTTTAGTTATTTTGTGAGATTTTTGCTGTAAAAGACAATTTTGACTGAATGAAGTTGATTTGAATAAAATTATGTTCTATTCTCTGCAAATTTCCCGTCATTTTATGTCATTATTGCGCTAACCCGACTAATCCCGAGTGCGGATCGACATCCGACACGAATCCCTATACAGATATAAAATTTTACAGGATTTAAGAACCGGATCAATTTACAAATGTGTTGAAGTTAGGGTTTCCGTAACCAACGACGCGGAAAAAACCTACTTTCACTAAGCCTATAACTAGTGACTTGTTCTCAACTGGATCTCGTAATTTGACTCTATATCTTCTATTACAATTGTTTAAACACATTTGAAGTTTTGAAACAAGATTCGGGACAGTCGAAACAAGTTTGCTCCATTCGTGCGTCAATGACTCTAATTGGACTCAGTTTGTGCGTTACATTCCGAAGCCTGTAACTAGTGACTTGTTCTCAACCGAACCTCATAATTTGACTCAATATCTTCTATTACAATTGTTTTAAAACATTTGAACTGTTGGAACAAGATTCGGGACTGTCGAAACAAGTTTGCCCCATCCGTGCGTCAATGACTCAAATTGGACTCAGTTTGTGCGTTACATTCCTAAGCTTATAACAAGTGATTTTTTCACAACCGAACCTGGTAATTTGACTCAATCTCTTCTATTACAATTGTTTAAACATATTTGAAGTCTTGGAACAAGATTCGGGACGGTCGAAACAAGTTTGCTCCATCCGTGCGTCAATGTCTCTAATTGCACTCAGTTTGTGTGTTACATTCCTAAGCCTATAACTAGTGACTTGTTCTCAACCGGATCTCGTAATTTGACTCTATATCTTCTATTACAATTGTTTAAACACATTTGAAGTGTTGGAACAAGATTCGGGACAGTCGAAACAAGTTTGCTCCATTCGTGCGTCAATGACTCTAATTGGACTTAGTTTGGGCATTACATTCCGAAGTCTATAACTAGTGACTTGTTCTCGACCGGACCTCGTAATTTGACCCAATATCTTCTATAACAATTGTTTTAACACATTTGAGGTGTTGGAAAAAGATTCAGGACTGTTAAACAAGTTTGCCCCATCCGTTCGTCAATGACTCTAATTGGACTCAGTTTGTGCGTTACATTCGGAACCTTATAACAAGTGACTTTTTCGCAACCGGACCTAGTAATTTGACTCAATCTCCTGCATTACAATTGTTTAAACACATTTGAAGTTTTCGAACAAGATTCCGGACAGTCGAAACAAGTTTGCTCCATCCGTGCGTCAATGTCTCTAATTGGACTCAGTTTGTGTGTTACATTCCTAAGCCTATAACTAGTGACTTGTTCTCAACCGGACCTCGTAATTTGACTCTATATCTTCTATTGCAATTGTTTAAACACATTTGAAGTTTTGGAACAAGATTCGGGACAGTCGAAAGATGTTTGCTCCATTCGTGTGTCAATGACTCTAGTTGGACTTAGTTTGTGCGTTACATTCCGAAGTCTATAACTAGTGACTTGTTCTCGACCGGACCTCGTAATTTGACCCAATATCTTCTATAACAATTGTTTTAACACATTTGAAGTGTTGGAATAAGATTCGGGACTGTCAAACAAGTTTGCCCCATCCGTGCGTCAATGACTCTAATTGGACTCAGTTTGTGCGTTACCTTCCAAAGCTTATAACAAGTGACTTTTTCGCAACCGGACCTGGTAATTTGACTCAATCTCCTCTATTACAATTCTTTAAACACATTTGAAGTCTTGGAACAAGATTCCGGACAGTCGAAACAAGTTTGCTCCATCCGTGCGTCAATGTCTCTAATTGGACTCAGTTTGTGTGTTACATTCCTAAGCCTATAACTAGTGACTTGTTCTCAACCGGACCTCGTAATTTGACTCTATATCTTCTATTGCAAATGTTTAAACACATTTGAAGTTTTGGAACATGATTCGGGACAGTCGAAACAAGTTTGCTCCATTCGTGCGTCAATGACTCTAATTGGACTCAGTTTGTGCGTTACATTCCGAAGCCTGTAACTAGTGACTTGTTCTCAACAGAACCTTGTAATTTGACTCAATATCTACTATTACAATTGTTTTAGGACATTTGAACTGTTGGAACAAGATTCGGGACAGTCGAAACAAGTTTGCCCCATCCGTGCGTCAATGACTCAAATTGGACTCAGTTTGTGCGTTACATTCCTAACCTTATAACAAGTGATTTTTTCACAACCGAACCTGGCAATTTGACTCAATCTCTTCTATTACAATTGTTTAAACACATTTGCAGTTTTGGAACAAGATTCGGGACAGTCGAAACAAGTTTGCTCCATTCGTGCGTCAATGACTCTAATTGGACTTAGTTTGTGCGTTACATTCGGAACCTTATAACAAGAGACTTTTGCGCAACCGGACCTGGTAATTTGACTCAATCTCCTCCATTACAATTGTTTAAACACATTTGAAGTCTTGGAACTAGATTCCGGACAGTCGAAACAAGTTTGCTCCATCCGTGCGTCAATGTCTCTAATTGGACTCAGTTTGTGTGTTACATTCCTAAGCCTATAATTAGTGACTTGTTCTCAACCGGATCTCGGAATTTGACTCTATATCTTCTATTACAATTGTTTAAACACATTTGAAGTGTTGGAACAAGATTCGGGACAGTCGAAACAAGTTTGCTCCATTCGTGCGTCAATGACTCTAATTGTACTTAGTTTGGGCGTTACATTCCGAAGTCTATAACTAGTGACTTGTTCTCGACCGGACCTCGTAATTTGACCCAATATCTTCTATAACAATTGTTTTAACACATTTGAGGTGTTGGAAAAAGATTCAGGACTGTTAAACAAGTTTGCCCCATCCGTGCGTCAATGTCTCTAAGTGGACTCAGTTTGTGTGTTACATTCCTAAGCCTATAACTAGTGACTTGTTCTCAACCGGACCACGTAATTTGACTCTATATCTTCTATTGCAATTGTTTAAACACATTTGAAGTTTTGGAACAAGATTCGGGACAGTCCAAAGAAGTTTGCTCCATTCGTGTGTCAATGACTCTAGTTGGACTTAGTTTGTGCGTTACCTTCCGAAGTCTATAACTAGTGACTTGTTCTCGACCGGACCTCGTAATTTGACCCATTATCTTCTATAACAATTGTTTTAACACATTTGAAGTGTTGGAATAAGATTCGGGACTGTCAAACAAGTTTGCCCCATCCGTGCGTCAATGACTCTAATTGGACTCAGTTTGTGCGTTCCCTTCCAAAGCTTATAACAAGTGACTTTTTCGCAACCGGACCTGGTAATTTGACTCAATCTCTTCCATTACAATTGTCTAAATACATTTGAAGTCTTGGAACAAGATTTGGCATGGTCGAAACAAGTTTGCCCCATCCGTGCGTCAATGTCTCTAATTGGACTCAGTTTGTGTGTTACATTCCTAAGCCTATAACTAGTGACTTGTTCTCAACCGGACCTCGTAATTTGACTCTATATCTTCTATTGCAATTGTTTAAACAAATTTGAAGTTTTGGAACAAGATTCGGGACAGTCGAAACAAGTTTGCTCC
The DNA here is from genome assembly GCA_035048495.1 of Euptelea pleiosperma. NCBI lineage: Eukaryota > Viridiplantae > Streptophyta > Magnoliopsida > Ranunculales > Eupteleaceae > Euptelea > Euptelea pleiosperma. The sequence goes on from CM068543.1 coordinate 55,692,332, forward strand.
ATTCGTGCGTCAATGACTCTAATTGGACTCAGTTTGTGCGTTACATTCCGAAGCCTGTAACTAGTGACTTGTTCTCAACCGAACCTCATAATTTGACTCAATATCTTCTATTATAATTGTTTTAAGACATTTGAACTGTTGGAACAAGATTCGGGACTGTCGAAACAAGTTTGCCCCATCCGTGCGTCAATGACTCAAATTGGACTCAGTTTGTGCGTTACATTCCTAAGCTTATAACAAGTGATTTTTTCACAACCGAACCTGGTAATTTGACTGAATCTCTTCTATTACAATTGTTTAAACACATTTGAAGTCTTGGAACAAGATTCGGGACGGTCGAAACAAGTTTGCTCCATCCGTGCGTCAATGTCTCTAATTGCACTCAGTTTGTGTGTTACATTCCTAAGCCTATAACTAGTGACTTGTTCTCAACCGGATCTCGTAATTTGACTCTATATCTTCTATTACAATTGTTTAAACACATTTGAAGTTTTGGAACATGATTCGGGACAGTCGAAACAAGTTTGCTCCATTCGTGCGTCAATGACTCTAATTGGACTCAGTTTGTGCGTTACATTCCGAAGCCTGTAACTAGTGACTTGTTCTCAACAGAACCTTGTAATTTGACTCAATATCTACTATTACAATTGTTTTAGGACATTTGAACTGTTGGAACAAGATTCGGGACAGTCGAAACAAGTTTGCCCCATCCGTGCGTCAATGACTCAAATTGGACTCAGTTTGTGCGTTACATTCCTAACCTTATAACAAGTGATTTTTTCACAACCGAACCTGGCAATTTGACTCAATCTCTTCTATTACAATTGTTTTAAACACATTTGCAGTTTTGGAACAAGATTCGGGACAGTCGAAACAAGTTTGCTCCATTCGTGCGTCAATGACTCTAATTGGACTTAGTTTGTGCGTTACATTCGGAACCTTATAACAAGAGACTTTTGCGCAACCGGACCTGGTAATTTGACTCAATCTCCTCCATTACAATTGTTTAAACACATTTGAAGTCTTGGAACTAGATTCCGGACAGTCGAAACAAGTTTGCTCCATCCGTGCGTCAATGTCTCTAATTGGACTCAGTTTGTGTGTTACATTCCTAAGCCTATAATTAGTGACTTGTTCTCAACCGGATCTCGGAATTTGACTCTATATCTTCTATTACAATTGTTTAAACACATTTGAAGTGTTGGAACAAGATTCGGGACAGTCGAAACAAGTTTGCTCCATTCGTGCGTCAATGACTCTAATTGTACTTAGTTTGGGCGTTACATTCCGAAGTCTATAACTAGTGACTTGTTCTCGACCGGACCTCGTAATTTGACCCAATATCTTCTATAACAATTGTTTTAACACATTTGAGGTGTTGGAAAAAGATTCAGGACTGTTAAACAAGTTTGCCCCATCCGTGCGTCAATGTCTCTAAGTGGACTCAGTTTGTGTGTTACATTCCTAAGCCTATAACTAGTGACTTGTTCTCAACCGGACCACGTAATTTGACTCTATATCTTCTATTGCAATTGTTTAAACACATTTGAAGTTTTGGAACAAGATTCGGGACAGTCCAAAGAAGTTTGCTCCATTCGTGTGTCAATGACTCTAGTTGGACTTAGTTTGTGCGTTACCTTCCGAAGTCTATAACTAGTGACTTGTTCTCGACCGGACCTCGTAATTTGACCCATTATCTTCTATAACAATTGTTTTAACACATTTGAAGTGTTGGAATAAGATTCGGGACTGTCAAACAAGTTTGCCCCATCCGTGCGTCAATGACTCTAATTGGACTCAGTTTGTGCGTTCCCTTCCAAAGCTTATAACAAGTGACTTTTTCGCAACCGGACCTGGTAATTTGACTCAATCTCTTCCATTACAATTGTCTAAATACATTTGAAGTCTTGGAACAAGATTTGGCATGGTCGAAACAAGTTTGCCCCATCCGTGCGTCAATGTCTCTAATTGGACTCAGTTTGTGTGTTACATTCCTAAGCCTATAACTAGTGACTTGTTCTCAACCGGACCTCGTAATTTGACTCTATATCTTCTATTGCAATTGTTTAAACAAATTTGAAGTTTTGGAACAAGATTCGGGACAGTCGAAACAAGTTTGCTCCATTCGTGCGTCAATGACTCTAATTGGACTCAGTTTGTGCGTTACATTCCGAAGCCTGTAACTAGTGACTTGTTCTCAACCGAACCTCATAATTTGACTCAATATCTTCTATTATAATTGTTTTAAGACATTTGAACTGTTGGAACAAGATTCGGGACTGTCGAAACAAGTTTGCCCCATCCGTGCGTCAATGACTCAAATTGGACTCAGTTTGTGCGTTACATTCCTAAGCTTATAACAAGTGATTTTTTCACAACCGAACCTGGTAATTTGACTGAATCTCTTCTATTACAATTGTTTAAACACATTTGAAGTCTTGGAACAAGATTCGGGACGGTCGAAACAAGTTTGCTCCATCCGTGCGTCAATGTCTCTAATTGCACTCAGTTTGTGTGTTACATTCCTAAGCCTATAACTAGTGACTTGTTCTCAACCGGATCTCGTAATTTGACTCTATATCTTCTATTACAATTGTTTAAACACATTTGAAGTTTTGGAACATGATTCGGGACAGTCGAAACAAGTTTGCTCCATTCGTGCGTCAATGACTCTAATTGGACTCAGTTTGTGCGTTACATTCCGAAGCCTGTAACTAGTGACTTGTTCTCAACAGAACCTTGTAATTTGACTCAATATCTACTATTACAATTGTTTTAGGACATTTGAACTGTTGGAACAAGATTCGGGACAGTCGAAACAAGTTTGCCCCATCCGTGCGTCAATGACTCAAATTGGACTCAGTTTGTGCGTTACATTCCTAACCTTATAACAAGTGATTTTTTCACAACCGAACCTGGCAATTTGACTCAATCTCTTCTATTACAATTGTTTAAACACATTTGCAGTTTTGGAACAAGATTCGGGACAGTCGAAACAAGTTTGCTCCATTCGTGCGTCAATGACTCTAATTGGACTTAGTTTGTGCGTTACATTCGGAACCTTATAACAAGAGACTTTTGCGCAACCGGACCTGGTAATTTGACTCAATCTCCTCCATTACAATTGTTTAAACACATTTGAAGTCTTGGAACTAGATTCCGGACAGTCGAAACAAGTTTGCTCCATCCGTGCGTCAATGTCTCTAATTGGACTCAGTTTGTGTGTTACATTCCTAAGCCTATAATTAGTGACTTGTTCTCAACCGGATCTCGGAATTTGACTCTATATCTTCTATTACAATTGTTTAAACACATTTGAAGTGTTGGAACAAGATTCGGGACAGTCGAAATAAGTTTGCTCCATTCGTGCGTCAATGACTCTAATTGTACTTAGTTTGGGCGTTACATTCCGAAGTCTATAACTAGTGACTTGTTCTCGACCGGACCTCGTAATTTGACCCAATATCTTCTATAACAATTGTTTTAACACATTTGAGGTGTTGGAAAAAGATTCAGGACTGTTAAACAAGTTTGCCCCATCCGTGCGTCAATGTCTCTAAGTGGACTCAGTTTGTGTGTTACATTCCTAAGCCTATAACTAGTGACTTGTTCTCAACCGGACCACGTAATTTGACTCTATATCTTCTATTGCAATTGTTTAAACACATTTGATGTTTTGGAACAAGATTCGGGACAGTCCAAAGAAGTTTGCTCCATTCGTGTGTCAATGACTCTAGTTGGACTTAGTTTGTGCGTTACCTTCCGAAGTCTATAACTAGTGACTTGTTCTCGACCGGACCTCGTAATTTGACCCATTATCTTCTATAACAATTGTTTTAACACATTTGAAGTGTTGGAATAAGATTCGGGACTGTCAAACAAGTTTGCCCCATCCGTGCGTCAATGACTCTAATTGGACTCAGTTTGTGCGTTCCCTTCCAAAGCTTATAACAAGTGACTTTTTCGCAACCGGACCTGGTAATTTGACTCAATCTCTTCCATTACAATTGTCTAAATACATTTGAAGTCTTGGAACAAGATTTGGCATGGTCGAAACAAGTTTGCCCCATCCGTGCGTCAATGTCTCTAATTGGACTCAGTTTGTGTGTTACATTCCTAAGCCTATAACTAGTGACTTGTTCTCAACCGGACCTCGTAATTTGACTCTATATCTTCTATTGCAATTGTTTAAACAAATTTGAAGTTTTGGAACAAGATTCGGGACAGTCGAAACAAGTTTGCTCCATTCGTGCGTCAATGACTCTAATTGGACTCAGTTTGTGCGTTACATTCCGAAGCCTGTAACTAGTGACTTGTTCTCAACCGAACCTCATAATTTGACTCAATATCTTCTATTATAATTGTTTTAAGACATTTGAACTGTTGGAACAAGATTCGGGACTGTCGAAACAAGTTTGCCCCATCCGTGCGTCAATGACTCAAATTGGACTCAGTTTGTGCGTTACATTCCTAAGCTTATAACAAGTGATTTTTTCACAACCGAACCTGGTAATTTGACTGAATCTCTTCTATTACAATTGTTTAAACACATTTGAAGTCTTGGAACAAGATTCGGGACGGTCGAAACAAGTTTGCTCCATCCGTGCGTCAATGTCTCTAATTGCACTCAGTTTGTGTGTTACATTCCTAAGCCTATAACTAGTGACTTGTTCTCAACCGGATCTCGTAATTTGACTCTATATCTTCTATTACAATTGTTTAAACACATTTGAAGTGTTGGAACAAGATTCGGGACAGTCGAAACAGGTTTGCTCCATTCGTGCGTCAATGACTCTAATTGGACTTAGTTTGGGCGTTACATTCCGAAGTCTATAACTAGTGACTTGTTATCGACCGGACCTCGTAATTTGACTCAATATCTTCTATAACAATTGTTTTAACACATTTGAAGTGTTGGAATAAGATTCGGGACTGTCAAACAAGTTTGGCCCATCCGTGCGTCAATGACTCTAATTGGACTCAGTTTGTGCGTTACATTCGGAACCTTATAACAAGTGACTTTTTCGCAACCGGACCTAGTAATTTGACTCAATCTCCTGCATTACAATTGTTTAAACACATTTGAAGTTTTCGAACAAGATTCCGGACAGTCGAAACAAGTTTGCTCCATCCGTGCGTCAATGTCTCTAATTGGACTCAGTTTGTGTGTTACATTCCTAAGCCTATAACTAGTGACTTGTTCTCAACCGGACCTCGTAATTTGACTCTATATCTTCTATTGCAATTGTTTAAACACATTTGAAGTTTTGGAACAAGATTCGGGACAGTCGAAAGATGTTTGCTCCATTCGTGTGTCAATGACTCTAGTTGGACTTAGTTTGTGCGTTACATTCCGAAGTCTATAACTAGTGACTTGTTCTCGACCGGACCTCGTAATTTGACCCAATATCTTCTATAACAATTGTTTTAACACATTTGAAGTGTTGGAATAAGATTCGGGACTGTCAAACAAGTTTGCCCCATCCGTGCGTCAATGACTCTAATTGGACTCAGTTTGTGCGTTACCTTCCAAAGCTTATAACAAGTGACTTTTTCGCAACCGGACCTGGTAATTTGACTCAATCTCCTCTATTACAATTCTTTAAACACATTTGAAGTCTTGGAACAAGATTCCGGACAGTCGAAACAAGTTTGCTCCATCCGTGCGTCAATGTCTCTAATTGGACTCAGTTTGTGTGTTACATTCCTAAGCCTATAACTAGTGACTTGTTCTCAACCGGACCTCGTAATTTGACTCTATATCTTCTATTGCAAATGTTTAAACACATTTGAAGTTTTGGAACATGATTCGGGACAGTCGAAACAAGTTTGCTCCATTCGTGCGTCAATGACTCTAATTGGACTCAGTTTGTGCGTTACATTCCGAAGCCTGTAACTAGTGACTTGTTCTCAACAGAACCTTGTAATTTGACTCAATATCTACTATTACAATTGTTTTAGGACATTTGAACTGTTGGAACAAGATTCGGGACAGTCGTAACAAGTTTGCCCCATCCGTGCGTCAATGACTCAAATTGGACTCAGTTTGTGCGTTACATTCCTAACCTTATAACAAGTGATTTTTTCACAACCGAACCTGGCAATTTGACTCAATCTCTTCTATTACAATTGTTTAAACACATTTGAAGTTTTGGAACAAGATTCGGGACAGTCGAAACAAGTTTGCTCCTTTCGTGCGTCAATGACTCTAATTGTACTTAGTTTGGGCGTTACATTCCGAAGTCTATAACTAGTGACTTGTTCTGAACCGGATCTCGTAATTTGACTCTATATCTTCTATTACAATTGTTTAAACACATTTGAAGTGTTGGAACAAGATTCGGGACAGTCGAAACAGGTTTGCTCCATTCGTGCGTCAATGACTCTAATTGGACTTAGTTTGGGCGTTACATTCCGAAGTCTATAACTAGTGACTTGTTATCGACCGGACCTCGTAATTTGACTCAATATCTTCTATAACAATTGTTTTAACACATTTGAAGTGTTGGAATAAGATTCGGGACTGTCAAACAAGTTTGGCCCATCCGTGCGTCAATGACTCTAATTGGACTCAGTTTGTGCGTTACATTCGGAACCTTATAACAAGTGACTTTTTCGCAACCGGACCTGGTAATTTGACTCAATCTCCTGCATTACAATTGTTTAAACACATTTGAAGTTTTCGAACAAGATTCCGGACAGTCGAAACAAGTTTGCTCCATCCGTGCGTCAATGTCTCTAATTGGACTCAGTTTGTGTGTTACATTCCTAAGCCTATAACTAGTGACTTGTTCTCAACCGGACCTCGTAATTTGACTCTATATCTTCTATTGCAATTGTTTAAACACATTTGAAGTTTTGGAACAAGATTCGGGACAGTCGAAAGAAGTTTGCTCCATTCGTGTGTCAATGACTCTAGTTGGACTTAGTTTGTGCGTTACATTCCGAAGTCTATAACTAGTGACTTGTTCTCGACCGGACCTCGTAATTTGACCCAATATCTTCTATAACAATTGTTTTAACACATTTGAAGTGTTGGAATAAGATTCGGGACTGTCAAACAAGTTTGCCCCATCCGTGCGTCAATGACTCTAATTGGACTCAGTTTGTGCGTTACATTCGGAACCTTATAACAAGTGACTTTTTCGCAACCGGACCTGGTAATTTGACTCAATCTCCTCCATTACAATTGTTTAAACACATTTGAAGTCTTGGAACAAGATTCCGGACAGTCGAAACAAGTTTGCTCCATCCGTGCGTCAATGTCTCTAATTGGACTCAGTTTGTGTGTTACATTCCTAAGCCTATAACTAGTGACTTGTTCTCAACCGGACCTCGTAATTTGACTCTATATCTTCTATTGCAATTGTTTAAACACATTTGAAGTTTTGGAACAAGATTCGGGACAGTCGAAACAAGTTTGCTCCATTCGTGCGTCAATGACTCTAATTGGACTCAGTTTGTGCGTTACATTCCGAAGCCTGTAACTAGTGACTTGTTCTCAACAGAACCTCGTAATTTGACTCAATATCTTCTATTACAATTGTTTTAAGCCATTTGAACTGTTGGAACAAGATTCGGGACTGTCGAAACAAGTTTGCCCCATCCGTGCGTCAATGACTCAAATTGGACTCAGTTTGTGCGTTACATTCCTAAGCTTATAACAAGTGATTTTTTCACAACCGAACCTGGTAATTTGACTGAATCTCTTCTATTACAATTGTTTAAACACATTTGAAGTCTTGGAACAAGATTCGGGACGGTCGAAACAAGTTTGCTCCATCCGTGCGTCAATGTCTCTAATTGCACTCAGTTTGTGTGTTACATTCCTAAGCCTATAACTAGTGACTTGTTCTCAACCGGACCTCGTAATTTGACTCTATATCTTCTATTGCAATTGTTTAAACACATTTGAAGTTTTGGAATAAGATTCGGGACTGTCAAACAAGTTTGCCCCATCCGTGCGTCAATGACTCTAATTGGACTCAGTTTGTGCGTTACATTCGGAACCTTATAACAAGTGACTTTTTCGCAACCGGACCTGGTAATTTGACTCAATCTCCTCCATTACAATTGTTTAAACACATTTGAAGTCTTGGAACAAGATTCCGGACAGTCGAAACAAGTTTGCTCCATCCGTGCGTCAATGTCTCTAATTGGACTCAGTTTGTGTGTTACATTCCTAAGCCTATAACTAGTGACTTGTTCTCAACCGGACCTCGTAATTTGACTCTATATCTTCTATTGCAATTGTTTAAACACATTTGAAGTTTTGGAACAAGATTCGGGACAGTCGAAACAAGTTTGCTCCATTCGTGCGTCAATGACTCTAATTGGACTCAGTTTGTGCGTTACATTCCGAAGCCTGTAACTAGTGACTTGTTCTCAACAGAACCTCGTAATTTGACTCAATATCTTCTATTACAATTGTTTTAAGCCATTTGAACTGTTGGAACAAGATTCGGGACTGTCGAAACAAGTTTGCCCCATCCGTGCGTCAATGACTCAAATTGGACTCAGTTTGTGCGTTACATTCCTAAGCTTATAACAAGTGATTTTTTCACAACCGAACCTGGTAATTTGACTGAATCTCTTCTATTACAATTGTTTAAACACATTTGAAGTCTTGGAACAAGATTCGGGACGGTCGAAACAAGTTTGCTCCATCCGTGCGTCAATGTCTCTAATTGCACTCAGTTTGTGTGTTACATTTCTAAGCCTATAACTAGTGACTTGTTCTCAACCGGATCTCGTAATTTGACTCTATATCTTCTATTACAATTGTTTAAACACATTTGAAGTGTTGGAACAAGATTCGGGACAGTCGAAACAGGTTTGCTCCATTCGTGCGTCAATGACTCTAATTGGACTTAGTTTGGGCGTTACATTCCGAAGTCTATAACTAGTGACTTGTTATCGACCGGACCTCGTAATTTGACTCAATATCTTCTATAACAATTGTTTTAACACATTTGAAGTATTGGAATAAGATTCGGGACTGTCAAACAAGTTTGGCCCATCCGTGTGTCAATGACTCTAATTGGACTCAGTTTGTGCGTTACATTCGGAACCTTATAACAAGTGACTTTTTCGCAACCGGACCTGGTAATTTGACTCAATCTCCTGCATTATAATTGTTTAAACACATTTGAAGTTTTCGAACAAGATTCCGGACAGTCGAAACAAGTTTGCTCCATCCGTGCGTCAATGTCTCTAATTGGACTCAGTTTGTGTGTTACATTCCTAAGCCTATAACTAGTGACTTGTTCTCAACCGGACGTCGTAATTTGACTCTATATCTTCTATTGCAATTGTTTAAACACATTTGAAGTTTTGGAACAAGATTCGGGACAGTCGAAAGAAGTTTGCTCCATTCGTGTGTCAATGACTCTAGTTGGACTTAGTTTGTGCGTTACATTCCGAAGTCTATAACTAGTGACTTGTTCTCGACCGGACCTCGTAATTTGACCCAATATCTTCTATAACAATTGTTTTAACACATTTGAAGTGTTGGAATAAGATTCGGGACTGTCAAACAAGTTTGCCCCATCCGTGCGTCAATGACTCTAATTGGACTCAGTTTGTGCGTTACATTCGGAACCTTATAACAAGTGACTTTTTCGCAACCGGACCTGGTAATTTGACTCAATCTCCTCCATTACAATTGTTTAAACACATTTGAAGTCTTGGAACAAGATTCCGGACAGTCGAAACAAGTTTGCTCCATCCGTGCGTCAATGTCTCTAATTGGACTCAGTTTGTGTGTTACATTCCTAAGCCTATAACTAGTGACTTGTTCTCAACCGGACCTCGTAATTTGACTCTATATCTTCTATTGCAATTGTTTAAACACATTTGAAGTTTTGGAACAAGATTCGGGACAGTCGAAACAAGTTTGCTCCATTCGTGCGTCAATGACTCTAATTGGACTCAGTTTGTGCGTTACATTCCGAAGCCTGTAACTAGTGACTTGTTCTCAACAGAACCTCGTAATTTGACTCAATATCTTCTATTACAATTGTTTTAAGCCATTTGAACTGTTGGAACAAGATTCGGGATAGTCGAAACAAGTTTGCCCCATCCGTGCGTCAATGACTCAAATTGGACTCAGTTTGTGCGTTACATTCGTAAGCTTATAACAAGTGATTTTTTCACAACCGAACCTGGTAATTTGACTCAATCTCTTCTATTACAATTGTTTAAACACATTTGAAGTTTTGGAACAAGATTCGGGACAGTCGAAACAAGTTTGCTCCTTTCGTGCGTCAATGACTCTAATTGGACTTAGTTTGTGCGTTACATTCGGAACCTTATAACAAGTGACTTTTGCGCAACCGGACCTGGTAATTTGACTCAATCTCCTCCATTACAATTGTTTAAACACATTTGAAGTCTTGGAACTAGATTCCGGACAGTCGAAACAAGTTTGCTCCATCCGTGCGTCAATGTCTCTAATTGGACTCAGTTTGTGTGTTACATTCCTAAGCCTATAACTAGTGACTTGTTCTCAACCGGATCTAGGAATTTGACTCTATATCTTCTATTACAATTGTTTAAACACATTTGAAGTGTTGGAACAAGACTCGGGACAGTCGAAACAAGTTTGCTCCTTTCGTGCGTCAATGACTCCTATTGTACTTAGTTTGGGCGTTACATTCCGAAGTCTATAACTAGTGACTTGTTCTCGACCGGACCTCGTAATTTGACCCAATATCTTCTATAACAATTGTTTTAACACATTTGAGGTGTTGGAAAAAGATTCAGGACTGTTAAACAAGTTTGCCCCATCCGTTCGTCAATGACTCTAATTGGACTCAGTTTGTGCGTTACATTCGGAACCTTATAACAAGTGACTTTTGCGCAACCGGACCTGGTAATTTGACTCAATCTCCTCCATTATAATTGTTTAAACACATTTGAAGTCTTTGAACTAGATTCCGGACAGTCGAAACAAGTTTGCTCCATCCGTGCGTCAATGTCTCTAATTGGACTCAGTTTGTGTGTTACATTCCTAAGTCTATAACTAGTGATTTGTTCTCAACCGTACCTCGTAATTTGACTCTATACCTTCTATTGCAATTGTTTAAACACATTTGAAGTTTTGGAACAAGATTCGGGAAAGTCGAAAGAAGTTTGCTCCATTCGTGTGTCAATGACTCTAGTTGGACTTTGTTTGTGCGTTACATTCCGAAGTCTATCTCTAGTGACTTGTTCTCGACCGGACCTCGTAATTTGACCCATTATCTTCTATTACAATTGTTTTAACACATTTGAAGTGTTGGAATAAGATTCGGGACTGTCAAACAAGTTTGCCCCATCCGTGCGTCAATGACTCTAATTGGACTCAGTTTGTGCGTTACCTTCCAAAGCTTATAACAAGTGACTTTTTCGCAACCGGACCTGGTAATTTGACTCAATCCCTTCCATTACAATTGTCTAAACACATTTGAAGTCTTGGAACAAGATTTGGGATGGTCGAAACAAGTTTGCTCCATCCGTGCATCAATGTGTCTAATTGGACTCAGTTTGTGTGTTACATTCCTAAGCCTATAACTAGTGACTTGTTCTCAACCGGACCTCGTAATTTGACTCTATATCTTCTATTGCAATTTTTTACACAGATTTGAAGTTTTGGAACAAGATTCGGGACAGTCGAAGCAAGTTTGCTCCAATCGTGCGTCAATGACTCTAATTGGACTCAGTTTGTGCGTTACATTCCGAAGCCTGTAACTAGTGACTTGTTCTCAGCCGAACCTCGTAATTTGACTCAATATCTTCTATTACAATTGTTTTAAGACATTTGAACTGTTGGAACAAGATTCGGGACTGTCGAAACAAGTTTGCCCCATCCGTGCGTCAATGACTCAAATTGGACTCAGTTTGTGCATTACATTCCTAAGCTTATAACAAGTGATTTTTTCACAACCGAACCTGGTAATTTGACTCAATCTCTTCTATTAAAATTGTTTAAACACATTTGAAGTCTTGGAATAAGATTCGGGACGGTCGAAACAAGTTTGCTCCATCCGTGCGTCAATGTCTCTAATTGCACTCAGTTTGTGTGTTACATTCCTAAGCCTATAACTAGTGACTTGTTCTCAACCGGATCTCGTAATTTGACTCTATATCTTCTATTACAATTGTTTAAACACATTTGAAGGGTTGGAACAAGATTCGGGACAGTCGAAACACGTTTGCTCCATTCGTACGTCAATGACTCTAATTGGACTTAGTTTGGGCGTTACATTCCGAAGTCTATAACTAGTGACTTGTTATCGACCGGACCTCGTAATTTGACTCAATATCTTCTATAACAATTGTTTTAACACATTTGAAGTGTTGGAATAAGATTCGGGACTGTCAAACAACTTTGCCCCATCCGTGCGTCAATGACTCTAATTGGACTCAGTTTGTGCGTTACATTCGGAACCTTATAACAAGTGACTTTTTCGCAACCGGACCTGGTAATTTGACTCAATCTCCTGCATTACAATTGTTTAAACACATTTGAAGTTTTCGAACAAGATTCCGGACAGTCGAAACAAGTTTGCTCCATCCGTGCGTCAATGTCTCTAATTGGACTCAGTTTGTGTGTTACATTCCTAAGCTTATAACTAGTGACTTGTTCTCAACCGGACCTCGTAATTTGACTCTATATCTTCTATTGCAATTGTTTAAACACATTTGAAGTTTTGGAACAAGATTCGGGATAGTCGAAACAAGTTTGCTCCATTCGTGCGTCAATGACTCTAATTGGACTCAGTTTGTGCGTTACATTCCGAAGCCTGTAACTAGTGACTTGTTCTCAACCGAACCTCGTAATTTGACTCAATATCTTCTATTATAATTGTTTTAAGACATTTGAACTGTTGGAACAAGATTCGGGACTGTCGAAACAAGTTTGCCCCATCCGTGCGTCAATGACTCAAATTGGACTCAGTTTGTGCGTTACATTCCTAAGCTTATAACAAGTGATTTTTTCAGAACCGAACCTGGTAATTTGACTGAATCTCTTCTATTACAATTGTTTAAACACATTTGAAGTCTTGGAACAAGATTCGGGACGGTCGAAACAAGTTTGCTCCATCCGTGCGTCAATGTCTCTAATTGCACTCAGTTTGTGTGTTACATTCCTAAGCCTATAACTAGTGACTTGTTCTCAACCGGATCTCGTAATTTGACTCTATATCTTCTATTACAATTGTTTAAACACATTTGAAGTGTTGGAACAAGATTCGGGACAGTCGAAACAGGTTTGCTCCATTCGTGCGTCAATGACTCTAATTGGACTTAGTTTGGGCGTTACATTCCGAAGTCTATAACTAGTGACTTGTTATCGACCGGACCTCGTAATTTGACTCAATATCTTCTATAACAATTGTTTTAACACATTTGAAGTGTTGGAATAAGATTCGGGACTGTCAAACAAGTTTGCCCCATCCGTGCGTCAATGACTCTAATTGGACTCAGTTTGTGCGTTACATTCGGAACATTATAACAAGTGACTTTTTCGCAATCGGACCTGGTAATTTGACTCAATCTCCTGCATTACAATTGTTTAAACACATTTGAAGTTTTCGAACAAGATTCCGGACAGTCGAAACAAGTTTGCTCCATCCGTGCGTCAATGTCTCTAATTGGACTCAGTTTGTGTGTTACATTCCTAAGCCTATAACTAGTGACTTGTTCTCAACCGGACCTCGTAATTTGACTCTATATCTTCTATTGCAATTGTTTAAACACATTTGAAGTTTTGGAACAAGATTCGTTACAGTCGAAAGAAGTTTGCTCCATTCGTGTGTCAATGACTCTAGTTGGACTTAGTTTGTGCGTTACATTCCGAAGTCTATAACTAGTGACTTGTTCTCGACCGGACCTCGTAATTTGACCCAATATCTTCTATAACAATTGTTTTAACACATTTGAAGTGTTGGAATAAGATTCGGGACTGTCAAACAAGTTTGCCCCATCCGTGCGTCAATGACTCTAATTGGACTCAGTTTGTGCGTTACATTCGGAACCTTATAACAAGTGACTTTTTCGCAACCGGACCTGGTAATTTGACTCAATCTCCTCCATTACAATTGTTTAAACACATTTGAAGTCTTGGAACAAGATTCCGGACAATCGAAACAAGTTTGCTCCATCCGTGCGTCAATGTCTCTAATTGGACTCAGTTTGTGTGTTACATTCCTAAGCTTATAACTAGTGACTTGTTCTCAACCGGACCTCGTAATTTGACTCTATATCTTCTATTGCAATTGTTTAAACACATTTGAAGTTTTGGAACAAGATTCGGGATAGTCGAAACAAGTTTGCTCCATTCGTGCGTCAATGACTCTAATTGGACTCAGTTTGTGCGTTACATTCCGAAGCCTGTAACTAGTGACTTGTTCTCAACCGAACCTCGTAATTTGACTCAATATCTTCTATTATAATTGTTTTAAGACATTTGAACTGTTGGAACAAGATTCGGGACTGTCGAAACAAGTTTGCCCCATCCGTGCGTCAATGACTCAAATTGGACTCAGTTTGTGCGTTACATTCCTAAGCTTATAACAAGTGATTTTTTCAGAACCGAACCTGGTAATTTGACTGAATCTCTTCTATTACAATTGTTTAAACACATTTGAAGTCTTGGAACAAGATTCGGGACGGTCGAAACAAGTTTGCTCCATCCGTGCGTCAATGTCTCTAATTGCACTCAGTTTGTGTGTTACATTCCTAAGCCTATAACTAGTGACTTGTTCTCAACCGGATCTCGTAATTTGACTCTATATCTTCTATTACAATTGTTTAAACACATTTGAAGTGTTGGAACAAGATTCGGGACAGTCGAAACAGGTTTGCTCCATTCGTGCGTCAATGACTCTAATTGGACTTAGTTTGGGCGTTACATTCCGAAGTCTATAACTAGTGACTTGTTATCGACCGGACCTCGTAATTTGACTCAATATCTTCTATAACAATTGTTTTAACACATTTGAAGTGTTGGAATAAGATTCGGGACTGTCAAACAAGTTTGCCCCATCCGTGCGTCAATGACTCTAATTGGACTCAGTTTGTGCGTTACATTCGGAACATTATAACAAGTGACTTTTTCGCAATTGGACCTGGTAATTTGACTCAATCTCCTGCATTACAATTGTTTAAACACATTTGAAGTTTTCGAACAAGATTCCGGACAGTCGAAACAAGTTTGCTCCATCCGTGCGTCAATGTCTCTAATTGGACTCAGTTTGTGTGTTACATTCCTAAGCCTATAACTAGTGACTTGTTCTCAACCGGACCTCGTAATTTGACTCTATATCTTCTATTGCAATTGTTTAAACACATTTGAAGTTTTGGAACAAGATTCGTTACAGTCGAAAGAAGTTTGCTCCATTCGTGTGTCAATGACTCTAGTTGGACTTAGTTTGTGCGTTACATTCCGAAGTCTATAACTAGTGACTTGTTCTCGACCGGACCTCGTAATTTGACCCAATATCTTCTATAACAATTGTTTTAACACATTTGAAGTGTTGGAATAAGATTCGGGACTGTCAAACAAGTTTGCCCCATCCGTGCGTCAATGACTCTAATTGGACTCAGTTTGTGCGTTACATTCGGAACCTTATAACAAGTGACTTTTTCGCAACCGGACCTGGTAATTTGACTCAATCTCCTCCATTACAATTGTTTAAACACATTTGAAGTCTTGGAACAAGATTCCGGACAATCGAAACAAGTTTGCTCCATCCGTGCGTCAATGTCTCTAATTGGACTCAGTTTGTGTGTTACATTCCTAAGCCTATAACTAGTGACTTGTTCTCAACCGGACCTCGTAATTTGACTCTATATCTTCTATTGCAATTGTTTAAACACATTTGAAGTTTTGGAACAAGATTCGGGACAGTCGAAACAAGTTTGCTCCATTCGTGCGTCAATGACTCTAATTGGACTCAGTTTGTGCGTTACATTCCGAAGCCTGTAACTAGTGACTTGTTCTCAACAGAACCTCGTAATTTGACTCAATATCTTCTATTACAATTGTTTTAAGACATTTGAACTGTTGGAACAAGATTCGGGATAGTCGAAACAAGTTTGCCCCATCCGTGCGTCAATGACTCAAATTGGACTCAGTTTGTGCGTTACATTCCTAAGCTTATAACAAGTGATTTTTTCACAACCGAACCTGGTAATTTGACTCAATCTCTTCTATTACAATTGTTTAAACACATTTGAAGTTTTGGAACAAGATTCGGGACAGTCGAAACAAGTTTGCTCCTTTCGTGCGTCAATGACTCTAATTGGACTTAGTTTGTGCGTTACATTCGGAACCTTATAACAAGTGACTTTTGCGCAACCGGACCTGGTAATTTGATTCAATCTCCTCCATTACAATTGTTTAAACACATTTGAAGTCTTGGAACTAGATTCCGGACAGTCGAAACAAGTTTGCTCCATCCGTGCGTCAATGTCTCTAATTGGACTCAGTTTGTGTGTTACATTCCTAAGCCTATAACTAGTGACTTGTTCTCAACCGGATCTAGGAATTTGACTCTATATCTTCTATTACAATTGTTTAAACACATTTGAAGTGTTGGAACAAGATTCAGTACAGTCGAAACAAGTTTGCTCCTTTCGTGCGTCAATGACTCCTATTGTACTTAGTTTGGGCGTTACATTCCGAAGTCTATAACTAGTGACTTGTTCTCGACCGGACCTCGTAATTTGACCCAATATCTTCTATAACAATTGTTTTAACACATTTGAGGTGTTGGAAAAAGATTCAGGACTGTTAAACAAGTTTGCCCCATCCGTTCGTCAATGACTCTAATTGGACTCAGTTTGTGCGTTACATTCGGAACCTTATAACAAGTGACTTTTGCGCAACCGGACCTGGTAATTTGACTCAATCTCCTCCATTATAATTGTTTATACACATTTGAAGTCTTTGAACTAGATTCCGGACAGTCGAAACAAGTTTGCTCCATCCGTGCGTCAATGTCTCTAATTGGACTCAGTTTGTGTGTTACATTCCTAAGCCTATAACTAGTGATTTGTTCTCAACCGGACCTCGTAATTTGACTCTATATCTTCTATTGCAATTGTTTAAACACATTTGAAGTTTTGGAACAAGATTCGGGACAGTCGAAAGAAGTTTGCTCCATTCGTGTGTCAATGACTCTAGTTGGACTTAGTTTGTGCGTTACATTCCGAAGTCTATCTCTAGTGACTTCTTCTCGACCGGACCTCGTAATTTGACCCATTATCTTCTATAACAATTGTTTTAACACATTTGAAGTGTTGGAATAAGATTCGGGACTGTCAAACAAGTTTGCCCCATCCGTGCGTCAATGACTCTAATTGGACTCAGTTTGTGCGTTACCTTCCAAAGCTTATAACAAGTGACTTTTTCGCAACCGGACCTGGTAATTTGACTCAATCTCTTCCATTACAATTGTCTAAACACATTTGAAGTCTTGGAACAAGATTTGGGATGGTCGAAACAAGTTTGCTCCATCCGTGCGTCAATGTCTCTAATTGGACTCAGTTTGTGTGTTACATTCCTAAGCCTATAACTAGTGACTTGTTCTCAACCGGACCTCGTAATTTGACTCTATATCTTCTATTGCAATTGTTTAAACACATTTGAAGTTTTGGAACAAGATTCGGGACAGTCGAAATAAGTTTGCTCCATTCATGCATCAATGACTCTAATTGGACTCAGTTGGTGCGTTACATTCCGAAGCCTGTAACTAGTGACTTGTTCTCAGCCGAACCTCGTAATTTGACTCAATATCTTCTATTACAATTGTTTTAAGACATTTGAACTGTTGGAACAAGATTCGGGACTGTCGAAACAAGTTTGCCCCATCCGTGCGTCAATGACTCAAATTGGACTCAGTTTGTGCGTTACATTCCTAAGCTTATAACAAGTGATTTTTTCACAACCGAACCTGGTAATTTTACTCAATCTCTTCTATTACAATTGTTTAAAACACATTTGAAGTCTTGGAACAAGATTCGGGACGGTCGAAACAAGTTTGCTCCATCCGTGCGTCAATGTCTCTAATTGCACTCAGTTTGTGTGTTACATTCCTAAGCCTATAACTAGTGACTTGTTCTCAACCGGACCTCGTAATTTGACTCTATATCTTCTATTGCAATTGTTTAAACACATTTGAAGTTTTGGAACAAGATTCGGGACAGTCGAAAGAAGTTTGCTCCATTCGTGTGTCAATGACTCTAGTTGGACTTAGTTTGTGCGTTACATTCCGAAGTCTATAACTAGTGACTTGTTCTCGACCGGACCTCGTAATTTGACCCAATATCTTCTATAACAATTGTTTTAACACATTTGAAGTGTTGGAATAAGATTCGGGACTGTCAAACAAGTTTGCCCCATCCGTGCGTCAATGACTCTAATTGGACTCAGTTTGTGCGCTACCTTCCAAAGCTTATAACAAGTGACTTTTTCGCAACCGGACCTGGTAATTTGACTCAATCTCTTCCATTACAATTGTCTAAACACATTTGAAGTCTTGGAACAAGATTTGGGATGGTCGAAACAAGTTTGCTCCATCCGTGCGTCAATGTCTCTAATTGGACTCAGTTTGTGTGTTACATTCCTAAGCCTATAACTAGTGACTTGTTCTCAACCGGACCTCGTAATTTGACTCTATATCTTCTATTGCAATTGTTTAAACACATTTGAAGTTTTGGAACAAGATTCGGGACAGTCGAAATAAGTTTGCTCCATTCATGCATCAATGACTCTAATTGGACTCAGTTGGTGCGTTACATTCCGAAGCCTGTAACTAGTGACTTGTTCTCAGCCGAACCTCGTAATTTGACTCAATATCTTCTATTACAATTGTTTTAAGACATTTGAACTGTTGGAACAAGATTCGGGACTGTCGAAACAAGTTTGCCCCATCCGTGCGTCAATGACTCAAATTGGACTCAGTTTGTGCGTTACATTCCTAAGCTTATAACAAGTGATTTTTTCACAACCGAACCTGGTAATTTTACTCAATCTCTTCTATTACAATTGTTTAAACACATTTGAAGTCTTGGAACAAGATTCGGGACGGTCGAAACAAGTTTGCTCCATCCGTGCGTCAATGTCTCTAATTGCACTCAGTTTGTGTGTTACATTCCTAAGCCTATAACTAGTGACTTGTTCTCAACCGGACCTCGTAATTTGACTCTATATCTTCTATTGCAATTGTTTAAACACATTTGAAGTTTTGGAACAAGATTCGGGACAGTCGAAAGAAGTTTGCTCCATTCGTGTGTCAATGACTCTAGTTGGACTTAGTTTGTGCGTTACATTCCGAAGTCTATAACTAGTGACTTGTTCTCGACCGGACCTCGTAATTTGACCCAATATCTTCTATAACAATTGTTTTAACACATTTGAAGTGTTGGAATAAGATTCGGGACTGTCAAACAAGTTTGCCCCATCCGTGCGTCAATGACTCTAATTGGACTCAGTTTGTGCGCTACCTTCCAAAGCTTATAACAAGTGACTTTTTCGCAACCGGACCTGGTAATTTGACTCAATCTCTTCCATTACAATTGTCTAAACACATTTGAAGTCTTGGAACAAGATTTGGGATGGTCGAAACAAGTTTGCTCCATCCGTGCGTCAATGTCTCTAATTGGACTCAGTTTGTGTGTTACATTCCTAAGCCTATAACTAGTGACTTGTTCTCAACCGGATCTCGTAATTTGACTCTATATCTTCTATTACAATTGCTTAAACACATTTGAAGGGTTGGAACAAGATTCGGGACAGTCGAAACAGGTTTGCTCCATTCGTGCGTCAATGACTCTAATTGGACTTAGTTTGGGCGTTACATTCCGAAGTCTATAACTAGTGACTTGTTATCGACCGGACCTCGTAATTTGACTCAATATCTTCTATAACAATTGTTTTAACACATTTGAAGAGTTGGAATAAGATTCGGTACTGTCAAACAAGTTTGCCCCATCCGTGCGTCAATGACTCTAATTGGACTCAGTTTGTGCGTTACATTCGGAACCTTATAACAAGTGACTTTTTCGCAACCGGACCTGGTAATTTGACTCAATCTCCTGCATTACAATTGTTTAAACACATTTGAAGTTTTCGAACAAGATTCCGGACAGTCGAAACAAGTTTGCTCCATTCGTGCGTCAATGTCTCTAATTGGACTCAGTTTGTGTGTTACATTCCTAAGCCTATAACTAGTGACTTGTTCTCAACCGGACCTCGTAATTTGACTCTATATCTTCTATTGCAATTGTTTAAACACATTTGAAGTTTTGGAACAAGATTCGGGACAGTCGAAAGAAGTTTGCTCCATTCGTGTGTCAATGACTCTAGTTGGACTTAGTTTGTGCGTTACATTCCGAAGTCTATAACTAGTGACTTGTTCTCGACTGGACCTCGTAATTTGACCCAATATCTTCTATAAAATTTGTTTTAACACATTTGAAGTGTTGGAATAAGATTTGGGACTGTCAAACAAGTTTGCCCCATCCGTGCGTCAATGACTCTAATTGGACTCAGTTTGTGCGTTACATTCGGAACCTTATAACAAGTGACTTTTTCGCAACCGGACCTGGTAATTTGACACAATCTCCTCCATTACAATTGTTTAAACACATTTGAAGTCTTGGAACAAGATTCCGGACAGTCGAAACAAGTTTGCTCCATCCGTGCGTCAATGTCTCTAATTGGACTCAGTTTGTGTGTTACATTCCTAAGCCTATAACTAGTGACTTGTTCTCAACCGGACCTCGTAATTTGACTCTATATCTTCTATTGCAATTGTTTAAACACATTTGAAGTTTTGGAACAAGATTCGGGACAGTCGAAAGAAGTTTGCTCCATTCGTGTGTCAAGGACTCTAGTTGGACTTAGTTTGTGCGTTACATTCCGAAGTCTATAACTAGTGACTTGTTCTCGACCGGACCTCATAATTTGACCCAATATCTTCTATAACAATTGTTTTAACACATTTGAAGTGTTGGAATAAGATTCGGGACTGTCAAACAAGTTTGCCCCATCCGTGCGTCAATGACTCTAATTGGACTCAGTTTGTGCGTTACATTCGGAACCTTATAACAAGTGACTTTTTCGCAACCGGACCTGGTAATTTAACACAATCTCCTCCATTACAATTGTTTAAACACATTTGAAGTCTTGGAACAAGATTCCGGACAGTCGAAACAAGTTTGCTCCATCCGTGCGTCAATGTCTCTAATTGGACTCAGTTTGTGTGTTACATTCCTAAGCCTATAACTAGTGACTTGTTCTCAATCGGACCTCGTAATTTGACTCTATATCTTCTATTGCAATTGTTTAAACACATTTGAAGTTTTGGAACAAGATTCGGGACAGTCGAAACAAGTTTGCTCCATTCGTGCGTCAATGACTCTAATTGGACTCAGTTTGTGCGTTACATTCCGAAGCCTGTAACTAGTGACTTGTTCCCAACCGAACCTCGTAATTTGACTCAATATCTTCTATTACAATTGTTTTAAGACATTTGAACTGTTGGAACAAGATTCGGGACTGTCGAAACAAGTTTGCCCCATCCGTGCGTCAATGACTCAAATTGGACTCAGTTTGTGCGTTACATTCCTAAGCTTATAACAAGTGATTTTTTCACAACCGAACCTGGTAATTTTACTCAATCTCTCCTATTACAATTGTTTAAACACATTTGAAGTCTTGGAACAAGATTCGGGACGGTCGAAACAAGTTTGCTCCATCCGTGCGTCAATGTCTCTAATTGCACTCAGTTTGTGTGTTACATTCCTAAGCCTATAACTAGTGACTTGTTCTCAACCGGATCTCGTAATTTGACTCTATATCTTCTATTACAATTGTTTAAACACATTTGAAGGGTTGGAACAAGATTCGGGACAGTCGAAACAGGTTTGCTCCATTCGTGCGTCAATGACTCTAATTGGACTTAGTTTGGGCGTTACATTCCGAAGTCTATAACTAGTGACTTGTTATCGACCGGACCTCGTAATTTGACTCAATATCTTCTATAACAATTGTTTTAACACATTTGAATAGTTGGAATAAGATTCGGGACTGTCAAACAAGTTTGCCCCATCCGTGCGTCAATGACTCTAATTGGACTCAGTTTGTGCGTTACATTCGGAACCTTATAACAAGTGACTTTTGCGCAACCGGACCTGGTAATTTGACTCAATCTCCTCCATTATAATTGTTTAAACACATTTGAAGTCTTTGAACTAGATTCCGGACAGTCGAAACAAGTTTGCTCCATCCGTGCGTCAATGTCTCTAATTGGACTCAGTTTGTGTGTTACATTCCTAAGCCTATAACTAGTGATTTGTTCTCAACCGGACCTCGTAATTTGACTCTATATCTTCTATTGCAATTGTTTAAACACATTTGAAGTTTTGGAACAAGATTCAGGACAGTCGAAAGAAGTTTGCTCCATTCGTGTGTCAATGACTCTAGTTGGACTTAGTTTGTGCGTTACATTCCGAAGTCTATCTCTAGTGACTTGTTCTCGACCGGACCTCGTAATTTGACCCATTATCTTATATAACAATTGTTTTAACACATTTGAAGTGTTGGAATAAGATTCGGGACTGTCAAACAAGTTTGCCCCATCCGTGCGTCAATGACTCTAATTGGACTCAGTTTGTGCGTTACCTTCCAAAGCTTATAACAAGTGACTTTTTCGCAACCGGACCTGGTAATTTGACTCAATCTCTTCCATTACAATTGTCTAAACACATTTGAAGTCTTGGAACAAGATTTGGGATGGTCGAAACAAGTTTGCTCCATCCGTGCGTCAATGTCTCTAATTGGACTCAGTTTGTGTGTTACATTCCTAAGCCTATAACTAGTGACTTGTTCTCAACCGGACCTCGTAATTTGACTCTATATCTTCTATTGCAATTGTTTAAACACATTTGAAGTTTTGGAACAAGATTCGGGACAGTCGAAACAAGTTTGCTCCATTCGTGCATCAATGACTCTAATTGGACTCAGTTGGTGCGTTACATTCCGAAGCCTGTAACTAGTGACTTGTTCTCAGCCGAACCTCGTAATTTGACTCAATATCTTCTATTACAATTGTTTTAAGACATTTGAACTGTTGGAACAAGATTCGGGACTGTCGAAACAAGTTTGCCCCATCCGTGCGTCAATGACTCAAATTGGACTCAGTTTGTGCGTTACATTCCTAAGCTTATAACAAGTGATTTTTTCACAACCGAACCTGGTAATTTTACTCAATCTCTTCTATTACAATTGTTTAAACACATTTGAAGTCTTGGAACAAGATTCGGGACGGTCGAAACAAGTTTGCTCCATCCGTGCGTCAATGTCTCTAATTGCACTCAGTTTGTGTGTTACATTCCTAAGCCTATAACTAGTGACTTGTTCTCAACCGGATCTCGTAATTTGACTCTATATCTTCTATTACAATTGTTTAAATACATTTGAAGGGTTGGAACAAGATTCGGGACAGTCGAAACACGTTTGCTCCATTCGTACGTCAATGACTCTAATTGGACTTAGTTTGGGCGTTACATTCCGAAGTCTATAACTAGTGACTTGTTATCGACCGGACCTCGTAATTTGACTCAATATCTTCTATAACAATTGATTTAACACATTTGAAGTGTTGGAATAAGATTCGGGACTGTCAAACAAGTTTGCCCCATCCGTGCGTCAATGACTCTAATTGGACTCAGTTTGTGCGTTACATTCGGAACCTTATAACAAGTGACTTTTTCGCAACCGGACCTGGTAATTTGACTCAATCTCCTGCATTACAATTGTTTAAACACATTTGAAGTTTTCGAACAAGATTCCGGACAGTCGAAACAAGTTTGCTCCATCCGTGCGTCAATGTCTCTAATTGGACTCAGTTTGTGTGTTACATTCCTAAGCCTATAACTAGTGACTTGTTCTCAACCGGACCTCGTAATTTGACTCTATATCTTCTATTGCAATTGTTTAAACACATTTGAAGTTTTGGAACAAGATTCGGGACAGTCGAAAGAAGTTTGCTCCATTCGTGTGTCAATGACTCTAGTTGGACTTAGTTTGTGCGTTACATTCCGAAGTCTATAACTAGTGACTTGTTCTCGACCGGACCTCGTAATTTGACCCAATATCTTCTATAACAATTGTTTTAACACATTTGAAGTGTTGGAATAAGATTCGGGACTGTCAAACAAGTTTGCCCCATCCGTGCGTCAATGACTCTAATTGGACTCAGTTTGTGCGCTACCTTCCAAAGCTTATAACAAGTGACTTTTTCGCAACCGGACCTGGTAATTTGACTCAATCTCTTCCATTACAATTGTCTAAACACATTTGAAGTCTTGGAACAAGATTTGGGATGGTCGAAACAAGTTTGCTCCATCCGTGCGTCAATGTCTCTAATTGGACTCAGTTTGTGTGTTACATTCCTAAGCCTATAACTAGTGACTTGTTCTCAACCGGATCTCGTAATTTGACTCTATATCTTCTATTACAATTGCTTAAACACATTTGAAGGGTTGGAACAAGATTCGGGACAGTCGAAACAGGTTTGCTCCATTCGTGCGTCAATGACTCTAATTGGACTTAGTTTGGGCGTTACATTCCGAAGTCTATAACTAGTGACTTGTTATCGACCGGACCTCGTAATTTGACTCAATATCTTCTATAACAATTGTTTTAACACATTTGAAGAGTTGGAATAAGATTCGGGACTGTCAAACAAGTTTGCCCCATCCGTGCGTTAATGACTCTAATTGGACTCAGTTTGTGCGTTACATTCGGAACCTTATAACAAGTGACTTTTTCGCAACCGGACCTGGTAATTTGACTCAATCTCCTGCATTACAATTGTTTAAACACATTTGAAGTTTTCGAACAAGATTCCGGACAGTCGAAACAAGTTTGCTCCATTCGTGCGTCAATGTCTCTAATTGGACTCAGTTTGTGTGTTACATTCCTAAGCCTATAACTAGTGACTTGTTCTCAACCGGACCTCGTAATTTGACTCTATATCTTCTATTGCAATTGTTTAAACACATTTGAAGTTTTGGAACAAGATTCGGGACAGTCGAAAGAAGTTTGCTCCATTCGTGTGTCAAGGACTCTAGTTGGACTTAGTTTGTGCGTTACATTCCGAAGTCTATAACTAGTGACTTGTTCTCGACCGGACCTCATAATTTGACCCAATATCTTCTATAACAATTGTTTTAACACATTTGAAGTGTTGGAATAAGATTCGGGACTGTCAAACAAGTTTGCCCCATCCGTGCGTCAATGACTCTAATTGGACTCAGTTTGTGCGTTACATTCGGAACCTTATAACAAGTGACTTTTTCGCAACCGGACCTGGTAATTTAACACAATCTCCTCCATTACAATTGTTTAAACACATTTGAAGTCTTGGAACAAGATTCCGGACAGTCGAAACAAGTTTGCTCCATCCGTGCGTCAATGTCTCTAATTGGACTCAGTTTGTGTGTTACATTCCTAAGCCTATAACTAGTGACTTGTTCTCAATCGGACCTCGTAATTTGACTCTATATCTTCTATTGCAATTGTTTAAACACATTTGAAGTTTTGGAACAAGATTCGGGACAGTCGAAACAAGTTTGCTCCATTCGTGCGTCAATGACTCTAATTGGACTCAGTTTGTGCGTTACATTCCGAAGCCTGTAACTAGTGACTTGTTCCCAACCGAACCTCGTAATTTGACTCAATATCTTCTATTACAATTGTTTTAAGACATTTGAACTGTTGGAACAAGATTCGGGACTGTCGAAACAAGTTTGCCCCATCCGTGCGTCAATGACTCAAATTGGACTCAGTTTGTGCGTTACATTCCTAAGCTTATAACAAGTGATTTTTTCACAACCGAACCTGGTAATTTTACTCAATCTCTTCTATTACAATTGTTTAAACACATTTGAAGTCTTGGAACAAGATTCGGGACGGTCGAAACAAGTTTGCTCCATCCGTGCGTCAATGTCTCTAATTGCACTCAGTTTGTGTGTTACATTCCTAAGCCTATAACTAGTGACTTGTTCTCAACCGGATCTCGTAATTTGACTCTATATCTTCTATTACAATTGTTTAAACACATTTGAAGGGTTGGAACAAGATTCGGGACAGTCGAAACACGTTTGCTCCATTCGTACGTCAATGACTCTAATTGGACTTAGTTTGGGCGTTACATTCCGAAGTCTATAACTAGTGACTTGTTATCGACCGGACCTCGTAATTTGACTCAATATCTTCTATAACAATTGATTTAACACATTTGAAGTGTTGGAATAAGATTCGGGACTGTCAAACAAGTTTGCCCCATCCGTGCGTCAATGACTCTAATTGGACTCAGTTTGTGCGTTACATTCGGAACCTTATAACAAGTGACTTTTTCACAACCGGACCTGGTAATTTGACTCAATCTCCTGCATTACAATTGTTTAAACACATTTGAAGTTTTCGAACAAGATTCCGGACAGTCGAAACAAGTTTGCTCCATCCGTGCGTCAATGTCTCTAATTGGACTCAGTTTGTGTGTTACATTCCTAAGCCTATAACTAGTGACTTGTTCTCAACCGGACCTCGTAATTTGACTCTATATCTTCTATTGCAATTGTTTAAACACATTTGAAGTTTTGGAACAAGATTCGGGGCAGTCGAAAGAAGTTTGCTCCATTCGTGTGTCAATGACTCTAGTTGGACTTAGTTTGTGCGTTACATTCCGAAGTCTATAACTAGTGACTTGTTCTCGACCGGACCTCGTAATTTGACCCAATATCTTCTATAACAATTGTTTTAACACATTTGAAGTGTTGGAATAAGATTCGGGACTGTCAAACAAGTTTGCCCCATCCGTGCGTCAATGACTCTAATTGGACTCAGTTTGTGCGTTACATTCGGAACCTTATAACAAGTGACTTTTTCGCAACCGGACCTGGTAATTTGACACAATCTCCTCCATTACAATTGTTTAAACACATTTGAAGTCTTGGAACAAGATTCCGGACAGTCGAAACAAGTTTGCTCCATCCGTGCGTCAATGTCTCTAATTGGACTCAGTTTGTGTGTTACATTCCTAAGCCTATAACTAGTGACTTGTTCTCAACCGGACCTCGTAATTGGACTCTATATCTTCTATTGCAATTGTTTAAACACATTTGAAGTTTTGGAACAAGATTCGGGACAGTCGAAAGAAGTTTGCTCCATTCGTGTGTCAATGACTCTAGTTGGACTTAGTTTGTGCGTTACATTCCGAAGTCTATAACTAGTGACTTGTTCTCGACCGGACCTCGTAATTTGACCCAATATCTTCTATAACAATTGTTTTAACACATTTGAAGTGTTGGAATAAGATTCGGGACTGTCAAAACAGTTTGCCCCATCCGTGCGTCAATGACTCTAATTGGACTCAGTTTGTGCGTTACCTTCCAAAGCTTATAACAAGTGACTTTTTCGCAACCGGACCTGGTAATTTGACTCAATCTCTTCCATTACAATTGTCTAAACACATTTGAAGTCTTGGAACAAGATTTGGGATGGTCGAAACAAGTTTGCTCCATCCGTGCGTCAATGTCTCTAATTGGACTCAGTTTGTGTGTTACATTCCTAAGCCTATAACTAGTGACTTGTTCTCAACCGGATCTCGTAATTTGACTCTATATCTTCTATTACAATTGCTTAAACACATTTGAAGGGTTGGAACAAGATTCGGGACAGTCGAAACAGGTTTGCTCCATTCGTGCTTCAATGACTCTAATTGGACTTAGTTTGGGCGTTACATTCCGAAGTCTATAACTAGTGACTTGTTATCGACCGGACCTCGTAATTTGACTCAATATCTTCTATAACAATTGTTTTAACGAATTTGAAGAGTTGAAATAAGATTCGGGACTGTCAAACAAGTTTGCCCCATCCGTGCGTTAATGACTCAAATTGGACTCAGTTTGTGCGTTACATTCCTAGGCTTATAACAAGTGATTTTTTCACAACCGAACCTGGTAATTTGACTCAATCTCTTCTATTACAATTGTTTAAACACATTTGAAGTCTTGGAACAAGATTCGGGACGGTCGAAACAAGTTTGCTCCATCCGTGCGTCAATGTCTCTAATTGCACTCAGTTTGTGTGTTACATTCCTAAGCCTATAACTAGTGACTTGTTCTCAACCGGACCTCGTAATTTGACTCTATATCTTCTATTGCAATTGTTTAAACACATTTGAAGTTTTGGAACAAGATTCGGGACAGTCGAAAGAAGTTTGCTCCATTCGTGTGTCAATGACTCTAGTTGGACTTAGTTTGTGCGTTACATTCCGAAGTCTATAACTAGTGACTTGTTCTCGACCGGACCTCGTAATTTGACCCAATATCTTCTATAACAATTGTTTTAACACATTTGAAGTGTTGGAATAAGGTTCGGGACTGTCAAACAAGTTTGCCCCATCCGTGCGTCAATGACTCTAATTGGACTCAGTTTGTGCGCTACCTTCCAAAGCTTATAACAAGTGACTTTTTCGCAACCGGACCTGGTAATTTGACTCAATCTCTTCCATTACAATTGTCTAAACACATTTGAAGTCTTGGAACAAGATTTGGGATGGTCGAAACAAGTTTGCTCCATCCGTGCGTCAATGTCTCTAATTGGACTCAGTTTGTGTGTTACATTCCTAAGCCTATAACTAGTGACTTGTTCTCAACCGGATCTCGTAATTTGACTCTATATCTTCTATTACAATTGCTTAAACACATTTGAAGGGTTGGAACAAGATTCGGGACAGTCGAAACAGGTTTGCTCCATTCGTGCGTCAATGACTCTAATTGGACTTAGTTTGGGCGTTACATTCCGAAGTCTATAACTAGTGACTTGTTATCGACCGGACCTCGTAATTTGACTCAATATCTTCTATAACAATTGTTTTAACACATTTGAAGAGTTGGAATAAGATTCGGGACTGTCAAACAAGTTTGCCCCATCCGTGCGTCAATGACTCTAATTGGACTCAGTTTGTGCGTTACATTCGGAACCTTATAACAAGTGACTTTTTCGCAACCGGACCTGGTAATTTGACTCAATCTCCTGCATTACAATTGTTTAAACACATTTGAAGTTTTCGAACAAGATTCCGGACAGTCGAAACAAGTTTGCTCCATTCGTGCGTCAATGTCTCTAATTGGACTCAGTTTGTGTGTTACATTCCTAAGCCTATAACTAGTGACTTGTTCTCAACCGGACCTCGTAATTTGACTCTATATCTTCTATTGCAATTGTTTAAACACATTTGAAGTTTTGGAACAAGATTCGGGACAGTCGAAACAAGTTTGCTCCATTCGTGCGTCAATGACTCTAATTGGACTCAGTTTGTGCGTTACATTCCGAAGCCTGTAACTAGTGACTTGTTCCCAACCGAACCTCGTAATTTGACTCAATATCTTCTATTACAATTGTTTTAAGACATTTGAACTGTTGGAACAAGATTCGGGACTGTCGAAACAAGTTTGCCCCATCCGTGCGTCAATGACTCAAATTGGACTCAGTTTGTGCGTTACATTCCTAAGCTTATAACAAGTGATTTTTTCACAACCGAACCTGGTAATTTGACTCAATCTCTTCTATTACAATTGTTTAAACACATTTGAAGTCTTGGAACAAGATTCGGGACGGTCGAAACAAGTTTGCTCCATCCGTGCGTCAATGTCTCTAATTGCACTCAGTTTGTGTGTTACATTCCTAAGCCTATAACTAGTGACTTGTTCTCAACCGGATCTCGTAATTTGACTCTATATCTTCTATTACAATTGTTTAAACACATTTGAAGTGTTGGAACAAGATTCGGGACAGTCGAAACAGGTTTGCTCCATTCGTGCGTCAATGACTCTAGTTGGACTTAGTTTGGGCGTTACATTCCGAAGTCTATAACTAGTGACTTGTTATCGACCGGACCTCGTAATTTGACTCAATATCTTCTATAACAATTGTTTTAACACATTTGAAGTGTTGGAATGAGATTCGGGACTGTCAAACAAGTTTGCCCCATCCGTGCGTCAATGACTCTAATTGGACTCAGTTTGTGCGTTACATTCGGAACCTTATAACAAGTGACTTTTTCGCAACCGGACCTGGTAATTTGACTCAATCTCCTGCATTACAGTTGTTTAAACACATTTGAAGTTTTCGAACAAGATTCCGGACAGTCGAAACAAGTTTGCTCCATCCGTGCGTCAATGTCTCTAATTGGACTCAATTTGTGTGTTACATTCCTAAGCCTATAACTAGTGACTTGTTCTCAACCGGACCTCGTAATTTGACTCTATATCTTCTATTGCAATTGTTTAAACACATTTGAAGTTTTGGAACAAGATTCGGGACAGTCGAAAGAAGTTTGCTCCATTCGTGTGTCAATGACTCTAGTTGGACTTAGTTTGTGCGTTACATTCCGAAGTCTATAATTGTTCTCGACCGGACCTCGTAATTTGACCCAATATCTTCTATATCTATTGTTTTAACACATTTGAAGTGTTGGAATAAGATTCGGGACTGTCAAACAAGATTGCCCCATCCGTGCGTCAATGACTCTAATTGGACTCAGTTTGTGCGTTACCTTCCAAAGCTTATAACAAGCGACTTTTTCGCAACCGGACCTGGTAATTTGACTCAATCTCCTCTATTACAATTGTTTAAACACATTTGAAGTCTTGGAACAAGATTCCGGACAGTCGAAACAAGTTTGCTCCATCCGTGCGTCAATGTCTCTAATTGGACTCAGTTTGCGTGTTACATTCCTAAGCCTATAACTAGTGACTTGTTCTCAACCGGACCTCGTAATTTGACTCTATATCTTCTATTGCAATTGTTTAAACACATTTGAAGTGTTGGAACAAGATTCGGGACAGTCGAAACAAGTTTGCTCCATTCGTGCGTCAATGACTCTAATTGGACTCAGTTTGTGCGTTACATTCCGAAGCCTGTAACTAGTGACTTGTTCTCAACCGAACCTCGTAATTTGACTCAATATCTTCTATTACAATTGTTTTAAGACATTTGAACTGTTGGAACAAGATTCGGGACTGTCGAAACAAGTTTGCCCCATCCGTGCGTCAATGACTCAAATTGGACTCAGTTTGTGCGTTACATTCCTAAGCTTATAACAAGTGATTTTTTCACAACCGAACCTGGTAATTTGACTCAATCTCTTCTATTACAATTGTTTAAACACATTTGAAGTCTTGGAACAAGATTCGGGACGGTCGAAACAAGTTTGCTCCATCCGTGCGTCAATGTCTCTAATTGCACTCAGTTTGTGTGTTACATTCCTAAGCCTATAACTAGTGACTTGTTCTCAACCGGATCTCGTAATTTGACTCTATATCTTCTATTGCAATTGTTTAAACACATTTGAAGTTTTGGAACAAGATTCGGGACAGTCAAAAGAAGTTTGCTCCATTCGTGTGTCAATGACTCTAGTTGGACTTAGTTTGTGCGTTACATTCCGAAGTCTATAACTAGTGACTTGTTCTCGACCGGACCTCGTAATTTGACCCAATATCTTCTATAACAATTGTTTTAACACATTTGAAGTGTTGGAATAAGATTCGGGACTGTCAAACAAGTTTGCCCATCCGTGCGTCAATGACTCTAATTGGACTCAGTTTGTGCGTTACATTCGGAACCTTATAACAAGTGACTTTTTCGCAACCGGACCTGGTAATTTGACACAATCTCCTCCATTACAATTGTTTAAACACATTTGAAGTCTTGGAACAAGATTCCGGACAGTCGAAACAAGTTTGCTCCATCCGTGCGTCAATGTCTCTAATTGGACTCAGTTTGTGTGTTACATTCCTAAGCCTATAACTAGTGACTTGTTCTCAACCGGACCTCGTAATTTGACTCTATATCTTCTATTGCAATTGTTTAAACACATTTGAAGTTTTGGAACAAGATTCGGGACAGTCGAAAGAAGTTTGCTCCATTCGTGTGTCAATGACTCTAGTTGGACTTAGTTTGTGCGTTACATTCCGAAGTCTATAACTAGTGACTTGTTCTCGACCGGACCTCGTAATTTGACCCAATATCTTCTATAATAATTGTTTTAACACATTTAAAGTGTTGGAATAAGATTCGGGACTGTCAAACAAGTTTGCCCCATCCGTGCGTCAATGACTCTAATTGGACTCAGTTTGTGCGTTACCTTCCAAAGCTTATAACAAGTGACTTTTTTGCAACCGGACCTGGTAATTTGACTCAATCTCTTCCATTACAATTGTCTAAACACATTTGAAGTCTTGGAACAAGATTTGGGATGGTCGAAACAAGTTTACTCCATCCGTGCGTCAATGTCTCTAATTGGACTCAGTTTGTGTGTTACATTCCTAAGCCTATAACTAGTGACTTGTTCTCAACCGGACCTCGTAATTTGACACTATATCTTCTATTGCAATTGTTTAAACACATTTGAAGTTTTGGAACAAGATTGGGGACAGTCGAAACAAGTTTGCTCCATTCGTGCGTCAATGACTCTAATTGGACTCAGTTTGTGCGTTACATTCCGAAGCCTGTAACTAGTGACTTGTTCTCAACCGAACCTCGTAATTTGACTCAATATCTTCTATTACAATTGTTTTAACACATTTGAACTGTTGGAACAAGATTCGGGACTGTCGAAACAAGTTTGCCCCATCCGTGCGTCAATGACTCAAATTGGACTCAGTTTGTGCGTTACATTCCTAAGCTTATAACAAGTGATTTTTTCACAACCGAACCTGGTAATTTGACTCAATCTCTTCTATTACAATTGTTTAAACACATTTGAAGTCTTGGAACAAGATTCGGGATGGTCGAAACAAGTTTGCTCCATCCGTGCGTCAATGTCTCTAATTGCACTCAGTTTGTGTGTTACATTCCTAAGCCTATAACTAGTGACTTGTTCTCAACCGGATCTCGTAATTTGACTCTATATCTTCTATTACAATTGTTTAAACACATTTGAAGTGTTGGAACAAGATTCGGGACAGTCGAAACAGGTTTGCTCCATTCGTGCGTCAATGACTCTAATTGGACTTAGTTTGGGCGTTACATTCCGAAGTCTATAACTAGTGACTTGTTATCGACCGGACCTCGTAATTTGACTCAATATCTTCTATAACAATTGTTTTTAACACATTTGAAGTGTTGGAATAAGATTCGGGACTGTCAAACAAGTTTGCCCCATCCGTGCGTCAATGACTCTAATTGGACTCAGTTTGTGCGTTACATTCGGAACCTTATAACAAGTGACTTTTTCGCAACCGGACCTGGTAATTTGACTCAATCTCCTGCATTACAATTGTTTAAACACATTTGAAGTTTTCGAACAAGATTCCGGACAGTCGAAACAAGTTTGCTCAATCCGTGCGTCAATGTCTCTAATTGGACTCAATTTGTGTGTTACATTCCTAAGCCTATAACTAGTGACTTGTTCTCAACTGGATCTCGTAATTTGACTCTATATCTTCTATTACAATTGTTTAAACACATTTGAAGTTTTAAAACAAGATTCGGGACAGTCGAAACAAGTTTGCTCCATTCGTGCGTCAATGACTCTAATTGGACTCAGTTTGTGCGTTACATTCCGAAGCCTGTAACTAGTGACTTGTTCTCAACCGAACCTCATAATTTGACTCAATATCTTCTATTACAATTGTTTTAAAACATTTGAACTGTTGGAACAAGATTCGGGACTGTCGAAACAAGTTTGCCCCATCCGTGCGTCAATGACTCAAAT
Source organism: Euptelea pleiosperma (assembly GCA_035048495.1). Classification (NCBI taxonomy): domain Eukaryota; kingdom Viridiplantae; phylum Streptophyta; class Magnoliopsida; order Ranunculales; family Eupteleaceae; genus Euptelea; species Euptelea pleiosperma. Next base: position 55,726,114 of record CM068543.1, read on the forward strand.
TGGACTCAGTTTGTGCGTTACATTCCTAAGCTTATAACAAGTGATTTTTTCACAACCGAACCTGGTAATTTGACTCAATCTCTTCTATTACAATTGTTTAAACATATTTGAAGTCTTGGAAGAAGATTCGGGACGGTCGAAACAAGTTTGCTCCATCCGTGCGTCAATGTCTCTAATTGCACTCAGTTTGTGTGTTACATTCCTAAGCCTATAACAAGTGACTTGTTCTCAACCGGATCTCGTAATTTGACTCTATATCTTCTATTACAATTGTTTAAACACTTTTGAAGTGTTGGAACAAGATTCGGGACAGTCGAAACAAGTTTGCTCCATTCGTGCGTCAATGACTCTAATTGGACTTAGTTTGGGCGTTACATTCCGAAGTCTATAACTAGTGACTTGTTCTCGACCGGACCTCGTAATTTGACCCAATATCTTCTATAACAATTGTTTTAACACATTTGAGGTGTTGGAAAAAGATTCAGGACTGTTAAACAAGTTTGCCCCATCCGTTCGTCAATGACTCTAATTGGACTCAGTTTGTGCGTTACATTCGGAACCTTATAACAAGTGACTTTTTCGCAACCGGACCTGGTAATTTGACTCAATCTCCTGCATTACAGTTGTTTAAACACATTTGAAGTTTTCGAACAAGATTCCGGACAGTCAAAACAAGTTTGCTCCATCCGTGCGTCAATGTCTCTAATTGGACTCAATTTGTGTGTTACATTCCTAAGCCTATAACTAGTGACTTGTTCTCAACCGGACCTCGTAATTTGACTCTATATCTTCTATTGCAATTGTTTAAACACATTTGAAGTTTTGGAACAAGATTCGGGACAGTCGAAAGAAGTTTGCTCCATTCGTGTGTCAATGACTCTAGTTGGACTCAGTTTGTGCGTTACATTCCGAAGCCTGTAACTAGTGACTTGTTCTCAACCGAACCTCGTAATTTGACTCAATATCTTCTATTACAATTGTTTTAAGACATTTGAACTGTTGGAACAAGATTCGGGACTGTCGAAACAAGTTTGCCCCATCCGTGCGTCAATGACTCTAATTGGACTCAGTTTGTGCGTTACATTCCTAAGCTTATAACAAGTGATTTTTTCACAACCGAACCTGGTAATTTGACTCAATCTCTTCTATTACAATTGTTTAAACACATTTGAAGTCTTGGAACAAGATTCGGGACGGTCGAAACAAGTTTGCTCCATCCGTGCGTCAATGTCTCTAATTGCACTCAGTTTGTGTGTTACATTCCTAAGCCTATAACTAGTGACTTGTTCTCAACCGAATCTCGTAATTTGACTCTATATCTTCTATTGCAATTATTTAAACACATTTGAAGTTTTGGAACAAGATTCGGGACAGTCGAAACAGGTTTGCTCCATTCGTGTGTCAATGACTCTAGTTGGACTTAGTTTGTGCGTTACATTCCGAAGTCTATAACTAGTGACTTGTTCTCGACCGGACCTCGTAATTTGACCCAATATCTTCTATAACAATTGTTTTAACACATTTGAAGTGTTGGAATAAGATTCGGGACTGTCAAACAAGTTTGCCCCATCCGTGCGTCAATGACTCTAATTGGACTCAGTTTGTGCGTTACATTCGGAACCTTATAACAAGTGACTTTTTCGCAACCGGACCTGGTAATTTGACACAATCTCCTCCATTACAATTGTTTAAACACATTTGAAGTCTTGGAACAAGATTCCGGACAGTCGAAACAAGTTTGCTCCATCCGTGCGTCAATGTCTCTAATTGGACTCAGTTTGTGTGTTACATTCCTAAGCCTATAACTAGTGACTTGTTCTCAACCGGACCTCGTAATTTGACTCTATATCTTCGATTGCAATTGTTTAAACACATTTGAAGTTTTGGAACAAGATTCGGGACAGTCGAAAGAAGTTTGCTCCATTCGTGTGTCAATGACTCTAGTTGGACTTAGTTTGTGCGTTACATTCCGAAGTCTATAACTAGTGACTTGTTCTCGACCGGACCTCGTAATTTGACCCAATATCTTCTATAACAATTGTTTTAACACATTTGAAGTGTTGGAATAAGATTCGGGACTGTCAAACAAGTTTGCCCATCCGTGCGTCAATGACTCTAATTGGACTCAGTTTGTGCGTTACATTCGGAACCTTATAACAAGTGACTTTTTCGCAACCGGACCTGGTAATTTGACACAATCTCCTCCATTACAATTGTTTAAACACATTTGAAGTCTTGGAACAAGATTCCGGACAGTCGAAACAAGTTTGCTCCATCCGTGCGTCAATGTCTCTAATTGGACTCAGTTTGTGTGTTACATTCCTAAGCCTATAACTAGTGACTTGTTCTCAACCGGACCTCGTAATTTGACTCTATATCTTGTATTGCAATTGTTTAAACACATTTGAAGTTTTGGAACAAGATTCGGGACAGTCGAAAGAAGTTTGCTCCATTCGTGTGTCAATGACTCTAGTTGGACTTAGTTTGTGCGTTACATTCCGAAGTCTATAACTAGTGACTTGTTCTCGACCGGACCTCGTAATTTGACCCAATATCTTCTATAATAATTGTTTTAACACATTTAAAGTGTTGGAATAAGATTCGGGACTGTCAAACAAGTTTGCCCCATCCGTGCGTCAATGACTCTAATTGGACTCAGTTTGTGCGTTACCTTCCAAAGCTTATAACAAGTGACTTTTTCGCAACCGGACCTGGTAATTTGACTCAATCTCTTCCATTACAATTGTCTAAACACATTTGAAGTCTTGGAACAAGATTTGGGATGGTCGAAACAAGTTTGCTCCATCCGTGCGTCAATGTCTCTAATTGGACTCAGTTTGTGTGTTACATTCCTAAGCCTATAACTAGTGACTTGTTCTCAACCGGACCTCGTAATTTGACTCTATATCTTCTATTGCAATTGTTTAAACACATTTGAAGTTTTGGAACAAGATTGGGGACAGTCGAAACAAGTTTGCTCCATTCGTGCGTCAATGACTCTAATTGGACTCAGTTTGTGCGTTACATTCCGAAGCCTGTAACTAGTGACTTGTTCTCAACCGAACCTCGTAATTTGACTCAATATCTTCTATTACAATTGTTTTAAGACATTTGAACTGTTGGAACAAGATTCGGGACTGTCGAAACAAGTTTGCCCCATCCGTGCGTCAATGACTCAAATTGGACTCAGTTTGTGCGTTACATTCCTAAGCTTATAACAAGTGATTTTTTCACAACCGAACCTGGTAATTTGACTCAATCTCTTCTATTACAATTGGTTAAACACATTTGAAGTCTTGGAACAAGATTCGGGATGGTCGAAACAAGTTTGCTCCATCCGTGCGTCAATGTCTCTAATTGCACTCAGTTTGTGTGTTACATTCCTAAGCCTATAACTAGTGACTTGTTCTCAACCGGATCTCGTAATTTGACTCTATATCTTCTATTACAATTGTTTAAACATATTTGAAGTGTTGGAACAAGATTCGGGACAGTCGAAACAGGTTTGCTCCATTCGTGCGTCAATGACTCTAATTGGACTTAGTTTGGGCGTTACATTCCGAAGTCTATAACTAGTGACTTGTTATCGACCGGACTTCGTAATTTGACTCAATATCTTCTATAACAATTGTTTTAACACATTTGAAGTGTTGGAATAAGATTCGGGACTGTCAAACAAGTTTGCCCCATCCGTGCGTCAATGACTCTAATTGGACTCAGTTTGTGCGTTACATTCGGAACCTTATAACAAGTCACTTTTTCGCAACCGGACCTGGTAATTTGACTCAATCTCCTGCATTACAATTGTTTAAACACATTTGAAGTTTTCGAACAAGATTCCGGACAGTCGAAACAAGTTTGCTCAATCCGTGCGTGAATGTCTCTAATTGGACTCAATTTGTGTGTTACATTCCTAAGCCTATAACTAGTGACTTGTTCTCAACTGGATCTCGTAATTTGACTCTATATCTTCTATTACAATTGTTTAAACACATTTGAAGTTTTGAAACAAGATTCGGGACAGTCGAAAGAAGTTTGCTCCATTCGTGCGTCAATGACTCTAATTGGACTCAGTTTGTGCGTTACATTCCGAAGCCTGTAACTAGTGACTTGTTCTCAACCGAACCTCATAATTTGACTCAATATCTTTTATTACAATTGTTTTAAAACATTTGAACTGTTGGAACAAGATTCGGGACTGTCGAAACAAGTTTGCCCCATCCGTGCGTCAATGACTCAAATTGGACTCAGTTTGTGCGTTACATTCCTAAGCTTATAACAAGTGATTTTTTCACAACCGAACCTGGTAATTTGACTCAATCTCTTCTATTACAATTGTTTAAACATATTTGAAGTCTTGGAAGAAGATTCGGGACGGTCGAAACAAGTTTACTCCATCCGTGCGTCAATGTCTCTAATTGCACTCAGTTTGTGTGTTACATTCCTAAGCCTATAACTAGTGACTTGTTCTCAACCGGATCTCGTAATTTGACTCTATATCTTCTATTACAATTGTTTAAACACTTTTGAAGTGTTGGAACAAGATTCGGGACAGTCGAAACAAGTTTGCTCCATTCGTGCGTCAATGACTCTAATTGGACTTAGTTTGGGCGTTACATTCCGAAGTCTATAACTAGTAACTTGTTCTCGACCGGACCTCGTAATTTGACCCAATATCTTCTATAACAATTGTTTTAACACATTTGAGGTGTTGGAAAAAGATTCAGGACTGTTAAACAAGTTTGCCCCATCCGTTCGTCAATGACTCTAATTGGACTCAGTTTGTGCGTTACATTCGGAACCTTATAACAAGTGACTTTTTCGCAACCGGACCTGGTAATTTGACTCAATCTCCTCTATTACAATTTTTTAAACACATTTGAAGTCTTGGAACAAGATTCCGGACAGTCGAAACAAGTTTGCTCCATCCGTGCGTCAATGTCTCTAATTGGACTCAGTTTGTGCGTTACATTCCTAAGCTTATAACAAGTGATTTTTTCACAACCGAACCTGGTAATTTGACTCAATCTCTTCTATTACAATTGTTTAAACATATTTGAAGTCTTGGAAGAAGATTCGGGACGGTCGAAACAAGTTTACTCCATCCGTGCGTCAATGTCTCTAATTGCACTCAGTTTGTGTGTTACATTCCTAAGCCTATAACTAGTGACTTGTTCTCAACCGGACCTCGTAATTTGACTATATATCTTCTATTGCAATTGTTTAAACACATTTGATATTTTGGAACAAGATTCGGGACAGTCGAAACAAGTTTGCTCCATTCGTGCGTCAATGACTCTAATTGGACTCAGTTTGTGCGTTACATTCCGAAGCCTGTAACTAGTGACTTGTTCTCAACCGAACCTCGTAATTTGACTCAATATCTTCTATTACAATTTTTTTAAGACATTTGAACTGTTGGAACAAGATTCGGGACTGTCAAAACAAGTTTGCCCCATCCGTGCGTCAATGACTCAAATTGGACTCAGTTTGTGCGTTACATTCCTAAGCTTATAACAAGTGATTTTTTCACAACCGAACCTGGTAATTTGACTCAATCTCTTCTATTACAATTGTTTAAACACATTTGAAGTCTTGGAACAAGATTCGGGACGGTCGAAACAAGTTTGCTCCATCCGTGCGTCAATGTCTCTAATTGCACTCAGTTTGTGTGTTACATTCCTAAGCCTATAACTAGTGACTTGTTCTCAACCGGATCTCGTAATTTGACTCTATATCTTCTATTGCAATTGTTTAAACACATTTGAAGTTTTGGAACAAGATTCGGGACAGTCGAAACAGGTTTGCTCCATTCGTGTGTCAATGACTCTAGTTGGACTTAGTTTGTGCGTTACATTCCGAAGTCTATAACTAGTGACTTGTTCTCGACCGGACCTCGTAATTTGACCCAATATCTTCTATAACAATTGTTTTAACACATTTGAAGTGTTGGAATAAGATTCGGGACTGTCAAACAAGTTTGCCCCATCCGTGCGTCAATGACTCTAATTGGACTCAGTTTGTGCGTTACATTCGGAACCTTATAACAAGTGACTTTTTCGCAACCGGACCTGGTAATTTGACCCAATCTCCTCCATTACAATTGTTTAAACACATTTGAAGTCTTGGAACAAGATTCCGGACAGTCGAAACAAGTTTGCTCCATCCGTGCGTCAATGTCTCTAATTGGACTCAGTTTGTGTGTTACATTCCTAAGCCTATAACTAGTGACTTGTTCTCAACCGGACCTCGTAATTTGACTCTATATCTTCTATTGCAATTGTTTAAACACATTTGAAGTTTTGGAACAAGATTCGGGACAGTCGAAAGAAGTTTGCTCCATTCGTGTGTCAATGACTCTAGTTGGACTTAGTTTGTGCGTTACATTCCGAAGTCTATAACTAGTGACTTGTTCTCGACCGGACCTCGTAATTTGACCCAATATCTTCTATAATAATTGTTTTAACACATTTAAAGTGTTGGAATAAGATTCGGGACTGTCAAACAAGTTTGCCCCATCCGTGCGTCAATGACTCTAATTGGACTCAGTTTGTGCGTTACCTTCCAAAGCTTATAACAAGTGACTTTTTCGCAACCGGACCTGGTAATTTGACTCAATCTCTTCCATTACAATTGTCTAAACACATTTGAAGTCTTGGAACAAGATTTGGGATGGTCGAAACAAGTTTGCTCCATCCGTGCGTCAATGTCTCTAATTGGACTCAGTTTGTGTGTTACATTCCTAAGCCTATAACTAGTGACTTGTTCTCAGCCGGACCTCGTAATTTGACTCTATATCTTCTATTGCAATTGTTTAAACACATTTGAAGTTTTGGAACAAGATTGGGGACAGTCGAAACAAGTTTGCTCCATTCGTGCGTCAATGACTCTAATTGGACTCAGTTTGTGCGTTACATTCCGAAGCCTGTAACTAGTGACTTGTTCTCAACCGAACCTCGTAATTTGACTCAATATCTTCTATTACAATTGTTTTAAGACATTTGAACTGTTGGAACAAGATTCGGGACTGTCGAAACAAGTTTGCCCCATCCGTGCGTCAATGACTCAAATTGGACTCAGTTTGTGCGTTACATTCCTAAGCTTATAACAAGTGATTTTTTCACAACCGAACCTGGTAATTTGACTCAATCTCTTCTATTACAATTGGTTAAACACATTTGAAGTCTTGGAACAAGATTCGGGATGGTCGAAACAAGTTTGCTCCATCCGTGCGTCAATGTCTCTAATTGCACTCAGTTTGTGTGTTACATTCCTAAGCCTATAACTAGTGACTTGTTCTCAACCGGATCTCGTAATTTGACTCTATATCTTCTATTACAATTGTTTAAACACATTTGAAGTGTTGGAACAAGATTCGGGACAGTCGATACAGGTTTGCTCCATTCGTGCGTCAATGACTCTAATTGGACTTAGTTTGGGCGTTACATTCCGAAGTCTATAACTAGTGACTTGTTATCGACCGGACCTCGTAATTTGACTCAATATCTTCTATAACAATTGTTTTAACACATTTGAAGTGTTGGAATAAGATTCGGGACTGTCAAACAAGTTTGCCCCATCCGTGCGTCAATGACTCTAATTGGACTCAGTTTGTGCGTTACATTCGGAACCTTATAACAAGTCACTTTTTCGCAACCGGACCTGGTAATTTGACTCAATCTCCTGCATTACAATTGTTTAAACACATTTGAAGTTTTCGAACAAGATTCCGGACAGTCGAAACAAGTTTGCTCAATCCGTGCGTGAATGTCTCTAATTGGACTCAATTTGTGTGTTACATTCCTAAGCCTATAACTAGTGACTTGTTCTCAACTGGATCTCGTAATTTGACTCTATATCTTCTATTACAATTGTTTAAACACATTTGAAGTTTTGAAACAAAATTCGGGACAGTCGAAACAAGTTTGCTCCATTCGTGCGTCAATGACTCTAATTGGACTCAGTTTGTGCGTTACATTCCGAAGCCTGTAACTAGTGACTTGTTCTCAACCGAACCTCATAATTTGACTCAATATCTTCTATTACAATTGTTTTAAAACATTTGAACTGTTGGAACAAGATTCGGGACTGTCGAAACAAGTTTGCCCCATCCGTGCGTCAATGACTCAAATTGGACTCAGTTTGTGCGTTACATTCCTAAGCTTATAACAAGTGATTTTTTCACAACCGAACCTGGTAATTTGACTCAATCTCTTCTATTACAATTGTTTAAACATATTTGAAGTCTTGGAAGAAGATTCGGGACGGTCGAAACAAGTTTACTCCATCCGTGCGTCAATGTCTCTAATTGCACTCAGTTTGTGTGTTACATTCCTAAGCCTATAACTAGTGACTTGTTCTCAACCGGATCTCGTAATTTGACTCTATATCTTCTATTACAATTGTTTAAACACTTTTGAAGTGTTGGAACAAGATTCGGGACAGTCGAAACAAGTTTGCTCCATTTGTGCGTCAATGACTCTAATTGGACTTAGTTTGGGCGTTACATTCCGAAGTCTATAACTAGTGACTTGTTCTCGACCGGACCTCGTAATTTGACCCAATATCTTCTATAACAATTGTTTTAACACATTTGAGGTGTTGGAAAAAGATTCAGGACTGTTAAACAAGTTTGCCCCATCCGTTCGTCAATGACTCTAATTGGACTCAGTTTGTGCGTTACATTCGGAACCTTATAACAAGTGACTTTTTCGCAACCGGACCTGGTAATTTGACTCAATCTCCTGCATTACAGTTGTTTACACACATTTGAAGTTTTCGAACAAGATTCCGGACAGTCGAAACAAGTTTGCTCCATCCGTGCGTCAATGTCTCTAATTGGACTCAATTTGTGTGTTACATTCCTAAGCCTATAACTAGTGACTTGTTCTCAACCGGACCTCGTAATTTGACTCTATATCTTCTATTGCAATTATTTAAACACATTTGAAGTTTTGGAACAAGATTCGGGACAGTCGAAAGAAGTTTGCTCCATTCGTGTGTCAATGACTCTAGTTGGACTTAGTTTGTGCGTTACATTCCGAAGTCTATAACTAGTGACTTGTTCTCGACCGGACCTCGTAATTTGACCCAATATCTTCTATAACAATTGTTTTAACACATTTGAAGTGTTGGAATAAGATTCGGGACTGTCAAACAAGATTGCCCCATCCGTGCGTCAATGACTCTAATTGGACTCAGTTTGTGCGTTACCTTCCAAAGCTTATAACAAGTGACTTTTTCGCAACCGGACCTGGTAATTTGACTCAATCTCCTCTATTACAATTTTTTAAACACATTTGAAGTCTTGGAACAAGATTCCGGACAGTCGAAACAAGTTTGCTCCATCCGTGCGTCAATGTCTCTAATTGGACTCAGTTTGTGTGTTACATTCCTAAGCCTATAACTAGTGACTTGTTCTCAACCGGACCTCGTAATTTGACTATATATCTTCTATTGCAATTGTTTAAACACATTTGATATTTTGGAACAAGATTCGGGACAGTCGAAACAAGTTTGCTCCATTCGTGCGTCAATGACTCTAATTGGACTCAGTTTGTGCGTTACATTCCGAAGCCTGTAACTAGTGACTTGTTCTCAACCGAACCTCGTAATTTGACTCAATATCTTCTATTACAATTGTTTTAAGACATTTGAACTGTTGGAACAAGATTCGGGACTGTCGAAACAAGTTTGCCCCATCCGTGCGTCAATGACTCAAATTGGACTCAGTTTGTGCGTTACATTCCTAAGCTTATAACAAGTGATTTTTTCACAACCGAACCTGGTAATTTGACTCAATCTCTTCTATTACAATTGTTTAAACACATTTGAAGTCTTGGAACAAGATTCGGGACGGTCGAAACAAGTTTGCTCCATCCGTGCGTCAATGTCTCTAATTGCACTCAGTTTGTGTGTTACATTCCTAAGCCTATAACTAGTGACTTGTTCTCAACCGGATCTCGTAATTTGACTCTATATCTTCTATTGCAATTGTTTAAACACATTTGAAGTTTTGGAACAAGATTCGGGACAGTCGAAACAGGTTTGCTCCATTCGTGTGTCAATGACTCTAGTTGGACTTAGTTTGTGCGTTACATTCCGAAGTCTATAACTAGTGACTTGTTCTCGACCGGACCTCGTAATTTGACCCAATATCTTCTATAACAATTGTTTTAACACATTTGAAGTGTTGGAATAAGATTCGGGACTGTCAAACAAGTTTGCCCCATCCGTGCGTCAATGACTCTAATTGGACTCAGTTTGTGCGTTACATTCGGAACCTTATAACAAGTGACTTTTTCGCAACCGGACCTGGTAATTTGACACAATCTCCTCCATTACGATTGTTTAAACACATTTGAAGTCTTGGAACAAGATTCCGGACAGTCGAAACAAGTTTGCTCCATCCGTGCGTCAATGTCTCTAATTGGACTCAGTTTGTGTGTTACATTCCTAAGCCTATAACTAGTGACTTGTTCTCAACCGGACCTCGTAATTTGACTCTATATCTTCTATTGCAATTGTTTAAACACATTTGAAGTTTTGGAACAAGATTCGGGACAGTCGAAAGAAGTTTGCTCCATTCGTGTGTCAATGACTCTAGTTGGACTTAGTTTGTGCGTTACATTCCGAAGTCTATAACTAGTGACTTGTTCTCGACCGGACCTCGTAATTTGACCCAATATCTTCTATAACAATTGTTTTAACACATTTGAAGTGTTGGAATAAGATTCGGGACTGTCAAACAAGTTTGCCCCATCCGTGCGTCAATGACTCTAATTGGACTCAGTTTGTGCGTTACATTCGGAACCTTATAACAAGTCACTTTTTCGCAACCGGACCTGGTAATTTGACTCAATCTCCTGCATTACAATTGTTTAAACACATTTGAAGTTTTCGAACAAGATTCCGGACAGTCGAAACAAGTTTGCTCAATCCGTGCGTGAATGTCTCTAATTGGACTCAATTTGTGTGTTACATTCCTAAGCCTATAACTAGTGACTTGTTCTCAACTGGATCTCGTAATTTGACTCTATATCTTCTATTACAATTGTTTAAACACATTTGAAGTTTTGAAACAAAATTCGGGACAGTCGAAACAAGTTTGCTCCATTCGTGCGTCAATGACTCTAATTGGACTCAGTTTGTGCGTTACATTCCGAAGCCTGTAACTAGTGACTTGTTCTCAACCGAACCTCATAATTTGACTCAATATCTTCTATTACAATTGTTTTAAAACATTTGAACTGTTGGAACAAGATTCGGGACTGTCGAAACAAGTTTGCCCCATCCGTGCGTCAATGACTCAAATTGGACTCAGTTTGTGCGTTACATTCCTAAGCTTATAACAAGTGATTTTTTCACAACCGAACCTGGTAATTTGACTCAATCTCTTCTATTACAATTGTTTAAACATATTTGAAGTCTTGGAAGAAGATTCGGGACGGTCGAAACAAGTTTACTCCATCCGTGCGTCAATGTCTCTAATTGCACTCAGTTTGTGTGTTACATTCCTAAGCCTATAACTAGTGACTTGTTCTCAACCGGATCTCGTAATTTGACTCTATATCTTCTATTACAATTGTTTAAACACTTTTGAAGTGTTGGAACAAGATTCGGGACAGTCGAAACAAGTTTGCTCCATTTGTGCGTCAATGACTCTAATTGGACTTAGTTTGGGCGTTACATTCCGAAGTCTATAACTAGTGACTTGTTCTCGACCGGACCTCGTAATTTGACCCAATATCTTCTATAACAATTGTTTTAACACATTTGAGGTGTTGGAAAAAGATTCAGGACTGTTAAACAAGTTTGCCCCATCCGTTCGTCAATGACTCTAATTGGACTCAGTTTGTGCGTTACATTCGGAACCTTATAACAAGTGACTTTTTCGCAACCGGACCTGGTAATTTGACTCAATCTCCTGCATTACAGTTGTTTACACACATTTGAAGTTTTCGAACAAGATTCCGGACAGTCGAAACAAGTTTGCTCCATCCGTGCGTCAATGTCTCTAATTGGACTCAATTTGTGTGTTACATTCCTAAGCCTATAACTAGTGACTTGTTCTCAACCGGACCTCGTAATTTGACTCTATATCTTCTATTGCAATTATTTAAACACATTTGAAGTTTTGGAACAAGATTCGGGACAGTCGAAAGAAGTTTGCTCCATTCGTGTGTCAATGACTCTAGTTGGACTTAGTTTGTGCGTTACATTCCGAAGTCTATAACTAGTGACTTGTTCTCGACCGGACCTCGTAATTTGACCCAATATCTTCTATAACAATTGTTTTAACACATTTGAAGTGTTGGAATAAGATTCGGGACTGTCAAACAAGATTGCCCCATCCGTGCGTCAATGACTCTAATTGGACTCAGTTTGTGCGTTACCTTCCAAAGCTTATAACAAGTGACTTTTTCGCAACCGGACCTGGTAATTTGACTCAATCTCCTCTATTACAATTTTTAAACACATTTGAAGTCTTGGAACAAGATTCCGGACAGTCGAAACAAGTTTGCTCCATCCGTGCGTCAATGTCTCTAATTGGACTCAGTTTGTGTGTTACATTCCTAAGCCTATAACTAGTGACTTGTTCTCAACCGGACCTCGTAATTTGACTATATATCTTCTATTGCAATTGTTTAAACACATTTGATATTTTGGAACAAGATTCGGGACAGTCGAAACAAGTTTGCTCCATTCGTGCGTCAATGACTCTAATTGGACTCAGTTTGTGCGTTACATTCCGAAGCCTGTAACTAGTGACTTGTTCTCAACCGAACCTCGTAATTTGACTCAATATCTTCTATTACAATTGTTTTAAGACATTTGAACTGTTGGAACAAGATTCGGGACTGTCGAAACAAGTTTGCCCCATCCGTGCGTCAATGACTCAAATTGGACTCAGTTTGTGCGTTACATTCCTAAGCTTATAACAAGTGATTTTTTCACAACCGAACCTGGTAATTTGACTCAATCTCTTCTATTACAATTGTTTAAACACATTTGAAGTCTTGGAACAAGATTCGGGACGGTCGAAACAAGTTTGCTCCATCCGTGCGTCAATGTCTCTAATTGCACTCAGTTTGTGTGTTACATTCCTAAGCCTATAACTAGTGACTTGTTCTCAACCGGATCTCGTAATTTGACTCTATATCTTCTATTGCAATTGTTTAAACACATTTGAAGTTTTGGAACAAGATTCGGGACAGTCGAAACAGGTTTGCTCCATTCGTGTGTCAATGACTCTAGTTGGACTTAGTTTGTGCGTTACATTCCGAAGTCTATAACTAGTGACTTGTTCTCGACCGGACCTCGTAATTTGACCCAATATCTTCTATAACAATTGTTTTAACACATTTGAAGTGTTGGAATAAGATTCGGGACTGTCAAACAAGTTTGCCCCATCCGTGCGTCAATGACTCTAATTGGACTCAGTTTGTGCGTTACATTCGGAACCTTATAACAAGTGACTTTTTCGCAACCGGACCTGGTAATTTGACACAATCTCCTCCATTACGATTGTTTAAACACATTTGAAGTCTTGGAACAAGATTCCGGACAGTCGAAACAAGTTTGCTCCATCCGTGCGTCAATGTCTCTAATTGGACTCAGTTTGTGTGTTACATTCCTAAGCCTATAACTAGTGACTTGTTCTCAACCGGACCTCGTAATTTGACTCTATATCTTCTATTGCAATTGTTTAAACACATTTGAAGTTTTGGAACAAGATTCGGGACAGTCGAAAGAAGTTTGCTCCATTCGTGTGTCAATGACTCTAGTTGGACTTAGTTTGTGCGTTACATTCCGAAGTCTATAACTAGTGACTTGTTCTCGACCGGACCTCGTAATTTGACCCAATATCTTCTATAACAATTGTTTTAACACATTTGAAGTGTTGGAATAAGATTCGGGACTGTCAAACAAGTTTGCCCCATCCGTGCGTCAATGACTCTAATTGGACTCAGTTTGTGCGTTACATTCGGAACCTTATAACAAGTCACTTTTTCGCAACCGGACCTGGTAATTTAACACAATCTCCTCCATTACAATTGTTTAAACACATTTGAAGTCTTGGAACAAGATTTCGGACAGTCGAAACAAGTTTGCTCCATCCGTGCGTCAATGTCTCTAATTGGACTCAGTTTGTGTGTTACATTCCTAAGCCTATAACTAGTGACTTGTTCTCAACCGGACCTCGTAATTTGACTCTATATCTTCTATTGCAATTGTTTAAACACATTTGAAGTTTTGGAACAAGATTCGGGACAGTCGAAAGAAGTTTGCTCCATTCGTGCGTCAAGGACTCTAATCGGACTCAGTTTGTGCGTTACATTCCGAAGCCTGTAACTAGTGACTTGTTCTCAACCGAACCTCATAATTTGACTCAATATCTTCTATTACAATTGTTTTAAAACATTTGAACTGTTGGAACAAGATTCGGGACTGTCGAAACAAGTTTGCCCCATCCGTGCGTCAATGACTCAAATTGGACTCAGTTTGTGCGTTACATTCCTAAGCTTATAACAAGTGATTTTTTCACAACCGAACCTGGTAATTTGACTCAATCTCTTCTATTACAATTGTTTAAACATATTTGAAGTCTTGGAAGAAGATTCGGGACGGTCGAAACAAGTTTACTCCATCCGTGCGTCAATGTCTCTAATTGCACTCAGTTTGTGTGTTACATTCCTAAGCCTATAACTAGTGACTTGTTCTCAACCGGATCTCGTAATTTGACTCTATATCTTCTATTACAATTGTTTAAACACTTTTGAAGTGTTGGAACAAGATTCGGGACAGTCGAAACAAGTTTGCTCCATTCGTGCGTCAATGACTCTAATTGGACTTAGTTTGGGCGTTACATTCCGAAGTCTATAACTAGTGACTTGTTCTCGACCGGACCTCGTAATTTGACCCAATATCTTCTATAACAATTGTTTTAACACATTTGAGGTGTTGGAAAAAGATTCAGGACTGTTAAACAAGTTTGCCCCATCCGTTCGTCAATGACTCTAATTGGACTCAGTTTGTGCGTTACATTCGGAACCTTATAACAAGTGACTTTTTCGCAACCGGACCTGGTAATTTGACTCAATCTCCTGCATTACAGTTGTTTACACACATTTGAAGTTTTCGAACAAGATTCCGGACAGTCGAAACAAGTTTGCTCCATCCGTGCGTCAATGTCTCTAATTGGACTCAATTTGTGTGTTACATTCCTAAGCCTATAACTAGTGACTTGTTCTCAACCGGACCTCGTAATTTGACTCTATATCTTCTATTGCAATTGTTTAAACACATTTGAAGTTTTGGAACAAGATTCGGGACAGTCGAAAGAAGTTTGCTCCATTCGTGTGTCAATGACTCTAGTTGGACTTAGTTTGTGCGTTACATTCCGAAGTCTATAACTAGTGACTTGTTCTCGACCGGACCTCGTAATTTGACCCAATATCTTCTATAACAATTGTTTTAACACATTTGAAGTGTTGGAATAAGATTCGGGACTGTCAAACAAGATTGCCCCATCCGTGCGTCAATGACTCTAATTGGACTCAGTTTGTGCGTTACCTTCCAAAGCTTATAACAAGTGACTTTTTCGCAACCGGACCTGGTAATTTGACTCAATCTCCTCTATTACAATTTTTTAAACACATTTGAAGTCTTGGAACAAGATTCCGGACAGTCGAAACAAGTTTGCTCCATCCGTGCGTCAATGTCTCTAATTGGACTCAGTTTGTGTGTTACATTCCTAAGCCTATAACTAGTGACTTGTTCTCAACCGGACCTCGTAATTTGACTATATATCTTCTATTGCAATTGTTTAAACACATTTGATATTTTGGAACAAGATTCGGGACAGTCGAAACAAGTTTGCTCCATTCGTACGTCAATGACTCTAATTGGACTCAGTTTGTGCGTTACATTCCGAAGCCTGTAACTAGTGACTTGTTCTCAACCGAACCTCGTAATTTGACTCAATATCTTCTATTACAATTTTTTTAAGACATTTGAACTGTTGGAACAAGATTCGGGACTGTCAAAACAAGTTTGCCCCATCCGTGCGTCAATGACTCAAATTGGACTCAGTTTGTGCGTTACATTCCTAAGCTTATAACAAGTGATTTTTTCACAACCGAACCTGGTAATTTGACTCAATCTCTTCTATTACAATTGTTTAAACACATTTGAAGTCTTGGAACAAGATTCGGGACGGTCGAAACAAGTTTGCTCCATCCGTGCGTCAATGTCTCTAATTGCACTCAGTTTGTGTGTTACATTCCTAAGCCTATAACTAGTGACTTGTTCTCAACCGGATCTCGTAATTTGACTCTATATCTTCTATTGCAATTGTTTAAACACATTTGAAGTTTTGGAACAAGATTCGGGACAGTCGAAACAGGTTTGCTCCATTCGTGTGTCAATGACTCTAGTTGGACTTAGTTTGTGCGTTACATTCCGAAGTCTATAACTAGTGACTTGTTCTCGGCCGGACCTCGTAATTTGACCCAATATCTTCTATAACAATTGTTTTAACACATTTGAAGTGTTGGAATAAGATTCGGGACTGTCAAACAAGTTTGCCCCATCCGTGCGTCAATGACTCTAATTGGACTCAGTTTGTGCGTTACATTCGGAACCTTATAACAAGTCACTTTTTCGCAACCGGACCTGGTAATTTAACACAATCTCCTCCATTACAATTGTTTAAACACATTTGAAGTCTTGGAACAAGATTCCGGACAGTCGAAACAAGTTTGCTCCATCCGTGCGTCAATGTCTCTAATTGGACTCAGTTTGTGTGTTACATTCCTAAGCCTATAACTAGTGACTTGTTCTCAACCGGACCTCGTAATTTGACTCTATATCTTCTATTGCAATTGTTTAAACACATTTGAAGTTTTGGAACAAGATTCGGGACAGTCGAAAGAAGTTTGCTCCATTCGTGCGTCAAGGACTCTAATCGGACTCAGTTTGTGCGTTACATTCCGAAGCCTGTAACTAGTGACTTGTTCTCAACCGAACCTCATAATTTGACTCAATATCTTCTATTACAATTGTTTTAAAACATTTGAACTGTTGGAACAAGATTCGGGACTGTCGAAACAAGTTTGCCCCATCCGTGCGTCAATGACTCAAATTGGACTCAGTTTGTGCGTTACATTCCTAAGCTTATAACAAGTGATTTTTTCACAACCGAACCTGGTAATTTGACTCAATCTCTTCTATTACAATTGTTTAAACATATTTGAAGTCTTGGAAGAAGATTCGGGACGGTCGAAACAAGTTTACTCCATCCGTGCGTCAATGTCTCTAATTGCACTCAGTTTGTGTGTTACATTCCTAAGCCTATAACTAGTGACTTGTTCTCAACCGGATCTCGTAATTTGACTCTATATCTTCTATTACAATTGTTTAAACACTTTTGAAGTGTTGGAACAAGATTCGGGACAGTCGAAACAAGTTTGCTCCATTCGTGCGTCAATGACTCTAATTGGACTTAGTTTGGGCGTTACATTCCGAAGTCTATAACTAGTGACTTGTTCTCGACCGGACCTCGTAATTTGACCCAATATCTTCTATAACAATTGTTTTAACACATTTGAGGTGTTGGAAAAAGATTCAGGACTGTTAAACAAGTTTGCCCCATCCGTTCGTCAATGACTCTAATTGGACTCAGTTTGTGCGTTACATTCGGAACCTTATAACAAGTGACTTTTTCGCAACCGGACCTGGTAATTTGACTCAATCTCCTGCATTACAGTTGTTTACACACATTTGAAGTTTTCGAACAAGATTCCGGACAGTCGAAACAAGTTTGCTCCATCCGTGCGTCAATGTCTCTAATTGGACTCAATTTGTGTGTTACATTCCTAAGCCTATAACTAGTGACTTGTTCTCAACCGGACCTCGTAATTTGACTCTATATCTTCTATTGCAATTGTTTAAACACATTTGAAGTTTTGGAACAAGATTCGGGACAGTCGAAAGAAGTTTGCTCCATTCGTGTGTCAATGACTCTAGTTGGACTTAGTTTGTGCGTTACATTCCGAAGTCTATAACTAGTGACTTGTTCTCGACCGGACCTCGTAATTTGACCCAATATCTTCTATAACAATTGTTTTAACACATTTGAAGTGTTGGAATAAGATTCGGGACTGTCAAACAAGATTGCCCCATCCGTGCGTCAATGACTCTAATTGGACTCAGTTTGTGCGTTACCTTCCAAAGCTTATAACAAGTGACTTTTTCGCAACCGGACCTGGTAATTTGACTCAATCTCCTCTATTACAATTTTTTAAACACATTTGAAGTCTTGGAACAAGATTCCGGACAGTCGAAACAAGTTTGCTCCATCCGTGCGTCAATGTCTCTAATTGGACTCAGTTTGTGTGTTACATTCCTAAGCCTATAACTAGTGACTTGTTCTCAACCGGACCTCGTAATTTGACTATATATCTTCTATTGCAATTGTTTAAACACATTTGATATTTTGGAACAAGATTCGGGACAGTCGAAACAAGTTTGCTCCATTCGTACGTCAATGACTCTAATTGGACTCAGTTTGTGCGTTACATTCCGAAGCCTGTAACTAGTGACTTGTTCTCAACCGAACCTCGTAATTTGACTCAATATCTTCTATTACAATTTTTTTAAGACATTTGAACTGTTGGAACAAGATTCGGGACTGTCAAAACAAGTTTGCCCCATCCGTGCGTCAATGACTCAAATTGGACTCAGTTTGTGCGTTACATTCCTAGGCTTATAACAAGTGATTTTTTCACAACCGAACCTGGTAATTTGACTCAATCTCTTCTATTACAATTGTTTAAACACATTTGAAGTCTTGGAACAAGATTCGGGACGGTCGAAACAAGTTTGCTCCATCCGTGCGTCAATGTCTCTAATTGCACTCAGTTTGTGTGTTACATTCCTAAGCCTATAACTAGTGACTTGTTCTCAACCGGATCTCGTAATTTGACTCTATATCTTCTATTGCAATTGTTTAAACACATTTGAAGTTTTGGAACAAGATTCGGGACAGTCGAAACAGGTTTGCTCCATTCGTGTGTCAATGACTCTAGTTGGACTTAGTTTGTGCGTTACATTCCGAAGTCTATAACTAGTGACTTGTTCTCGACCGGACCTCGTAATTTGACCCAATATCTTCTATAACAATTGTTTTAACACATTTGAAGTGTTGGAATAAGATTCGGGACTGTCAAACAAGTTTGCCCCATCCGTGCGTCAATGACTCTAATTGGACTCAGTTTGTGCGTTACATTCGGAACCTTATAACAAGTGACTTTTTCGCAACCGGACCTGGTAATTTGACACAATCTCCTCCATTACAATTGTTTAAACACATTTGAAGTCTTGGAACAAGATTCCGGACAGTCGAAACAAGTTTGCTCCATCCGTGCGTCAATGTCTCTAATTGGACTCAGTTTGTGTGTTACATTCCTAAGCCTATAACTAGTGACTTGTTCTCAACCGGACCTCGTAATTTGACTCTATATCTTCTATTGCAATTGTTTAAACACATTTGAAGTTTTGGAACAAGATTCGGGACAGTCGAAAGAAGTTTGCTCCATTCGTGTGTCAATGACTATAGTTGGACTTAGTTTGTGCGTTACATTCCGAAGTCTATAACTAGTGACTTGTTCTCGACCGGACCTCGTAATTTGACCCAATATCTTCTATAACAATTGTTTTAACACATTTGAAGTGTTGGAATAAGATTCGGGACTGTCAAACAAGTTTGCCCCATCCGTGCGTCAATGACTCTAATTGGACTCAGTTTGTGCGTTACATTCGGAACCTTATAACAAGTCACTTTTTCGCAACCGGACCTGGTAATTTAACACAATCTCCTCCATTACAATTGTTTAAACACATTTGAAGTCTTGGAACAAGATTCCGGACAGTCGAAACAAGTTTGCTCCATCCGTGCGTCAATGTCTCTAATTGGACTCAGTTTGTGTGTTACATTCCTAAGCCTATAACTAGTGACTTGTTCTCAACCGGACCTCGTAATTTGACTCTATATCTTCTATTGCAATTGTTTAAACACATTTGAAGTTTTGGAACAAGATTCGGGACAGTCGAAAGAAGTTTGCTCCATTCGTGCGTCAATGACTCTAATTGGACTCAGTTTGTGCGTTACATTCCGAAGCCTGTAACTAGTGACTTGTTCTCAACCGAACCTCATAATTTGACTCAATATCTTCTATTACAATTGTTTTAAAACATTTGAACTGTTGGAACAAGATTCGGGACTGTCGAAACAAGTTTGCCCCATCCGTGCGTCAATGACTCAAATTGGACTCAGTTTGTGCGTTACATTCCTAAGCTTATAACAAGTGATTTTTTCACAACCGAACCTGGTAATTTGACTCAATCTCTTCTATTACAATTGTTTAAACATATTTGAAGTCTTGGAAGAAGATTCGGGACGGTCGAAACAAGTTTACTCCATCCGTGCGTCAATGTCTCTAATTGCACTCAGTTTGTGTGTTACATTCCTAAGCCTATAACTAGTGACTTGTTCTCAACCGGATCTCGTAATTTGACTCTATATCTTCTATTACAATTGTTTAAACACTTTTGAAGTGTTGGAACAAGATTCGGGACAGTCGAAACAAGTTTGCTCCATTCGTGCGTCAATGACTCTAATTGGACTTAGTTTGGGCGTTACATTCCGAAGTCTATAACTAGTGACTTGTTCTCGACCGGACCTCGTAATTTGACCCAATATCTTCTATAACAATTGTTTTAACACATTTGAGGTGTTGGAAAAAGATTCAGGACTGTTAAACAAGTTTGCCCCATCCGTTCGTCAATGACTCTAATTGGACTCAGTTTGTGCGTTACATTCGGAACCTTATAACAAGTGACTTTTTCGCAACCGGACCTGGTAATTTGACTCAATCTCCTGCATTACAGTTGTTTACACACATTTGAAGTTTTCGAACAAGATTCCGGACAGTCGAAACAAGTTTGCTCCATCCGTGCGTCAATGTCTCTAATTGGACTCAATTTGTGTGTTACATTCCTAAGCCTATAACTAGTGACTTGTTCTCAACCGGACCTCGTAATTTGACTCTATATCTTCTATTGCAATTGTTTAAACACATTTGAAGTTTTGGAACAAGATTCGGGACAGTCGAAAGAAGTTTGCTCCATTCGTGTGTCAATGACTCTAGTTGGACTTAGTTTGTGCGTTACATTCCGAAGTCTATAACTAGTGACTTGTTCTCGACCGGACCTCGTAATTTGACCCAATATCTTCTATAACAATTGTTTTAACACATTTGAAGTGTTGGAATAAGATTCGGGACTGTCAAACAAGATTGCCCCATCCGTGCGTCAATGACTCTAATTGGACTCAGTTTGTGCGTTACCTTCCAAAGCTTATAACAAGTGACTTTTTCGCAACCGGACCTGGTAATTTGACTCAATCTCCTCTATTACAATTTTTTAAACACATTTGAAGTCTTGGAACAAGATTCCGGACAGTCGAAACAAGTTTGCTCCATCCGTGCGTCAATGTCTCTAATTGGACTCAGTTTGTGTGTTACATTCCTAAGCCTATAACTAGTGACTTGTTCTCAACCGGACCTCGTAATTTGACTATATATCTTCTATTGCAATTGTTTAAACACATTTGATATTTTGGAACAAGATTCGGGACAGTCGAAACAAGTTTGCTCCATTCGTGCGTCAATGACTCTAATTGGACTCAGTTTGTGCGTTACATTCCGAAGCCTGTAACTAGTGACTTGTTCTCAACCGAACCTCGTAATTTGACTCAATATCTTCTATTACAATTTTTTTAAGACATTTGAACTGTTGGAACAAGATTCGGGACTGTCAAAACAAGTTTGCCCCATCCGTGCGTCAATGACTCAAATTGGACTCAGTTTGTGCGTTACATTCCTAGGCTTATAACAAGTGATTTTTTCACAACCGAACCTGGTAATTTGACTCAATCTCTTCTATTACAATTGTTTAAACACATTTGAAGTCTTGGAACAAGATTCGGGACGGTCGAAACAAGTTTGCTCCATCCGTGCGTCAATGTCTCTAATTGCACTCAGTTTGTGTGTTACATTCCTAAGCCTATAACTAGTGACTTGTTCTCAACCGGATCTCGTAATTTGACTCTATATCTTCTATTGCAATTGTTTAAACACATTTGAAGTTTTGGAACAAGATTCGGGACAGTCGAAACAGGTTTGCTCCATTCGTGTGTCAATGACTCTAGTTGGACTTAGTTTGTGCGTTACATTCCGAAGTCTATAACTAGTGACTTGTTCTCGACCGGACCTCGTAATTTGACCCAATATCTTCTATAACAATTGTTTTAACACATTTGAAGTGTTGGAATAAGATTCGGGACTGTCAAACAAGTTTGCCCCATCCGTGCGTCAATGACTCTAATTGGACTCAGTTTGTGCGTTACATTCGGAACCTTATAACAAGTGACTTTTTCGCAACCGGACCTGGTAATTTGACACAATCTCCTCCATTACAATTGTTTAAACACATTTGAAGTCTTGGAACAAGATTCCGGACAGTCGAAACAAGTTTGCTCCATCCGTGCGTCAATGTCTCTAATTGGACTCAGTTTGTGTGTTACATTCCTAAGCCTATAACTAGTGACTTGTTCTCAACCGGACCTCGTAATTTGACTCTATATCTTCTATTGCAATTGTTTAAACACATTTGAAGTTTTGGAACAAGATTCGGGACAGTCGAAAGAAGTTTGCTCCATTCGTGTGTCAATGACTATAGTTGGACTTAGTTTGTGCGTTACATTCCGAAGTCTATAACTAGTGACTTGTTCTCGACCGGACCTCGTAATTTGACCCAATATCTTCTATAACAATTGTTTTAACACATTTGAAGTGTTGGAATAAGATTCGGGACTGTCAAACAAGTTTGCCCCATCCGTGCGTCAATGACTCTAATTGGACTCAGTTTGTGCGTTACATTCGGAACCTTATAACAAGTCACTTTTTCGCAACCGGACCTGGTAATTTAACACAATCTCCTCCATTACAATTGTTTAAACACATTTGAAGTCTTGGAACAAGATTCCGGACAGTCGAAACAAGTTTGCTCCATCCGTGCGTCAATGTCTCTAATTGGACTCAGTTTGTGTGTTACATTCCTAAGCCTATAACTAGTGACTTGTTCTCAACCGGACCTCGTAATTTGACTCTATATCTTCTACTGCAATTGTTTAAACACATTTGAAGTTTTGGAACAAGATTCGGGACAGTCGAAAGAAGTTTGCTCCATTCGTGTGTCAATGACTCTAGTTGGACTTAGTTTGTGCGTTACATTCCGAAGTCTATAACTAGTGACTTGTTCTCGACCGGACCTCGTAATTTGACCCAATATCTTCTATAACAATTGTTTTAACACATTTGAAGTGTTGGAATAAGAGTCGGGACTGTCAAACAAGTTTGCCCCATGCGTGCGTCAATGACTCTAATTGGACTCAGTTTGTGCGCTACATTCGGAACCTTATACAAGTCACTTTTTCGCAACCGGACCTGGTAATTTGACACAATCTCCTCCATTACAATTGTTTAAACACATTTGAAGTCTTGGAACAAGATTCCGGACAGTCGAAACAAGTTTGCTCCATCCGTGCGTCAATGTCTCTAATTGGACTCAGTTTGAGTGTTACATTCCTAAGCCTATAACTAGTGACTTGTTCTCAACCGGATCTCGTAATTTGACTCTATATCTTCTATTACAATTGTTTAAACACATTTGAAGGGTTGGAACAAGATTCGGGACAGTCGAAACAGGTTTGCTCCATTCGTGCGTCAATGACTCTAATTGGACTTAGTTTGG
The DNA here is from genome assembly GCA_035048495.1 of Euptelea pleiosperma. NCBI lineage: Eukaryota > Viridiplantae > Streptophyta > Magnoliopsida > Ranunculales > Eupteleaceae > Euptelea > Euptelea pleiosperma. Next base: position 55,749,991 of record CM068543.1, read on the forward strand.
GCGTTACATTCCGAAGTCTATAACTAGTGACTTGTTATCGACCGGACCTCGTAATTTGACTCAATATCTTCTATAACAATTGTTTTAACACATTTGAAGTGTTGGAATAAGATTCGGGACTGTCAAACAAGTTTGCCCCATCCGTGCGTCAATGACTCTAATGGGACTCAGTTTGTGCGTTACATTCGGAACCTTATAACAAGTGACTTTTTCGCAACCGGACCTGGTAATTTGACACAATCTCCTCCATTACAATTGTTTAAACACATTTGAAGTCTTGGAACAAGATTCCGGACAGTCGAAACAAGTTTGCTCCATCCGTGCGTCAATGTCTCTAATTGGACTCAGTTTGTGTGTTACATTCCTAAGCCTATAACTAGTGACTTGTTCTCAACCGGACCTCGTAATTTGACTCTATATCTTCTATTGCAATTGTTTAAACACATTTGAAGTTTTGGAACAAGATTCGGGACAGTCGAAAGAAGTTTGCTCCATTCGTGTGTCAATGACTCTAGTTGGACTTAGTTTGTGCGTTACATTCCGAAGTCTATAACTAGTGACTTGTTCTCGACCGGACCTCGTAATTTGACCCAATATCTTCTATAATAATTGTTTTAACACATTTTAAGTGTTGGAATAAGATTCGGGACTGTCAAACAAGTTTGCCCCATCCGTGCGTCAATGACTCTAATTGGACTCAGTTTGTGCGTTACCTTCCAAAGCTTATAACAAGTGACTTTTTCGCAACCGGACCTGGTAATTTGACTCAATCTCTTCCATTACAATTGTCTAAACACATTTGAAGTCTTGGAACAAGATTTGGGATGGTCGAAACAAGTTTTCTCCATCCGTGCGTCAATGTCTCTAATTGGACTCAGTTTGTGTGTTACATTCCTAAGCCTATAACTAGTGACTTGTTCTCAACCGGACCTCGTAATTTGACTCTATATCTTCTATTGCAATTGTTTAAACACATTTGAAGTTTTGGAACAAGATTCGGGACAGTCGAAACAAGTTTGCTCCATTCGTGCGTCAATGACTCTAATTGGACTCAGTTTGTGCGTTACATTCCGAAGCCTGTAACTAGTGACTTGTTCTCAACCGAACCTCGTAATTTGACTCAATATCTTTTATTACAATTGTTTTAAGACATTTGAACTGTTGGAACAAGATTCGGGACTGTCGAAACAAGTTTGCCCCATCCGTGCGTCAATGACTCAAATAGGACTCAGTTTGTGCGTTACATTCCTAAGCTTATAACAAGTGATTTTTTCACAACCGAACCTGGTAATTTGACTCAATCTCTTCTATTACATTTGTTTAAACACATTTGAAGTCTTGGAACAAGATTCGGGACGGTCGAAACAAGTTTGCTCCATCCGTGCGTCAATGTCTCTCATTGCACTCAGTTTGTGTGTTACATTCCTAAGCCTATAACTAGTAACTTGTTCTCAACCGGATCTCGTAATTTGACTCTATATCTTCTATTACAATTGTTTAAACACATTTGAAGTGTTGGAACAAGATTCGGGACAGTCGAAACAGGTTTGCTCCATTCGTGCGTCAATGACTCTAATTGGACTTAGGTTGGGCGTTACATTCCGAAGTCTATAACTAGTGACTTGTTATCGACCGGACCTCGTAATTTGACTCAATATCTTCTATAACAATTGTTTTAACACATTTGAAGTGTTGGAATAAGATTTGGGACTGTCAAACAAGTTTGCCCCATCCGTGCGTCAATGACTCTAATTGGACTCAGTTTGTGTGTTACATTCCTAAGCCTATAACTAGTGACTTGTTCTCAACCGGATCTCGTAATTTGACTCTATATCTTCTATTGCAATTGTGTAAACACATTTGAAGTTTTGGAACAAGATTCGGGACAGTCGAAAGAAGTTTGCTCCATTCGTGTGTCAATGACTCTAGTTGGACTTAGTTTGTGCGTTACATTCCGAAGTCTATAACTAGTGACTTGTTCTCGACCGGACCTCGTAATTTGACCCAATATCTTCTATAACAATTGTTTTAACACATTTGAAGTGTTGGAATAAGATTCGGGACTGTCAAACAAGTTTGCCCCATCCGTGCGTCAATGACTCTAATTGGACTCAGTTTGTGCGTTACATTCGGAACCTTATAACAAGTGACTTTTTCGCAACCGGACCTGGTAATTTGACACAATCTCCTCCATTACAATTGTTTAAACACATTTGAATTCTTGGAACAAGATTCCGGACAGTCGAAACAAGTTTGCTCCATCCGTGCGTCAATGTCTCTAATTGGACTCAGTTTGTGTGTTACATTCCTAAGCCTATAACTAGTGACTTGTTCTCAACCGGACCTCGTAATTTGACTCTATATCTTCTATTTCAATTGTTTAAACACATTTGAAGTTTTGGAACAAGATTCGGGACAGTCGAAAGAAGTTTCCTCCATTCGTGTGTCAATGACTCTAGTTGGACTTAGTTTGTGCGTTACATTCCGAAGTCTATAACTAGTGACTTGTTCTCGACCGGACCTCGTAATTTGACCCAATATCTTCTATAATAATTGTTTTAACACATTTTAAGTGTTGGAATAAGATTCGGGACTGTCAAACAAGTTTGCCCCATCCGTGCGTCAATGACTCTAATTGGACTCAGTTTGTGCGTTACCTTCCAAAGCTTATAACAAGTGACTTTTTCGCAACCGGACCTGGTAATTTGACTCAATCTCTTCCATTACAATTGTCTAAACACATTTGAAGTCTTGGAACAAGATTTGGGATGGTCGAAACAAGTTTTCTCCATCCGTGCGTCAATGTCTCTAATTGGACTCAGTTTGTGTGTTACATTCCTAAGCCTATAACTAGTGACTTGTTCTCAACCGGACCTCGTAATTTGACTCTATATCTTCTATTGCAATTGTTTAAACACATTTGAAGTTTTGGAACAAGATTCGGGACAGTCAAAACAAGTTTGCTCCATTCGTGCGTCAATGACTCTAATTGGACTCAGTTTGTGCGTTACATTCCGAAGCCTGTAACTAGTGACTTGTTCTCAACCGAACCTCGTAATTTGACTCAATATCTTTTATTACAATTCTTTTAAGACATTTGAACTGTTGGAACAAGATTCGGGACTGTCGAAACAAGTTTGCCCCATCCGTGCGTCAATGACTCAAATAGGACTCAGTTTGTGCGTTACATTCCTAAGCTTATAACAAGTGATTTTTTCACAACCGAACCTGGTAATTTGACTCAATCTCTTCTATTACATTTGTTTAAACACATTTGAAGTCTTGGAACAAGATTCGGGACGGTCGAAACAAGTTTGCTCCATCCGTGCGTCAATGTCTCTCATTGCACTCAGTTTGTGTGTTACATTCCTAAGCCTATAACTAGTGACTTGTTCTCAACCGGATCTCGTAATTTGACTCTATATCTTCTATTACAATTGTTTAAACACATTTGAAGTGTTGGAACAAGATTCGGGACAGTCGAAACAGGTTTGCTCCATTCGTGCGTCAATGACTCTAATTGGACTTAGTTTGGGCGTTACATTCCGAAGTCTATAACTAGTGCCTTGTTATCGACCGGACCTCGTAATTTGACTCAATATCTTCTATAACAATTGTTTTAACACATTTGAAGTGTTGGAATAAGATTCGGGACTGTCAAACAAGTTTGCCCCATCCGTGCGTCAATGACTCAAATTGGACTCAGTTTGTGCGTTACATTCGGAACCTTATAACAAGTGACTTTTTCGCAACCGGACCTGGTAATTTGACTCAATCTCCTGCATTACAATTGTTTAAACACATTTGAAGTTTTCGAACAAGATTCCGGACAGTCGAAACAAGTTTGCTCCATCTGTGCGTCAATGTCTCTAATTGGACTCAGTTTGTGTGTTACATTCCTAAGCCTATAACTAGTGACTTGTTCTCAACCGGACCTCGTAATTTGACTCTATATCTTCTATTGCAATTGTTTAAACACATTTGAAGTTTTGGAACAAGATTCAGGACAGTCGAAAGAAGTTTGCTCCATTCGTGTGTCAATGACTCTAGTTGGACTTAGTTTGTGCGTTACATTCCGAAGTCTATAACTAGTGACTTGTTCTCGACCGGACCTCGTAATTTGACCCAATATCTTCTATAACAATTGTTTTAACACATTTGAAGTGTTGGAATAAGATTCGGGACTGTCAAACAAGTTTGCCCCATCCGTGCGTCAATGACTCTAATTGGACTCAGTTTGTGCGTTACATTCGGAACCTTATAACAAGTGACTTTTTCGCAACCGGACCTGGTAATTTGACACAATCTCCTCCATTACAATTGTTTAAACACATTTGAAGTCTTGGAACAAGATTCCGGACAGTCGAAACAAGTTTGCTCCATCCGTGCGTCAATGTCTCTAATTGGACTCAGTTTGTGTGTTACATTCCTAAGCCTATAACTAGTGACTTGTTCTCAACGGACCTCGTAATTTGACTCTATATCTTCTATTGCAATTGTTTAAACACATTTGAAGTTTTGGAACAAGATTCGGGACAGTCGAAAGAAGTTTGCTCCATTCGTGTGTCAATGACTCTAGTTGGACTTAGTTTGTGCGTTACATTCCGAAGTCTATAACTAGTGACTTGTTCTCGACCGGACCTCGTAATTTGACCCAATATCTTCTATAATAATTGTTTTGACACATTTGAAGTGTTGGAATAAGATTCGGGACTGTCAAACAAGTTTGCCCCATCCGTGCGTCAATGACTCTAATTGGACTCAGTTTGTGCGTTACCTTCCAAAGCTTATAACAAGTGACTTTTTCGCAACCGGACCTGGTAATTTGACTCAATCTCTTCCATTACAATTGTCTAAACACATTTGATGTCTTGGAACAAGATTTGGGATGGTCGAAACAAGTTTGCTCCATCCGTGCGTCAATGTCTCTAATTGGACTCAGTTTGTGTGTTACATTCCTAAGCCTATAACTAGTGACTTGGTCTCAACCGGACCTCGTAATTTGACTCTATATCTTCTATTGCAATTGTTTAAACACATTTGAAGTTTTGGAACAAGATTCGGGACAGTCGAAAGAAGTTTGCTCCATTCGTGTGTCAATGACTCTAGTAGGACTTAGTTTGTGCGTTACATTCCGAAGTCTATAACTAGTGACTTGTTCTCGACCGGACCTCGTAATTTGACCCAATATCTTCTATAACAATTGTTTTAACACATTTGAAGTGTTGGAATAAGATTCGGGACTGTCAAACAAGTTTGCCCCATCCGTGCGTCAATGACTCTAATTGGACTCAGTTTGTGCGTTACATTCGGAACCTTATAACAAGTGACTTTTTCGCAACCGGACCTGGTAATTTGACACAATCTCCTCCATTACAATTGTTTAAACACATTTGAAGTCTTGGAACAAGATTCCGGACAGTCGAAACAAGTTTGCTCCATCCGTGCGTCAATGTCTCTAATTGGACTCAGTTTGTGTGTTACATTCCTAAGCCTATAACTAGTGACTTGTTCTCAACGGACCTCGTAATTTGACTCTATATCTTCTATTGCAATTGTTTAAACACATTTGATGTTTTGGAACAAGATTCGGGACAGTCGAAAGAAGTTTGCTCCATTCGTGTGTCAATGACTCTAGTTGGACTTAGTTTGTGCGTTACATTCCGAAGTCTATAACTAGTGACTTGTTCTCGACCGGACCTCGTAATTTGACCCAATATCTTCTATAATAATTGTTTTGACACATTTGAAGTGTTGGAATAAGATTCGGGACTGTCAAACAAGTTTGCCCCATCCGTGCGTCAATGACTCTAATTGGACTCAGTTTGTGCGTTACCTTCCAAAGCTTATAACAAGTGACTTTTTCGCAACCGGACCTGGTAATTTGACTCAATCTCTTCCATTACAATTGTCTAAACACATTTGAAGTCTTGGAACAAGATTTGGGATGGTCGAAACAAGTTTGCTCCATCCGTGCGTCAATGTCTCTAATTGGACTCAGTTTGTGTGTTACATTCCTAAGCCTATAACTAGTGACTTGGTCTCAACCGGACCTCGTAATTTGACTCTATATCTTCTATTGCAATTGTTTAAACACATTTGAAGTTTTGGAACAAGATTCGGGACAGTCGAAACAAGTTTGCTCCATTCGTGCGTCAATGACTCTAATTGGACTCAGTTTGTGCGTTACATTCCGAAGCCTGTAACTAGTGACTTGTTCTCAACCGAACCTCGTAATTTGACTCAATATCTTCTATTACAATTGTTTTAAGACATTTGAACTGTTGGAACAAGATTCGGGACTGTCGAAACAAGTTTGCCCCATCCGTGCGTCAATGACTCAAATTGGACTCAGTTTGTGCGTTACATTCCTAAGCTTATAACAAGTGATTTTTTCACAACCGAACCTGGTAATTTGACTCAATCTCTTCTATTACATTTGTTTAAACACATTTGAAGTCTTGGAACAAGATTCGGGACGGTCGAAACAAGTTTGCTCCATCCATGCGTCAATGTCTCTAATTGCACTCAGTTTGTGTGTTACATTCCTAAGCCTATAACTAGTGACTTGTTCTCAACCGGATCTCGTAATTTGACTCTATATCTTCTATTACAATTGTTTAAACACATTTGAAGTGTTGGAACAAGATTCGGGACAGTCGAAACAGGTTTGCTCCATTCGTGCGTCAATGACTCTAATTGGACTTAGTTTGGGCGTTATATTCCGAAGTCTATAACTAGTGACTTGTTATCGACCGGACCTCGTAATTTGACTCAATATCTTCTATAACAATTGTTTTAACACATTTGAAGTGTTGGAATAAGATTCGGGACTGTCAAACAAGTTTGCCCCATCCGTGCGTCAATGACTCTAATTGGACTCAGTTTGTGCGTTACATTCGGAACCTTATAACAAGTGACTTTTTCGCAACCGGACCTGGTAATTTGACTCAATCTCCTGCATTACAATTGTTTAAACACATTTGAAGTTTTCGAACAAGATTCCGGACAGTCGAAACAAGTTTGCTCAATCCGTGCGTCAATGTCTCTAATTGGACTCAATTTGTGTGTTACATTCCTAAGCCTATAACTAGTGACTTGTTCTCAACTGGATCTCGTAATTTGACTCTATATCTTCTATTACAATTGTTTAAACACATTTGAAGTTTTGAAACAAGATTCGGGACAGTCGAAACAAGTTTGCTCCATTCGTGCGTCAATGACTCTAATTGGATTCAGTTTGTGCGTTACATTCCGAAGCCTGTAACTAGTGACTTGTTCTCAACCGAACCTCGTAATTTGACTCAATATCTTCTATTACAATTGTTTTAAGACATTTGAACTGTTGGAACAAGATTCGGGACAGTCGAAAGAAGTTTGCTCCATTCGTGTGTCAATGACTCAAGTTGGACTTAGTTTGTGCGTTATATTTTCCTAAGTCTATAACTAGTGACTTGTTCTCGACCGGACCTCGTAATTTGACCCAATATCTTCTATAACAATTATTTTAACACATTTGAAGTGTTGGAATAAGATTCGGGACTGTCAAACAAGATTGCCCCATCCGTGCGTCAATGACTCTAATTGGACTCAGTTTGTGCGTTACCTTCCAAAGCTTATAACAAGTGACTTTTTCGCAACCGGACCTGGTAATTTGACTCAATCTCCTCTATTACAATTGTTTAAACACATTTGAAGTCTTGGAACAAGATTCCGGACAGTCGAAACAAGTTTGCTCCATCCGTGCGTCAATGTCTCTAATTGGACTCAGTTTGTGTGTTACATTCCTAAGCCTATAACTAGTGACTTGTTCTCAACCGGACCTCGTAATTTGACTCTATATCTTCTATTGCAATTGTTTAAACACATTTGATGTTTTGGAACAAGATTCGGGACAGTCGAAAGAAGTTTGCTCCATTCGTGTGTCAATGACTCTAGTTGGACTTAGTTTGTGCGTTACATTCCGAAGTCTATAACTAGTGACTTGTTCTCGACCGGACCTCGTAATTTGACCCAATATCTTCTATAATAATTGTTTTAACACATTTTAAGTGTTGGAATAAGATTCGGGACTGTCAAACAAGTTTGCCCCATCCGTGCGTCAATGACTCTAATTGGACTCAGTTTGTGCGTTACATTCGGAACCTTATAACAAGTGACTTGTTCTCAACCGGACCTCGTAATTTGACTCTATATCTTCTATTGCAATTGTTTAAACACATTTGAAGTTTTGGAACAAGATTCGGGACAGTCGAAAGAAGTTTGCTCCATTCGTGCGTCAATGACTCTAATTGGACTCAGTTTGTGCGTTACATTCCGAAGCCTATAACTAGTGACTTGTTCTCAACGGACCTCGTAATTTGACTCTATATCTTCTATTGCAATTGTTTAAACACATTTGAAGTTTTGGAACAAGATTCGGGACAGTCGAAAGAAGTTTGCTCCATTCGTGTGTCAATGACTCTAGTTGGACTTAGTTTGTGCGTTACATTCCGAAGTCTATAACTAGTGACTTGTTCTCGACCGGACCTCGTAATTTGACCCAATATCTTCTATAATAATCGTTTTGACACATTTGAAGTGTTGGAATAAGATTCGGGACTGTCAAACAAGTTTGCCCCATCCGTGCGTCAATGACTCTAATTGGACTCAGTTTGTGCGTTACCTTCCAAAGCTTATAACAAGTGACTTTTTCGCAACCGGACCTGGTAATTTGACTCAATCTCTTCCATTACAATTGTCTAAACACATTTGAAGTCTTGGAACAAGATTTGGGATGGTCGAAACAAGTTTGCTCCATCCGTGCGTCAATGTCTCTAATTGGACTCAGTTTGTGTGTTACATTCCTAAGCCTATAACTAGTGACTTGGTCTCAACCGGACCTCGTAATTTGACTCTATATCTTCTATTGCAATTGTTTAAACACATTTGAAGTTTTGGAACAAGATTCGGGACAGTCGAAAGAAGTTTGCTCCATTCGTGTGTCAATGACTCTAGTAGGACTTAGTTTGTGCGTTACATTCCGAAGTCTATAACTAGTGACTTGTTCTCGACCGGACCTCGTAATTTGACCCAATATCTTCTATAACAATTGTTTTAACACATTTGAAGTGTTGGAATAAGATTCGGGACTGTCAAACAAGTTTGCCCCATCCGTGCGTCAATGACTCTAATTGGACTCAGTTTGTGCGTTACATTCGGAACCTTATAACAAGTGACTTTTTCGCAACCGGACCTGGTAATTTGACACAATCTCCTCCATTACAATTGTTTAAACACATTTGAAGTCTTGGAACAAGATTCCGGACAGTCGAAACAAGTTTGCTCCATCCGTGCGTCAATGTCTCTAATTGGACTCAGTTTGTGTGTTACATTCCTAAGCCTATAACTAGTGACTTGTTCTCAACGGACCTCGTAATTTGACTCTATATCTTCTATTGCAATTGTTTAAACACATTTGATGTTTTGGAACAAGATTCGGGACAGTCGAAAGAAGTTTGCTCCATTCGTGTGTCAATGACTCTAGTTGGACTTAGTTTGTGCGTTACATTCCGAAGTCTATAACTAGTGACTTGTTCTCGACCGGACCTCGTAATTTGACCCAATATCTTCTATAATAATTGTTTTGACACATTTGAAGTGTTGGAATAAGATTCGGGACTGTCAAACAAGTTTGCCCCATCCGTGCGTCAATGACTCTAATTGGACTCAGTTTGTGCGTTACCTTCCAAAGCTTATAACAAGTGACTTTTTCGCAACCGGACCTGGTAATTTGACTCAATCTCTTCCATTACAATTGTCTAAACACATTTGAAGTCTTGGAACAAGATTTGGGATGGTCGAAACAAGTTTGCTCCATCCGTGCGTCAATGTCTCTAATTGGACTCAGTTTGTGTGTTACATTCCTAAGCCTATAACTAGTGACTTGGTCTCAACCGGACCTCGTAATTTGACTCTATATCTTCTATTGCAATTGTTTAAACACATTTGAAGTTTTGGAACAAGATTCGGGACAGTCGAAACAAGTTTGCTCCATTCGTGCGTCAATGACTCTAATTGGACTCAGTTTGTGCGTTACATTCCGAAGCCTGTAACTAGTGACTTGTTCTCAACCGAACCTCGTAATTTGACTCAATATCTTCTATTACAATTGTTTTAAGACATTTGAACTGTTGGAACAAGATTCGGGACTGTCGAAACAAGTTTGCCCCATCCGTGCGTCAATGACTCAAATTGGACTCAGTTTGTGCGTTACATTCCTAAGCTTATAACAAGTGATTTTTTCACAACCGAACCTGGTAATTTGACTCAATCTCTTCTATTACATTTGTTTAAACACATTTGAAGTCTTGGAACAAGATTCGGGACGGTCGAAACAAGTTTGCTCCATCCATGCGTCAATGTCTCTAATTGCACTCAGTTTGTGTGTTACATTCCTAAGCCTATAACTAGTGACTTGTTCTCAACCGGATCTCGTAATTTGACTCTATATCTTCTATTACAATTGTTTAAACACATTTGAAGTGTTGGAACAAGATTCGGGACAGTCGAAACAGGTTTGCTCCATTCGTGCGTCAATGACTCTAATTGGACTTAGTTTGGGCGTTATATTCCGAAGTCTATAACTAGTGACTTGTTATCGACCGGACCTCGTAATTTGACTCAATATCTTCTATAACAATTGTTTTAACACATTTGAAGTGTTGGAATAAGATTCGGGACTGTCAAACAAGTTTGCCCCATCCGTGCGTCAATGACTCTAATTGGACTCAGTTTGTGCGTTACATTCGGAACCTTATAACAAGTGACTTTTTCGCAACCGGACCTGGTAATTTGACTCAATCTCCTGCATTACAATTGTTTAAACACATTTGAAGTTTTCGAACAAGATTCCGGACAGTCGAAACAAGTTTGCTCAATCCGTGCGTCAATGTCTCTAATTGGACTCAATTTGTGTGTTACATTCCTAAGCCTATAACTAGTGACTTGTTCTCAACTGGATCTCGTAATTTGACTCTATATCTTCTATTACAATTGTTTAAACACATTTGAAGTTTTGAAACAAGATTCGGGACAGTCGAAACAAGTTTGCTCCATTCGTGCGTCAATGACTCTAATTGGATTCAGTTTGTGCGTTACATTCCGAAGCCTGTAACTAGTGACTTGTTCTCAACCGAACCTCGTAATTTGACTCAATATCTTCTATTACAATTGTTTTAAGACATTTGAACTGTTGGAACAAGATTCGGGACAGTCGAAAGAAGTTTGCTCCATTCGTGTGTCAATGACTCAAGTTGGACTTAGTTTGTGCGTTATATTTTCCTAAGTCTATAACTAGTGACTTGTTCTCGACCGGACCTCGTAATTTGACCCAATATCTTCTATAACAATTATTTTAACACATTTGAAGTGTTGGAATAAGATTCGGGACTGTCAAACCGTGCGTCAATGACTCTAATTGGACTCAGTTTGTGCGTTACCTTCCAAAGCTTATAACAAGTGACTTTTTCGCAACCGGACCTGGTAATTTGACTCAATCTCCTCTATTACAATTGTTTAAACACATTTGAAGTCTTGGAACAAGATTCCGGACAGTCGAAACAAGTTTGCTCCATCCGTGCGTCAATGTCTCTAATTGGACTCAGTTTGTGTGTTACATTCCTAAGCCTATAACTAGTGACTTGTTCTCAACCGGACCTCGTAATTTGACTCTATATCTTCTATTGCAATTGTTTAAACACATTTGATGTTTTGGAACAAGATTCGGGACAGTCGAAAGAAGTTTGCTCCATTCGTGTGTCAATGACTCTAGTTGGACTTAGTTTGTGCGTTACATTCCGAAGTCTATAACTAGTGACTTGTTCTCGACCGGACCTCGTAATTTGACCCAATATCTTCTATAATAATTGTTTTAACACATTTTAAGTGTTGGAATAAGATTCGGGACTGTCAAACAAGTTTGCCCCATCCGTGCGTCAATGACTCTAATTGGACTCAGTTTGTGCGTTACCTTCCAAAGCTTATAACAAGTGACTTTTTCGCAACCGGACCTGGTAATTTGACTCAATCTCTTCCATTACAATTGTCTAAACACATTTGAAGTCTTGGAACAAGATTTGGGATGGTCGAAACAAGTTTGCTCCATCCGTGCGTCAATGTCTCTAATTGGACTCAGTTTGTGTGTTACATTCCTAAGCCTATAACTAGTGACTTGTTCTCAACCGGACCTCGTAATTTGACTCTATATCTTCTATTGCAATTGTTTAAACACATTTGAAGTTTTGGAACAAGATTCGGGACAGTCGAAACAAGTTTGCTCCATTCGTGCGTCAATGACTCTAATTGGACTCAGTTTGTGCGTTACATTCCGAAGCCTGTAACTAGTGACTTGTTCTCAACCGAACCTCGTAATTTGACTCAATATCTTCTATTACAATTGTTTTAAGACATTTGAACTATTGGAACAAGATTCGGGACTGTCGAAACAAGTTTGCCCCATCCGTGCGTCAATGACTCAAATTGGACTCAGTTTGTGCGTTACATTCCGAAGCTTATAACAAGTGATTTTTTCACAACCGAACCTGGTAATTTGACTCAATCTCTTCTATTACATTTGTTTAAACACATTTGAAGTCTTGGAACAAGATTCGGGACGGTCGAAACAAGTTTGCTCCATCCGTGCGTCAATGTCTCTAATTGCACTCAGTTTGTGTGTTACATTCCTAAGCCTATAACTAGTGACTTGTTCTCAACCGGATCTCGTAATTTGACTCTATATCTTCTATTACAATTGTTTAAACACATTTGAAGTGTTGGAACAAGATTCGGGACAGTCGAAATAGGTTTGCTCCATTCGTGCGTCAATGACTCTAATTGGACTTAGTTTGGGCGTTACATTCCGAAGTCTATAACTAGTGACTTGTTATCGACCGGACCTCGTAATTTGACTCAATATCTTCTATAACAATTGTTTTAACACATTTGAAGTGTTGGAATAAGATTCGGGACTGTCAAACAAGTTTGCCCCATCCGTGCGTCAATGACTCTAATTGGACTCAGTTTGTGCGTTACATTCGGAACCTTATAACAAGTGACTTTTTCGCAACCGGACCTGGTAATTTGACTCAATCTCCTGCATTACAATTGTTTAAACACATTTGAAGTTTTCGAACAAGATTCCGGACAGTCGAAACAAGTTTGCTCAATCCGTGCGTCAATGTCTCTAATTGGACTCAATTTGTGTGTTACATTCCTAAGCCTTTAACTAGTGACTTGTTCTCAACTGGATCTCGTAATTTGACTCTATATCTTCTATTACAATTGTTTAAACACATTTGAAGTTTTGAAACAAGATTCGGGACAGTCGAAACAAGTTTGCTCCATTCGTGCGTCAATGACTCTAATTGGACTCAGTTTGTGCGTTACATTCCGAAGCCTGTAACTAGTGACTTGTTCTCAACCGAACCTCGTAATTTGACTCAATATCTTCTATTACAATTGTTTTAAGACATTTGAACTGTTGGAACAAGATTCGGGACAGTCGAAAGAAGTTTGCTCCATTCGTGTGTCAATGACTCTAGTTGGACTTAGTTTGTGCGTTACATTCCGAAGTCTATAACTAGTGACTTGTTCTCGACCGGACCTCGTAATTTGACCCAATATCTTCTATAACAATTGTTTTAACACATTTGAAGTGTTGGAATAAGATTCGGGACTGTTAAACAAGATTGCCCCATCCGTGCGTCAATGACTCTAATTGGACTCAGTTTGTGCGTTATCTTCCAAAGCTTATAACAAGTGACTTTTTCGCAACCGGACCTGGTAATTTGACTCAATCTCCTCTATTACAATTGTTTAAACACATTTGAAGTCTTGGAACAAGATTCTGGACAGTCGAAACAAGTTTGCTCCATCCGTGCGTCAATGTCTCTAATTGGACTCAGTTTGTGTGTTACATTCCTAAGCCTATAACTAGTGACTTGTTCTCAACCGGACCTCGTAATTTGACTCTATATCTTCTATTGCAATTGTTTAAACACATTTGATGTTTTGGAACAAGATTCGGGACAGTCGAAACAAGTTTGCTCCATTCGTGCGTCAATGACTCTAATTGGACTCAGTTTGTGCGTTACATTCCGAAGCCTGTAACTAGTGACTTGTTCTCAACCGAACCTGGTAATTTGACTCAATATCTTCTATTACAATTGTTTTAAGACATTTGAACTGTTGGAACAAGATTCGGGACTGTCGAAACAAGTTTGCCCCATCCGTGCGTCAATGACTCAAATTGGACTCAGTTTGTGCGTTACATTCCTAAGCTTATAACAAGTGATTTTTTCACAACCGAACCTGGTAATTTGACTCAATCTCTTCTACTACAATTGTTTAAACACATTTGAAGTCTTGGAACAAGATTCGGGACGGTCGAAACAAGTTTGCTCCATCCGTGCGTCAATGTCTCTAATTGCACTCAGTTTGTGTGTTACATTCCTAAGCCTATAACTAGTGACTTGTTCTCAACCGGATCTCGTAATTTGACTCTATATCTTCTATTGCAATTGTTTAAACACATTTGAAGTTTTGGAACAAGATTCGGGACAGTCGAAAGAAGTTTGCTCCATTCGTGTGTCAATGACTCTAGTTGGACTTAGTTTGTGCGTTACATTCCGAAGTCTATAACTAGTGACTTGTTCTCGACCGGACCTCGTAATTTGACCCAATATCTTCTATAACAATTGTTTTAACACATTTGAAGTGTTGGAATAAGATTCGGGACTGTCAAACAAGTTTGCCCCATCCGTGCGTCAATGACTCTAATTGGACTCAGTTTGTGCGTTACATTCGGAACCTTATAACAAGTGACTCTTTCGCAACCGGACCTGGTAATTTGACACAATCTCCTCCATTACAATTGTTTAAACACATTTGAAGTCTTGGAACAAGATTCCGGACAGTCGAAACAAGTTTGCTCCATCCGTGCGTCAATGTCTCTAATTGGACTCAGTTTGTGTGTTACATTCCTAAGCCTATAACTAGTGACTTGTTCTCAACCGGACCTCGTAATTTGACTCTATATCTTCTATTGCAATTGTTTAAACACATTTGAAGTTTTGGAACAAGATTCGGGACAGTCGAAAGAAGTTTGCTCCATTCGTGTGTCAATGACTCTAGTTGGACTTAGTTTGTGCGTTACATTCCGAAGTCTATAACTAGTGACTTGTTCTCGACCGGACCTCGTAATTTGACCCAATATCTTCTATAACAATTGTTTTAACACATTTGAAGTGTTGGAATAAGATTCGGGACTGTCAAACAAGTTTGCCCCATCCGTGCGTCAATGACTCTAATTGGACTCAGTTTGTGCGTTACATTCGGAACCTTATAACAAGTGACTTTTTCGCAACCGGACCTAGTAATTTAACACAATCTCCTCCATTACAATTGTTTAAACACATTTGAAGTCTTGGAACAAGATTCCGGACAGTCGAAACAAGTTTGCTCCATCCGTACGTCAATGTCTCTAATTGGACTCAGTTTGTGTGTTACATTCCTAAGCCTATAACTAGTGACTTGTTCTCAACCGGACCTCGTAATTTGACTCTATATCTTCTCTTGCAATTGTTTAAACACATTTGAAGTTTTGGAACAAGATTCGGGACAGTCGAAAGAAGTTTGCTCCATTCGTGTGTCAATGACTCTAGTTGGACTTAGTTTGTGCGTTACATTCCGAAGTCTATAACTAGTGACTTGTTCTCGACCGGACCTCGTAATTTGACCCAATATCTTCTATAATAATTGTTTTAACACATTTTAAGTGTTGGAATAAGATTCGGGACTGTCAAACAAGTTTGCCCCATCCGTGCGTCAATGACTCTAATTGGACTCAGTTTGTGCGTTACCTTCCAAAGCTTATAACAAGTGACTTTTTCGCAACCGGACCTGGTAATTTGACTCAATCTCTTCCATTACAATTGTCTAAACACATTTGAAGTCTTGGAACAAGATTTGGGATGGTCGAAACAAGTTTGCTCCATCCATGCGTCAATGTCTCTAATTGGACTCAGTTTGTGTGTTACATTCCTAAGCCTATAACTAGTGACTTGTTCTCAACCGGACCTCGTAATTTGACTCTATATCTTCTATTGCAATTGTTTAAACACATTTGAAGTTTTGGAACAAGATTCGGGACAGTCGAAACAAGTTTGCTCCATTCGTGCGTCAATGACTCTAATTGGACTCAGTTTGTGCGTTACATTCCGAAGCCTGTAACTAGTGACTTGTTCTCAACCGAACCTCGTAATTTGACTCAATATCTTCTATTACAATTGTTTTAAGACATTTGAACTGTTGGAACAAGATTCGGGACTGTCGAAACAAGTTTGCCCCATCCGTGCGTCAATGACTCAAATTGGACTCAGTTTGTGCGTTACATTCCTAAGCTTGTAACAAGTGATTTTTTCACAACCGAACCTGGTAATTTGACTCAATCTCTTCTATTACATTTGTTTAAACACATTTGAAGTCTTGGAACAAGATTCGGGACGGTCGAAACAAGTTTGCTCCATCCGTGCGTCAATGTCTCTAATTGCACTCAGTTTGTGTGTTACATTCCTAAGCCTATAACTAGTGACTTGTTCTCAACCGGATCTCGTAATTTGACTCTATATCTTCTATTACAATTGTTTAAACACATTTGAAGTGTTGGAACAAGATTCGGGACAGTCGAAACAGGTTTGCTCCATTCGTGCGTCAATGACTCTAATTGGACTTAGTTTGGGCGTTACATTCCGAAGTCTATAACTAGTGACTTGTTATCGACCGGACCTCGTAATTTGACTCAATATCTTCTATAACAATTGTTTTAACACATTTGAAGTGTTGGAATAAGATTCGGGACTGTCAAACAAGTTTGCCCCATCCGTGCGTCAATGACTCTAATTGGACTCAGTTTGTGCGTTACATTCGGAACCTTATAACAAGTGACTTTTTCGCAACCGGACCTAGTAATTTGACTCAATCTCCTGCATTACAATTGTTTAAACACATTTGAAGTTTTTGAACAAGATTCCGGACAGTCGAAACAAGTTTGCTCAATCCGTGCGTCAATGTCTCTAATTGGACTCAATTTGTGTGTTACATTCCTAAGCCTATAACTAGTGACTTGTTCTCAACTGGATCTCGTAATTTGACTCTATATCTTCTATTACAATTGTTTAAACACATTTGAAGTTTTGAAACAAGATTCGGGACAGTCGAAACAAGTTTGCTCCATTCGTGCGTCAATGACTCTAATTGGACTCAGTTTGTGCGTTACATTCCGTAGCCTGTAACTAGTGATTTGTTCTCAACCGAACCTCGTAATTTGACTCAATATCTTCTATTACAATTGTTTTAAGACATTTGAACTGTTGGAACAAGATTCGGGACAGTCGAAAGAAGTTTGCTCCATTCGTGTGTCAATGACTCTAGTTGGACTTAGTTTGTGCGTTACATTCCGAAGTCTATAACTAGTGACTTGTTCTCGACCGGACCTCGTAATTTGACCCAATATCTTCTATAACAATTGTTTTAACACATTTGAAGTGTTGGAATAAGATTCGGGACTGTCAAACAAGATTGCCCCATCCGTGCGTCAATGACTCTAATTGGACTCAGTTTGTGCGTTACCTTCCAAAGCTTATAACAAGTGACTTTTTCGCAACCGGACCTGGTAATTTGACTCAATCTCCTCTATTACAATTGTTTAAACACATTTGAAGTCTTGGAACAAGATTCTGGACAGTCGAAACAAGTTTGCTCCATCCGTGCGTCAATGTCTCTAATTGGACTCAGTTTGTGTGTTACATTCCTAAGCCTATAACTAGTGACTTGTTCTCAACCGGACCTCGTAATTTGACTCTATATCTTCTATTAAAATTGTTTAAACACATTTGATGTTTTGGAACAAGATTCGGGACAGTCGAAACAAGTTTGCTCCATTCGTGCGTCAATGACTCTAATTGGACTCAGTTTGTGCGTTACATTCCGAAGCCTGTAACTAGTGACTTGTTCTCAACCGAACCTGGTAATTTGACTCAATATCTTCTATTACAATTGTTTTAAGACATTTGAACTGTTGGAACAAGATTCGGGACTGTCGAAACAAGTTTGCCCCATCCGTGCGTCAATGACTCAAATTGGACTCAGTTTGTGCGTTACATTCCTAAGCTTATAACAAGTGATTTTTTCACAACCGAACCTGGTAATTTGACTCAATCTCTTCTATTACAATTGTTTAAACACATTTGAAGTCTTGGAACAAGATTCGGGACGGTGGAAACAAGTTTGCTCCATCCGTGCGTCAATGTCTCTAATTGCACTCAGTTTGTGTGTTACATTCCTAAGCCTATAACTAGTGACTTGTTCTCAACCGGATCTCGTAATTTGACTCTATATCTTCTATTGCAATTGTTTAAACACATTTGAAGTTTTGGAACAAGATTCGGGACAGTCGAAAGAAGTTTGCTCCATTCGTGTGTCAATGACTCTAATTGGACTCAGTTTGTGCGTTACATTCCGAAGCCTGTAACTAGTGACTTGTTCTCAACCGAACCTCGTAATTTGACTCAATATCTTCTATTACAATTGTTTTAAGACATTTGAACTGTTGGAACAAGATTCGGAACTGTCAAACAAGTTTGCCCCATCCGTGCGTCAATGACTCTAATTGGACTCAGTTTGTGCGTTACATTTGGAACCTTATAACAAGTGACTTTTTCGCAACCGGACCTGGTAATTTGACACAATCTCCTCCATTACAATTGTTTAAACACATTTGAAGTCTTGGAACAAGATTCCGGACAGTCGAAACAAGTTTGCTCCATCCGTGCGTCAATGTCTCTAATTGGACCCAGTTTGTGTGTTACATTCCTAAGCCTATAACTAGTGACTTGTTCTCAACCGGACCTCGTAATTTGACTCTATATCTTCTATTGCAATTGTTTAAACACATTTGAAGTTTTGGAACAAGATTCGGGACAGTCGAAAGAAGTTTGCTCCATTCGTGTGTCAATGACTCTAGTTGGACTTAGTTTGTGCGTTACATTCCGAAGTCTATAACTAGTGACTTGTTCTCGACCGGACCTCGTAATTTGACCCAATATCTTCTATAACAATTGTTTTAACACATTTGAAGTGTTGGAATAAGATTCGGGACTGTCAAACAAGTTTGCCCCATCCGTGCGTCAATGACTCTAATTGGACTCAGTTTGTGCGTTACATTCGGAACCTTATAACAAGTGACTTTTTCGCAACCGGACCTGGTAATTTAACACAATCTCCTCCATTACAATTGTTTAAACACATTTGAAGTCTTGGAACAAGATTTCGGACAGTCGAAACAAGTTTGCTCCATCCGTGCGTCAATGTCTCTAATTGGACTCAGTTTGTGTGTTACATTCCTAAGCCTATAACTAGTGACTTGTTCTCAACCGGATCTCGTAATTTGACTCTATATCTTCTATTATAATTGTTTAAACACATTTGAAGGGTTGGAACAAGATTCGGGACAGTCGAAACAGGTTTGCTCCATTCGTGCGTCAATGACTCTAATTGGACTTAGTTTGGGTGTTACATTCCGAAGTCTATAACTAGTGACTTGTTATCGACCGGACCTCGTAATTTGACTCAATATCTTCTATAACAATTGTTTTAACACATTTGAAGTGTTGGAATAAGATTCGGGACTGTCAAACAAGTTTGCCCCATCCGTGCGTCAATGACTCTAATTGGACTCAGTTTGTGCATTACATTCGGAACCTTATAACAAGTGACTTTTTCGCAACCGGACCTGGTAATTTGACTCAATCTCCTGCATTACAATTGTTTAAACACATTTGAAGTTTTCGAACAAGATTCCGGACAGTCGAAAGAAGTTTGCTCCATTCGTGTGTCAATGACTCTAGTTGGACTTAGTTTGTGCGTTACATTCCGAAGTCTATAACTAGTGACTTGTTCTCGACCGGACCTCGTAATTTGACCCAATATCTTCTATAATAATTGTTTTGACACATTTGAAGTGTTGGAATAAGATTCGGGACTGTCAAACAAGTTTGCCCCATCCGTGCGTCAATGACTCTAATTGGACTCAGTTTGTGCGTTACCTTCCAAAGCTTATAACAAGTGACTTTTTCGCAACCGGACCTGGTAATTTGACTCAATCTCTTCCATTACAATTGTCTAAACACATTTGAAGTCTTGGAACAAGATTTGGGATGGTCGAAACAAGTTTGCTCCATCCGTGCGTCAATGTCTCTAATTGGACTCAGTTTGTGTTTTACATTCCTAAGCCTATAACTAGTGACTTGTTCTCAACCGGACCTCGTAATTTGACTCTATATCTTCTATTGCAATTGTTTAAACACATTTGAAGTTTTGGAACAAGATTCGGGACAGTCGAAACAAGTTTGCTCCATTCGTGCGTCAATGACTCTAATTGGACTCAGTTTGTGCGTTACATTCCGAAGCCTGTAACTAGTGACTTGTTCTCAACCGAACCTCGTAATTTGACTCAATATCTTCTATTACAATTGTTTTAAGACATTTGAACTGTTGGAACAAGATTCGGAACTGTCGAAACAAGTTTGCCCCATCGGTGCGTCAATGACTCAAATTGGACTCAGTTTGTGCGTTACATTCCTAAGCTTATAACAAGTGATTTTTTCACAACCGAACCTGGTAATTTGACTCAATCTCTTCTATTACATTTGTTTAAACACATTTGAAGTCTTGGAACAATATTCGGGACGGTCGAAACAAGTTTGCTCCATCCGTGCGTCAATGTCTCTAATTGCACTCAGTTTGTGTGTTACATTCCTAAGCCTATAACTAGTGACTTGTTCTCAACCGGATCTCGTAATTTGACTCTATATCTTCTATTACAATTGTTTAAACACATTTGAAGTGTTGGAACAAGATTCGGGACAGTCGAAACAGGTTTGCTCCATTCGTGCGTCAATGACTCTAATTGGACTTAGTTTGGGCGTTACATTCCGAAGTCTATAACTAGTGACTTGTTATCGACCGGACCTTGTAATTTGACTCAATATCTTCTATAACAATTGTTTTAACACATTTGAAGTGTTGGAATAAGATTCGGGACTGTCAAACAAGTTTGCCCCATCCGTGCGTCAATGACTCTAATTGGACTCAGTTTGTGCGTTACATTCGGAACCTTATAACAAGTGAATTTTTCGCAACCGGACCTGGTAATTTGACTCAATCTCCTGCATTACAATTGTTTAAACACATTTGAAGTTTTCGAACAAGATTCCGGACAGTCGAAACAAGTTTGCTCAATCCGTGCGTCAATGTCTCTAATTGGACTCAATTTGTGTGTTACATTCCTAAGCCTATAACTAGTGACTTGTTCTCAACTGGATCTCGTAATTTGACTCTATATCTTCTATTACAATTGTTTAAACACATTTGAAGTTTTGAAACAAGAATCGGGACAGTCGAAACAAGTTTGCTCCATTCGTGCGTCAATGACTCTAATTGGACTCAGTTTGTGCGTTACATTCCGAAGCCTGTAACTA
The DNA here is from genome assembly GCA_035048495.1 of Euptelea pleiosperma. Taxonomy (NCBI): domain Eukaryota; kingdom Viridiplantae; phylum Streptophyta; class Magnoliopsida; order Ranunculales; family Eupteleaceae; genus Euptelea; species Euptelea pleiosperma. The sequence goes on from CM068543.1 coordinate 55,771,566, forward strand.
GCGACTTGTTCTCAACCGAACCTCGTAATTTGACTCAATATCTTCTATTACAATTGTTTTAAGACATTTGAACTGTTGGAACAAGATTCGGGATAGTCGAAAGAAGTTTGCTCCATTCGTGTGTCAATGACTCTAGTTGGACTTAGTTTGTGCGTTACATTCCGAAGTCTATAACTAGTGACTTGTTCTCGGCCGGACCACGTAATTTGACCCAATATCTTCTATAACAATTGTTTTAACACATTTGAAGTGTTGGAATAAGATTCGGGACTGTCAAACAAGATTGCCCCATCCGTGCGTCAATGACTCTAATTGGACTCAGTTTGTGCGTTACCTTCCAAAGCTTATAACAAGTGACTTTTTCGCAACCGGACCTGGTAATTTGACTCAATCTCCTCTATTACAATTGTTTAAACACATTTGAAGTCTTGGAACAAGATTCCGGACAGTCGAAACAAGTTTGCTCCATCCGTGCGTCAATGTCTCTAATTGGACTCAGTTTGTGTGTTACATTCCTAAGCCTATAACTAGTGACTTGTTCTCAACCGGACCTCGTAATTTGACTCTATATCTTCTATTGCAATTGTTTAAACACATTTGATGTTTTGGAACAAGATTCGGGACAGTCGAAACAAGTTTGCTCCATTCGTGCGTCAATGACTCTAATTGGACTCAGTTTGTGCGTTACATTCCGAAGCCTGTAACTAGTGACTTGTTCTCAACCGAACCTCGTAATTTGACTCAATATCTTCTATTACAATTGTTTTAAGATATTTGAACTGTTGGAACAAGATTCGGGACTGTCGAAACAAGTTTGCCCCATCCGTGCGTCAATGACTCAAATTGGACTCAGTTTGTGCGTTACTTTCCTAAGCTTATAACAAGTGATTTTTTCACAACCGAACCTGGTAATTTGACTCAATCTCTTCTATTACAATTGTTTAAACACATTTGAAGTCTTGGAACAGGATTCGGGACGGTCGAAACAAGTTTGCTCCATCCGTGCGTCAATGTCTCTAATTGCACTCAGTTTGTGTGTTACATTCCTAAGCCTATAACTAGTGACTTGTTCTCAACCGGATCTCGTAATTTGACTCTATATCTTCTATTGCAATTGTTTAAACACATTTGAAGTTTTGGAACAAGATTCGGGACAGTCGAAAGAAGTTTGCTCCATTCGTGTGTCAATGACTCTAGTTGGACTTAGTTTGTGCGTTACATTCCGAAGTCTATAACTAGTGACTTGTTCTCGACCGGACCTCGTAATTTGTCCCAATATCTTCTATAACAATTGTTTTAACACATTTGAAGTGTTGGAATAAGATTCGGGACTGTCAAACAAGTTTGCCCCATCCGTGCGTCAATGACTCTAATTGGACTCAGTTTGTGCGTTACATTCGGAACCTTATAACAAGTGACTTTTTCGCAACCGGACCTGGTAATTTGACACAATCTCCTCCATTACAATTGTTTAAACACATTTGAAGTCTTGGAACAAGATTCCGGACAGTCGAAACAAGTTTGCTCCATCCGTGCGTCAATGTCTCTAATTGGACTCAGTTTGTGTGTTACATTCCTAAGCCTATAACTAGTGACTTGTTCTCAACCGGACCTCGTAATTTGACTCTATATCTTCTATTGCAATTGTTTAAACACATTTGAAGTTTTGGAACAAGATTCGGGACAGTCGAAAGAAGTTTGCTCCATTCGTGTGTCAATGACTCTAGTTGGACTTAGTTTGTGCGTTACATTCCGAAGTCTATAACTAGTGACTTGTTCTCGACCGGACCTTGTAATTTGACCCAATATCTTCTATAACAATTGTTTTAACACATTTGAAGTGTTGGAATAAGATTCGGGACTGTCAAACAAGTTTGCCCCATCCGTGCGTCAATGACTCTAATTGGACTCAGTTTGTGCGTTACATTCGGAACCTTATAACAAGTGACTTTTTCGCAACCGGACCTGGTAATTTGACTCAATCTCCTGCATTACAATTGTTTAAACACATTTGAAGTTTTTGAACAAGATTCCGGACAGTCAAAACAAGTTTGCTCCATCCGTGCGTCAATGTCTCTAATTGGACTCAGTTTGTGTGTTACATTCCTAAGCCTATAACTAGTGACTTGTTCTCAACCGGACCTCGTAATTTGACTCTATATCTTCTATTGCAATTGTTTAAACACATTTGAAGTTTTGGAACAAGATTCGGGACAGTCGAAAGAAGTTTGCTCCATTCGTGTGTCAATGACTCTAGTTGGACTTAGTTTGTGCGTTACATTCCGAAGTCTATAACTAGTGACTTGTTCTCGACAGGACCTCGTAATTTGACCCAATATCTTCTATAACAATTGTTTTAACACATTTGAAGTGTTGGAATAAGATTCGGGACTGTCAAACAAGTTTGCCCCATCCGTGCGTCAATGACTCTAATTGGACTCAGTTTGTGCGTTACATTCGGAACCTTATAACAAGTGACTTTTTCGCAACCGGACCTGGTAATTTGACACAATCTCCTCCATTACAATTGTTTAAACACATTTGAAGTCTTGGAACAAGATTCCGGACAGTCGAAACAAGTTTGCTCCATCCGTGCGTCAATGTCTCTAATTGGACTCAGTTTGTGTGTTACATTCCTAAGCCTATAACTAGTGACTTGTTCTCAACCGGACCTCGTAATTTGACTCTATATCTTCTATTGCAATTGTTTAAACACATTTGAAGTTTTGGAACAAGATTCGGGACAGTCGAAACAAGTTTGCTCCATTCGTGCGTCAATGACTCTAATTGGACTCAGTTTGTGCGTTACATTCCGAAGCCTGTAACTAGTGACTTGTTCTCAACCGAACCTCGTAATTTGACTCAATATCTTCTATTACAATTGTTTTAAGACATTTGAACTGTTGGAACAAGATTCGGGACTGTCGAAACAAGTTTGCCCCATCCGTGCGTCAATGACTCAAATTGGACTCAGTTTGTGCGTTACATTCCTAAGGTTATAACAAGTGATTTTTTCACAACCGAACCTGGTAATTTGACTCAATCTCTTCTATTACAATTGTTTAAACACATTTGAAGTCTTGGAACAAGATTCGGGACGGTCGAAACAAGTTTGCTCCATCCGTGCGTCAATGTCTCTAATTGCACTCAGTTTGTGTGTTACATTCCTAAGCCTATAACTAGTGACTTGTTCGCAACCGGATCTCGTAATTTGACTCTATATCTTCTATTACAATTGTTTAAACACATTTGAAGTGTTGGAACAAGATTCGGGACAGTCGAAACAGGTTTGCTCCATTCGTGCGTCAATGACTCTAATTGGACTTAGTTTGGGCGTTACATTCCGAAGTCTATAACTAGTGACTTGTTATCGACCGGACCTCGTAATTTGACTCAATATCTTCTATAACAATTGTTTTAACACATTTGAAGTGTTGGAATAAGATTAGGGACTGTCAAACAAGTTTGCCCCATCCGTGCGTCAATGACTCTAATTGGACTCAGTTTGTGCGTTACATTCGGAACCTTATAACAAGTCACTTTTTCGCAACCGGACCTGGTAATTTGACTCAATCTCCTATATTACAATTGTTTAAACACATTTGAAGTTTTCGAACAAGATTACGGACAGTCGAAACAAGTTTGCTCAATCCGTGCGTCAATGTCTCTAATTGGACTCAATTTGTGTGTTACATTCCTAAGCCTATAACTAGTGACTTGTTCTCAACTGGATCTCGTAATTTGACTCTATATCTTCTATTACAATTGTTTAAACACATTTGAAGTTTTGACACAAGATTCGGGACAGTCGAAACAAGTTTGCTCCATTCGTGCGTCAATGACTCTAATTGGACTCAGTTTGTGCGTTACATTCCGAAGCCTGTAACTAGTGACTTGTTCTGAACCGAACCTCATAATTTGACTCAATATCTCCTATTACAATTGTTTTAAAACATTTGAACTGTTGGAACAAGATTCGGGACGGTCGAAACAAGTTTGCTCCATCCGTGCGTCAATGTCTCTAATTGCACTCAGTTTGTGTGTTACATTCCTAAGCCTATAACTAGTGACTTGTTCGCAACCGGATCTCGTAATTTGACTCTATATCTTCTATTACAATTGTTTAAACACATTTGAAGTGTTGGAACAAGATTCGGGACAGTCGAAACAGGTTTGCTCCATTCGTGCGTCAATGACTCTAATTGGACTTAGTTTGGGCGTTACATTCCGAAGTCTATAACTAGTGACTTGTTATCGACCGGACCTCGTAATTTGACTCAATATCTTCTATAACAATTGTTTTAACACATTTGAAGTGTTGGAATAAGATTAGGGACTGTCAAACAAGTTTGCCCCATCCGTGCGTCAATGACTCTAATTGGACTCAGTTTGTGCGTTACATTCGAAACCTTATAACAAGTCACTTTTTCGCAACCGGACCTGGTAATTTGACTCAATCTCCTATATTACAATTGTTTAAACACATTTGAAGTTTTCGAACAAGATTACGGACAGTCGAAACAAGTTTGCTCAATCCGTGCGTCAATGTCTCTAATTGGACTCAATTTGTGTGTTACATTCCTAAGCCTATAACTAGTGACTTGTTCTCAACTGGATCTCGTAATTTGACTCTATATCTTCTATTACAATTGTTTAAACACATTTGAAGTTTTGACACAAGATTCGGGACAGTCGAAACAAGTTTGCTCCATTCGTGCGTCAATGACTCTAATTGGACTCAGTTTGTGCGTTACATTCCGAAGCCTGTAACTAGTGACTTGTTCTCAACCGAACCTCATAATTTGACTCAATATCTTCTATTACAATTGTTTTAAAACATTTGAACTGTTGGAACAAGATTCGGGACTGTCGAAACAAGTTTGCCCCATCCGTGCGTCAATGACTCAAATTGGACTCAGTTTGTGCGTTACATTCCTAAGCTTATAACAAGTGATTTTTTCACAACCGAACCTGGTAATTTGACTCAATCTCTTCTATTACAATTGTTTAAACATATTTGAAGTCTTGGAACAAGATTCGGGACGGTCGAAACAAGTTTGCTCCATCCGTGCGTCAATGTCTCTAATTGCACTCCGTTTGTGTGTTACATTCCTAAGCCTATAACTAGTGACTTGTTCTCAACCGGATCTCGTAATTTGACTCTATATCTTCTATTACAATTGTTTAAACACATTTGAAGTGTTGGAACAAGATTCGGGACAGTCGAAACAGGTTTGCTCCATTCGTGCGTCAATGACTCTAATTGGACTTAGTTTGGGCGTTACATTCCGAAGTCTATAACTAGTGACTTCTTCTCGACCGGACCTCGTAATTTGACCCAATATCTTCTATAACAATTGTTTTAACACATTTGAGGTGTTGGAAAAAGAATCAGGACTGTTAAACAAGTTTGCCCACCCCGTGCGTCAATGTCTTTAAGTGGACTCAGTTTGTGTGTTACATTCCTAAGCCTATAACTAGTGACTTGTTCTCAACCGGACCATGTAATTTGACTCTATATCTTCTATTGCATTTGTTTAAACACATTTGAAGTTTTGGAACAAGATTCGGGACAGTCCAAAGAAGTTTGCTCCATTCGTGTGTCAATGACTCTAGTTGGACTTAGTTTGTGCGTTACCTTCCGAAGTCTATAACTAGTGACTTGTTCTCGACCGGACCTCGTAATTTGACCCATTATCTTCTATAACAATTGTTTTAACACATTTGAAGTGTTGGAATAAGATTCGGGACTGTCAAACAAGTTTGCCCCATCCGTGCGTCAATGACTCTAATTGGACTCAGTTTGTGCGTTACATTCGGAACCTTATAACAAGTGACTTTTTCGCAACCGGACCTGGTAATTTGACTCAATCTTCTGCATTACAATTGTTTAAACACATTTGAAGTTTTCGAACAAGATTCCGGACAGTCGAAACAAGTTTGCTCAATCCGTGCGTCAATGTCTCTAATTGGACTCAATTTGTGTGTTACATTCCTAAGCCTATAACTAGTGACTTGTTCTCAACTGGATCTCGTAATTTGACTCTATATCTTCTATTACAATTGTTTAAACACATTTGAAGTTTTGGAACAAGATTCGGGACAGTCGAAAGAAGTTTGCTCCATTCGTGTGTCAATGACTCTAGTTGGACTTAGTTTGTGCGTTACATTCCGAACTCTATAACTAGTGACTTGTTCTCGACCGGACCTCGTAATTTGACCCAATATCTTCTATAACAATTGTTTTAACACATTTGAAGTGTTGGAATAAGATTCGGGACTGTCAAACAAGTTTGCCCCATCCGTGCGTCAATGACTCTAATTGGACTCAGTTTGTGCGTTACATTCGGAACCTTATAACAAGTGACTTTTTCGCAACCGGACCTGGTAATTTGACACAATCTCCTCCATTACAATTGTTTAAACACATTTGAAGTCTTGGAACAAGATTCCGGACAGTCGAAACAAGTTTGCTCCATCCGTGCGTCAATGTCTCTAATTGGACTCAGTTTGTGTGTTACATTCCTAAGCCTATAACTAGTGACTTGTTCTCAACCGGACCTCGTAATTTGACTCTATATCTTCTATTGCAATTGTTTAAACACATTTGAAGTTTTGGAACAAGATTCGGGACAGTCGAAACAAGTTTGCTCCATTCGTGCGTCAATGACTCTAATTGGACTCAGTTTGTGCGTTACATTCCGAAGCCTGTAACTAGTGACTTGTTCTCAACCGAACCTCGTAATTTGACTCAATATCTTCTATTACAATTGTTTTAAGACATTTGAACTGTTGGAACAAGATTCGGGACTGTCGAAACAAGTTTGCCCCATCCGTGCGTCAATGACTCAAATTGGACTTAGTTTGTGCGTTACATTCCTAAGCTTATAACAAGTGATTTTTTCACAACCGAACCTGGTAATTTGACTCAATCTCTTCTATTACAATTGTTTAAACACATTTGAAGTCTTGGAACAAGATTCGGGACGGTCGAAACAAGTTTGCTCCATCCGTGCGTCAATGTCTCTAATTGCACTCAGTTTGTGTGTTACATTCCTAAGCCTATAACTAGTGACTTGTTCGCAACCGGATCTCGTAATTTGACTCTATATCTTCTATTACAATTGTTTAAACACATTTGAAGTGTTGGAACAAGATTCGGGACAGTCGAAACAGGTTTGCTCCATTCGTGCGTCAATGACTCTAATTGGACTTAGTTTGGGCGTTACATTCCGAAGTCTATAACTAGTGACTTGTTATCGACCGGACCTCGTAATTTGACTCAATATCTTCTATAACAATTGTTTTAACACATTTGAAGTGTTGGAATAAGATTCGGGACTGTCAAACAAGTTTGCCCCATCCGTGCGTCAATGACTCTAATTGGACTCAGTTTGTGCGTTACATTCGGAACCTTATAACAAGTGACTTTTTCGCAACCGGACCTGGTAATTTGACTCAATCTCCTGCATTACAATTGTTTAAACACATTTGAAGTTTTCGAACAAGATTCCGGACAGTCGAAACAAGTTTGCTCAATCCGTGCGTCAATGTCTCTAATTGGACTCAATTTGTGTGTTACATTCCTAAGCCTATAACTAGTGACTTGTTCTCAACTGGATCTCGTAATTTGACTCTATATCTTCTATTACAATTGTTTAAACACATTTGAAGTTTTGAAACAAGATTCGGGACAGTCGAAACAAGTTTGCTCCATTCGTGCGTCAATGACTCTAATTGGACTCAGTTTGTGCGTTACATTCCGAAGCCTGTAACTAGTGACTTGTTCTCAACCGAACCTCATAATTTGACTCAATATCTTCTATTACAATTGTTTTAAAACATTTGAACTGTTGGAACAAGATTCGGGACTGTCGAAACAAGTTTGCCCCATCCGTGCGTCAATGACTCAAATTGGACTCAGTTTGTGCGTTACATTCCTAAGCTTATAACAAGTGATTTTTTCACAACCGAACCTGGTAATTTGACTCAATCTCTTCTATTATAATTGTTTAAACATATTTGAAGTCTTGGAACAAGATTCGGGACGATCGAAACAAGTTTGCTCCATCCGTGCGTCAATGTCTCTAATTGCACTCAGTTTGTGTGTTACATTCCTAAGCCTATAACTAGTGACTTGTTCTCAACCGGATCTCGTAATTTGACTCTATATCTTCTATTACAATTGTTTAAACACATTTGAAGTGTTGGAACAAGATTCGGGACAGTCGAAACAAGTTTGCTCCATTCGTGCGTCAATGACTCTAATTGGACTTAGTTTGGGCGTTACATTCCGAAGTCTATAACTAGTGACTTCTTCTCGACCGGACCTCGTAATTTGACCCAATATATTCTATAACAATTGTTTTAACACATTTGAGGTGTTGGAAAAAGAATCAGGACTGTTAAACAAGTTTGCCCCATCCGTGCGTCAATGTCTCTAAGTGGACTCAGTTTGTGTGTTACATTCCTAAGCCTATAACTAGTGACTTGTTCTCAACCGGACCATGTAATTTGACTCTATATCTTCTATTGCAATTGTTTAAACACATTTGAAGTTTTGGAACAAGATTCGGGACAGTCCAAAGAAGTTTGCTCCATTCGTGTGTCAATGACTCTAGTTGGACTTAGTTTGTGCGTTACCTTCCGAAGTCTATAACTAGTGACTTGTTCTCGACCGGACCTCGTAATTTGACCCATTATCTTCTATAACAATTGTTTTAACACATTTGAAGTGTTGGAATAAGATTCGGGACTGTCAAACAAGTTTGCCCCATCCGTGCGTCAATGACTCTAATTGGACTCAGTTTGTGCGTTACATTCGGAACCTTATAACAAGTGACTTTTTCGCAACCGGACCTGGTAATTTGACTCAATCTCCTGCATTACAATTGTTTAAACACATTTGAAGTTTTCGAACAAGATTCCGGACAGTCGAAACAAGTTTGCTCAATCCGTGCGTCAATGTCTCTAATTGGACTCAATTTGTGTGTTACATTCCTAAGCCTATAACTAGTGACTTGTTCTCAACTGGATCTCGTAATTTGACTCTATATCTTCTATTACAATTGTTTAAACACATTTGAAGTTTTGAAACAAGATTCGGGACAGTCGAAACAACTTTGCTCCATTCGTGCGTCAATGACTCTAATTGGACTCAGTTTATGCGTTACATTCCGAAGCCTGTAACTAGTGACTTGTTCTCAACCGAACCTCGTAATTTGACTCAATATCTTCTATTACAATTGTTTTAAGACATTTGAACTGTTGGAACAAGATTCGGGACTGTCGAAACAAGTTTGCCCCATCCGTGCGTCAATGACTCAAATTGGACTTAGTTTGTGCGTTACATTCCTAAGCTTATAACAAGTGATATTTTCACAACCGAACCTGGTAATTTGACTCAATCTCTTCTATTACAATTGTTTAAACACATTTGAAGTCTTGGAACAAGATTCGGGACGGTCGAAACAAGTTTGCTCCATCCGTGCGTCAATGTCTCTAATTGCACTCAGTTTGTGTGTTACATTCCTAAGCCTATAACTAGTGACTTGTTCGCAACCGGATCTCGTAATTTGACTCTATATCTTCTATTACAATTGTTTAAACACATTTGAAGTGTTGGAACAAGATTCGGGACAGTCGAAACAGGTTTGCTCCATTCGTGCGTCAATGACTCTAATTGGACTTAGTTTGGGCGTTACATTCCGAAGTCTATAACTAGTGACTTGTTATCGACCGGACCTCGTAATTTGACTCAATATCTTCTATAACAATTGTTTTAACACATTTGAAGTGTTGGAATAAGATTCGGGACTGTCAAACAAGTTTGCCCCATCCGTGCGTCAATGACTCTAATTGGACTCAGTTTGTGCGTTACATTCGGAACCTTATAACAAGTGACTTTTTCGCAACCGGACCTGGTAATTTGACTCAATCTCCTGCATTACAATTGTTTAAACACATTTGAAGTTTTCGAACAAGATTCCGGACAGTCGAAACAAGTTTGCTCAATCCGTGCGTCAATGTCTCTAATTGGACTCAATTTGTGTGTTACATTCCTAAGCCTATAACTAGTGACTTGTTCTCAACTGGATCTCGTAATTTGACTCTATATCTTCTATTACAATTGTTTAAACACATTTGAAGTTTTGAAACAAGATTCGGGACAGTCGAAACAACTTTGCTCCATTCGTGCGTCAATGACTCTAATTGGACTCAGTTTGTGCGTTACATTCCGAAGCCTGTAACTAGTGACTTGTTCTCAACCGAACCTCATAATTTGACTCAATATCTTCTATTACAATTGTTTTAAAACATTTGAACTGTTGGAACAAGATTCGGGACTGTCGAAACAAGTTTGCCCCATCCGTGCGTCAATGACTCAAATTGGACTCAGTTTGTGCGTTACATTCCTAAGCTTATAACAAGTGATTTTTTCACAACCGAACCTGGTAATTTGACTCAATCTCTTCTATTATAATTGTTTAAACATATTTGAAGTCTTGGAACAAGATTCGGGACGATCGAAACAAGTTTGCTCCATCCGTGCGTCAATGTCTCTAATTGCACTCAGTTTGTGTGTTACATTCCTAAGCCTATAACTAGTGACTTGTTCTCAACCGGATCTCGTAATTTGACTCTATATCTTCTATTACAATTGTTTAAACACATTTGAAGTGTTGGAACAAGATTCGGGACAGTCGAAACAAGTTTGCTCCATTCGTGCGTCAATGACTCTAATTGGACTTAGTTTGGGCGTTACATTCCGAAGTCTATAACTAGTGACTTCTTCTCGACCGGACCTCGTAATTTGACCCAATATATTCTATAACAATTGTTTTAACACATTTGAGGTGTTGGAAAAAGAATCAGGACTGTTAAACAAGTTTGCCCCATCCGTGCGTCAATGTCTCTAAGTGGACTCAGTTTGTGTGTTACATTCCTAAGCCTATAACTAGTGACTTGTTCTCAACCGGACCATGTAATTTGACTCTATATCTTCTATTGCAATTGTTTAAACACATTTGAAGTTTTGGAACAAGATTCGGGACAGTCCAAAGAAGTTTGCTCCATTCGTGTGTCAATGACTCTAGTTGGACTTAGTTTGTGCGTTACCTTCCGAAGTCTATAACTAGTGACTTGTTCTCGACCGGACCTCGTAATTTGACCCATTATCTTCTATAACAATTGTTTTAACACATTTGAAGTGTTGGAATAAGATTCGGGACTGTCAAACAAGTTTGCCCCATCCGTGCGTCAATGACTCTAATTGGACTCAGTTTGTGCGTTACATTCGGAACCTTATAACAAGTGACTTTTTCGCAACCGGACCTGGTAATTTGACTCAATCTCCTGCATTACAATTGTTTAAACACATTTGAAGTTTTCGAACAAGATTCCGGACAGTCGAAACAAGTTTGCTCAATCCGTGCGTCAATGTCTCTAATTGGACTCAATTTGTGTGTTACATTCCTAAGCCTATAACTAGTGACTTGTTCTCAACTGGATCTCGTAATTTGACTCTATATCTTCTATTACAATTGTTTAAACACATTTGAAGTTTTGAAACAAGATTCGGGACAGTCGAAACAAGTTTGCTCCATTCGTGCGTCAATGACTCTAATTGGATTCAGTTTGTGCGTTACATTCCGAAGCCTGTAACTAGTGACTTGTTCTCAACCGAACCTCGTAATTTGACTCAATATCTTCTATTACAATTGTTTTAAGACATTTGAACTGTTGGAACAAGATTCGGGACAGTCGAAAGAAGTTTGCTCCATTCGTGTGTCAATGACTCAAGTTGGACTTAGTTTGTGCGTTATATTTTCCTAAGTCTATAACTAGTGACTTGTTCTCGACCGGACCTCGTAATTTGACCCAATATCTTCTATAACAATTGTTTTAACACATTTGAAGTGTTGGAATAAGATTCGGGACTGTCAAACAAGATTGCCCCATCCGTGCGTCAATGACTCAAATTGGACCCAGTTTGTGCGTTACATTCCTAAGCTTATAACAAGTGATTTTTTCAGAACCGAACCTGGTAATTTGACTCAATCTCTTCTATTACAATTGTTTAAACATATTTGAAGTCTTGGAACAAGATTCGGGACGGTCGAAACAAGTTTGCTCCATCCGTGCGTCAATGTCTCTAATTGCACTCAGTTTGTGTGTTACATTCCTAAGCCTATAACTAGTGACTTGTTCTCAACCGGATCTCGTAATTTGACTCTATATCTTCTATTACAATTGTTTAAACACATTTGAAGTGTTGGAACAATATTCGGGACAGTCGAAACAGGTTTGCTCCATTCGTGCGTCAATGACTCTAATTGGACTTAGTTTGGGCGTTACATTCCGAAGTCTATAACTAGTGACTTGTTCTCGACCGGACCTCGTAATTTGACCCAATATCTTCTATAACAATTGTTTTAACACATTTGAGGTGTTGGAAAAAGATTCAAGACTGTTAAACAAGTTTGCCCCATCCGTTCGTCAATGACTCTAATTGGACTCAGTTTGTGCGTTACATTCGGAACCTTATAACAAGTAACATTTTCGCAACCGGACCTAGTAATTTGACTCAATCTCCTGCATTACAATTGTTTAAACACATTTGAAGTTTTCGAACAAGATTCCGGACAGTCGAAACAAGTTTGCTCCATCCGTGCGTCAATGTCTCTAATTGGACTCAGCTTGTGTGTTACATTCCTAAGCCTATAACTAGTGACTTGTTCTCAACCGGACCTCGTAATTTGACTCTATATCTTCTATTGCAATTGTTTAAACACATTTGAAGTTTTGGAACAAGATTCGGGACAGTCGAAAGATGTTTGCTCCATTCGTGTGTCAATGACTCTAGTTGGACTTAGTTTGTGCGTTACATTCCGAAGTCTATAACTAGTGACTTGTTCTCGACCGGACCTCGTAATTTGACCCAATATCTTCTATAACAATTGTTTTAACACATTTGAAGTGTTGGAATAAGATTCGGGACTGTCAAACAAGTTTGCCCCATCCGTGCGTCAATGACTCTAATTGGACTCAGTTTGTGCGTTACCTTCCAAAGCTTATAACAAGTGACTTTTCGCAACCGGACCTGGTAATTTGACTCAATCTCCTCTATTACAATTCTTTAAACACATTTGAAGTCTTGGAACAAGATTCCGGACAGTCGAAACAAGTTTGCTCCATCCGTGCGTCAATGTCTCTAATTGGACTCAGTTTGTGTGTTACATTCCTAAGCCTATAACTAGTGACTTGTTCTCAACCGGACCTCGTAATTTGACTCTATATCTTCTATTGCAATTGTTTAAACACATTTGAAGTTTTGGAACAAGATTCGGGACAGTCGAAACAAGTTTGCTCCATTCGTGCGTCAATGACTCTAATTGGACTCAGTTTGTGCGTTACATTCCGAAGCCTGTAACTAGTGACTTGTTCTCAACAGAACCTTGTAATTTGACTCAATATCTACTATTACATTTGTTTTAAGACATTTGAACTGTTGGAACAAGATTCGGGCCAGTTGAAACAAGTTTGCCCCATCCGTGCGTCAATGACTCAAATTGGACTCAGTTTGTGCGTTACATTCCTAAGCTTATAACAAGTGATTTTTTCACAACCGAACCTGGCAATTTGACTCAATCTCTTCTATTACAATTGTTTAAACACATTTGCAGTTTTGGAACAGGATTCGGGACAGTCGAAACAAGTTTGCTCCATTCGTGCGTCAATGACTCTAATTGGATTTAGTTTGTGCGTTACATTCGGAACCTTATAACAAGAGACTTTTGCGCAACCGGACCTGGTAATTTGACTCAATCTCCTCCATTACAATTGTTTAAACACATTTGAAGTCTTGGAACTAGATTCCGGACAGTCGAAACAAGTTTGCTCCATCCGTGCGTCAATGTCTCTAATTGGACTCAGTTTGTGTGTTACATTCCTAAGCCTATAATTAGTGACTTGTTCTCAACCGGATCTCGGAATTTGACTCTATATCTTCTATTACAATTGTTTAAACACATTTGAAGTGTTGGAACAAGATTCGGGACAGTCGAAACAAGTTTGCTCCATTCGTGCGTCAATGACTCTAATTGGACTTAGTTTGGGCGCTACATTCCGAAGTCTATAACTAGTGACTTCTTCTCGACCGGACCTCGTAATTTGACCCAATATCTTCTATAACAATTGTTTTAACACATTTGAGGTGTTGGAAAAAGAATCAGGACTGTTAAACAAGTTTGCCCCATCCGTGCGTCAATGTCTCTAAGTGGACTCAGTTTGTGTGTTACATTCCTAAGCCTATAACTAGTGACTTGTTCTCAACCGGACCATGTAATTTGACTCTATATCTTCTATTGCAATTGTTTAAACACATTTGAAGTTTTGGAACAAGATTCGGGACAGTCCAAAGAAGTTTGCTCCATTCGTGTGTCAATGACTCTAGTTGGACTTAGTTTGTGCGTTACCTTCCGAAGTCTATAACTAGTGACTTGTTCTCGACCGGACCTCGTAATTTGACCCATTATCTTCAATAACAATTGTTTTAACACATTTGAAGTGTTGGAATAAGATTCGGGACTGTCAAACAAGTTTGCCCCATCCGTGCGTCAATGACTCTAATTGGACTCAGTTTGTGCGTTCCCTTCCAAAGCTTATAACAAGTGACTTTTTCGCAACCGGACCTGGTAATTTGACTCAATCTCTTCCATTACAATTGTCTAAACACATTTGAAGTCTTGGAACAAGATTTGGGATGGTCGCAACAAGTTTGCTCCATCCGTGCGTCAATGTCTCTAATTGGACTCAGTTTGTGTGTTACATTCCTAAGCCTATAACTAGTGACTTGTTCTCAACCGGACCTCGTAATTTGACTCTATATCTTCTATTGCAATTGTTTAAACACATTTGAAGTTTTGGAACAAGATTCGGGACAGTCGAAACAAGTTTGCTCCATTCGTGCGTCAATGACACTAATTGGACTCAGTTTGTGCGTTACATTCCGAAGCCTGTAACTAGTGACTTGTTCTCAACAGAACCTTGTAATTTGACTCAATATCTACTATTACAATTGTTTTAAGACATTTGAACTGTTGGAACAAGATTCGGGCCAGTCGAAACAAGTTTGCCCCATCCGTGCGTCAATGACTCAAATTGGACTCAGTTTGTGCGTTACATTCCTAAGCTTATAACAAGTGATTTTTTCACAACCGAACCTGGCAATTTGACTCAATCTCTTCTATTACAATTGTTTAAATACATTTGCAGTTTTGGAACAAGATTCGGGACAGTCGAACCAAGTTTGCTCCATTCGTGCGTCAATGACTCGAATTGGACTTAGTTTGTGCGTTACATTCGGAACCTTATAACAAGAGACTTTTGCGCAACCGGACCTGGTAATTTGACTCAATCTCCTCCATTACAATTGTTTAAACACATTTGAAGTCTTGGAACTAGATTCCGGACAGTCGAAACAAGTTTGCTCCATCCGTGCGTCAATGTCTCTAATTGGACTCAGTTTGTGTGTTACATTCCTAAGCCTATAATTAGTGACTTGTTCTCAACCGGATCTCGGAATTTGACTCTATATCTTCTTTTACAATTGTTTAAACACATTTGAAGTGTTGGAACAAGATTCGGGACAGTCGAAACAATTTTGCTCCATTCGTGCGTCAATGACTCTAATTGGACTTAGTTTGGGCGTTACATTCCGAAGTCTATAACTAGTGACTTCTTCTCGACCGGAACTCGTAATTTGACCCAATATCTTCTATAACAATTGTTTTAACACATTTGAGGTGTTGGAAAAAGATTCAGGACTGTTAAACAAGTTTGCCCCATCCGTGCGTCAATGTCTCTAAGTGGACTCAGTTTGTGTGTTACATTCCTAAGCCTATAACTAGTGACTTGTTCTCAACCGGACCATGTAATTTGACTCTATATCTTCTATTGCAATTGTTTAAACACATTTGAAGTTTTGGAACAAGATTCGGGACAGTCCAAAGAAGTTTGCTCCATTCGTGTGTCAATGACTCTAGTTGGACTTAGTTTGTGCGTTACCTTCCGAAGTCTATAACTAGTGACTTGTTCTCGACCGGACCTCGTAATTTGACCCATTATCTTCTATAACAATTGTTTTAACACATTTGAAGTGTTGGAATAAGATTCGGGACTGTCAAACAAGTTTGCCCCATCCGTGCGTCAATGACTCTAATTGGACTGAGTTTGTGCGTTCCCTTCCAAAGCTTATAACAAGTGACTTTTTCGCAACCGGACCTGGTAATTTGACTCAATCTCTTCCATTACAATTGTCTAAACACATTTGAAGTCTTGGAACAAGATTTGGGATGGTCGAAACAAGTTTGCTCCATCCGTGCGTCAATGTCTCTAATTGGACTCAGTTTGTGTGTTACATTCCTAAGCCTATAACTAGTGACTTGTTCTAAACCGGACCTCGTAATTTGACTCTATATCTTCTATTGCAATTGTTTAAACACATTTGAAGTTTTGGAACAAGATTCGGGACAGTCGAAACAAGTTTGCTCCATTCGTGCGTCAATGACTCTAATTGGACTCAGTTTGTGCGTTACATTCCGAAGCCTGTAACTAGTGACTTGTTCTCAACCGAACCTCGTAATTTGACTCAATATCTTCTATTATAATTGTTTTAAGACATTTGAACTGTTGGAACAAGATTCGGGACTGTCGAAACAAGTTTGCCCCATCCGTGCGTCAATGACTCAAATTGGACTCAGTGTGTGCGTTACATTCCTAAGCTTATAACAAGTGATTTTTTCACAACCGAACCTGGTAATTTGACTCAATCTCTTCTATTACAATTGTTTAAACACATTTGAAGTCTTGGAACAAGATTCGGGACGGTCGAAACAAGTTTGCTCCATCCGTGCGTCAATGTCTCTAATTGCACTCAGTTTGTGTGTTACATTCCTAAGCCTATAACTAGTGACTTGTTCTCAACCGGATCTCGTAATTTGACTCTATATCTTCTATTACAATTGTTTAAACACATTTGAAGTGTTGGAACAAGATTCGGGACAGTCGAAACAGATTTGCTCCATTCGTGCGTCAATGACTCTAATTGGACTTAGTTTGGGCGTTACATTCCGAAGTCTATAACTAGTGACTTGTTATCGACCGGACCTCGTAATTTGACTCAATATCTTCTATAACAATTGTTTTAACACATTTGAAGTGTTGGAATAAGATTCGGGACTGTCAAACAAGTTTGCCCCATCCGTGCGTCAATGACTCTAATTGGACTCAGTTTGTGCGTTACATTCGGAACCTTATAACAAGTGACTTTTTCGCAACCGGACCTGGTAATTTGACTCAATCTCCTGCATTACAATTGTTTAAACACATTTGAAGTTTTCGAACAAGATTCCGGACAGTCGAAACAAGTTTGCTCCATCCGTGCGTCAATGTCTCTAATTGGACTCAGTTTGTGTGTTACATTCCTAAGCCTATAACTAGTGACTTGTTCTCAACCGGACCTCGTAATTTGACTCTATATCTTCTATTGCAATTGTTTAAACACATTTGAAGTTTTGGAACAAGATTCGGGACAGTCGAAAGAAGTTTGCTCCATTCGTGTGTCAATGACTCTAGTTGGACTTAGTTTGTGCGTTACATTCCGAAGTCTATAACTAGTGACTTGTTCTCGACCGGACCTCGTAATTTGACCCAATATCTTCTATAACAATTGTTTTAACACATTTGAAGTGTTGGAATAAGATTCGGGACTGTCAAACAAGTTTGCCCCATCCGTGCGTCAATGACTCTAATTGGACTCAGTTTGTGCGTTACATTCGGAACCTTATAACAAGTGACTTTTTCGCAACCGGACCTGGTAATTTGACACAATCTCCTCCATTACAATTGTTTAAACACATTTGAAGTCTTGGAACAAGATTCCGGACAGTCGAAACAAGTTTGCTCCATCCGTGCGTCAATGTCTCTAATTGGACTCAGTTTGTGTGTTACATTCCTAAGCCTATAACTAGTGACTTGTTCTCAACCGGACCTCGTAATTTGACTCTATATCTTCTATTGCAATTGTTTAAACACATTGAAGTTTTGGAACAAGATTCGGGACAGTCGAAACAAGTTTGCTCCATTCGTGCGTCAATGACTCTAATTGGACTCAGTTTGTGCGTTACATTCCGAAGCCTGTAACTAGTGACTTGTTCTCAACAGAACCTCGTAATTTGACTCAACATCTTCTATTACAATTGTTTTAAGACATTTGAACTGTTGGAACAAGATTCGGGATAGTCGAAACAAGTTTGCCCCATCCGTGCGTCAATGACTCAAATTGGACTCAGTTTGTGCGTTACATTCCTAAGCTTATAACAAGTGATTTTTTCACAACCGAACCTGGTAATTTGATTCAATCTCTTCTATTACAATTGTTTAAACACATTTGAAGTTTTGGAACAAGATTCGGGACAGTCGAAACAAGTTTGCTCCATTCGTGCGTCAATGACTCTAATTGGACTTAGTTTGTGCGTTACATTCGGAACCTTATAACAAGTGACTTTTGCGCAACCGGACCTGGTAATTTGACTCAATCTCCTCCATTACAATTGTTTAAACACATTTGAAGTCTTGGAACTAGATTCCGGACAGTCGAAACAAGTTTGCTCCATCCGTGCGTCAATGTCTCTAATTGGACTCAGTTTGTGTGTTACATTCCTAAGCCTATAACTAGTGACTTGTTCTCAACCGGATCTAGGAATTTGACTCTATATCTTCTATTACAATTGTTTAAACACATTTGAAGTGTTGGAACAAGATTCGGGACAGTCGAAACAAGTTTGCTCCCACTACTACAAAAAACCCTTTAGACTATGGCTAAAAACCATAGTCTTTCGTTTTAAACCGTAGTCTAAAATTACTTTTGAAAGCGTAGTCTAATCGGGCGTAGTCTAAAGTCTGCAAAACAGACCACGGTTAAAAACGGTGGTCTATAAGAGCTATAAGACTACGGTTTTACCCAAAATTGTAGTTGTAAGACTATCTATAAGACTTCGATTTTCTAAAATATCGTAGTCTTTATGGTCATTAACCGTGATCTAAATGAGTCAAACTGAGGTTAAACATCTGGAAAAGACTATCGTTTTATCCAAAACCATAGTCATAAGTTTATACAAAAGACTACAATTTTTCTAGTAACCGTATTCTTTAATTCAAATATTTTCTTTTTTGAAGACTATGGTTTTTCCCAAAACCGTAGTCTTTTCATTTTTCAATTTAAAAAAAAATTACAGAATCATTATAATGACTAACAAATACCAAACATCTAAAATAATCAATATAAAGAATTTAATAGCAAAAAAATAACAATATCATTATAATCTAAGTTTGCTACCAAATAAACTGTTGAAATTATTAAATGTATCAGTACTAATTAACCTTAAAAATACTCACGAAATAACAATCATAACTTTTCATGGCAAATAGAGATCATATCCTCAATAAGATGTTTATGGACCCACATACTTTCCACCATGCTACAAAGTACACCAACTGACTTTAATGACCTTGCTATCGTCTTAAAAAAGACCTTAGAACAAGTTTTTGAATAGGACCTGAATTAAGAAAACAGTTTCAACAAGGTGATACTTTATTTTAGATTAGTTTATTTATATAATGTTACTGATGCGAAGGAAAGAGATGCCTTAGTTACTCTGTTTGATCATTAGTCTTGACACACAGGGATTCATATCCTTCTACATCTATTCATTAAATCTTGCCACAACCTCATCGAAAACATGATAATATGGTGATTAAGAAAAAAGAAAAGCAAGGAACCTTAGCTTTCCCTCTGGCAACTGGTTAGCGTCAGAATTTGCAGTTAAAAACTCAGCCATCTCGCCCAATGCAACCTGCAAAGTAGAAGGTTCAGACAATCCACATTCCCAGATTTTATTATGGGCATGGGAGGACGAAAGTGTCAGAGAATCTACCATGGAAATATTGCATTAAGAAATAACCTAGAGTAGTTAGGTGGAATACAGCACAACCATACAATATTTGCCTCGTACATATGGCTTACATGCTCTTCAATCTAACCATAGAAAGAAAGATGAGAATAAAAGGTGAACAAGAATAAGGTGATGGAATCTAAATGGGAAAAAAGTAATGTCTTTAGAAACAAATTGATAGAGGAGGAAAATGTAATTTAGATGCAAGAGCTACAGTGATGTGGGACGAAGTGACAGATTTATTAAAAGAGTGGTGAAAGAGGTTCTTAGGGAATCTATAAAAGAAAATTCACTCACAGAAACAAACTTGGTGGTGGAATGATGAGGTCTAAAAGGTAATTAAATAAAAGTAGTCCTACGATACTTTACAACAAAAGTGGTATGTACATATTGGATGAGATAACCGTAACCATATCCGTGTCTTGGATTTCGGGATATGACAAGCCGTATCCCTGTATTCCGTACCAGTGTCTGTATCTATATTTGCATTCTTTTTATCCAAAAAAATCTAAAAGTGATATGGTGTAACAAATCTTATCATCTCAATCAGAATATTAGAAGTTTCATTACATTTCGCATGATGTATATACTAAAAAATTGATGCTTTGCTTAAAAAACAGAAAACTAAAGCATGGTATGGACCAAAAGTCAGACCTATTGGATCATCCTAACCACTCAACTATGTTTATTCTTTCTGGACAGCCAGAATTACAAGGGAACCATCTAAAATAAAAGGCCTACTTATCGGATGGCTAAAATCATCCAGTCAGCCCAAAATTATTGTTCAAAGGGGTACATGTGGTATATTGATTGGGGAATCTAGGTTGATAAGTATAGACTACGTAACACAATAAGTATGATATAGTACTGGGTTTTTAGAAAAATAAGTAAGATAATACTATCTTATGTTTTTACTAAAAGGTTTTTAGAAAAATTAGACTTAAGCTTGTGAATTTGTTCCAAGTTCTTAAGAGACTTTAATGGATCCACTCTTTCTCCCTTTTATTTAAATGATGTTTTGATTGATATTATATAGGTTGAAGACTTGCATTGTTTTGGTAAAAAAAAATAGGACAGTAAATGAGTTTCTTGAGTTGAGTCAACTCCATTTACGTGACCAAGTTTTGAGTAACTTGACAAGTGAAACTTGATCGAGTTTTTACAAACCAAGTCATAGGTGGGGTCAACCCAAAATCAAACAAGTTAACTCGGTTTACAAACCAAGTCATGCCTTCAAATGAACATATCATGGTAAAATAAATATCCACCAACCTCAGCAGCTTTGTCATCCTGGACACCGTCGGCCTGCTGTGCTTGAGGCTGCACGCCCTGTAATTGAACCAATATAAACTCTATATTAGTACAAAGAAACGATTCACCAAGAATGATAATACAAACGGGATGCCTTCTTGCACTCACCAGGCAGTTCTGTGCATGTTCCTGAACTTGACGATGCACTATTTGGGTCCCACGCTTGTTGCATACAACAGGGGAATTGCCAAAGGCACATCCAGCACAGTGGTCTGTACACATCCATGCTATTATACCATAACAAAGTAATTTTTATCAATTGATGAAACCTCAGTACTCACCTCAACAAAGCAGTAAACTGTAAAGATGATCTACAAACAGCAAGTGAGGTACACACAAGGGAGTAAGACCAGTCATTTGGTGTGTCACACAAATCAACCCAAGTCGAATGGTAGTAACCATCCAATTCCTATTTGAACTACCAGTGAAAATAACTAAAATATAGTGAGCAGTCTAGAAAGGAGAATAAATCCGACTTAGAATCATCCAATGAAGTGATTTTTGATATAGTTTTCCAATCAAATAACACCGCGTGGAGAATGCGGTGCTAAAACAACTGCATAACCCAACTAGGCTTTCAATCAGGCTAAGTTAAGAATTCTTTTAACTTTATTTTGAGAATTTTTTTACCAAAACATGCACCTCCTCTGCCTGGAATTATCAGTATTCCCCCACAAGGTAGAAGAAAAGTAATTGTTCTGAAACGATGGCAAGCCAAACACAAAGAATGAAGAAAGTGCATAATCAAATTGAGCTGACTTAGCATCAATGGCTGCAGATCCTTTGGGATGCTTTCTTAACAATTTACAGTCCAAATCACATCAAAGAATATCGTTTCTTTTTTGTTTTTTCTTCTATTGTTGTTCAGATCTTTGGCAGCGTTCGGTTTGCCTAGTCCTGGAAAAGAAAACCAAAATCTGGAAAATGCCGACTTCTTTTTTAGAAAAGAGGAAGTCAATTTTATGTTAGACTCATCCACTCCTTCCCATGTTTATCTACCCCATCTCTTCTATATTTTTCATTTTTTTTATTTTCCCCAATGTCAACCA
This sequence comes from Euptelea pleiosperma, assembly GCA_035048495.1. Lineage (NCBI taxonomy): Eukaryota > Viridiplantae > Streptophyta > Magnoliopsida > Ranunculales > Eupteleaceae > Euptelea > Euptelea pleiosperma. Next base: position 55,793,941 of record CM068543.1, read on the forward strand.
AACAGTAAGAAAAATGATTTCAGGAAATAGGTTTCTCAGAAGTGACACTTCCAAAAAACCCCACTTCCGGGGAAACCTACTTATTGCGAACCAAACGCAGCCTTTTAGTTTCGCTTGACGAATCAGGGTTTTTATCAGTGGTCCCATTATGTATAAGGTGGATATACTTAGGGTTTCCCTGAGGAAGGCTGGTCTAGTAATGAAGTTTTGTATTGCAGAATTCATGAAGCAGAGAAAAACCTCATTTCCTTTTCAACATCTTTCGTTTGTTCTCCCTCTTTCTGCAAGAAAAAAATGGAACCAACAATTACAATCAAAGAATGCTACAGAAACCTCCAGAATCTATCAAACTTGACAAAAAGGTGATCTTACTCCTCGTCTTTTTTGCAATTACGAGTTCCGATGCTCCTCATTGCTGTAATTCTTAGAGAATCATCTCTATGCCAAGGAGTCCCCACCACCACCTCATTTGCAACTCCATCTCAACATTCACTTGTCAAGAACATTTGCACCATGAACCTGCTTCACCACATACTCTTTAACCCTTCCTCCATGAGACCAACACTCCACAACAGATTCTAGAAATAGCAATCAATTGGACAGTGAAATCTGTCAAGAGCTACTGAAAAATGATTGCTGGTCTTTTCACCCGTCAAGATTTGAACTCGACGGAAAAGAATGCTATAAAAGATTGCATGAAGATGTTGGATTAGACCATCTATGGGCTTCGGCAAGCCAGTAAGGAACTTCAAGATTTTCCAGCATTGATGGACGCTGTTTTTCGGTTCTACGGAGACCCCAAGACATGCACATGCCTCTATTGCAAGAAGGGAATTCACCAGTTCAGTTTGAGATGACACTGTAGGATTTCAAAACATTAGCCTATTGCAGTTATAGCATCATAGCAGCAGAATAGTTGGTCAAGAAAAATTATGTGTTAAGGGAATTACTCTCACCTTTTATAGCGATTCAATTCAGAAATGCACCTTTTCCACGAATCCTTGTAAAAAGATACACATCAACCCTAACAACTCAAAAAGTAGAGAAAATACAAAGGCCATACATCTGTACCTTGAGCAAGAAATCTGAAGTATATGTCTACATGATGCCAATACTTCCTCCAAGAGTTCAAATGGTTCCCCAACCTTATATATAATCACTTGATCTCCTTGTTGATAGCCGCATCCATTCATGAAAAAATCAAACAAACAGAACAAAATTTATTTGTTGATTGGCAGCCCGCCGTCATGATTAGAGGAGAAGCAATTTAACATTCAAAGCAATCTAAGGTAGTAGAGCTTTTAGAAAGTTGGCAAATGGTTCAAAATTGACTGATTTGAATAAGGAAAAAAATGCACATTCTAAAGATAATTCCTTTGAACAATAAAACAAGAATCAACAATGTTAAGGTGTTAATTCCTTTGAACAAAAATCAGCCATTGATTTATCTTCTTGTGTGTACACCAAAATTGGTGTGAAATTGTGTGTGAAAATGTGTGTCCGCTAAGCTTGACCCTATTTATAATTGAAAGAATGTAATCAAGATCTTCTACACCTATGCTTTACCAATTTCTAAAATTGCAAGAAACAAGTCACATTCTTCTAAAAGAACAAGAGAACATGAAAAACTCTCAAAAATCCAACAAAAAATAATGGACTTATAATTAAACATGAAACGAAACTCGAATTATAAATAGGAAACAAGGAGATTACAGAGTACAAATTTAAATCTTCATTCACACATTACACACCTGACCGTAGCTTGCGAGGTACTGCAGTGTGATCGACGCCGTTGCAGTCATCAAAGAGTTGAAGAGAAAAGGGCCCAAAATTAAAAGAAAAAAGTAGGTTTTGTCTGCTTAAGAACTTAGTAGACTATAACCCACTTTCTGTGAAGCTTAAATTGCTAGAATCATTTCTCGATTTGGCAACTATTTTTTAAAAGGTGCAGCAGTAAAAATGGATGACAATCAATTCAAGATAAGATTTTCTTTTACTCTTGACTACACATACAAAATATCAAAATGAACTCATAAGGGTAGCCAAAAACAATTGCCATTACTCCCACTTCAGCCACAAAAAACAAATAACAATATACAAAGTGCACATGCACCAACTTGTTGTTCACACTATTGTTGAAGCTGCCGGGATCAATTTCTGCCAAGGAAAAATAGAATGTAAGTGTGCATCTAAAGTATAGCACTTACACCTATTTTCATTATGAAGAACTCAAAGTTTTGAGAACATCAGAGATGCAATGAGAAGACAGTATCCCAGCTCTCAAATAGCACATCGGTGTAGTTCTTGTAAACTATTGTTTAAAGTGAACAACAATACTAATGAACCCATTAAACTAACCTTAATGATCATATTGGAATTGAGATAGAGAATTAGAGATCACAAGACGTAGAAACACATAATTTGTCGAGAACTATCAAATAGCCCTATTACTGTGAACTCCTTTGAGAAGATTAGATGTATGAAGAAAAGCAACTTCTCCAAAGATAGCTCGTAGACCAACTACACGCTTGGCATCAGCAAGAGTTGCCTCCCGCGAAAATACATCTAATTCATCTTTAATTTGCTAATTCACAATTCATCTTTAATTTGCTAATTTGCTAATTCATCTTTAATTCAGCTAGTTTAGCATGTGGGTACAAGTATGGTTAGGGGCAAGGAGAGTACGTCTGTCATAGTCAACCTGTTCATGTCATCAAGCACTGCAGACAATGACCAACAAATACACAACGAGAAAAGGGCAAAGGGTGAACTACATGTCTTACTTTGCAGATTACTTTATCACCCACAGAGACTCTGCCAGTCTCTTCGGCAATAGAACCGATGTGAAGGAGAAAACCTCCATAACTTTGAACATTACAAACTTGAAATGATCCAAAGGAGCCTTCAAGTGATCCAGTATCAAATATCTGAGACCAAATGAACTAAGTCAAGCAAGAGAAAATGTCTTTATTTTGTTCTGAGGCATAGATATGAAATCTATTTGCAGGATATAAAGACGCATATATAATATACCAAAAATGCAAGACGTAATTGTACTTTTAAATATCTGCCATATGCTAGCAGCAGCACCCACTATATGTATACAATGTTTCTAAAGCATAACCAGTAGTGTTGCCATCCTAGAAATTTTTCCCTTAGGTTTGTTCTTCTGTTATGCTTCTTGCTATTCATAAATTCTCTATCTACTATTTGCAGGATTATTTAAGTTTACTTTACTTGCTACACGCACAGCGACATAATGAACTTTTGTCCTAACAGACTTCGCCTTGTCGAAATCAAATGGGGTGGCAACAATTGATGTTCTCTTCCAACCGTCATACCCTCCACCAGCTGGAGAAGCAAATGATTCCTCACTAGTTGAAGGGCACATATGACTCTTAAAATTTTTAGCGAGGAAAAAATATAATTGCCTAGGCATAAAACAAATATGAAATCATGCTTCATCAACAGGGTATCATATAAATTGGGAACTCCCTAGTAAGCCAATCAAACTGTGCAGGGGTCAATCACTATAGCAGAACATCCCAATCTGCAATTTTGTACATTTATGGGTTAAAATCAGTAGAGCTCAGCCCAACAGATCTTTATAAGTGAAGAAACTAGCTGACTTTGAAGTCTAAGGCCACCAACCTGGTTAGTTATATGCTCCCATTCTCATAATGCAATCTGCCATGACCTTAAAATCGGAAGAGCACAATTGATCGAGGTCATTTTTGCACCCCATGTATCATTTAAGAAAGAAATGAAGAGGAGAAGAAAATTTTACCTTCATCTCCTTCACCCAAAGAGACTTCAAATCTGGATCACTCAAGATGGTGGAGACCAGCAACGCACCATAAATAGGTTGGTTGTTGTACATGGCATCTTCAGTATTAGGCTGGCTGCAATTCAAGATCTGACATCTAGCGGAAGGCACCTAGAGAGTCGCCATTGTGAAGATGAAGTAATGATTCTGACAGATGGATTAATTGAGCATATAAGTAGGGCTTCTAAGTTCACAAATCTCATCATGGTTTAATACTTCCTGCAAATAAAGTAGCAAAGAACAAAATCAACAAGTGATGAAAGGTTCCCAAATGAAGGGTAGGTTCTTATAAGGCAATTATTTTAGTGAATGGTGCTAAGAGTTTTAGCAAAAATCGAACTAAAAGGAAGCTCTCCTACGAGTTTTTCAAGTGAAACTAGAGGGTTTAAGAATGTGGCACGCAGAAATGGGTTGTTTTGTTCCATGAGGCCAATCCTCCTTGAGGATCTCTGCTAATTTTAATGTGAACAAAGCAATTCCATTGGCTTGGTCCCTAAGATAGCAGCAATTCCATCATTGCTGATGAAATAGTCGAATGAAGTTATTATATGGGAAACTTGTATAGGTGAGAATCCATGAAGGCTAGTAGATACCCTAAATATGGTTCTTCATTTTAGTAATATTTCAGAATTTCATTTCATCATGTTTTGGTGAGAATAATGAGTTATTGAACATCTTGGCAGAAGATGGGTTCAATGAGCATTGGGATTCATTGCCATATAGTTCAATTATTTACTATATTTGTAGTTTCTCTAAGCAATAAACTATTTAATCTACTTATAAAAAAAACTATTTAATCAAAGAAAAAGAAGTCCTGAATTTCATGTGTAAAAAGAGGTTGCCAAAAAGTCGAAATGCTCAAAATAGCCCCTGTGGCACTGTCTCATTGTTCCATTAAAAGAATTACATGAATGTGGTAGTAGATTAACAATAACATAAATTAAAATGTTTAAGAAAATTTTTAAAGAAAAACAAAAAAATAATGGAGTCAGAAAGAATAGTTGCAATATCTAACAATTAGTACGATATAGTCCTTGCAAACTCAGATGTTTCCTACAATGCTTCGAATGTCGGCATAGCAGCACCATCATCAGAAACATAACAAGATACATTGTCCACAGGGTAGTCAACAATAAGAATGGAAAGAACAATGTTTGCACTGACCAACGGGGGCTTCATTTATCAGCAAAGTACAAGGTAGATCTTCAAGAGATTGGCAACACGGATGTAAAGCCTAAGCACTAGATCAAAGTTAATGAGGTTGAACTTTTAGATCAATCACGGAATGTAACAAATGCTGGTAGCCAACTAATCTACTTAACAATTAGAACAATCTTTGTGGGTTCATCAATCTATGCATACTTCTTGGACATGGAAAAACTTGAAAGGATACTCAAGTATCTTAAGTCACCTATGACAAGAAGTATACATGCCTTCAATCGACATCTTTGTGTTAGGCTAAGATGGTCCACCATAGTGTTATATCTATGTCGGTAGCAAAATAAGCATGAACAACGGACCTGAGAATTGAACTTTAAAAATACCATATATTTTTTATAAGCGAAATTTAAAATAACATCTTGGTATTCTATTATTAGAATCAAAAGACAGTGCACATCAGATTAAGAGCATCCATTTTTTACCTTCAAAACAATTTGTGACAAAAGAATGAAGAGTTATGAGAAGCGAAAGGCATGGATTAGCATCTTATGACATTAACTACTAAATCCAGTTGGACCAAGGTTCTAAGTTAATTACAACCCACAAAAGAAAAACAAATAAATGGATAGAAAGCAATAAGGCCATTGGACAATGACTAAAAGAATGCTGAGTCGATAGTAAACAAAAGATAATCCTCTGTACAAAGCCTAAGAATCTTCCCCAGTGAATATTTCAGATACATGAAACATCAACTGTCATCCATATTTATGGTCAGGTCAGATATGCCACATTTTGAACAGTTTCCAAAATCAACTCAGTTTTTGAAACAATTTAGATACAATAAAAACAAAGATACAACAAACTTTGTATCTTGTAACACAAGAACACCAATAACTATTTAGATGGATATGAATTTCAAACTCAGGTTGAGAGTCAAATACGAGGAGCTTTGGCCCATCTTTCAAGGTAAAATGCTATATATCATGGTGATTACTTGGCTTAGCCTAATTGATTATTTTCAGGAACCGGTTTTGTTTTCTTTTCCAATGTCCTATTTATTCAGCTTACCGAGACACTAAAGGGATGTGCTCTTGTTCCTGGACCTTGACTTCTTGATCTTGGGCTGAACTTAGTTTCTCCATGTGCTTCACCATAGAACATTTGCTTTTCTTAGAAGAATTATAATATAAACTTTTCTCTTGTAGAAAGTTCCAGTCCTACCCATCAGTGTGTTAACCAGTATGGTATTGAGATCATGGAGAATTTTGAAATTTTTGCAACTTTGTTATGCAACCACATATTCTCTTTAAATGCTAAATATTGATAAAAACTACCAAAAATATCTAGAAATGATCATAAATTGAAGCAAGAAACAAAAACCCCAAGACTTTCACAAAAGCAATTAGTGATAAACAACTGTTTTAGAACAAAAAAACAAACACATGGTTCCTGATTCTCCAACAACTTTCTTCATCCAAATTTTCTTTTGGCAATCAAAATTTCATTCAATAGAAATACCAATAATCAAAAATAGAACCAACTAATTTCTGGTTCCTGCGCGTGGCATCGAAAAGAAACAATCTTCCCTCCAAAAAAGAAGTCTAAGACACACCTATTAATCAAAGGAGAAAACATAATTCACATACTGAGAAACCAAAACCCACCAATATATTCTTATCTTCCAATAGAATAAGAAGGAAAAAAAAACATACACACCTATATAACAGGCAATCAAAATCTTAAAGAAAAACAAACCAAAAAACTAAAAAAGAAGAGAAACCAGAAATTAGAATTCCAACAAAAATGATCCAATCAATTAGAATCACTAAAACCAATTAGACCCACATATGAAATCCACATGAACATTCTAAAAACCCAAAATCCTCAAAATTCAAAAGAAATCCAGAAAACAGAACTCCAAATTAAGAGCAACAGGACTAACCAACCTGTAAAGACCGACGAATCCAAAGTCAGGAGGTGGATCATCGGAAGAGCCTGATGAGCTAATTCTAGAAACAGAAACAGACCTAGATCCCAATCCAACCCCATGATCATGAGTCAAAGATTGAGCAGAAGAGACAGATGGGCGAGGCAGAGGATGACCCCTCTCTTCCAAATCGAAATCGAAACTAGAACCGGAAGAACACCCAGTAGCAGAAGTCCTGAGTAAAACAACCAAATCATAGAAAATCGACTGATTAGGTTTGATAATGATACCCAAATCAGTAAAGCAATGAACCCTAAGTTGAAACAACCAATCCTAAACAGTAAAACAACCAACCCTAATTAATAAAACTACTGAGTTGAAAAGTAGAGGGAGAGAGGGATTAACTTGGAGAGAAAAAGTTGAACTTACTGCCAGTCTAAAATGGAGATGAGGACGACTGAGAGAAGGAGCGGCAGTCACGATGGGTTGCACAATGGTGGTCACGGTGGCGATGGTGGGGTGTTGTTCGAGTGAGATGAGTAAAGTTGGAGAGATGGAGAGGAAGAGATGAGAGAGAGATGGAGAAGTTGAAGAGAGTTTGGGCAAGGTTGATGTTTAAGGCGGGGAAACTTTTATTTGTGATAGGTCATGGTTTTCCCCAAAATCATGTCCGAAACCCTAATAAAGCTTATCACCATGGTTTTAGCAACCACCGCAGCCATTTGGCATTATTTTTAAGTCACGGAATCTATTAAAACCGCGGTTTTTTGTATTTCAAATCATGTGCTCGCAAATCACGGTTTTATTAAAACCGTGGCCGAAATAGATCAAGCTACGGTTTTAGTAAAAACTGTGGCCATTTTAAAGCACTTTAAAAGACGGATTTTACTAAAATCATAGCCTTTTATTTTTTTTTACTTAATTTATTTAAATTTTAACTTTAGGCTTTACTTTTTTATATAACCGTAGTCTACCTATTTTTTAAAAGTGAAGTCTAAACAGAATTATGTAGTAGTGTCCATTCGTGCGTCAATGACTCCTATTGTACTTAGTTTGGGCGTTACATTCCGAAGTCTATAACTAGTGACTTGTTCTCGACCGGACCTCGTAATTTGACCCAATATCTTCTATAACAATTGTTTTAACACATTTGAGGTGTTGGAAAAAGATTCAGGACTGTTAAACAAGTTTGCCCCATCCGTTCGTCAATGACTCTAATTAGACTCAGTTTGTGCGTTACATTCGGAACCTTATAACAAGTGACTTTTGCGCAACCGGACCTGGTAATTTGACTCAATCTCCTCCATTATAATTGTTTAAACACATTTGAAGTCTTTGAACTAGATTCCGGACAGTCGAAACAAGTTTGCTCCATCCGTGCGTCAATGTCTCTAATTGGACTCAGTTTGTGTGTTACATTCCTAAGCCTATAACTAGTGATTTGTTCTCAACCGGACCTCGTAATTTGACTCTATATCTTCTATTGCAATTGTTTAAACACATTTGAAGTTTTGGAACAAGATTCGGGACAGTCGAAACAAGTTTGCTCCATTCGTGCGTCAATGACTCTAATTGGACTCAGTTTGTGCGTTACATTCCGAAGCCTGTAACTAGTGACTTGTTCTCAACAGAACCTTGTAATTTGACTCAATATCTACTATTACAATTGTTTTAATACATTTGAACTGTTGGAACAAGATTCGGGACAGTCGAAACAAGTTTGCCCCATCCGTGCGTCAATGACTCAAATTGGACTCAGTTTGTGCGTTACATTCCTAAGCTTATAACAAGTGATTTTCTCACAACCGAACCTGGCAATTTGACTCAATCTCTTCTATTACAATTGTTTAAACACATTTGCAGTTTTGGAACAAGATTCGGGACAGTCGAAACAAGTTTGCTCCATTCGTGCGTCAATGACTCTAATTGGACTTAGTTTGTGCGTTACATTCGGAACCTTATAACAAGAGACTTTTGCGCAACCGGACCTGGTAATTTGACTCAATCTCCTCCATTACAATTGTTTAAACACATTTGAAGTCTTGGAACTAGATTCCGGACAGTCGAAACAAGTTTGCTCCATCCGTGCGTCAATGTCTCTAATTGGACTCAGTTTGTGTGCTACATTCCTAAGCCTATAATTAGTGACTTGTTCTCAACCGGATCTCGGAATTTGACTCTATATCTTCTATTACAATTGTTTAAACACATTTGAAGTGTTGGAACAAGATTCGGGACAGTCGAAACAAGTTTGCTCCATTCGTGCGTCAATGACTCTAATTGTACTTAGTTTGGGCGTTACATTCCGAAGTCTATAACTAGTGACTTGTTCTCGACCGGACCTCGTAATTTGACCCAATATCTTCTATAACAATTGTTTTAACACATTTGAGGTGTTGGAAAAAGATTCAGGACTGTTAAACAAGTTTGCCCCATCCGTGCGTCAATGTCTCTAAGTGGACTCAGTTTGTGTGTTACATTCCTAAGCCTATAACTAGTGACTTGTTCTCAACCGGACCACGTAATTTGACTCTATATCTTCTATTGCAATTGTTTAAACACATTTGAAGTTTTGGAACAAGATTCGGGACAGTCCAAAGAAGTTTGCTCCATTCGTGTGTCAATGACTCTAGTTGGACTTAGTTTGTGCGTTACCTTCCGAAGTCTATAACTAGTGACTTGTTCTCGACCGGACCTCGTAATTTGACCCATTATCTTCTATAACAATTGTTTTAAGACATTTGAAGTGTTGGAATAAGATTCGCGACTGTCAAACAAGTTTGCCCCATCCGTGCGTCAATGACTCTAATTGGACTCAGTTTGTGCGTTCCCTTCCAAAGCTTATAACAAGTGACTTTTTCGCAACCGGACCTGGTAATTTGACTCAATCTCTTCCATTACAATTGTCTAAACACATTTGAAGTCTTGGAACAAGATTTGGGATGGTCGAAACAAGTTTGCTCCATCCGTGCGTCAATGTCTCTAATTGGACTCAGTTTGTGTGTTACATTCCTAAGCCTATAACTAGTGACTTGTTCTCAACCGGACCTCGTAATTAGACTCTATATCTTCTATTGCAATTGTTTAAACACATTTGAAGTTTTGGAACAAGATTCGGGACAGTCGAAACAAGTTTGCTCCATTCGTGCGTCAATGACTCTAATTGGACTCAATTTGTGCGTTACATTCCGAAGCCTGTAACTAGTGACTTGTTCTCAACCGAACCTCGTAATTTGACTCAATATCTTCTATTATAATTGTTTTAAGACATTTGAACTGTTGGAACAAGATTCGGGACTGTCGAAACAAGTTTGCCCCATCCGTGCGTCAATGACTCAAATTGGACTCAGTTTGTGCGTTACATTCCTAAGCTTATAACAAGTGATTTTTTCACAACCGAACCTGGTAATTTGACTCAATCTCTTCTATTACAATTGTTTAAACACATTTGAAGTCTTGGAACAAGATTTGGGACGGTCGAAACAAGTTTGCTCCATCCGTGCGTCAATGTCTCTAATTGCACTCAGTTTGTGTGTTACATTCCTAAGCCTATAACTAGTGACTTGTTCTCAACCGGATCTCATAATTTGACTCTATATCTTCTACTACAATTGTTTAAACACATTTGAAGTGTTGGAACAAGATTCGGGACAGTCGAAACAGGTTTGCTCCATTCGTGCGTCAATGACTATAATTGGACTTAGTTTGGGCGTTACATTCCGAAGTCTATAACTAGTGACTTGTTATCGACCGGACCTCGTAATTTGACTCAATATCTTCTATAACAATTGTTTTAACACATTTGAAGTGTTGGAATAAGATTCGGGACTGTCAAACAAGTTTGCCCCATCCGTGCGTCAATGACTCTAATTGGACTCAGTTTGTGCGTTACATTCGGAACCTTATAACAAGTGACTTTTTCGCAACCGGACCTGGTAATTTGACTCAATCTCCTGCATTACAATTGTTTAAACACATTTGAATTTTTCGAACGAGATTCCGGACAGTCGAAATAAGTTTGCTCCATCCGTGCGTCAATGTCTCTTATTGGACTCAGTTTGTGTGTTACATTCCTAAGCCTATAACTAGTGACTTGTTCTCAACCGGACCTCGTAATTTGACTCTATATCTTCTATTGCAACTGTTTAAACACATTTGAAGTTTTGGAACAAGATTCGGGACAGTCGAAAGAAGTTTGCTCCATTCGTGTGTCAATGACTCTAGTTGGACTTAGTTTGTGCGTTACATTCCGAAGTCTATAACTAGTGACTTGTTCTCGACCGGACCTCGTAATTTGACCCAATATCTTCTATAACAATTGTTTTAACACATTTGAAGTGTTGGAATAAGATTCGGGACTGTCAAACAAGTTTGCCCCATCCGTGCGTCAATGACTCTAATTGGACTCAGTTTGTGCGTTACATTCGGAACCTTATAACAAGTGACTTTTTCGCAACCGGACCTGGTAATTTGACTCAATCTCCTCCATTACAATTGTTTAAACACATTTGAAGTCTTGGAACAAGATTCCGGACAGTAGAAACAAGTTTGCTCCATCCGTGCGTCAATGTCTCTAATTGGACTCAGTTTGTGTGTTACATTCCTAAGCCTATAACTAGTGACTTGTTCTCAACCGGACCTCGTAATTTGACTCTATATTTTCTATTGCAATTGTTTAAACACAGTTGAAGTTTTGGAACAAGATTCGGGACAGTCGAAACAAGTTTGCTCCATTCGTGCGTCAATGACTCTAATTGGACTCAGTTTGTGCGTTACATTCCGAAGCCTGTAACTAGTGACTTGTTCTCAACAGAACCTCGTAATTTGACTCAATATCTTCTATTACAATTGTTTTAAGACATTTGAACTGTTGGAACAAGATTCGGGATAGTCGAAACAAGTTTGCCCCATCCGTGCGTCAATGACTCAAATTGGACTCAGTTTGTGCGTTACATTCCAAAGCTTATAACAAGTGATTTTTTCACAACCGAACCTGGTAATTTGACGCAATCTCTTCTATTACAATTGTTGAAACACATTTGAAGTTTTGGAACAAGATTCGGGACAGTCGAAACAAGTTTGCTCCATTCGTGCGTCAATGACTCTAATTGGACTTAGTTTGTGCGTTACATTCGGAACCTTATAACAAGTGACTTTTGCGCAACCGGACCTGGTAATTTGACTCAATCTCCTCCATTACAATTGTTTAAACACATTTGAAGTCTTGGAACTAGATTCCGGACAGTCGAAACAAGTTTGCTCCATCCGTGCGTCAATGTCTCTAATTGGACTCAGTTTGTGTGTTACATTCCTAAGCCTATAACTAGTGACTTGTTCTCAACCGGATCTAGGAATTTGACTCTATATCTTCTATTACAATTGTTTAAACACATTTGAAGTGTTGGAACAAGATTCGGGACAGTCGAAACAAGTTTGCTCCATTCGTGCGTCAATGACTCCTATTGTACTTAGTTTGGGCGTTACATTCCGAAGTCTATAACTAGTGACTTGTTCTCGACCGGACCTCGTAATTTGACCCAATATCTTCTATAACAATTGTTTTAACACATTTGAGGTGTTGGAAAAAGATTCAGGACTGTTAAACAAGTTTGCCCCATCCGTTCGTCAATGACTCTAATTAGACTCAGTTTGTGCGTTAGATTCGGAACCTTATAACAAGTGACTTTTGCGCAACCGGACCTGGTAATTTGACTCAATCTCCTCCATTATAATTGTTTAAACACATTTGAAGTCTTTGAACTAGATTCCGGACAGTCGAAACAAGTTTGCTCCATCCGTGCGTCAATGTCTCTAATTGGACTCAGTTTGTGTGTTACATTCCTAAGCTTATAACTAGTGATTTGTTCTCAACCGGACCTCGTAATTTCACTCTATATCTTCTATTGCAATTGTTTAAACACATTTGAAGTTTTGGAACAAGATTCGGGACAGTCGAAAGAAGTTTGCTCCATTCGTGTGTCAATGACTCTAGTTGGACTTAGTTTGTGCGTTACATTCCGAAGTCTATAACTAGTGACTTGTTCTCGACCGGACCTCGTAATTTGACCCATTATCTTCTATAACAATTGTTTTAACACATTTGAAGTGTTGGAATAAGATTCGGGACTGTCAAACAAGTTTGCCCCATCCGTGCGTCAATGACTCTAATTGGACTCAGTTTGTGCGTTACCTTCCAAAGCTTATAACAAGTGACTTTTTCGCAACCGGACCTGGTAATTTGACTCAATCTCTTCCATTACAATTGTCTAAACACATTTGAAGTCTTGGAACAAGATTTGGGATGGTCAAAACAAGTTTGCTCCATCCGTGCGTCAATGTCTCTAATTGGACTCAGTTTGTGTGTTACATTCCTAAGCCTATAACTAGTGACTTGTTCTCAACCGGACCTCGTAATTTGACTCTATATCTTCTATTGCAATTGTTTAAACACATTTGAAGTTTTGGAACAAGATTCGGGACAGTCAAAACAAGTTTGCTCCATTCGTGCGTCAATGACTCTAATTGGACTCAGTTTGTGCGTTACATTCCGAAGCCTGTAACTAGTGACTTGTTCTCAGCCGAACCTCGTAATTTGACTCAATATCTTCTATTACAATTGTTTTAAGACATTTGAACTGTTGGAACAAGATTCGGGACTGTCGAAACAAGTTTGCCCCATCCGTGCGTCAATGACTCAAATTGGACTCAGTTTGTGCGTTACATTCCTAAGCTTATAACAAGTGATTTTTTCACAACCGAACCTGGTAATTTTACTCAATCTCTTCTATTACAATTGTTTAAACACATTTGAAGTGTTGGAACAAGATTCGGGACGGTCGAAACAAGTTTGCTCCATCCGTGCGTCAATGTCTCTAATTGCACTCAGTTTGTGTGTTACATTCCTAAGCCTATAACTAGTGACTTGTTCTCAACCGGATCTCGTCATTTGACTCTATATCTTCTATTACAATTGTTTAAACACATTTGAAGGGTTGGAACAAGATTCGGGACAGTCGAAACACGTTTGCTCCATTCGTACGTCAATGACTCTAATTGGACTTAGTTTGGGCGTTACATTCCGAAGTCTATAACTAGTGACTTGTTATCGACCGGACCTCGTAATTTGACTCAATATCTTCTATAACAATTGTTTTAACACATTTGAAGTGTTGGAATAAGATTCGGGACTGTCAAACAAGTTTGCCCCATCCGTGCGTCAATGACTCTAATTGGACTCAATTTGTGCGTTACATTCGGAACCTTATAACAAGTGACTTTTTCGCAACCGGACATGGTAATTTGACTCAATCTCCTGCATTACAATTGTTTAAACACATTTGAAGTTTTCGAACAAGATTGCGGACAGTCGAAACAAGTTTGCTCCATCCGTGCGTCAATGTCTCTAATTGGACTCAGTTTGTGTGTTACATTCCTAAGCCTATAACTAGTGACTTGTTCTCAACCGGACCTCGTAATTTGACTCTATATCTTCTATTGCAATTGTTTAAACACATTTGAAGTTTTGGAACAAGATTCGGGACAGTCGAAAGAAGTTTGCTCCATTCGTGTGTCATTGACTCAAGTTGGACTTAGTTTGTGCGTTACATTCCGAAGTCTATAACTAGTGACTTGTTCTCGACCGGACCTCGTAATTTGACCCAATATCTTCTATAACAATTGTTTTAATACATTTGAAGTGTTGGAATAAGATTCGGGACTGTCAAACAAGTTTGCCCCATCCGTGCGTCAATGACTCTAATTGGACTCAGTTTGTGCGTTACCTTCCAAAGCTTATAACAAGTGACTTTTTCGCAACCGGACCTGGTAATTTGACTCAATCTCTTCCATTTCAATTGTCTAAACACATTTGAAGTCTTGGAACAAGATTTGGGATGGTCGAAACAAGTTTGCTCCATCCGTGCGTCAATGTCTCTAATTGGACTCAGTTTGTGTGTTACATTCCTAAGCCTATAACTAGTGACTTGTTCTCAACCGGATCTCGTAATTTGACTCTATATCTTCTATTACAATTGCTTAAACACATTTGAAGGGTTGGAACAAGATTCGGGACAGTCGAAACAGGTTTGCTCCATTCGTGCGTCAATGACTCTAATTGGACTTAGTTTGGGCGTTACATTCCGAAGTCTATAACTAGTGACTTGTTATCGACCGGACCTCGTAATTTGACTCAATATCTTCTATAACAATTGTTTTAAGACATTTGAAGTGTTGGAATAAGATTCGGGACTGTCAAACAAGTTTGCCCCATCCGTGCGTCAATGACTCTAATTGGACTCAGTTTGTGCGTTACATTCGGAACCTTATAACAAGTGACTTTTTCGCAACCGGACCTGGTAATTTGACTCAATCTCCTGCATTACAATTGTTTAAACACATTTGAAGTTTTCGAACAAGATTCCGGACAGTCGAAACAAGTTTGCTCCATTCGTGCGTCAATGTCTCTAATTGGACTCAGTTTGTGTGTTACATTCCTAAGCCTATAACTAGTGACTTGTTCTCAACCGGACCTCGTAATTTGACTCTATATCTTCTATTGTAATTGTTTAAACACATTTGAAGTTTTGGAACAAGATTCGGGACAGTCGAAAGAAGTTTGCTCCATTCGTGTGTCAATGACTCTAGTTGGACTTAGTTTGTGCGTTACATTCCGAAGTCTATAACTAGTGACTGGTTCTCGACCGGACCTCGTAATTTGACCCAATATCTTCTATAACAATTGTTTTAACACATTTGAAGTGTTGGAATAAGATTCGGGACTGTCAAACAAGTTTGCCCCATCCGTGCGTCAATGACTCTAATTGGACTCAGTTTGTGCGTTACATTCGGAACCTTATAACAAGTGACTTTTTCGCAACCGGACCTGGTAATTTGACACAATCTCCTCCATTACAATTGTTTAAACACATTTGAAGTCTTGGAACAAGATTCCGGACAGTCGAAACAAGTTTGCTCCATCCGTGCGTCAATGTCTCTAATTGGACTCAGTTTGTGTGTTACATTCCTAAGCCTATAACTAGTGACTTATTCTCAACCGGACCTCGTAATTTGACTCTATATCTTCTATTGCAATTGTTTAAACACATTTGAAGTTTTGGAACAAGATTCGGGACAGTCGAATGAAGTTTGCTCCATTCGTGTGTCAATGACTCTAGTTGGACTTAGTTTGTGCGTTACATTCCGAAGTCTATAACTAGTGACTTGTTCTCGACCGGACCTCGTAATTTGACCCAATATCTTCTATAACAATTGTTTTAACACATTTGAAGTGTTGGAATAAGATTCGGGACTGTCAAACAAGTTTGCCCCATCCGTGCGTCAATGACTCTAATTGGACTCAGTTTGTGCGTTACCTTCCAAAGGTTATAACAAGTGACTTTTTCGCAACCGGACCTGGTAATTTGACTCAATCTCTTCCATTACAATTGTCTAAACACATTTGAAGTCTTGGAACAAGATTTGGGATGGTCGAAACAAGTTTGCTCCATCCGTGCGTCAATGTCTCTAATTGGACTCAGTTTGTGTGTTACATTCCTAAGCCTATAACTAGTGACTTGTTCTCAACCGGACCTCGTAATTTGACTCTATATCTTCTATTGCAATTGTTTAAACACATTTGAAGTTTTGGAACAAGATTCGGGACAGTCGAAACAAGTTTGCTCCATTCGTGCGTCAATGACTCTAATTGGACTCAGTTTGTGCGTTACATTCCGAAGCCTGTAACTAGTGACTTGTTCTCAACCGAACCACGTAATTTGACTCAATATCTTCTATTACAATTGTTTTAAGACATTTGAACTGTTGGAACAAGATTCGGGACTGTCGAAACAAGTTTGCCCCATCCGTGCGTCAATGACTCAAATTAGACTCAGTTTGTGCGTTACATTCCTAAGCTTATAACAAGTGATTTTTTCACAACCGAACCTGGTAATTTGACTCAATCTCTTCTATTACAATTGTTTAAACACATTTGAAGTCTTAGAACAAGATTCGGGACGGTCGAAACAAGTTTGCTCCATCCGTGCGTCAATGTCTCTAATTGCACTCAGTTTGTGTGTTACATTCCTAAGCCTATAACTAGTGACTTGTTCTCAACCGGATCTCGTAATTTGACTCTATATCTTCTATTACAATTGTTTAAACACATTTGAAGTGTTGGAACAAGATTCGGGACAGTCGAAACAAGTTTGCTCCATTCGTGCGTCAATGACTCTAATTGGACTTAGTTTGGGCGTTACATTCCGAAGTCTATAACTAGTGACTTCTTCTCGACCGGACCTCGTAATTTGACCCAATATCTTCTATAACAATTGTTTTAACACATTTGAGGTGTTGGAAAAAGAATCAGGACTGTTAAACAAGTTTGCCCCATCCGTGCGTCAATGTCTCTAAGTGGACTTAGTTTGTGTGTTACATTCCTAAGCCTATAACTAGTGACTTGTTCTCAACCGGACCATGTAATTTGACTCTATATCTTCTATTGCAATTGTTTAAACACATTTGAAGTTTTGGAACAAGATTCGGGACAGTCCAAAGAAGTTTGCTCCATTCGTCTGTCAATGACTCTAGTTGGACTTAGTTTGTGCGTTACCTTCCGAAGTCTATAACTAGTGACTTGTTCTCGACCGGACCTCGTAATTTGACCCATTATCTTCTCTAACAATTGTTTTAACACATTTGAAGTGTTGGAATAAGATTCGGGACTGTCAAACAAGTTTGCCCCATCCGTGCGTCAATGACTCTAATTGGACTCAGTTTGTGCGTTACATTCGGAACCTTATAACAAGTGACTTTTTCGCAACCGGACCTGGTAATTTGACTCAATCTCCTGCATTACAATTGTTTAAACACATTTGAAGTTTTCGAACAAGATTCCGGACAGTCGAAACAAGTTTGCTCAATCCGTGCGTCAATGTCTCTAATTGGACTCAATTTGTGTGTTACATTCCTAAGCCTATAACTAGTGACTTGTTCTCAACTGGATCTCGTAATTTGACTCTATATCTTCTATTACAATTGTTTAAACACATTTGAAGTTTTGAAACAAGATTCGGGACAGTCGAAACAAGTTTGCTCCATTCGTGCGTCAATGACTCTAATTGGACTCAGTTTGTGCGTTACATTCCGAAGCCTGTAACTAGTGACTTGTTCTCAACCGAACCTCATAATTTGACTCAATATCTTCTATTACAATTGTTTTAAAACATTTGAACTGTTGGAACAAGATTCGGGACTGTCGAAACAAGTTTGCCCCATCCGTGCGTCAATGACTCAAATTGGACTCAGTTTGTGCGTTACATTCCTAAGCTTATAACAAGTGATTTTTTCACAACCGAACCTGGTAATTTGACTCAATCTCTTCTATTACAATTGTTTAAACATATTTGAAGTCTTGGAACAAGATTCGGGACGGTCGAAACAAGTTTGCTCCATCCGTGCGTCAATGTCTCTAATTGCACTCATTTTGTGTGTTACATTCCTAAGCCTATAACTAGTGACTTGTTCTCAACCGGATCTCGTAATTTGACTCTATATCTTCTATTACAATTGTTTAAACACATTTGAAGTGTTGGAACAAGATTCTGGACAGTCGAAACAAGTTTGCTCCATTCGTGCGTCAATGACTCTAATTGGACTTAGTTTGGGCGTTACATTCCGAAGTCTATAACTAGTGACTTGTTCTCGACCGGACCTCGTAATTTGACCCAATATCTTCTATAACAATTGTTTTAACACATTTGAGGTGTTGGAAAAAGATTCAAGACTGTTAAACAAGTTTGCCCCATCCGTTCGTCAATGACTCTAATTGGACTAAGTTTGTGCGTTACATTCGGAACCTTATAACAAGTGACATTTTCGCAACCGGACCTAGTAATTTGACTCAATCTCCTGCATTACAATTGTTTAAACACATTTGAAGTTTTCGAACAAGATTCCGGACAGTCGAAACAAGTTTGCTCCATCCGTGCGTCAATGTCTCTAATTGGACTCAGTTTGTGTGTTACATTCCTAAGCCTATAACTAGTGACTTGTTCTCAACCGGACCTCGTAATTTGACTCTATATCTTCTATTGCAATTGTTTAAACACATTTGAAGTTTTGGAACAAGATTCGGGACAGTCGAAAGATGTTTGCTCCATTCGTGTGTCAATGACTCTAGTTGGACTTAGTTTGTGCGTTACATTCCGAAGTCTATAACTAGTGACTTGTTCTCGACCGGACCTCGTAATTTGACCCAATATCTTCTATAACAATTGTTTTAACACATTTGAAGTGTTGGAATAAGATTCGGGACTGTCAAACAAGTTTGCCCCATCCATGCGTCAATGACTCTAATTGGACTCAGTTTGTGCGTTACCTTCCAAAGCTTATAACAAGTGACTTTTTCGCAACCGGACCTGGTAATTTGACTCAATCTCCTCTATTACAATTCTTTAAACACATTTGAAGTCTTGGAACAAGATTCCGGACAGTCGAAACAAGTTTGCTCCATCCGTGCGTCAATGTCCCTAATTGGACTCAGTTTGTGTGTTACATTCCTAAGCCTATAACTAGTGACTTGTTCTCAACCGGACCTCGTAATTTGACTCTATATCTTCTATTGCAATTGTTTAAACACATTTGAAGTTTTGGAACAAGATTCGGGACAGTCGAAACAAGTTTGCCCCATTCGTGCGTCAATGACTCTAATTGGACTCAGTTTGTGCGTTACATTCCGAAGCCTGTAACTAGTGACTTGTTCTCAACAGAACCTTGTAATTTGACTCAATATCTACTATTACATTTGTTTTAAGACATTTGAACTGTTGGAACAAGATTCGGGCCAGTCGAAACAAGTTTACCCCATCCGTGCGTCAATGACTCAAATTGGACTCAGTTTGTGCGTTACATTCCTAAGCTTATAACAAGTGATTTTTTCACAACCGAACCTGGCAATTTGACTCAATCTCTTCTATTACAATTGTTTAAACACATTTGCAGTTTTGGAACAAGATTCGGGACAGTCGAAACAAGTTTGCTCCATTCGTGCGTCAATGACTCTAATTGGACTTAGTTTGTGCGTTACATTCGGAACCTTATAACAAGAGACTTTTGCGCAACCGGACCTGGTAATTTGACTCAATCTCCTCCATTACAATTGTTTAATCACATTTGAAGTCTTGGAACTAGATTCCGGACAGTCGAAACAAGTTTGCTCCATCCGTCCGTCAATGTCTCTAATTGGACTCAGTTTGTGTGTTACATTCCTAAGCCTATAATTAGTGACTTGTTCTCAACCGGATCTCGGAATTTCACTCTATATCTTCTATTACAATTGTTTAAACACATTTGAAGTGTTGGAACAAGATTCGGGACAGTCGAAACAAGTTTGCTCCATTCGTGCGTCAATGACTCTAATTGGACTTAGTTTGGGCGTTACATTCCGAAGTCTATAACTAGTGACTTCTTCTCGACCGGACCTCGTAATTTGACCCAATATCTTCTATAACAATTGTTTTAACACATTTGAGGTGTTGGAAAAAGAATCAGGACTGTTAAACAAGTTTGCCCCATCCGTGCGTCAATGTCTCTAAGTGGACTCAGTTTGTGTGTTACATTCCTAAGCCTATAACTAGTGACTTGTTCTCAACCGGACCATGTAATTTGACTCTATATCTTCTATTGCAATTGTTTAAACACATTTGAAGTTTTGGAACAAGATTCGGGACAGTCCAAAGAAGTTTGCTCCATTCGTGTGTCAATGACTCTAGTTGGACTTAGTTTGTGCGTTACCTTCCGAAGTCTATAACTAGTGACTTGTTCTCGACCGGACCTCGTAATTTGACCCATTATCTTCTATAACAATTGTTTTAACACATTTGAAGTGTTGGAATAAGATTCGGGACTGTCAAACAAGTTTGCCCCATCCGTGCGTCAATGACTCTAATTGGACTCAGTTTGTGCGTTCCCTTCCAAAGCTTATAACAAGTGACTTTTTCGCAACCGGACCTAGTAATTTGACTCAATCTCTTCCATTACAATTGTCTAAACACATTTGAAGTCTTTGAACTAGATTTGGGATGGTCGAAACAAGTTTGCTCCATCCGTGCGTCAATGTCTCTAATTGGACTCAGTTTGTGTGTTACATTCCTAAGCCTATAACTAGTGACTTGTTCTCAACCGGACCTCGTAATTTGACTCTATATCTTCTATTGCAATTGTCTAAACACATTTGAAGTTTTGGAACAAGATTCGGGACAGTCGAAACAAGTTTGCTCCATTCGTGCGTCAATGACTCTAATTGGACCCAGTTTGTGCGTTACATTCCGAAGCCTGTAACTAGTGACTTGTTCTCAACAGAACCTTGTAATTTGACTCAATATCTACTATTACAATTGTTTTAAGACATTTGAACTGTTGGAACAAGATTCGGGCCAGTCGAAACAAGTTTGCCCCATCCGTGCGTCAATGACTCAAATTGGACTCAGTTTGTGCGTTACATTCCTAAGCTTATAACAAGTGATTTTTTCACAACCGAACCTGGCAATTTGACTCAATCTCTTCTATTACAATTGTTTAAATACATTTGCAGTTTTCGAACAAGATTCGGGACAGTCGAAACAAGTTTGCTCCATTCGTGCGTCAATGACTCTAATTGGACTTAGTTTGTGCGTTACATTCGGAACCTTATAACAAGAGACTTTTGCGCAACCGGACCTGGTAATTTGACTCAATCTCCTCCATTACAATTGTTTAAACACATTTGAAGTCTTGGAACTAGATTCCGGACAGTCGAAACAAGTTTGCTCCATCCGTGCGTCAATGTGTCTAATTGGACTCAGTTTGTGTGTTACATTCCTAAGCCTATAATTAGTGACTTGTTCTCAACCGGATCTCGGAATTTGACTCTATATCTTCTATTACAATTGTTTATACACATTTGAAGTGTTGGAACAAGATTCGGGACAGTCGAAACAAGTTTGCTCCATTCGTGCGTCAATGACTCTAATTGGACTTAGTTTGGGCGTTACATTCCGAAGTCTATAACTAGTGACTTCTTCTCGACCGGACCTCGTAATTTGACCCAATATCTTCTATAACAATTGTTTTAACACATTTGAGGTGTTGGAAAAAGAATCAGGACTGTTAAACAAGTTTGCCCCATCCGTGCGTCAATGTCTCTAAGTGGACTCAGTTTGTGTGTTACATTCCTAAGCCTATAACTAGTGACTTGTTCTCAACCGGACCATGTAATTTGACTCTATATCTTCTATTGCAATTGTTTAAACACATTTGAAGTTTTGGAACAAGATTCGGGACAGTCCAAAGAAGTTTGCTCCATTCGTGTGTCAATGACTCTAGTTGGACTTAGTTTGTGCGTTACCTTCCGAAGTCTATAACTAGTGACTTGTTCTCGACCGGACCTCGTAATTTGACCCATTATCTTCTATAACAATTGTTTTAACACATTTGAAGTGTTGGAATAAGATTCGGGACTGTCAAAGAAGTTTGCCCCATCCGTGCGTCAATGACTCTAATTGGACTCAGTTTGTGCGTTCCCTTCCAAAGCTTATAACAAGTGACGTTTTCGCAACCGGACCTGGTAATTTGACTCAATCTCTTCCATTACAATTGTCTAAACACATTTGAAGTCTTGGAACAAGATTTGGGATGGTCGAAACAAGTTTGCTCCATCCGTGCGTCAATGTCTCTAATTGGACTCAGTTTGTGTGTTACATTCCTAAGCCTATAACTAGTGACTTGTTCTCAACCGGACCTCGTAATTTGACTCTATATCTTCTATTGCAATTGTTTAAACACATTTGAAGTTTTGGAACAAGATTCGGGACAGTCGAAACAAGTTTGCTCCATTCGTGCGTCAATGACTCTAATTGGACTCAGTTTGTGCGTTACATTCCGAAGCCTGTAACTAGTGACTTGTTCTCAACAGAACCTTGTAATTTGACTCAATATCTACTATTACAATTGTTTTAAGACATTTGAACTGTTGGAACAAGATTCGGGCCAGTCGAAACAAGTTTGCCCCATCCGTGCGTCAATGACTCAAATTGGACTCAGTTTGTGCGTTACATTCCTAAGCTTATATAAAGTGATTTTTTCACAACCGAACCTGGCAATTTGACTCAATCTCTTCTATTACAATTGTTTAAATACATTTGCAGTTTTCGAACAAGATTCGGGACAGTCGAAACAAGTTTGCTCCATTCGTGCGTCAATGACTCTAATTGGACTTAGTTTGTGCGTTACATTCGGAACCTTATAACAAGAGACTTTTGCGCAACCGGACCTGGTAATTTGACTCAATCTCCTCCATTACAATTGTTTAAACACATTTGAAGTCTTGGAACTAGATTCCGGACAGTCGAAACAAGTTTGCTCCATCCGTGCGTCAATGTGTCTAATTGGACTCAGTTTGTGTGTTACATTCCTAAGCCTATAATTAGTGACTTGTTCTCAACCGGATCTCGGAATTTGACTCTATATCTTCTATTACAATTGTTTATACACATTTGAAGTGTTGGAACAAGATTCGGGACAGTCGAAACAAGTTTGCTCCATTCGTGCGTCAATGACTCTAATTGGACTTAGTTTGGGCGTTACATTCCGAAGTCTATAACTAGTGACTTCTTCTCGACCGGACCTCGTAATTTGACCCAATATCTTCTATAACAATTGTTTTAACACATTTGAGGTGTTGGAAAAAGAATCAGGACTGTTAAACAAGTTTGCCCCATCCGTGCGTCAATGTCTCTAAGTGGACTCAGTTTGTGTGTTACATTCCTAAGCCTATAACTAGTGACTTGTTCTCAACCGGACCATGTAATTTGACTCTATATCTTCTATTGCAATTGTTTAAACACATTTGAAGTTTTGGAACAAGATTCGGGACAGTCCAAAGAAGTTTGCTCCATTCGTGTGTCAATGACTCTAGTTGGACTTAGTTTGTGCGTTACCTTCCGAAGTCTATAACTAGTGACTTGTTCTCGACCGGACCTCGTAATTTGACCCATTATCTTCTATAACAATTGTTTTAACACATTTGAAGTGTTGGAATAAGATTCGGGACTGTCAAACAAGTTTGCCCCATCCGTGCGTCAATGACTCTAATTGGACTCAGTTTGTGCGTTCCCTTCCAAAGCTTATAACAAGTGACTTTTTCGCAACCGGACCTGGTAATTTGACTCAATCTCTTCCATTACAATTGTCTAAACACATTTGAAGTCTTGGAACAAGATTTGGGATGGTCGAAACAAGTTTGCTCCATCCGTGCGTCAATGTCTCTAATTGGACTCAGTTTGTGTGTTACATTCCTAAGCCTATAACTAGTGACTTGTTCTCAACCGGACCTCGTAATTTGACTCTATATCTTCTATTGCAATTGTTTAAACACATTTGAAGTTTTGGAACAAGATTCGGGACAGTCGGAACAAGTTTGCTCCATTCGTGCGTCAATGACTCTAATTGGACTCAGTTTGTGCGTTACATTCCGAAGCCTGTAACTAGTGACTTGTTCTCAACCGAACCTCGTAATTTGACTCAATATCTTCTATTATAATTGTTTTAAGACATTTGAACTGTTGGAACAAGATTCGGGCCAGTCGAAACAAGTTTGCCCCATCCGTGCGTCAATGACTCAAATTGGACTCAGTTTGTGCGTTACATTCCTAAGCTTATAACAAGTGATTTTTTCACAACCGAACCTGGCAATTTGACTCAATCTCTTCTATTACAATTGTTTAAATACATTTGCAGTTTTGGAACAAGATTCGGGACAGTCGAAACAAGTTTGCTCCATTCGTGCGTCAATGACTCGAATTGGACTTAGTTTGTGCGTTACATTCGGAACCTTATAACAAGAGACTTTTGCGCAACCGGACCTGGTAATTTGACTCAATCTCCTCCATTACAATTGTTTATACACATTTGAAGTCTTGGAACTAGATTCCGGACAGTCGAAACAAGTTTGCTCCATCCGTGCGTCAATGTCTCTAATTGGACTCAGTTTGTGTGTTACATTCCTAAGCCTATAATTAGTGACTTGTTCTCAACCGGATCTCGGAATTTGACTCTATATCTTCTATTACAATTGTTTAAACACATTTGAAGTGTTGGAACAAGATTCGGGACAGTCGAAACAAGTTTGCTCCATTCGTGCGTCAATGACTCTAATTGGACTTAGTTTGGGCGTTACATTCCGAAGTCTATAACTAGTGACTTCTTCTCGACCGGAACTCGTAATTTGACCCAATATCTTCTATAACAATTGTTTTAACACATTTGAGGTGTTGGAAAAAGATTCAGGACTGTTAAACAAGTTTGCCCCATCCGTGCGTCAATGTCTCTAAGTGGACTCAGTTTGTGTGTTACATTCCTAAGCCTATAACTAGTGACTTGTTCTCAACCGGACCATGTAATTTGACTCCATATCTTCTATTGCAATTGTTTAAACACATTTGAAGTTTTGGAACAAGATTCGGGACAGTCCAAAGAAGTTTGCTCCATTCGTGTGTCAATGACTCTAGTTGGACTTAGTTTGTGCGTTACCTTCCGAAGTCTATAACTAGTGACTTGTTCTCGACCGGACCTCGTAATTTGACCCATTATCTTCTATAACAATTGTTTTAACACATTTGAAGTGTTGGAATAAGATTCGGGACTGTCAAACAAGTTTGCCCCATCCGTGCGTCAATGACTCTAATTGGACTCAGTTTGTGCGTTCCCTTCCAAAGCTTATAACAAGTGACTTTTTCGCAACCGGACCTGGTAATTTGACTCAATCTCTTCCATTACAATTGTCTAAACACATTTGAAGTCTTGGAACAAGATTTGGGATGGTCGAAACAAGTTTGCTCCATCCGTGCGTCAATGTCTCTAATTGGACTCAGTTTGTGTGTTACATTCCTAAGCCTATAACTAGTGACTTGTTCTAAACCGGACCTCGTAATTTGACTCTATATCTTCTATTGCAATTGTTTAAACACATTTGAAGTTTTGGAACAAGATTCGGGACAGTCGAAACAAGTTTGCTCCATTCGTGCGTCAATGACTCTAATTGGACTCAGTTTGTGCGTTACATTCCGAAGCCTGTAACTAGTGACTTGTTCTCAACCGAACCTCGTAATTTGACTCAATATCTTCTATTATAATTGTTTTAAGACATTTGAACTGTTGGAACAAGATTCGGGACTGTCGAAACAAGTTTGCCCCATCCGTGCGTCAATGACTCAAATTGGACTCAGTTTGTGCGTTACATTCCTAAGCTTATAACAAGTGATTTTTTCACAACCGAACCTGGTAATTTGACTCAATCTCTTCTATTACAATTGTTTAAACACATTTGAAGTCTTGGAACAAGATTCGGGACGGTCGAAACAAGTTTGCTCCATCCGTGCGTCAATGTCTCTAATTGCACTCAGTTTGTGTGTTACATTCCTAAGCCTATAACTAGTGACTTGTTCGCAACCGGATCTCGTAATTTGACTCTATATCTTCTATTACAATTGTTTAAACACATTTGAAGTGTTGGAACAAGATTCGGGACAGTCGAAACAGATTTGCTCCATTCGTGCGTCAATGACTCTAATTGGACTTAGTTTGGGCGTTACATTCCGAAGTCTATAACTAGTGACTTGTTATCGACCGGACCTCGTAATTTGACTCAATATCTTCTATAACAATTGTTTTAACACATTTGAAGTGTTGGTATAAGATTCGGGACTGTCAAACAAGTTTGCCCCATCCGTGCGTCAATGACTCTAATTGGACTCAGTTTGTGCGTTACATTCGGAACCTTATAACAAGTGACTTTTTCGCAACCGGACCTGGTAATTTGACTCAATCTCCTGCATTACAATTGCTTAAACACATTTGAAGTTTTCGAACAAGATTCCGGACAGTCGAAACAAGTTTGCTCCATCCGTGCGTCAATGTCTCTAATTGGACTCAGTTTGTGTGTTACATTCCTAAGCCTATAACTAGTGACTTGTTCTCAACCGGACCTCGTAATTTGACTCTATATCTTCTATTGCAATTGTTTAAACACATTTGAAGTTTTGGAACAAGATTCGGGACAGTCGAAAGAAGTTTGCTCCATTCGTGTGTCAATGACTCTAGTTGGACTTAGTTTGTGCGTTACATTCCGAAGTCTATAACTAGTGACTTGTTCTCGACCGGACCTCGTAATTTGACCCAATATCTTCTATAACAATTGTTTTAACACATTTGAAGTGTTGGAATAAGATTCGGGACTGTCAAACAAGTTTGCCCCATCCGTGCGTCAATGACTCTAATTGGACTCAGTTTGTGCGTTACATTCGGAACGTTATAACAAGTGACTTTTTCGCAACCGGACCTGGTAATTTGACACAATCTCCTCCATTACAATTGTTTAAACACATTTGAAGTCTTGGAACAAGATTCCGGACAGTCGAAACAAGTTTGCTCCATCCGTGCGTCAATGTCTCTAATTGGACTCAGTTTGTGTGTTACATTCCTAAGCCTATAACTAGTGACTTGTTCTCAACCGGACCTCGTAATTTGACTCTATATCTTCTATTGCAATTGTTTAAACACATTGAAGTTTTGGAACAAGATTCGGGACAGTCGAAACAAGTTTGCTCCATTCGTGCGTCAATGACTCTAATTGGACTCAGTTTGTGCGTTACATTCCGAAGCCTGTAACTAGTGACTTGTTCTCAACAGAACCTCGTAATTTGACTCAATATCTTCTATTACGATTGTTTTAAGACATTTGAACTGTTGGAACAAGATTCGGGATAGTCGAAACAAGTTTGCCCCATCCGTGCGTCAATGACTCAAATTGGACTCAGTTTGTGCGTTACATTCCTAAGCTTATAACAAGTGATTTTTTCACAACCGAACCTGGTAATTTGACTCAATCTCTTCTATTACAATTGTTTAAACACATTTGAAGTTTTGGAACAAGATTCGGGACAGTCGAAACAAGTTTGCTCCATTCGTGTGTCAATGACTCTAATTGGACTTAGTTTGTGCGTTACATTCGGAACCTTATAACAAGTGACTTTTGCGCAACCGGACCTGGTAATTTGACTCAATCTCCTCCATTACAATTGTTTAAACACATTTGAAGTCTTGGAACTAGATTCCGGACAGTCGAAACAAGTTTGCTCCATCCGTGCGTCAATGTCTCTAATTGGACTCAGTTTGTGTGTTACATTCCTAAGCCTATAACTAGTGACTTGTTCTCAACCGGATCTAGGAATTTGACTCTATATCTTCTATTACAATTGTTTAAACACATTTGAAGTGTTGGAACAAGATTCGGGACAGTCGAAACAAGTTTGCTCCATTCGTGCGTCAATGACTCCTATTGTACTTAGTTTGGGCGTTACATTCCGAAGTCTATAACTAGTGACTTGTTCTCGACCGGACCTCGTAATTTGACCCAATATCTTCTATAACAATTGTTTTAACACATTTGAAGTGTTGGAATAAGATTCGGGACTGTCAAACAAGTTTGCCCCATCCGTGCGTCAATGACTCTAATTGGACTCAGTTTGTGCGTTACCTTCCAAAGCTTATAACAAGTGACTTTTTCACAACCAGACCTGGTAATTTGACTCAATCTCCTCTATTACAATTGTTTAAACACATTTGAAGTCTTGGAACAAGATTCCGGACAGTCGAAACAAGTTTGCTCCATCCGTGCGTCAATGTCTCTAATTGGACTCAGTTTGTGTGTTACATTCCTAAGCCTATAACTAGTGACTTGTTCTCAACCGGACCTCGTAATTTGACTCTATATCTTCTATTGCAATTGTTTAAACACATTTGAAGTTTTGGAACAAGATTCGGGACAGTCGAAACAAGTTTGCTCCATTCGTGCGTCAATGACTCTAATTGGACTCAGTTTGTGCGTTACATTCCGAAGCCTGTAACTAGTGACTTGTTCTCAACAGAACCTCGTAATTTGACTCAATATCTTCTATTACAATTGTTTTAAGACATTTGAACTGTTGGAACAAGATTCGGGACAGTCGAAACAAGTTTGCCCCCTCCGTGCGTCAATGACTCAAATTGGACTCAGTTTGTGCGTTACATTCCTAAGCTTATAACAAGTGATTTTTTCACAACCGAACCTGGTAATTTGACTCAATCTCTTCTATTACAATTGTTTAAACACATTTGAAGTTTTGGAACAAGATTCGGGACAGTCGAAACAAGTTTGCTCCATTCGTGCGTCAATGACTCTAATTGGACTTAGTTTGTGCGTTACATTCGGAACCTTATAACAAGTGACTTTTGCGCAACCGGACCTGGTAATTTGACTCAATCTCCTCCATTACAATTGTTTAAACACATTTGAAGTCTTGGAACTAGATTCCGGACAGTCGAAACAAGTTTGCTCCATCCGTGCGTCAATGTCTCTAATTGGACTCAGTTTGTGTGTTACATTCCTAAGCCTATAACTAGTGACTTGTTCTCAACCGGATCTTGGAATTTGACTCTATATCTTCTATTACAATTGTTTAAACACATTTGAAGTGTTGGAACAAGATTCGGGACAGTCGAAACAAGTTTGCTCCATTCGTGCGTCAATGACTCTAATTGTACTTAGTTTGGGCGTTACATTCCGAAGTCTATAACTAGTGACTTGTTCTCGACCGGACCTCGTAATTTGACCCAATATCTTCTATAACAATTGTTTTAACACATTTGAGGTGTTGGAAAAAGATTCAGGACTGTTAAACAATTTTGCCCCATCCGTTCGTCAATGACTCTAATTGGACTCAGTTTGTGCGTTACATTTGGAACCTTATAACAAGTGACTTTTGCGCAACCGGACCTGGTAATTTGACTCAATCTCCTCCATTATAATTGTTTAAACACATTTGAAGTCTTTGAACTAGATTCCGGACAGTCGAAACAAGTTTGCTCCATCCGTGCGTCAATGTCTCTAATTGGACTCAGTTTGTGTGTTACATTCCTAAGCCTATAACTAGTGATTTGTTCTCAACCGGACCTCGTAATTTGACTCTATATCTTCTATTGCAATTGTTTAAACACATTTGAAGTTTTGGAACAAGATTCGGGACAGTCGAAACAAGTTTGCTCCATTCGTGCGTCAATGACTCTAATTGGACTCAGTTTGTGCGTTACATTCCGAAGCCTGTAACTAGTGACTTGTTCTCAACAGAACCTCGTAATTTGACTCAATATCTTCTATTACAATTGTTTTAAGACATTTGAACTGTTGGAACAAGATTCGGGACAGTCGAAACAAGTTTGCCCCCTCCGTGCGTCAATGACTCAAATTGGACTCAGTTTGTGCGTTACATTCCTAAGCTTATAACAAGTGATTTTTTCACAACCGAACCTGGTAATTTGACTCAATCTCTTCTATTACAATTGTTTAAACACATTTGAAGTTTTGGAACAAGATTCGGGACAGTCGAAACAAGTTTGCTCCATTCGTGCGTCAATGACTCTAATTGGACTTAGTTTGTGCGTTACATTCGGAACCTTATAACAAGTGACTTTTGCGCAACCGGACCTGGTAATTTGACTCAATCTCCTCCATTACAATTGTTTAAACACATTTGAAGTCTTGGAACTAGATTCCGGACAGTCGAAACAAGTTTGCTCCATCCGTGCGTCAATGTCTCTAATTGGACTCAGTTTGTGTGTTACATTCCTAAGCCTATAACTAGTGACTTGTTCTCAACCGGATCTTGGAATTTGACTCTATATCTTCTATTACAATTGTTTAAACACATTTGAAGTGTTGGAACAAGATTCGGGACAGTCGAAACAAGTTTGCTCCATTCGTGCGTCAATGACTCTAATTGTACTTAGTTTGGGCGTTACATTCCGAAGTCTATAACTAGTGACTTGTTCTCGACCGGACCTCGTAATTTGACCCAATATCTTCTATAACAATTGTTTTAACACATTTGAGGTGTTGGAAAAAGATTCAGGACTGTTAAACAATTTTGCCCCATCCGTTCGTCAATGACTCTAATTGGACTCAGTTTGTGCGTTACATTTGGAACCTTATAACAAGTGACTTTTGCGCAACCGGACCTGGTAATTTGACTCAATCTCCTCCATTATAATTGTTTAAACACATTTGAAGTCTTTGAACTAGATTCCGGACAGTCGAAACAAGTTTGCTCCATCCGTGCGTCAATGTCTCTAATTGGACTCAGTTTGTGTGTTACATTCCTAAGCCTATAACTAGTGATTTGTTCTCAACCGGACCTCGTAATTTGACTCTATATCTTCTATTGCAATTGTTTAAACACATTTGAAGTTTTGGAACAAGATTCGGGACAGTCGAAACAAGTTTGCTCCATTCGTGCGTCAATGACTCTAATTGGACTCAGTTTGTGTGTTACATTCCGAAGCCTGTAACTAGTGACTTGTTCTCAACAGAACCTTGTAATTTGACTCAATATCTACTATTACAATTGTTTTAATACATTTGAACTGTTGGAACAAGATTCGGGACAGTCGAAACAAGTTTGCCCCATCCGTGCGTCAATGACTCAAATTGGACTCAGTTTGTGCGTTACATTCCTAAGCTTATAACAAGTGATTTTCTCACAACCGAACCTGGCAATTTGACTCAATCTCTTCCATTACAATTGTTTAAACACATTTGCAGTTTTGGAACAAGATTCGGGACAGTCGAAACAAGTTTGCTCCATTCGTGCGTCAATGACTCTAATTGGACTTAGTTTGTGCGTTACATTCGGAACCTTATAACAAGAGACTTTTGCGCAACCGTGATATTCGCTCAAAAGTGCTTATTTTAAGCAATTATCCTTTTAGCGTTATTGCATTCTCCTACGTAAAATACTCTATTTACCTACTTTTCTACGTAAGAGTCTCTTCTGTTGCGTAGAACACACTTTTCTGGACGAAATGGTATATTTGCATGCATTAAACACATTTTTGGAAGTCTAGATATTAAGCCGTTCTGATAAAGTCTCATTACGCGCTTCTTCTGTCGCAGGAAACCCGATGGGACGATTCTCAAGACTTGTGGGCCCAAATCGATCATGAAAGCCCATTATCAAAGCTTAAAGAGCCCACATGCTATGACTAGAAGATATGGGCCAAATATGGGCTGAATAAGAGGACCATAAAGTCGGCCCAAAGAACGAAGAGAGCCGGAGAGCCAATGACCAAGAGACGGACCAAAGCGTTTAAAGCCACATGAGTCAGCAAAGAATGATAGTCGACTCTACTGGAGAAGCGTGAGGATGGTCACAGTGAAGAACAGGGTTCCAGACCCTCCGCCAGTGCTTTTTTCCATTTTTTTTGATACTTTTTCTCTCATCTCTCCTTATTCTCTCTCTCTCTTCATCTCTCGGTCCTCGAATCTACTGACCTAACCCCAGAACTCCTGCCCATCAGCATCGACCCGCTGTCCGACCAGTTAGTGGACCCCGCGAATTTCAAAAATAATTTTAATTAAATGGGGGGTCCACTAATTGGGGAGATTCCCCATAGAAAAGTAGCATTTTACTTAAAAAAAAAAAAAAAAAAAAAAAAAAAAAAAAATTAAAAATATTTTTTTTATTTAAAAAATACCCTATTTCCATTAATGGAAATAGGGAGCTTTATAAGAGGAAGGAGAAGGGTTCGTTCGAACCCTAATCCCCCTCCAATCTCCTCCTCTCCTTCCCCCTATCCTTTCCCTTCTTCCCCGCGATTTCTTTCTCCTCTTTTTCCTCTTTTCTTCTTCGTCTTCTTCACCTATACTTCGCCGGAGTTGCAGGTTTGCAACTCCGGCCGTCCTTCTTCTTCTTCCTCTTCTTCTTCTTCTTCTTCTTCTTCTTCTTCTTCTTCTTCTTCTTCTTCTTTCTCCTTCTCTCCTCTGTCTTCTTCTCGTTTTTTTTTAGTTTTCGTTTTTTTTTATTTTTATTACCGTTTTTTACCGGAGTTGCAGCCTGCAACTCCGGTCAGCCACCACCATCTTCCCTTCTTCTTCATCGTTTTCTTCTCTTCTTCTGCCCCTCTTCCTCGTCTGCAACCAGCACCTCCCACCTTCGTAGCAGCAACGTGCTGGTGTTGCATAACAGCAACACCAACACCACCACGACCGCCGGACTGGTTCGCCTCCGCCTCCTCCGCTTGCACACCGCCTGAAGCTCCACCGCTCCTTCCTCCAGTCCAGCAGCACCTTCACCGTGGTGCAAAGCCCCTGCAACTCCCATTCACGCTCCCCCCCTTTCTCATTCTCCCTCTCTCCCAAACCGTTCTCTTTTCAAAAAAAAAAAAAAAGAAAAAAAGAAAAAAAAGAGGAAGACGTCCTCACCTGTTGGAGATAGCCACTTGCTGGCCGGCTCCCCTGCTACGTCCTCAACGTTGCCGCCTCTCCAAGTGCCCCTCCACCACACCTGCAACTTCATCTTCAGCAACACCACGCTGGTGCACAACCAGTGCACTTCCATGAAGAATGTGGATTCCCTCCTCCTCTTCCACCTCTTGACCGTAGGGTGATCGTACTCTCCATCACTTGGCCAATCTTGGCCGGATCACCACCAACCCAAGCAACCACATGGCCGGCAAAACCATCCATTTTTCAATGGCTGATCTCCCGTTCACCACTCCGGTAAGTTTTGAATGTGAGGAATTCTCTCTCCAGATCTCTCTACCACTTTCTCTCTCCTCATTTAGGTCTCTCTCTAAACTTTTCTCTCCAAGTTTAGATTTCTCTCTTTTAAACTCATTTTCTCTCTCTAGTTTTGTTTCTTTCTCTCTCTACTTTTGAAGCTCTTTCTCTCTCTATCTCCCTTCTATTTCATGCTTTCTAGTTAATTTTTGAAATTTATTTATGCACCAATCAAATTCAAGGTTATTGTAAGTTACTTTTCATTTTAATAAAGATGGTTAATTTCATTAGTTTTGCTTATTATATTATGTTCTTCCTATTTTCTCTCTCATCATTTTAGCAGATAATGGTTCCCTCTAAAATTTATAAAATCAATCATATTTTAATCCCGTGATCATCATTCTCACCCTTCAATCTCTTCTTTTTAGCAATTTTTGAGAAAAACCCGTCATTTTATGTCCTTGATTTGCATGAACTAATTCCGAGTGCGGATCGACATCCGACACGAGCCACTGTGCAAAATTGCTCATTTTACAGGTTAAAAGTCTCGGATAAATTAAAAATGTGTTGAAGTTAGGGTTTCCGTAACCAACGACGCGGAAAATACCTACTTTCAAACCGGACCTGGTAATTTGACTCAATCTCCTCCATTACAATTGTTTAAACACATTTGAAGTCTTGGAACTAGATTCCGGACAGTCGAAACAAGTTTGCTCCATCCGTGCGTCAATGTCTCTAATTGGACTCAGTTTGTGTGTTACATTCCTAAGCCTATAATTAGTGACTTGTTCTCAACCGGATCTCAGAATTTGACTCTATATCTTCTATTACAATTGTTTAAACACATTTGAAGTGTTGGAACAAGATTCGGGACTGTCGAAACAAGTTTGCTCCATTCGTGCGTCAATGACTCTAATTGTACTTAGTTTGGGCGTTACATTCCGAAGTCTATAACTAGTGACTTGTTCTCGACCGGACCTCGTAATTTGACCCAATATCTTCTATAACAATTGGTTTAACACATTTGAGGTGTTGGAAAAAGATTCAGGACTGTTAAACAAGTTTGCCCCATCCGTGCGTCAATGTCTCTAAGTGGACTCAGTTTGTGTGTTACATTCCTAAGCCTATAACTAGTGACTTGTTCTAAACCGGACCACGTAATTTGACTCTATATCTTCTATTGCAATTGTTTAAACACATTTGAAGTTTTGGAACAAGATTCGGGACAGTCCAAAGAAGTTTGCTCCATTCGTGTCTCAATGACTCTAGTTGGACTTAGTTTGTGCGTTACCTTCCGAAGTCTATAACTAGTGACTTGTTCTCGACCGGACCTCGTAATTTGACCCATTATCTTCTATAACAATTGTTTTAACACATTTGAAGTGTTGGAATAAGATTCGCGACTGTCAAACAAGTTTGCCCCATCCGTGCGTCAATGACTCTAATTGGACTCAGTTTGTGCGTTCCCTTCCAAAGCTTATAACAAGTGAACAAGTGATTTTTTCACAACCGAACCTGGTAATTTGACTCAATCTCTTCTATTACAATTGTTTAAACACATTTGAAGTCTTGGAACAAGATTCGGGACGGTCGAAACAAGTTTGCTCCATCAGTGCGTCAATGTCTCTAATTGCACTCAGTTTGTGTGTTACATTCCTAAGCCTATAACTAGTGACTTGTTCTCAACCGGATCTCGTAATTTGACTCTATATCTTCTATTACAATTGTGTAAACACATTTGAAGTGTTGGAACAAGATTCGGGATAGTCGAAACAAGTTTGCTCCATTCGTGCGTCAATGACTCTAATTGGACTTAGTTTGGGCGTTACATTCCTAAGTCTATAACTAGTGACTCGTTCTCGACCGGACCTCGTAATTTGACCCAATATCTTCTATTACAATTGTTTTAACACATTTGGAGTGTTGGAACAAGATTCAGGACTGTTAAACAAGTTTGCCCCATCCGTGCGTCAATGACTCAAATTGGACTCAGTTTGTGCGTTACATTCCTAAGCTTATAACAACTGATTTTTTCACAACCGAACCTGGTAATTTGACTCAATCTCTTCGATTACAATTGTCTAAACACATTTGAAGTCTTTGAACAAGATTCGGGACGGTCGAAACAAGTTTGCTCCATCCGTGCGTCAATGTCTCTAATTGGACTCAATTTGTGTGTTACATTCCTAAGCCTATAACTAGTGACTTGTTCTCAACCGGACCTCGTAATTTGACTCTATATCTTCTATTGCAATTGTTTAAACACATTTAAAGTTTTGAAACAAGATTCGGGATAGTCGAAACAAGTTTGCTCCATTCGTGCGTCAATGACTCTAATTGGACTCAGTTTGTTCGTTACATTCCGAAGCCTGTAACTAGTGACTTGTTCTCAACCGAACCTCGTAATTTGACTCAATATCTTCTATTACAATTGTTTTAAGACATTTGAACTGTTGGAATAAGATTCGGGACTGTCGATACAAGTTTGCCCCATCCGTGCGTCAATGACTCAAATTGGACTCAGTTTGTGCGTTACATTCCTAAGCTTATAACAAGTGATTTTTTCACAACCGAACCTGGTAATTTGACTCAATCTCTTTTATTACAATTGTTTAAACACATTTGAAGTCTTGGAACAAGATTCGGGACGGTCGAAACAAGTTTGCTCCATCCGTGCGTCAATGTCTCTAATTGCACTCAGTTTGTGTGTTACATTCCTAAGCCTATAACTAGTGACTTGTTCTCAACCGGATCTCGTAATTTGACTCTATATCTTCTATTACAATTGTTTAAACACATTTTAAGTGTTGGAACAAGATTCGGGATAGTCGAAACAAGTTTGCTCCATTCGTGCGTCAATGACTCTAATTGGACTTAGTTTGGGCGTTACATTCCTAAGTCTATAACTAGTGACTCGTTCTCGACCGGACCTCGTAATTTGACCCAATATCTTCTATTACAATTGTTTTAACACATTTGAAGTGTTGGAACAAGATTCAGGACTGTTAAACAAGTTTGCCCCATCCGTGCGTCAATGACTCAAATTGGACTCAGTTTGTGCGTTACATTCCTAAGCTTATAACAACTGATTTTTTCACAACCGAACCTGGTAATTTGACTCAATCTCTTCGATTACAATTGTTTAAACACATTTGAAGTCTTGGAACAAGATTCGGGACGGTCGAAACAAGTTTGCTCCATCCGTGCGTCAATGTCTCTAATTGGACTCAATTTGTGTGTTACATTCCTAAGCCTATAACTAGTGACTTGTTCCCAACCGGACCTCGTAATTTGACTCTATATCTTCTATTGCAATTGTTTAAACACATTTGAAGTTTTGGAACAAGATTCGGGACAGTCGAAACAAGTTTGCTCCATTCGTGCGTCAATGACTCTAATTGGACTCAGTTTGTGCATTACATTCCGAAGCCTGTAACTAGTGACTTGTTCTCAACCGAACCTCGTAATTTGACTCAATATCTTCTATAACAATTCTTTTAACACATTTGAAGTGTTGGAATAAGATTCGGGACTGTCAAACAAGTTTGCCCCATCCGTGCGTCAATGACTCTAATTGGACTCAGTTTGTGCGTTACCTTCCAAAGCTTATAACAAGTGACTCTTTCGCAACCGGACCTGGTAATTTGACTCAATCTCTTCCATTACAAATTTATAAACACATTTGAAGTCTTGGAACAAGATTTGGGATGGTCGAAACAAGTTTGCTCCATCCGTGCGTCAATGTCTCTAATTGGACTCAGTTTGTGTGTTACATTCCTAAGCCTATAACTAGTGACTTGTTCTCAACCGGACCTCGTAATTTGACTCTATATCTTCTATTGCAATTGTTTAAACACATTTGAAGTTTTGAAACAAGATTCGGGACAGTCGAAACAAGTTTGCTCCATTCGTGAGTCAATGACTCTAATTGGACTCAGTTTGTGCGTTACATTCCGAAGCCTGTAACTAGTGACTTGTTCTCAACCGAACCTCGTAATTTGACTCAATATCTTCTATTACAATTGTTTTAAGACATTTGAACTGTTGGAACAAGATTCGGGACTGTCGAAACAAGTTTGCCCCATCCGTGCGTCAATGACTCAAATTGGACTCAATTTGTGCGTAACATTCCTAAGCTTATAACAAGTGATTTTTTCACAACCGAACCTGGTAATTTGACTCAATCTCTTCTATTACAATTGTCTAAACACATTTGAAGTCTTGGAAAAAGATTCGGGATGGTCGAAACAAGTTTGCTCCATCCGTGCGTCAATGTCTCTAATTGCACTCAGTTTGTGTGTTACATTCCTAAGCCTATAACTAGTGACTTGTTTTCAACCGGATCTCGTAATTTGACTCTATATCTTCTATTACAATTGTTTAAACACATTTGAAGTGTTGGAACAAGATTCGGGATAGTCGAAACAAGTTTGCTCCATTCGTGCGTCAATGACTCTAATTGGACTTAGTTTGGGCGTTACATTCCTAAGTCTATAACTAGTGACCCGTTCTCGACCGGACCTCGTAATTTGACTCTATATCTTCTATTACAATTGTTTAAACAGATTTGAAGTGTTGGGACAAGATTCGGGACAGTCGAAACAAGTTTGCTCCATTCGTGCGTCAATGACTCTAATTGGACTTAGTTTGGGCGTTACATTCCGAAGTCTATAACTAGTGACTTGTTCTCGACCGGACCTCGTAATTTGACCCAATATCTTCTATAACAATTGTTTTCACACATTTGAGGTGTTGGAAAAAGATTCAGGACTGTTAAACAAGTTTGCCCCATCCGTTCGTCAATGACTCTAATTGGACTCAGTTTGTGCGTTACATTCCTAAGCTTATAACAAGTGATTTTTTGACAACCGAACCTAGTAATTTGACTCAATCTCTTCTATTACAATTGTTTAAACACATTTGAAGTCTTGGAACAAGATTTGGGACGGTCGAAAAAAGTTTGCTCCATCCGTGCGTCAATGTCTCTAATTGGATTCAGTTTGTGTGTCACATTCCTAAGCCTATAACTAGTGACTTGTTCTCAACCGGACCTCGTAATTTGACTCTATATCTTCTATTGCAATTGTTTAAACAGATTTGAAGTTTTGGAACAAGATTCGGGACAGTCGAAACAAGTTTGCTCCATTCGTGTGTCAATGACTCTAGTTGGACTTAGTTTGTGCGTTACATTCCGAAGTCTATAAGTAGTGACTTGTTCTCGACCAGACCTCGTAATTTGACCCAATATCTTCTATAACAATTGTTTTAACACATTTGACGTGTTGGAACAAGATTCAGGACTGTTAAACAAGTTTGCCCCATCCGTGCGTCAATGACTCTAATTGGACTCAGTTTGTGCGTTACATTCCGAACCTTATAACAAGTGCCTTTTTCGCAACCGGACCTGCTAATTTGACTCAATCTCTTCCATTACAATTGTCTAAACACATTTGAAGTCTTGGAACAAGATTCGGGATGGTCGAAACAAGTTTGCTCCATCCGTGCGTCAATGTCTCTAATTGGATTCAGTTTGTGTGTCACATTCCTAAGCTTATAACTAGTGACTTGTTCTCAACCGGACCTCGTAATTTGACTCAATATCTTCTATTTGAATTGTTGAAACACAATTAAAGTTTTGGAATAAGATTCGGGACAGTCGAAACAAGTTTGCTCCATTCGTGCGTCAATAACTCTAATTGGACTTAGTTTGGGCGTTACATTCCGAAGTCTATAACTAGTGACTTGTTCTCGACCGGACCTCGTAATTTGACCCAATATCTTCTATAACAATTGTTTTAACACATTTGAGGTGTTGGAAAAAGATTCAGGACTGTTCAACAAGTTTGCCCCATCCGTTCGTCAATGACTCTAAGTGGACTCAGTTTGTGCGTTACATTCGGAACCTTATAACAAGTGACTTTTTCGCAACCGGACCTGGTAATTTGACTCAATCTCCTCCATTACAATTGTTTAAACACATTTGAAGTCTTGGAACAAGATTCCGGATAGTCGAAACAAGTTTGCTCCATCCGTGCGTCAATGTCTCTAATTGGACTCAGTTTGTGTGTTACATTCCTAAGCCTATAACTAGTGACTTGTTCTCAACCGGACCTCGTAATTTGACTCTATATCTTCTATTGCAATTGTTTAAACACATTTGAAGTTTTTGGAACAAGATTCGGGACAGTCGAAAGAAGTTTGCTCCATTCGTGTGTCAATGACTCTAGTTGGACTTAGTTTGTGCGTTACATTCCGAAGTCTATAACTAGTGACTTGTTCTCGGCCGGACCTCGTAATTTGACCCAATATCTTCTATAACAATTGTTTTAACACATTTGAAGTGTTGGAATAAGATTCGGGACTGTCAAACAAGTTTGCCCCATCCGTGCGTCAATAACTCTAATTGGACTCAGTTTGTGCGTTACCTTTCAAAGCTTATAACAAGTGACTTTTTCGCAACCGGACCTGGTAATTTGACTCAATCTCCTCCATTACAATTGTTTAAATACATTTGAAGTCTTGGAACAAGATTCGGGACGGTCGAAACAAGTTTGCTCCATGCGTGCGTCAATGCCTCTAATTGGACTCAGTTTGTGTGTTACATTCCTAAGCCTATAACTAATGACTTGTTCTCAACCGGACCTCGTAATTTGACTCTATATCTTCTATTGCAATTGTTTAAACACATTTGAAGTTTTGGAACAAGATTCAGGACAGTCGAAAGAAGTTTGCTCCATTCGTGTGTCAATGACTCTAGTTGGACTTAGTTTGTGCATTACATTCCGAAGTCTATAACTAGTGACTTGTTCTCGACCGGACCTCGTAATTTGACCCTATATCTTCTATAACAATTGTTTTAACACATTTGAAGTGTTGGAATAAGATTCGGGACTGTCAAACAAGTTTGCCTCATCCGTGCGTCAATGACTCTAATTGGACTCAGTTTGTGCGTTACATTCCTAAGCCTATAACTAGTGACTTGTTCTCAACCGGACCTCGTAATTTGACTCTATATCTTCTATTGCAATTGTTTAAACACAATTTAAGTTTTGGAATAAGATTCGGGACAGTCGAAACAAGTTTGCTCCATTCTTGCGTCAATAACTCTAATTGGACTCAGTTTGTGCGTTACATTCCGAAGCCTGTAACTAGTGACTTGTTCTCAACCGGACCTCGTAATTTGACTCAATATCTTCTATTACAATTGTTTTAAGACATTTGAACTGTTGGCACAAGATTCGGGACTGTCGAAACAAGTTTGCCCCATCCGTGCGTCAATGACTCAAATTGGACTCAGTTTGTGCGTTACATTCCTAAGCTTATAAGAAGTGATTTTTTCACAACCGAACCTGGTAATTTGACTCAATCTCTTCAATTACAATTGTTTAAACACATTTGAAGTCTTGGAACAAGATTCGGGACGGTCGAAACAAGTTTGC
This sequence comes from Euptelea pleiosperma, assembly GCA_035048495.1. Taxonomy (NCBI): domain Eukaryota; kingdom Viridiplantae; phylum Streptophyta; class Magnoliopsida; order Ranunculales; family Eupteleaceae; genus Euptelea; species Euptelea pleiosperma. The sequence continues at coordinate 55,834,917 of CM068543.1, forward strand.
TCCATCCGTGCGTCAATGCCTCTAATTGCACTCAGTTTGTGTGTTACATTCCTAAGCCTATAACTAGTGACTTGTTCTCAACTGGATCTCGTAATCTGACTCTATATCTTCTATTACAATTGTTTAAACACATTTGAAGTGTTGGAACAAGATTCGGGACAGTCGAAACAAGTTTGCTCCATTCGTGCGTCAATGACTCTTATTGGACTTAGTTTGGGCGTTACATTCCGAAGTCTATAACTAGTGACTTGTTCTCGACCGGACCTCGTAATTTGACCCAATATCTTCTATAACAATTGTTTTAACACATTTGAGGTGTTGGAAAAAGATTCAGGACTGTTAAACAAGTTTGCCCCATTCGTGCGTCAATGACTCTAATTGGACTCAGTTTGTGCGTTACATTCCTAAGCCTATAACTAGTGACTTGTTCTCAACCGGACCTGGTAATTTGACTCAATATCTTCTATTGCAATTGTTTAAACACATTTGAAGTTTTGGAACAAGATTCGGGACAGTCGAAACAAGTATGCTCCATTCGTGTGTCAATGACTCCAGTTGGACTGAGTTTGTGCGTTACATTCCGAAGTCTATAACTAGTGACTTGTTCTCGACCGGACCTCGTAATTGGACCCAATATCTTCTATAACAATTGTTTTAACACATTTGAAGTGTTGGAACAAGATTCAGGACTGTTAAAGAAGTTTGCCCCATCCGTACGTCAATGACTCTATTTGGACTCAGTTTGTGCGTTACATTCCGAAGCTTATAACAAGTGACTTTTTTGCAACCGGACCTGGTAATTTGACTCGATCTCTTCCATTACAATTGTCTAGACACATTTGAAGTCTTGGAACAAGATTCGGGATGGTCGAAACAAGTTTGCTCCATCCGTGCGTCAATTGCTCTAATTGGATTCAGTTTGTGTGTCACATTCCTAAGCCTATAACTAGTGACTTGTTCTCAACCCGACCTCGTAATTTGACTCGATATCTTCTATTACAATTGTTTAAACACATTTGAAGTGTAGGAACAAGATTCATGACTGTCGTAACAAGTTTGCCCCATCCGTGCGTCAATGACTCAAATTGGACTCAGTTTGTGCGTTACATTCCTAAGCTTATAAGAAGTGATTTTTTCACAACCGAACCTGGTAATTTGACTCAATCTCTTCTATTACAATTGTTTAAACACATTTGAAGTCTTGGAACAAGATTCGGGACGGTCGAAACAAGTTTGCTCCATTCGTGCGTCAATGACTCTAATTGGACTTAGTTTGTGCGTTACATTCCGAAGCCTGTAACTAGTGACTTGTTCTCAACCGGAACTCGTAATTTGACTCTATATCTTCTATTACAATTGTTTAAACACATTTGAAGTGTTGGAACTAGATTCGGGACAGTCGAAACAAGTTTGCTCCATTCGTGCGTCAATGACTCTAATTGGACTTAGTTTGTGCATTACATTCGGAAGCCTGTAACTAGTGACTTGTTCTCAACCGGACCTCGTAATTTGACCCAATATCTTCTATTACAATTGTTTTAAGACATTTGAACTGTTGGAACAAGATTCGGGACTGTCGAAACAAGTTTACCCCATCCGTGCGTCAATGACTCTAATTGGACTCAGTTTGTGCGTTACATTCCGAAGCTTATAACAAGTGACTTTTTTGCAACCGGACCTGGTAATTTGACTCGATCTCTTCCATTACAATTGTCTAGACACATTTGAAGTCTTGGAACAAGATTCAGGATGGTCGAAACAAGTTTGCTCCATCCGTGCGTCAATTGCTCTAATTGGATTCAGTTTGTGTGTCACATTCCTAAGCCTATAACTAGTGACTTGTTCTCAACCCGACCTCGTAATTTGACTCGATATCTTCTATTACAATTGTTTAAACACATTTGAAGTGTAGGAACAAGATTCATGACTGTCGTAACAAGTTTGCCCCATCCGTGCGTCAATGACTCAAATTGGACTCAGTTTGTGCGTTACATTCCTAAGCTTATAAGAAGTGATTTTTTCACAACCGAACCTGGTAATTTGACTCAATCTCTTCTATTACAATTGTTTAAACACATTTGAAGTCTTGGAACAAGATTCGGGACGGTCGAAACAAGTTTGCTCCATCCGTGCGTCAATGTCTCTAATTGGACTCAGTTTCTGTGTTACATTCCTAAGCCTATAACTAGTGACTTGTTCTCAACCGGATCTCGTAATTTGACTCTATATCTTCTATTACAATTGTTTAAACACATTTGAAGTGTTGGAACAAGATTCGGGACAGTCGAAACAAGTTTGCTCTATTCGTGCGTCAATGACTCTAATTGGACTTAGTTTGTGCGTTACATTCCGAAGCCTGTCACTAGTGACTTGTTCTCAACCGGACCTCGTAATTTGACTCAATATCTTCTATTACAATTGTTTTAAGTCATTTGAACTGTTGGAACAAGATTCGGGACTGTCGAAACAAGTTTGCCCCATCCGTGCGTCAATGACTCAAATTGGACTCAGTTTGTGCGTTACATTCCTAAGCTTATAAGAAGTGATTTTTTCACAACCGAACCTGGTAATTTGACTCAATCTCTTCTATTACAATTGTTTAAACACATTTGAAGTCTTGGAACAAGATTCGGGACGGTCGAAACAAGTTTGCTCCATCCGTGGGTCAATGTCTCTAATTGGACTCAGTTTTTGTGTTACATTCCTAAGCCTATAACTAGTGACTTGTTCTCAACCGGAACTCGTAATTTGACTCTATATCTTCTATTACAATTGTTTAAACACATTTGAAGTGTTGGAACAAGATTCGGGACAGTCGAAACAAGTTTGCTCCATTCGTGCGTCAATGACTCTAATTGGACTTAGTTTGTGCGTTACATTCCGAAGCCTGTAACTAGTGACTTGTTCTCAACCGGACCTCGTAATTTGACCCAATATCTTCTATTACAATTGTTTTAAGACATTTGAACTGTTGGAACAAGATTCGGGACTGTCGAAACAAGTTTACCCCATCCGTGCGTCAATGACTCTAATTGGACTCAGTTTGTGCGTTACATTCCGAAGCTTATAACAAGTGACTTTTTCGCAACCGGACCTGGTAATTTGACTCAATCTCTTCCATTACAATTGTCTTAACACATTTGAAGACTTGGAACAAGATTCAGGATGGTCGAAACAAGTTTGCTCCATCCGTGCGTCAATGTCTCTAATTGGATTCAGTTTGTGTGTCACATTCCTAAGCCTATAACTAGTGACTTGTTCTCAACCGGACCTCCTAATTTGACTCAATTTCTTCTATTACAATTGTTTAAACACATTTGAAGTGTAGGAACAAGATTCGGGACTGTCGTAACAAGTTTGCCCCATCCATGCGTCAATGACTCTAATTGGACTCAGTTTGTGCGTTACATTCCTTAGCTTATAACAAGTGACTTTTTCGCAACCGGACTACGTAATTTGACTCAATCTCTTCCATTACAATTTTTTAAACACATTTGAAGTGTTGGAAGAAGATTCGGGACAGTCGAAATAAGTTTGCTCCATTCGTGCGTCAATGACTCTAATTGGACTCAGTTTGTGCGTTACATTCCGAAGCCTGTAACTAGTGACTTGTTCTCAACCGACCTCGTAATTTAACTCACTATCTTATATTACAATTGTTTTAAGACATTTGAACTGTTGGAACAAGATTTGGGACTGTCGAAACAAGTTTGCCCCATCCGTGCATCAATGACTCAAATTGGACTCAGTTTGTGCGTTACATTCCTAAGCTTATAACAAGTGATTTTTTGACAACCGAACCTGGTAATTTGACTCAATCTCTTCTATTACAATTGTTTAAACACATTTGAAGTCTTGGAACAAGATTTGGGACGGTCGAAAAAAGTTTGCTCCATCCGTGCGTCAATGTCTCTAATTGGATTCAGTTTGTGTGTCACATTCCTAAGCCTATAACTAGTGACTTGTTCTCAACCGGACCTCGTAATTTGACTCTATATCTTCTATTGCAATTGTTTAAACAGATTTGAAGTTTTGGAACAAGATTCGGGACAGTCGAAACAAGTTTGCTCCATTCGTGTGTCAATGACTCTAGTTGGACTTAGTTTGTGCGTTACATTCCGAAGTCTATAAGTAGTGACTTGTTCTCGACCGGACCTCGTAATTTGACCCAATATCTTCTATAACAATTGTTTTAACACATTTGACGTGTTGGAACAAGATTCAGGACTGTTAAACAAGTTTGCCCCATCCGTGCGTCAATGACTCTAATTGGACTCAGTTTGTGCGTTACATTCCGAACCTTATAACAAGTGCCTTTTTCGCAACCGGACCTGCTAATTTGACTCAATCTCTTCCATTACAATTGTCTAAACACATTTGAAGTCTTGGAACAAGATTCGGGATGGTCGAAACAAGTTTGCTCCATCCGTGCGTCAATGTCTCTAATTGGATTCAGTTTGTGTGTCACATTCCTAAGCTTATAACTAGTGACTTGTTCTCAACCGGACCTCGTAATTTGACTCAATATCTTCTATTTGAATTGTTGAAACACATTTGAATTGTAGAAACAAGATTCAGAACTGTCGAAACAAGTTTGCCCCATCCGTGCGTCAATGACTCTAATTGGATTCAGTTTGTGTGTCACATTCCTAAGCCTATAACTAGTGACTTATTCTCAACCGGACCTCGTAATTTGACTCAATATCTTCTATTACAATTGTTTAAACACATTTGAAGTGTAGGAACAAGATTCGGGACTGTCGTAACAAGTTTGCCCCATCCGTGCGTCAATGACTCTAATTGGACTCAGTTTGTCAGTTACATTCCTAAGCTTATAACAAGTGATTTTTTCATAACCGAACCTGGTAATTTGACTCAATCTCTTCTATTACAATTGTTTAAACACATTTGAAGTTTTGGAACAAGATTCATGATGGTCGAAACAAGTTTGCTCCATCCGTGCGTCAATGTCTCTAATTGCACTTAGTTTGTGTGTTACATTCCTAAGCCTATAACTAGTGACTTGTTCTCAACCGGATCTCGTAATTTGACTCTATATTTTCTAATACAATTGATTAAACACATTTGAAGTATTGGAACCAGATTCGGGACAGTCAAAACAAGTTTGCTCCATTCGTGCATCAATGACTCTAATTGGACTTAGTTTGGGCGTTACATTCCGAAGTCTATAACTAGTGACTTGTTCTCGACCGGACCTCGTAATTTGACCCAATATCTTCTATAACAATTGTTTTAACACATTTGAAGTGTTGGAACAAGATTCAGGACTGTTAAACAAGTTTTCTGAAAATAGGTTTTTTCCGCGTCGTTGGTTGCGGAAACCCTAGAATCAACAAGATTTGTAATTTGATCCGAATTTTAATCCTGCAAAATATGAGCTTTTGTATAGGGATTCGTGTCGGATGTCGATCCGCAGTCAGGATTAGTAGGATTAGCGCGAATAAGAACACAAAAGATAATGAAACTAGAGAGAGAATTTATCACACCACAAGAATGAAAAATAACAATAAAATAACAATTTTATTAATGATCAAAGTTTCTCTACAATAATCAAACTATTTTTTTTTTAAATAATAAAAGAACTAGAAAATACTAAAATATAGAGAGAGAAAGAAGAGATAGAGAGAGAAAATATTAAAACAAATTAGAGAGATCTAGAGAGAGAAAGTGAAAGAGAGAGAGAGAGAATTAAAACCTAGAGATAGAGAGGGAAGGCTAGAGAGAGAAAAAGATAGAAGTAGAGAGAGAAAAAATGATAACCTCATCCTAGAGAGGGAAATAGGTGATGGAGGATAGGATAGGTGTGGAGAACGACTTACCGGTGCTCTTTATAGCTATTGTGAGGAGGAGTGAAGGACCAAGGTGTACGAGCACGTCCAATCTATTATGGAGAAGATGGACAGTGGATGCATGTGATGCTCTTGTAGCAGTAATGAAGGATGAAGGCAAAGGGGCAATGCTGCAAGTTGGTGAAGAAGATGCTTGCTGAATTTGTAGGTTCGTTCACAGCCTAGAACCTTGTGGTGTCGGTTGGGGGATGAAGGTTGGAGGAGCACGTGGGAGTTGCTATTCTGCCCAAGGATGAGGGGGCGTCGTGGTTGTAGACGAGGGAGAATACGACCTCCTCCCTTCTCCTCGTCTCTTTCTCTTTTTCTCTTTTTTTATTTTTTATTTTAATTGCTGGTCAGGCGGCTGGAGAAGAAGGAACAGAGGAGGAGACGGTCGCTGGATGGTGCTGTTCGCAGCTGTGGTGGCTGGTGCAGGCGAGGGGAGATACCGACGAACCAAGGAGAAACCTTGGAAGTTGCTGATGCGTCCCCAAGGAGATTTTTGCTGGGGTTTTTTTTTTTTTTTTTTAGCAACCAGAAGAGAAAGAGAAGAGGAGGGAGGAGAAGGCTGTGGAACGTGGGGCGTAAGGAGCACTGACGGCCGGAGTTGCAGGTCTGCAACTCCGGCGTTAAAAAAAAACGGTAATGACAAAAAAAACGAAAACGAAAACGAAAAAAAAATGAGAAGAAAAAGAAAAAGAAGAAGAAGAAGAAGAAGAAGAAGAAGAAGAAGAAGAAGAAGAAGAAGGAGACTGATGCCGTGGAGGAGCACTGACGGCCGGAGTTGCAGGCAACTCCGGCGTTAAAAAAAAACGGTAATGACAAAAAAAACGAAAACGAAAACGAAAAAAAAATGAGAAGAAAAAGAAGAAGAAGAAGAAGAAGAAGAAGAAGGAGACTGATGCCGTGGAGGAGCACTGACGGCCGGAGTTGCAGGCAACTCCGGCGAAGAAGAAGAAGAAGATGAAGAAAATGAGAAAGAGAAAAGAAGAAAAAGAAGAAGAATGGGGCCAAGGGTGAATGCGGGATTGATAGGGGGAGAGAAAGGAGAAGATTTGAGGGGGATTAGGGTTCGAACGAACCCTTCTCCCTCATCTTATAAAGCTCCCTATTTCCATTAATGGAAATAGGGTATTTTTTGAAAATAAAAAACCTACTTTTCTATGGGGAATCTCCCCAATTAGTGGACCCCCCATTTAATTAAAATTATTTTTGAAATTCGCGGGGTCCACTAACTGGTCGGACAGCGGGTCGATGCTGATGGGCCAGGCTACTGGCCCACATGGACTGATGATGTCCATCGTCTCACAAGATGATGTGACAGGCATTCTGAAGGCGATCGGATGGATGGTGACTTGATTGGGACCCAGATTGGTAGATTGACGGATCTAGAGAGATCCAACGGTCCGATTGAAGATCCAACGGTCCGATGAAAGATCCAACGGTCAGAAAGCTAAGGGAGATGAGATAGAGCTGATAGGCAGGAGTTCTGGGGTTAGGTCAGTAGATTCGAGGATCGAGAGATGAAGAGAGAGAGAGAATAAGGAGAGATGAGAGAAAAAGTATCAAAAAAAATGGAAAAAAGCACTGGCGGAGGGTCTGGAACCCTGTTCTTCACTGTGACCATCCTCACGCTTCTCCAGTAGAGTTGACTATCATTCCTTGCTGACTCATGTGGCTTTAAACGCTTTGGTCCGTCTCTTGGTCATTGGCTCTCCTGCTCTCTTCGTTCTTTGGGCCGGCTTTTTGGTCCTCTTATTCAGCCCATATTTGGCCCATATCTTCTAGTTATAGCATGTGGGCTTGTTAAGCTTTGATAATGGGCTTTCATGATCGATTTGGGCCCACAAGTCTCGAAAATCGTCCCATCGGGGTGTCCTGCGACAGAAGAAGCGCGTAATGAGACTTTATCAGAACGGCTTAATATTTAGACTTCCGAAAATGTGTTTAATGCATGCAAATATACCATTTCGTCCAGAAAAGTGTGTTTTACGCAATGAGATAGACTCTTACGTAGAAAAGTGGATAATTAGAGCAGTTTTACGTAGGAGAGTGCGATAACGCTAACAGGATAAGTGCTTAAAATAAGCACTTTTGAGCGAATATCATTTTCCCCATCCGTCCGTCAATGACTCTAATTGGACTCAGTTTGTGCGTTACATTCCGAAGCTTATAACAAGTAACTTTTTCGCAACCGGACCTGGTAATTTGACTCACTCTCCTCCATTACAATTGTCTAAACACATTTGAAGTCTTGGAACAAGATTCGGGATGGTCAAAACAAGTTTGCTCCATCCGTGCGTCAATGTCTCTAATTGGATTCAGTTTGTGTGTCACATTCCTAAGCCTATAACTAGTGACTTGTTCTCAACCGGACCTCGTAATTTGACTCAATATCTTCTATTAGAATTGTTGAAACACATTTGAATTGTAGAAACAAGATTCAGAACTGTCGAAACAAGTTTGCCCCATCCGTGCGTCAAAGACTCTAATTGGACTCAGTTTGTGCGTTACATTCCTAAGCTTATAACAAGTGACTTTTTCCCAACCGGACCACGTAATTTGACTCAATCTCTTCCATTATAATTGTTTAAACATATTTGAAGTGTTGGAACAAGATTCAGGACTGTTAAACAAGTTTGCCCCATCCGTGCGTCAATGACTCTAATTGGACTCAGTTTGTGCGTTACATTCCGAACCTTATAACAAGTGCCTTTTTCGCAACCGGACCTGGTAATTTGACTCAATCTCTTCCATTACAATTGTCTAAACACATTTGAAGTCTTGGAACAAGATTCGGGATGGTCGAAACAAGTTTGCTCCATCCGTGCGTCAATGTCTCTAATTGGATTCAGTTTGTGTGTCACATTCCTAAGCTTATAACTAGTGACTTGTTCTCAACCGGACCTCGTAATTTGACTCAATATCTTCTATTTGAATTGTTGAAACACATTTGAATTGTAGAAACAAGATTCAGAACTGTCGAAACAAGTTTGCCCCATCCGTGCGTCAATGACTCTAATTTGACTCAGTTTGTGCGTTACATTCCTAAGCTTATAACAAGTGACTTTTTCGCAACCGGACCACGTAATTTGACTCAATCTCTTCCATTACAATTGTTTAAACACATTTGAAGTCTTGGAACAAGAATCGGGACAGTAGAAACAAGTTTGCTCCATCCGTGCGTCGATGACTCAAATTGGACTCAGTTTGTGCGTTACATTCCTAAGCTTATAACAAGTGATTTTTTCACAACCGAACCTGGTAATTTGACTCAATCTCTTCTATTACAATTGTTTAAACACATTTGTAGTTTTGGAACAAGATTCATGATGGTCGAAACAAGTTTGCTCCATCCGTGCGTCAATGTCTCTAATTGCACTTAGTTTGTGTGTTACATTCCTAAGCCTATAACTAGTGACTTGTTCTCAACCGGATCTCGTAATTTGACTCTATATTTTCTAATACAATTGTTTAAACACATTTGAAGTATTGGAACCAGATTCGGGACAGTCGAAACAAGTTTGCTCCATTCGTGCATCAATGACTCTAATTGGACTTAGTTTGGGCGTTACATTCCGAAGTCTATAACTAGTGACTTGTTCTCGACCGGACCTCGTAATTTGACCCAATATCTTCTATAACAATTGTTTTAACACATTTGAAGTGTTGGAACAAGATTCAAGACTGTTAAACAAGTTTTCCCCATCCGTCCGTCAATGACTCTAATTGGACTCAGTTTGTGCGTTACATTCCGAAGCTTATAACAAGTAACTTTTTCGCAACCGGACCTGGTAATTTGACTCACTCTCCTCCATTACAATTGTCTAAACACATTTGAAATCTTGGAACAAGATTCGGGATGGTCAAAACAAGTTTGCTCCATCCGTGCGTCAATGTCTCTAATTGGATTCAGTTTGTGTGTCACATTCCTAAGCCTATAACTAGTGACTTGTTCTCAACCGGACCTCGTAATTTGACTCAATATCTTCTATTAGAATTGTTGAAACACATTTGAATTGTAGAAACAAGATTCAGAACTGTCGAAACAAGTTTGCCCCATCCGTGCGTCAATGACTCTAATTGGACTCAGTTTGTGCGTTACATTCCTAAGCTTATAACAAGTGACTTTTTCAGAACCGGACCACGTAATTTGACTCAATCTCTTCCATTACAATTTTTTAAACACATTTGAAGTGTAGGAACAAGATTCGGGACTGTCGTAACAAGTTTGCCCCATCCGTGCGTCAATGACTCTAATTGGACTCAGTTTGTGCGTTACATTCCTAAGCATATAACAAGTGACTTTTTCCCAACCGGACAACGTAATTTGACTCAATCTCTTCCATTATAATTGTTTAAACATATTTGAAGTGTTGGAACAAGATTCGGGACAGTCAAAACAAGTTTGCTCCATTCGTGCGTCGATGACTCTAATTGGACTTAATTTGTGCGTTACATTCCGAAGCCTGTAACTAGTGACTTGTTCTCAACCGGACCTCGTAATTTGACTCGATATCTTCTATTACAATTGTTTTAAGACATTTGAAGTGTTGGAACAAGATTCGGGACTGTCGAAACAAGTTTGCCCCATCCGTGCGTCAATGACTCAAATTGGACTCAGTTTGTGCGTTTCATTCCTAAGCTTATAACAAGTTATTTTTTCACAACCGAACCTGGTAATTTGACTCAATCTCTTCTATTAGAATTGTTTAAAAACATTTGAAGTCTTAGAACAATATTCGGGACGGTCGAAACAAGTTTTCTCCATCCGTGCGTCAATGTCTCTAATTGCACTCAGTTTGTGTGTTACATTCCTAAGCCTATAACTAGTGACTTGTTCCCAACCGGACCTCGTAATTTGACTCTATATCTTCTATTACAATTGTCTAAACACATTTGAAGTTTTGGAACAAGATTCGGGATGGTCGAAACAACTTTGCTCCATCCGTGCGTCAATGTCTCTAATTGGATTAAGTTTGTGTGTCACATTCCTAAGCCTATAACTAGTGACTTGTTCTCAACACGACCTCGTAATTTGACTCGATATCTTCTATTACAATTGTTTAATCACATTTGAAGTGTAGGAACAAGATTCGGGACTGTCGTAACAAGTTTGCCCCATCTGTGCGTCAATGACTCTAATTGGACTCAGTTTGTGCGTTACATTCCTAAGCATATAACAAGTGACTTTTTCCCAACCGGACAACGTAATTTGACTCAATCTCTTCCATTACAATTGTCTAAACACATTTGAAGTCTTGGAACAAGATTCGGGATGGTCGAAACAAGTTTGCTCCATCCGTGCGTCAATGTCTCTAATTGGATTCAGTTTGTGTGTCACATTCCTAAGCTTATAACTAGTGACTTGTTCTCAACCGGACCTCGTAATTTGACTCAATATCTTCTATTACAATTGTTTTAAGACATTTGAAGTGTTGGAACAAGATTCGGGACTGTCAAAACAAATTTGCCCCATCCGTGCGTCAATGACTCAAATTGGACTCAGTTTGTGCGTTACATTCCTAAGCTTATAACAAGTGATTTTTTCACAACCGAACCTGGTAATTTGACTCAATTTCTTCTATTACAATTGTTTAAACACATTTGAAGTTTTGGAACAAGATTCATGATGGTCGAAACAAGTTTGCTCCATCCGTGCGTCAATGTCTCTAATTGCACTCAGTTTGTGTGTTACATTCCTAAGCCTATAACTAGTGACTTGCTCTCAACCGGATCTCGTAATTTGACTCTATATCTTCTATTTCAATTTTTTAAACACATTTGAAGTATTGGAACCAGATTCGGGACAGTCGAAACAAGTTTGCTCCATTCGTGCGTCAATGACTCTAATTGGACTTAGTTTGGGCGTTTCATTCCGAAGTCTATAACTAGTGACTTGTTCTCGACCGGACCTCGTAATTTGACCCAATATCTTCTATAACAATTGTTTTAACACATTTGAAGTGTTGGAACAAGATTCAGGACTGTGAAACAAGTTTGCCCCATCCGTTCGTCAATGACTCTAATTGGACTCAGTTTGTGCGTTACATTTCGAACCTTATAACAAGTGACTTTTTCGCAACCGGACCTGGTAATTTGACTCAATCTCTTCCATTACAATTGTCTAAACACATTTGAGGTCTTGGAACAAGATTCGGGATGGTCGAAACAAGTTTGTTCCATCCGTGCGTCAATGTCTCCAATTGGATTCAGTTTGTGTGTCACATTCCTAAGCCTATAACTAGTGACTTGTTCTCAACCGGACCTCGTAATTTGACTCAATATCTTCTATTAGAATTGTTGAAACACATTTGAATTGTAGAAACAAGATTCAGAACTGTCGAAACCAGTTTGCCCCATCCGTGCGTCAATGACTCTAATTGGACTCAGTTTGTGCGTTACATTCCTAAGCTTATAACAAGTGACTTTTTCGCAACCGGACCACGTAATTTGACTCAATCTCTTCCATTACAATTGTTTATACACATTTGAAGTCTTGGAACAAGATTCGGGACAGTAGAAACAAGTTTGCTCCATCCGTGCGTCAATGTCTATAATTGGACTCAGTTTGTGTGTTACATTCCTAAGCCTATAACTGGTGACTTGTTCCGAACCGGACCACGTAATTTGACTCAATCTCTTCCATTATAATTGTTTAAACACATTTGAAGTGTTGGAACAGGATTCAGGACTGTTAAACAAGTTTGCCCCATCCGTGCGTCAATGACTCTAATTGGACTCAGTTTGTGCGTTACATTCCGAAGCTTATAACAAGTGACTTTTTCGCAACCGGACCTGGTAATTTGACTCAATCTCTTCCATTACAATTGTCTAAACACATTTGAAGTCTTGGAACAAGATTCGGGATAGTCGAAACAAGTTTGCTCCATCCGTGCGTCAATGTCTCTAATTGGATTCAGTTTGTGTGTCACATTCCTAAGCCTATAACTAGTAACTTGTTATCAACCGGACCTCGTAATTTTACTCAATATCTTCTATTAGAATTGTTAAAACATATTTGAATTGTAGAAACAAGATTTAGAACTGTCGAAACAAGTTTGCCCCATCCGTGCGTCAATGACTCTAATTGGACTCAGTTTGTGCGTTACATTCCTAAGCTTATAACAAGTGACTTTTTCCCAACCGGACCACGTAATTTGACTCAATCTCTTCCATTATAATTGTTTAAACATATTTGAAGTGTTGGAACAAGATTCGGGACTGTCGTAACAAGTTTGCCCCATCCGTGCGTCAATGACTCTAATTGGACTCAGTTTGTGCGTTACATTCCGAAGCTTATAACAAGTGACTTTTTCGCAACCGGACCTGGTAATTTGACTCAATCTCTTCCATTACAATTGTCTAAACACATTTGAAGTCTTGGAACAAGATTCGGGATGGTCGAAACAAGTTTGCTCCATCCGTGCGTCAATGTCTCCAATTGGATTCAGTTTGTGTGTCACATTCCTAAGCCTATAACTAGTGACTTGTTCTCAACCGGACCTCGTAATTTGACTCAATATCTTCTATTAGAATTGTTGAAACACATTTGAATTGTAGAAACAAGATTCAGAACTGTCGAAACAAGTTTGCCCCATCCGTGCTTCAATGACTCTAATTGGACTCAGTTTGTGCGTTACATTCTTAAGCTTATAACAAGTGATTTTTTCACAACCGAACCTGGTAATTTGACTCAATCTCTTCTATTACAATTGTTTAAACACATTTGAAGTTTTGGAACAAGATTCATGATGGTCGAAACAAGTTTGCTCCATCCGTGCGTCAATGTCTCTAATTGGACTCAGTTTGTGTGTTACATTCCTAAGCCTATAACTAGTGACTTGTTCTCAACTGGACCTCGTAATTTGACTCTATATCTTCTATTACAATTGTTTAAACACATTTGAAGTGTTGGAACAAGATTCGAGACAGTCGAAACAAGTTTGCTCCATTCGTGCGTCAATGACTCTAATTGGACTTAGTTTGGGCGTTTCATTCCGAAGTCTATAACTAGTGACTTGTTCTCGACCGGACCTCGTAATTTGACCCAATATCTTCTATAACAATTGTTTTAACACATTTGAAGTGTTGGAACAAGATTCAGGACTGTGAAACAAGTTTGCCCCATCCGTTCGTCAATGACTCTAATTGGACTCAGTTTGTGCGTTACATTTCGAACCTTATAACAAGTGACTTTTTCGCAACCGGACCTGGTAATTTGACTCAATCTCTTCCATTACAATTGTCTAAACACATTTGAGGTCTTGGAACAAGATTCGGGATGGTCGAAACAAGTTTGTTCCATCCGTGCGTCAATGTCTCCAATTGGATTCAGTTTGTGTGTCACATTCCTAAGCCTATAACTAGTGACTTGTTCTCAACCGGACCTCGTAATTTGACTCAATATCTTCTATTAGAATTGTTGAAACACATTTGAATTGTAGAAACAAGATTCAGAACTGTCGAAACCAGTTTGCCCCATCCGTGCGTCAATGACTCTAATTGGACTCAGTTTGTGCGTTACATTCCTAAGCTTATAACAAGTGACTTTTTCGCAACCGGACCACGTAATTTGACTCAATCTCTTCCATTACAATTGTTTATACACATTTGAAGTCTTGGAACAAGATTCGGGACAGTAGAAACAAGTTTGCTCCATCCGTGCGTCAATGTCTATAATTGGACTCAGTTTGTGTGTTACATTCCTAAGCCTATAACTAGTGACTTGTTCCCAACCGGACCACGTAATTTGACTCAATCTCTTCCATTATAATTGTTTAAACACATTTGAAGTGTTGGAACAGGATTCAGGACTGTTAAACAAGTTTGCCCCATCCGTGCGTCAATGACTCTAATTGGACTCAGTTTGTGCGTTACATTCCGAAGCTTATAACAAGTGACTTTTTCGCAACCGGACCTGGTAATTTGACTCAATCTCTTCCATTACAATTGTCTAAACACATTTGAAGTCTTGGAACAAGATTCGGGATAGTCGAAACAAGTTTGCTCCATCCGTGCGTCAATGTCTCTAATTGGATTCAGTTTGTGTGTCACATTCCTAAGCCTATAACTAGTGACTTGTTATCAACCGGACCTCGTAATTTCACTCAATATCTTCTATTAGAATTGTTAAAACACATTTGAATTGTAGAAACAAGATTTAGGACTGTCGAAACAAGTTTGCCCCATCCGTGCGTCAATGACTCTAATTGGACTCAGTTTGTGCGTTACATTCCTAAGCTTATAACAAGTGACTTTTTCCCAACCGGACCACGTAATTTGACTCAATCTCTTCCATTATAATTGTTTAAACATATTTGAAGTGTTGGAACAAGATTCGGGACTGTCGTAACAAGTTTGCCCCATCCGTGCGTCAATGACTCTAATTGGACTCAGTTTGTGCGTTACATTCCGAAGCTTATAACAAGTGACTTTTTCGCAACCGGACCTGGTAATTTGACTCAATCTCTTCCATTACAATTGTCTAAACACATTTGAAGTCTTGGAACAAGATTCGGGATGGTCGAAACAAGTTTGCTCCATCCGTGCGTCAATGTCTCCAATTGGATTCAGTTTGTGTGTCACATTCCTAAGCCTATAACTAGTGACTTGTTCTCAACCGGACCTCGTAATTTGACTCAATATCTTCTATTAGAATTGTTGAAACACATTTGAATTGTAGAAACAAGATTCAGAACTGTCGAAACAAGTTTGCCCCATCCGTGCTTCAATGACTCTAATTGGACTCAGTTTGTGCGTTACATTCCTAAGCTTATAACAAGTGACTGTTTTGCAACCGGACCACGTAATTTGACTCAATCTCTTCCATTACAATTGTTTAAACACATTTGAAGTCTTGGAACAAGATTCGGGACAGTAGAAACAAGTTTGCTCCATCCGTGCGTCAATGTCTCTAATTGGACTCAGTTTGTGTGTTACATTCCTAAGCCTATAACTAGTGACTTGTTCCCAACCGGACCACGTAATTTGACTCAATCTCTTCCATTATAATTGTTTAAACATATTTGAAGTGTTGGAACAAGATTCGGGACTGTCGTAACAAGTTTGCCCCATCCGTGCGTCAATGACTCTAATTGGACTCAGTTTGTGCGTTACATTCCTAAGCATATAACAAGTGACTTTTTCCCAACCGGACCACGTAATTTGACTCAATCTCTTCCATTATAATTGTTTAAAAATATTTGAAGTGTTGGAACAAGATTCGGGACAGTCGAAACAAGTTTGCTCCATTCGTGCGTCAATGACTCTAATTGGACTTAATTTGTGCGTTACATTCCGAAGCCTGTAACTAGTGACTTGTTCTCAACTAGACCTCGTAATTTGACTCAATATCTTCTATTACAATTGTTCTAAGACATTTGTAGTGTTGGAACAAGATTCGGGACTGTCGAAACAAGTTTGCCCCATCCGTGCGTCAATGACTCAAATTGGACTCAGTTTGTGCGTTACATTCCTAAGCTTATAACATGTGATTTTTTCACAACCGAACCTGGTAATTTGACTCAATCTCTTCTATTACAATTGTTTGAACACATTTGAAGTTTTGGAACAAGATTCATGATGGTCGAAACAAGTTTGCTCCATCCGTGCGTCAATGTCTCTAATTGCACTTAGTTTGTGTGTTACATTCCTAAGCCTATAACTAGTGACTTGTTCTCAACCGGATCTGGTAATTTGACTCTATATTTTCTATTACAATTGTTTAAAGACATTTGAAGTATTGGAACCAGATTCGGGACAGTCGAAACAAGTTTGCTCCATTCGTGCATCAATGACCCTAATTGGACTTAGGTTGGGCGTTACATTCCGAAGTCAATAACTAGTGACTTGTTCTCGACCGGACCTCGTAATTTGACCCAATATCTTCTATAACAATTGTTTTAACACATTTGAAGTGTTGGAACAAGATTCAGGACTGTTAAACAAGTTTGCCCCATCCGTGCGTCAATGACTCTAATTGGACTCTGTTTGTGCGTTACATTCCGAAGCTTATAACAAGTGACTTTTTCGCAACCGGACCTGGTAATTTGACTCAATCTCTTCCATTACAATTGTCTAAACACATTTGAAGTCTTGGAACAAGATTCGGGATAGTCGAAACAAGTTTGCTCCATCCGTGCGTCAATGTCTCTAATTGGATTCAGTTTGTGTGTCACATTCCTAAGCCTATAACTAGTGACTTGTTCTCAACCGGACCTCATAATTTGACTCAATATCTTCTATTAGAATTGTTAAAACACATTTGAATTGTAGAAACAAGATTCAGAACTGTCGAAACAAGTTTGCCCCATCCGTGCGTCAATGACTCTAATTGGACTCAGTTTGTGCGTTACATTCCTAAGCTTATAACAAGTGACTTTTTCGCAACCGGACCTGGTAATTTGACTCAATCTCTTCCATTACAATTGTCTAAACACATTTGAAGTCTTGGAACAAGATTCGGGATGGTCGAAACAAGTTTGCTCCATCCGTGCGTCAATGTCTCCAATTGGATTCAGTTTGTGTGTCACATTCCTAAGCCTATAACTAGTGACTTGTTCTCAACCGGACCTCGTAATTTGACTCAATATCTTCTATTAGAATTGTTGAAACACATTTGAATTGTAGAAACAAGATTCAGAACTGTCGAAACAAGTTTGCCCCATCCGTGCTTCAATGACTCTAATTGGACTCAGTTTGTGCGTTACATTCCTAAGCTTATAACAAGTGACTGTTTTGCAACCGGACCACGTAATTTGACTCAATCTCTTCCATTACAATTGTTTAAACACATTTGAAGTCTTGGAACAAGATTCGGGACAGTAGAAACAAGTTTGCTCCATCCGTGCGTCAATGTCTCTAATTGGACTCAGTTTGTGTGTTACATTCCTAAGCCTATAACTAGTGACTTGTTCCCAACCGGACCACGTAATTTGACTCAATCTCTTCCATTATAATTGTTTAAACATATTTGAAGTGTTGGAACAAGATTCGGGACTGTCGTAACAAGTTTGCCCCATCCGTGCGTCAATGACTCTAATTGGACTCAGTTTGTGCGTTACATTCCTAAGCATATAACAAGTGACTTTTTCCCAACCGGACCACGTAATTTGACTCAATCTCTTCCATTATAATTGTTTAAAAATATTTGAAGTGTTGGAACAAGATTCGGGACAGTCGAAACAAGTTTGCTCCATTCGTGCGTCAATGACTCTAATTGGACTTAATTTGTGCGTTACATTCCGAAGCCTGTAACTAGTGACTTGTTCTCAACTAGACCTCGTAATTTGACTCAATATCTTCTATTACAATTGTTCTAAGACATTTGTAGTGTTGGAACAAGATTCGGGACTGTCGAAACAAGTTTGCCCCATCCGTGCGTCAATGACTCAAATTGGACTCAGTTTGTGCGTTACATTCCTAAGCTTATAACATGTGATTTTTTCACAACCGAACCTGGTAATTTGACTCAATCTCTTCTATTACAATTGTTTGAACACATTTGAAGTTTTGGAACAAGATTCATGATGGTCGAAACAAGTTTGCTCCATCCGTGCGTCAATGTCTCTAATTGCACTTAGTTTGTGTGTTACATTCCTAAGCCTATAACTAGTGACTTGTTCTCAACCGGATCTGGTAATTTGACTCTATATTTTCTATTACAATTGTTTAAAGACATTTGAAGTATTGGAACCAGATTCGGGACAGTCGAAACAAGTTTGCTCCATTCGTGCATCAATGACCCTAATTGGACTTAGGTTGGGCGTTACATTCCGAAGTCAATAACTAGTGACTTGTTCTCGACCGGACCTCGTAATTTGACCCAATATCTTCTATAACAATTGTTTTAACACATTTGAAGTGTTGGAACAAGATTCAGGACTGTTAAACAAGTTTGCCCCATCCGTGCGTCAATGACTCTAATTGGACTCAGTTTGTGCGTTACATTCCGAAGCTTATAACAAGTGACTTTTTCGCAACCGGACCTGGTAATTTGACTCAATCTCTTCCATTACAATTGTCTAAACACATTTGAAGTCTTGGAACAAGATTCGGGATAGTCGAAACAAGTTTGCTCCATCCGTGCGTCAATGTCTCTAATTGGATTCAGTTTGTGTGTCACATTCCTAAGCCTATAACTAGTGACTTGTTCTCAACCGGACCTCATAATTTGACTCAATATCTTCTATTAGAATTGTTAAAACACATTTGAATTGTAGAAACAAGATTCAGAACTGTCGAAACAAGTTTGCCCCATCCGTGCGTCAATGACTCTAATTGGACTCAGTTTGTGCGTTACATTCCTAAGCTTATAACAAGTGACTTTTTCGCAACCGGACCACGTAATTTGACTCAATCTCTTCCATTACAATTGTTTAAACACATTTGAAGTCTTGGAACAAGATTCGGGACAGTAGAAACAAGTTTGCTCCATCCGTGCGTCAATGTCTCTAATTGGACTCAGTTTGTGTGTTACATTCCTAAGCCTATAACTAGTGACTTGTTCCCAACCGGACCACGTAATTTGACTCAATCTCTTCCATTATAATTGTTTAAACATATTTGAAGTGTTGGAACAAGATTCGGGACTGTCGTAACAAGTTTGCCCCATCCGTGCGTCAATGACTCTAATTGGACTCAGTTTGTGCGTTACATTCCTAAGCATATAACAAGTGACTTTTTCCCAACAAACCACGTAATTTGACTCAATCTCTTCCATTATAATTGTTTAAAAATATTTGAAGTGTTGGAACCAGATTCGGGACAGTCGAAACAAGTTTGCTCCATTCGTGCGTCAATGACTCTAATTGGACTTAATTTGTGCGTTACATTCCGAAGCCTGTAACTAGTGACTTGTTCTCAACTAGACCTCGTAATTTGACTCAATATCTTCTATTACAATTGTTCTAAGACATTTGTAGTGTTGGAACAAGATTCGGGACTGTCGAAACAAGTTTGCCCCATCCGTGCGTCAATGACTCAAATTGGACTCAGTTTGTGCGTTACATTCCTAAGCTTATAACATGTGATTTTTTCACAACCGAACCTGGTAATTTGACTCAATCTCTTCCATTACAATTGTCTAAACACATTTGAAGTCTTGGAACAAGATTCGGGATGGTCGAAACAAGTTTGCTCCATCCGTGCGTCAATGTCTCCAATTGGATTCAGTTTGTGTGTCACATTCCTAAGCCTATAACTAGTGACTTGTTCTCAACCGGACCTCGTAATTTGACTCAATATCTTCTATTAGAATTGTTGAAACACATTTGAATTGTAGAAACAAGATTCAGAACTGTCGAAACAAGTTTGCCCCATCCGTGCTTCAATGACTCTAATTGGACTCAGTTTGTGCGTTACATTCCTAAGCTTATAACAAGTGACTGTTTTGCAACCGGACCACGTAATTTGACTCAATCTCTTCCATTACAATTGTTTAAACACATTTGAAGTCTTGGAACAAGATTCGGGACAGTAGAAACAAGTTTGCTCCATCCGTGCGTCAATGTCTCTAATTGGACTCAGTTTGTGTGTTACATTCCTAAGCCTATAACTAGTGACTTGTTCCCAACCGGACCACGTAATTTGACTCAATCTCTTCCATTATAATTGTTTAAACATATTTGAAGTGTTGGAACAAGATTCGGGACTGTCGTAGAAGTTTGCCCCATCCGTGCGTCAATGACTCTAATTGGACTCAGTTTGTGCGTTACATTCCTAAGCATATAACAAGTGACTTTTTCCCAACCGGACCACGTAATTTGACTCAATCTCTTCCATTATAATTGTTTAAAAATATTTGAAGTGTTGGAACAAGATTCGGGACAGTCGAAACAAGTTTGCTCCATTCGTGCGTCAATGACTCTAATTGGACTTAATTTGTGCGTTACATTCCGAAGCCTGTAACTAGTGACTTGTTCTCAACTAGACCTCGTAATTTGACTCAATATCTTCTATTACAATTGTTCTAAGACATTTGTAGTGTTGGAACAAGATTCGGGACTGTCGAAACAAGTTTGCCCCATCCGTGCGTCAATGACTCAAATTGGACTCAGTTTGTGCGTTACATTCCTAAGCTTATAACATGTGATTTTTTCACAACCGAACCTGGTAATTTGACTCAATCTCTTCTATTACAATTGTTTGAACACATTTGAAGTTTTGGAACAAGATTCATGATGGTCGAAACAAGTTTGCTCCATCCGTGCGTCAATGTCTCTAATTGCACTTAGTTTGTGTGTTACATTCCTAAGCCTATAACTAGTGACTTGTTCTCAACCGGATCTGGTAATTTGACTCTATATTTTCTATTACAATTGTTTAAAGACATTTGAAGTATTGGAACCAGATTCGGGACAGTCGAAACAAGTTTGCTCCATTCGTGCATCAATGACCCTAATTGGACTTAGGTTGGGCGTTACATTCCGAAGTCAATAACTAGTGACTTGTTCTCGACCGGACCTCGTAATTTGACCCAATATCTTCTATAACAATTGTTTTAACACATTTGAAGTGTTGGAACAAGATTCAGGACTGTTAAACAAGTTTGCCCCATCCGTGCGTCAATGACTCTAATTGGACTCAGTTTGTGCGTTACATTCCGAAGCTTATAACAAGTGACTTTTTCGCAACCGGACCTGGTAATTTGACTCAATCTCTTCCATTACAATTGTCTAAACACATTTGAAGTCTTGGAACAAGATTCGGGATAGTCGAAACAAGTTTGCTCCATCCGTGCGTCAATGTCTCTAATTGGATTCAGTTTGTGTGTCACATTCCTAAGCCTATAACTAGTGACTTGTTCTCAACCGGACCTCATAATTTGACTCAATATCTTCTATTAGAATTGTTAAAACACATTTGAATTGTAGAAACAAGATTCAGAACTGTCGAAACAAGTTTGCCCCATCCGTGCGTCAATGACTCTAATTGGACTCAGTTTGTGCGTTACATTCCTAAGCTTATAACAAGTGACTTTTTCGCAACCGGACCACGTAATTTGACTCAATCTCTTCCATTACAATTGTTTAAACACATTTGAAGTCTTGGAACAAGATTCGGGACAGTAGAAACAAGTTTGCTCCATCCGTGCGTCAATGTCTCTAATTGGACTCAGTTTGTGTGTTACATTCCTAAGCCTATAACTAGTGACTTGTTCCCAACCGGACCACGTAATTTGACTCAATCTCTTCCATTATAATTGTTTAAACATATTTGAAGTGTTGGAACAAGATTCGGGACTGTCGTAACAAGTTTGCCCCATCCGTGCGTCAATGACTCTAATTGGACTCAGTTTGTGCGTTACATTCCTAAGCATATAACAAGTGACTTTTTCCCAACAAACCACGTAATTTGACTCAATCTCTTCCATTATAATTGTTTAAAAATATTTGAAGTGTTGGAACAAGATTCGGGACAGTCGAAACAAGTTTGCTCCATTCGTGCGTCAATGACTCTAATTGGACTTAATTTGTGCGTTACATTCCGAAGCCTGTAACTAGTGACTTGTTCTCAACTAGACCTCGTAATTTGACTCAATATCTTCTATTACAATTGTTCTAAGACATTTGTAGTGTTGGAACAAGATTCGGGACTGTCGAAACAAGTTTGCCCCATCCGTGCGTCAATGACTCAAATTGGACTCAGTTTGTGCGTTACATTCCTAAGCTTATAACATGTGATTTTTTCACAACCGAACCTGGTAATTTGACTCAATCTCTTCTATTACAATTGTTTGAACACATTTGAAGTTTTGGAACAAGATTCATGATGGTCGAAACAAGTTTGCTCCATCCGTGCGTCAATGTCTCTAATTGCACTTAGTTTGTGTGTTACATTCCTAAGCCTATAACTAGTGACTTGTTCTCAACCGGATCTGGTAATTTGACTCTATATTTTCTATTACAATTGTTTAAAGACATTTGAAGTATTGGAACCAGATTCGGGACAGTCGAAACAAGTTTGCTCCATTCGTGCATCAATGACCCTAATTGGACTTAGTTTGGGCGTTACATTCCGAAGTCAATAACTAGTGACTTGTTCTCGACCGGACCTCGTAATTTGACCCAATATCTTCTATAACAATTGTTTTAACACATTTGAAGTGTTGGAACAAGATTCAGGACTGTTAAACAAGTTTGCCCCATCCGTGCGTCAATGACTCTAATTGGACTCAGTTTGTGCGTTACATTCCGAAGCTTATAACAAGTGACTTTTTCGCAACCGGACCTGGTAATTTGACTCAATCTCTTCCATTACAATTGTCTAAACACATTTGAAGTCTTGGAACAAGATTCGGGATAGTCGAAACAAGTTTGCTCCATCCGTGCGTCAATGTCTCTAATTGGATTCAGTTTGTGTGTCACATTCCTAAGCCTATAACTAGTGACTTGTTCTCAACCGGACCTCATAATTTGACTCAATATCTTCTATTAGAATTGTTAAAACACATTTGAATTGTAGAAACAAGATTCAGAACTGTCGAAACAAGTTTGCCCCATCCGTGCGTCAATGACTCTAATTGGACTCAGTTTGTGCGTTACATTCCTAAGCTTATAACAAGTGACTTTTTCGCAACCGGACCACGTAATTTGACTCAATCTCTTCCATTACAATTGTTTAAACACATTTGAAGTCTTGGAACAAGATTCGGGACAGTCGAAACAAGTTTGCTCCATCCGTGCATCAATGACTCTAATTGGACTCAGTTTGTGCGTTACATTCCTAAGCTTATAACAAGTGACTTTTTCCCAACCGGACCACGTAATTTGACTCAATCTCTTCCATTATAATTGTTTAAACATATTTGAAGTGTTGGAACAAGATTCGGGCCTGTCGTAACAAGTTTGCCCCATCCGTGCGTCAATGACTCTAATTGGACTCAGTTTGTGCGTTACATTCCGAAGCTTATAACAAGTGACTTTTTCGCAACCGGACCTGGTAATTTGACTCAATCTCTTCCATTACAATTGTCTAAACACATTTGAAGTCTTGGAACAAGATTCGGGATGGTCGAAACAAGTTTGCTCCATCCGTGCGTCAATGTCTCCAATTGGATTCAGTTTGTGTGTCACATTCCTAAGCCTATAACTAGTGACTTGTTCTCAACCGGACCTCGTAATTTGACTCAATATCTTCTATTAGAATTGTTGAAACACATTTGAATTGTAGAAACAAGATTCGGAACTGTCGAAACAAGTTTGCCCCATCCGTGCTTCAATGACTCTAATTGGACTCAGTTTGTGCGTTACATTCCTAAGCTTATAACAAGTGACTGTTTCGCAACCGGACCACGTAATTTGACTCAATCTCTTCCATTACAATTGTTTAAACACATTTGAAGTCTTGGAACAAGATTCGGGACAGTAGAAACAAGTTTGCTCCATCCGTGCGTCAATGTCTCTAATTGGACTCAGTTTGTGTGTTACATTCCTAAGCCTATAACTAGTGACTTGTTCCCAACCGGACCACGTAATTTGACTCAATCTCTTCCATTATAATTGTTTAAACATATTTGAAGTGTTGGAACAAGATTCGGGACTGTCGTAACAAGTTTGCCCCATCCGTGCGTCAATGACTCTAATTGGACTCAGTTTGTGCGTTACATTCCTAAGCATATAACAAGTGACTTTTTCCCAACCGGACCACGTAATTTGACTCAATCTCTTCCATTATAATTGTTTAAAAATATTTGAAGTGTTGGAACAAGATTCGGGACAGTCGAAACAAGTTTGCTCCATTCGTGCGTCAATGACTCTAATTGGACTTAATTTGTGCGTTACATTCCGAAGCCTGTAACTAGTGACTTGTTCTCAACTGGACCTCGTAATTTGACTCAATATCTTCTATTACAATTGTTCTAAGACATTTGTAGTGTTGGAACAAGATTCGGGACTGTCGAAACAAGTTTGCCCCATCCGTGCGTCAATGACTCAAATTGGACTCAGTTTGTGCGTTACATTCCTAAGCTTATAACATGTGATTTTTTCACAACCGAACCTGGTAATTTGACTCAATCTCTTCTATTACAATTGTTTGAACACATTTGAAGTTTTGGAACAAGATTCATGATGGTCGAAACAAGTTTGCTCCATCCGTGCGTCAATGTCTCTAATTGCACTTAGTTTGTGTGTTACATTCCTAAGCCTATAACTAGTGACTTGTTCTCAACCGGATCTGGTAATTTGACTCTATATTTTCTATTACAATTGTTTAAAGACATTTGAAGTATTGGAACCAGATTCGGGACAGTCGAAACAAGTTTGCTCCATTCGTGCATCAATGACCCTAATTGGACTTAGTTTGGGCGTTACATTCCGAAGTCAATAACTAGTGACTTGTTCTCGACCGGACCTCGTAATTTGACCCAATATCTTCTATAACAATTGTTTTAACACATTTGAAGTGTTGGAACAAGATTGAGGACTGTTAAACAAGTTTGCGCCATCCGTGCGTCAATGACTCTAATTGGACTCAGTTTGTGCGTTACATTCCTAAGCTTATAACAAGTGACTTTTTCGCAACCGGACCTGGTAATTTGACTCAATCTCTTCCATTACAATTGTCTAAACACATTTGAAGTCTTGGAACAAGATTCGGGATAGTCGAAACAAGTTTGCTCCATCCGTGCGTCAATGTCTCTAATTGGATTCAGTTTGTGTGTCACATTCCTAAGCCTATAACTAGTGACTTGTTCTCAACCGGACCTCATAATTTGACTCAATATCTTCTATTAGAATTGTTAAAACACATTTGAATTGTAGAAACAAGATTCAGAACTGTCGAAACAAGTTTGCCCCATCCGTGCGTCAATGACTCTAATTGGACTCAGTTTGTGCGTTACATTCCTAAGCTTATAACAAGTGACTTTTTCGCAACCGGACCACGTAATTTGACTCAATCTCTTCCATTACAATTGTTTAAACACATTTGAAGTCTTGGAACAAGATTCGGGACAGTCGAAACAAGTCTGCTCCATCCGTGCGTCAATGTCTCTATTTGGACTCAGTTTGTGTGTTACATTCCTAAGCCTATAACTAGTGACTTGTTCCCAACCGGACCTCGTAATTTGACTCAATATCTTCTATTACAATTCTTTAAACACATTTGAAGCGTTGGAACAAGTTTGCCCCATCCGTGCTTCAATGACTCTAATTGGACTCAGTTTGTGCGTTACATTCCTAAGCTTATAACAAGTGACTTTTTCGCAACCGGACCACATAATTTGACTCAATCTCTTCCATTACAATTTTTTAAACACATTTGAAGTCTGGGAACAAGATTCGGGACGGTCGAAATAAGTGTGCTCCATCCGTGCGTCAATGTCTCTAATTGGACTCAGTTTGTGTGTTACATTCCTAAGCCTATAACTAGTGACTTGTTCTCAACCGGACCTCGTAATTTGACTCTATATCTTCTATTGCAATTGTTTAAACACATTTGAAGTTTTGGAACAAGATTCGGGACAGCCGCAAAAAGTTTGCTCCATTCGTGTGTCAATGACTCTAGTTGGACTTAGTTTGTGCGTTACATTCCAAAGTCTATAACTAGTGACTTGTTCTCGACCGGACCTCGTAATTTGACCCAATATCTTCTATAACAATTGTTTTAACACATTTGAAGTGTTGAAACAAGAGTCCGGACTGTTAAACAAGTTTGCCCCATCCGTGCGTCAATGACTGTAATTGGACTCAGTTTGTGCGTTACATTCCGAAGCTTATAACAAGTGACTTTTTCGCAATCGGACCTGGTAATTTGACTCAATCTCTTCCATTACAATTGTCTAAACACATTTGAAGTCTTGGAACAAGATTCGGATGGTCGAAACAAATTTACTCCATCCGTGCGTCAATGTCTCTAATTGGATTCAGTTTGTGTGTCACATTCTTAAGCCTATAACTAGTGACTTGTTCTCAACTCGACCTCGTAATTTGACTCGATATCTTCTATTACAATTGTTTAAACACATTTGAAGTGTAGGAACAAGATTCGGGACTATCGTAACAAGTTTGCCCCATCCGTGCGTCAATGACTCTAATTGGACTCAGATTGTGCGTTACATTCCTAAGCTTATAACAAGTGACTTTTTCCCAACCGGACCACGTAATTTGACTCAATCTCTTCCATTACAATTGTTTAAACATATTTGAAGTGTTGGAACAAGATTCGGGATAGTCAAAACAAGTTTGCTCCATTCGTGCGTCAATGACTCTAATTGGACTTAATTTGTGCGTTACATTCCTAAGCTTATAACAAGTGATTTTTTCACAACCGAACCTGGTAATTTGACTCAATCTCTTCTATTACAATTGTTTAAACACATTTGAAGTCTTGGAACAAGATTCGGGACGGTCGAAAAAAGTTTGCTCCATCCGTGCGTCAATGTCTCTAATTGCACTCAGTTTGTGTGTTACATTCCTAAGCCTATAACTAGTGACTTGTTCCCAACCGGACCTCGTAATTTGACTCAATATCTTCTATTACAATTGTTTTAAGACATTTGAAGTGTTGGAACAAGATTCGGGACTGTCGAAATAAGTTTGCCCCATCCGTGCGTCAATGACTCAAATTGGACTCAGTTTGTGCGTTACATTCCTAAGCTTATAACAAGTGATTTTTTCACAACCGAACCTGGTAATTTGACTCAATCTCTTCTATTAGAATTGTTTAAACACATTTGAAGTCTTGGAACAATATTCGGGACGGTCGAAACAAGTTTGCTCCATCCGTGCGTCAATGTCTCTAATTGCACTCAGTTTGTGTGTTACATTCCTAAGCCTATAACTAGTGACTTGTTCCCAACCGGACCTCGTAATTTGACTCTATATCTTCTATTACAATTGTCTAAACACATTTGAAGTTTTGGAACAAGATTCGGGATGGTCGAAACAAGTTTGCTCCATCCGTGCGTCAATGTCTCTAATTGGATTAAGTTTGTGTGTCACATTCCTAAGCCTATAACTAGTGACTTGTTCTCAACACGACCTCGTAATTTGACTCGATATCTTCTATTACAATTGTTTAATCACATTTGAAGTGTAGGAACAAGATTCGGGACTGTCGTAACAAGTTTGCCCCATCCGTGCGTCAGTGACTCTAATTGGACTCAGTTTGTGCGTTACATTCCTAAACATATAACAAGTGACTTTTTCCCAACCGGACCTCGTAATTTGACTCAATATCTTCTATTAGAATTGTTTCAACACATTTGAAGCGTTGGAACAAGTTTGCCCCATCCGTGCTTCAATGACTCTAATTGGACTCAGTTTGTGCGTTACATTCCTATGCTTATAACAAGTGACTTTTTCGCAACCGGACCACGTAATTTGACTCAATCTCTTCCATTACAATTGTTTAAACACATTTGAAGTCTGGGAACAAGATTAGGGACGGTCGAAAGAAGTTTGCTCCATCCGTGCGTCAATGTCTCTAATTGGACTCAGTTTGTGTGTTACATTCCTAAGCCTATAACTAGTGACTTGTTATCAACCGGACCTCGTAATTTGACTCTATATCTTCTATTGCAATTGTTTAAACACATTTGAAGTTTTGGAACAAGATTCGGGATAGTCGAAACAAGTTTGCTCCATTCGTGTGTCAATGACTCTAGTTGGACTTAGTTTGTGCGATACATTCCGAAGTCTATAACTAGTGACTTGTTCTCGACCGGACCTCGTAATTTGACCCAATATCTTCTATAACAATTGTTTTAACACATTTGAAGTGTTGGAATAAGATTCGGGACTGTCAAACAAGTTTGCCCCATCCGTGCGTCAATGACTCTAATTGGACTCAGTTTGTGCGTTACATTCCTAAGCTTATAACAAGTGATTTTTTCACAACCGAACCCGGTAATTTGACTCAATCTCTTCCATTACAATTGTCTAAACACATTTGAAGTCTTGGACCAAGATTCGGGATGGTCGAAACAAGTTTGCTCCATCCATGCGTCAATGTCTCTAATTTGATTCAGTTTGTGTGTCACATTCCTAAGCCTATAACTAGTGACTTGTTCTCAACCCGACCTCGTAATTTGACTCGATATCTTCTATGACAATTGTTTAAACACATTTGAAGTGTAGGAACAAGATTCGGGACTGTCGTAACAAGTTTGCCCCATCCGTGCCTCAATGACTCTAATTGGACTCAGTTTGTGCGTTACATTCCTAAGCTTATAACAAGTGACTTTTTCCCAATCGGACCACGTAATTTGACTCAATCTCTTCCATTACAATTGTTTAAACATATTTGAAGTGTTGGAACAAGATTCGGGATAGTCGAAACAACTTTGCTCCATTCGTGCGTCAATGACTCTAATTGGACATAATTTGTGCGTTACATTCCGAAGCCTGTAACTAGTGACATGTTCTCAACCGGACCTCGTAATTTGACTCGATATCTTCTATTACAATTGTTTGAAGACATTTGAAGTGTTGGAACAAGATTCGGGACTATCGAAACAAGTTTGCCCCATCCGTGCGTCAATGACTCAAATTGGACTCAGTTTGTGCGTTACATTCCTAAGCTTATAACAAGTGATTTTTTCACAACCGAACCTGGTAATTTGACTCAATCTCTTCTATTAGAATTGTTTAAACACATTTGAAGTCTTGGAACAAGATTTGGGACGGTCGAAACAAGTTTGCACCATCTGTGCGTCAATGTCTCTAATTGCACTCAGTTTGTGTGTTACATTCCTAAGCCTATAAATAGTGACTTGTTCTCAACAGAATCTCGTAATTTGACTCTATATCTTCTATTACAATTGTTTAAACACATTTGAAGTATTGGAACCAGATTCGGGACAGTCGAAAAAAGTTTGCTCCATTCGTGCGTCAATGACTCTAATTGGACTTAGTTTGGGCGTTACATTCCGAAGTCTATAACTAGTGACTTGTGAAAATAGGATTTTTCCGCGTCGTTGGTTACGGAAACCCTAACTTCAACATATTTGTAATTTTTATCCGATTATCCTGCAAAATTGATAGATTTGTATAGGGATTCATGTCGGATGTCGATCCGCACTCGGGATTAGTCAGATTAGCG
Source organism: Euptelea pleiosperma (assembly GCA_035048495.1). Lineage (NCBI taxonomy): Eukaryota > Viridiplantae > Streptophyta > Magnoliopsida > Ranunculales > Eupteleaceae > Euptelea > Euptelea pleiosperma. Next base: position 55,864,814 of record CM068543.1, read on the forward strand.
CGATAATGAACATAAAATGACGGGAATTTTGTAGAGAATGGAGTAGTAATGGGTTCTCTGACCGTGGTTAGCAGAGCCGCAAACTCATTGAGTTTTGCGGGAATGTATCTGAATGGAGCAGACTCCTGCAGATCAGTAATACCAGAAATATTGGACTTCGAGATGAAGTCAAACTCACAGTGTTCATGACACTTGGATAATATATCTTCGGGAGAGTCCTGAATTAGACTCTCTACGGCGCACGGGTCATTGATAATATCGATGTGGGGTGACGGGTGAAAACTGTTGACCTCTTTCTCGATGTTTCCTAATGTGATAGGGATGTTCCAATCCCTGCACTCAATATGTTCCTCCTGGGTGGGGATCGGTAGGTCCAGGATAGCGGGAGGCCCATTTTCTAGACACGGCTCTACGGTGGGAATGTCTGTAACCAGTGCAGAGGTAGAATCATCAGAGATAGAGATGGAACTGAGTTCCTCTGTGCTCGGTCTAGAAGTTGGTGCTGTTAAGGGCACCATAGATGGAGACACGGGTTCATCACTATTATTGCACAATCCAAGGGAGGTGGGGAGGAACGGTAGATCTATGACAGCAGGGATCCTACGATCGAGACAAAACTCAGTGTCATGATGATCATCTTCAGGGTCCAGGTTAGAAGCAGCAGTAGGAGAGTGAGAAATAGGTTGCTCTGAGGTAGGTTCAGGATGTGGTGCTTTTAAAGGCACCGAAGAAGGAAACACTGGCTCCTCAATAGTCTGGCTCGATCTAGGGGTGGGTACAACTTCTATTTCTTCCTCACAATGGTGGTACTGGGTCCAATTGTGCGGCTCCTCATTATAGACAGTGGCCATATCATTCTCCTCAGGATAGGCTATTGGTGGACTAGTGAAGTTGACTTCCTCTTTCTCATTTTCTAATTGAACTAGACGTTGCTCGAAGCGCTCCATAGATTGCTGTTGTTGGTGTTCTAGCTGGGCAATGTACTTAGAGAGAAGGTCCTCTAGACCAGGGTTAGGAGCCAACGGAGGTAGTTCAACTAAGGGGAGCTGAGGCGCCAACTCTTGATTGTAGTCCGACTGGGTATGAAAGTTGTAAGGCAAAGTGGAGTCTGGGACTAGTTGCTGACTCTGAAAATCCTGAGGGGCCCACTGTTGATCAGAATAGTCATTCTGTGGATATGACGGGTACTGGGATTGCGAGTATTGCCAGTCATACTCTCCATTGGGTTGATGGAACCCGGAAGGATAATTATCCTGCGGTAGTTGCTGCGGGAGGGCAGACTGTTCCCAACCAAAGTTATGGTGACTCCTATTATCCAGATAATAAGTGTTGTCATAGGAGGTCTGCATTGGAGATGGAAAGGTACAGACATCTTGCTGGATAGGAGGGTAATATCCTACAGACTGGGAATGGTACACAGGTTGCTGGACCGCGGCACGAAGGGCAGATACTGAATTTTTAAGCTCTTGGAGTATAGAATTATACTCCGGATCTCGGTGATTATCATACCCTGTAGAAGTGTGCAAGACTGGAGTATCATGATGATACGCAGAATTGTCATACCATTGTTGAGAGTGATCACCTCGATTCTCACAGAAACTGTAGTAGGTCTCATACAGAGGCCGTTCATCTGCCATTAGAGGCGATAGAGGGATGCGGTGGACTAACTCTCAGATCGAGTCAGTAAAAGGTTAGGACAGGTCCAACCGGGCTTCTACTTAAAAAAGCAAGCCCAAGATTTGGCAAAAAGTTGCCAAAAGGAGATACTGGAGTAGTGATTCTAAATGATGCACACCAAGCACAGATAATCCTATTCTAAACAATCAGGATATATTTTAGGCATTATCTTGTTAGTTTTGGGGCTGGAGTAGATTATGACAGTGGGCGGACCACTGGTTTATCTTTTAGCCGCCGGACTAACTGTATGCACTCAGAGGTTCTCACCAGGCTACACTCTTCAGAGCGAATCCTTTAGTACTAACTCTAGTCAACAACAAGGCAATCCGAAGCCTAGACAGACGTGCGGCACAATGGCTGTCTTAAGTACGTCCCAGACTAACCGGATTGGTCAAGTGTAGAAGAAGAGTGTTCCCTCGGGTTAAGCTAGGGTTGGTGCGTGTTCCTAGTCCACACGCAACTAACCGCCGAATAGTCCAAGATGCCACGTCGAGCTCAGTGTACTTGAGTAGCAGGGACTTATGGGTGTGTTAGACAACAGGGACCCGCGCTCGTGGTCTTATTTCGATTGGATGTTAAGCGGGTTCGCTTTGTGTGGATTTTTCCTCGAACACCGGGCTAATTGGCTCTACTTCTTGATTCTTTTTATTATAGATGGATCCTGGGGAGCAATTTCAGCTGGAGTGATGAGGTGGGTGATGAAATCCCACCAGTTTCAATTTGGAGCTGGGTCTGCTCTCTTAGAGTTGATTGATTAACGGCCACGCCACGCAAGTCGAATAATATGTATGCGAAAGCAAATAGACAAGCGGCAATGATTCACCCAAATTGCTCTGTATCGCACTCAAGGCGAGGATAGAGACTTACCTCCCGTGGGCCACGCCACGGGGTCTCCTCCGTGGGTTAGAGAGGGGTATCCTAATGGGCTTGGGCCCGACTCCACCTCTTTGAGCTTTCGCTCTCTACCCACACTGGATCGTGTTCCTGCAGAAACAGTTAGATCGCACGGTCTAGGTATGTGGGATTCTATTTGGAAGATCCTTGCCTTTTTAGGGTTCACTGAACAAGCACTGAATTTAGGCAAGTTTTTGAATTAGTTTCCAAATTCGAGATGGGTTAAAATTTAAGAATTCCCAGATTGGAAAATACCTAGATTGGAAAGTTTCCCGAACTGTGGAGATCTTCCAAGAAAGATTTGATTGCGAGATCCCTTACAATTTTGGAAAATTTCCCAAAATTGAAATTCTGCTAGATTTGGGATGTTTCCTTTTGCAGACTTTTCCAAATTCGGAAGATTTCTAAAGATAGAAATTCTTCTAAAGAGGAAACTTCTAAGAGGGGAAACCCTAATTAAGCAGAGTTTCAAGATTTTAGAATCTTTCCAAAAATCGCAAATCCTGGATTGGTGATTTCTAAAAATCTGCAGAATATGAAACCCTAGTTTTTTTGAATTTTGAATTTATTATTTTTTTGGTATTTTTCACTTAATCTAGGGTTTCTAAAAAACCCTAGAACAAGATCTAGCAGTTATATGGAAAGCAGGAAAATTCCTAAATTATTACAAATTGCACTCGGCCTTCCGAGGCATTAAAAATAGTAATTAAAAACTGTTAAAAATCACTAAAAACCAAAAATAGAAAGTTTCCCGAAAAGGTCAGGCTGTCCAAATTGAGCAGCTTTCCGATTTAGCAACTTTCCAATTCCGTCTTTACATCCTTTTTCGCACTTCCAGTCACCCGAGCGGCAGCGGCGCCATTTGAAAATAGGATTTTTCCGCGTCGTTGGTTACGGAAACCCTAACTTCAACATATTTGTAATTTTTATCCGATTATCCTGCAAAATTGATAGATTTGTATAGGGATTCGTGTCGGATGTCGATCCGCACTCGGGATTAGTCAGATTAGCGCGATAATGAACATAAAATGACGGGAATTTTGTAGAGAATGGAACATAATTTTATTCAAATCAACTTTATTCAATCAAAATCGTCTTTTACAGCAAAAATCTAACAAAATAACTAAACTAGAAAGCATTTTAATAAGAGAGGGATGTAGAGAGAGAAAGAGGTTTTGAGAGAGAGAAACTAGAGAGAGAAAGTTGGAAAAATGTTAAAGAGAGAGAGAAAGTGGTAGAAGAAGAGAGAAATCTAATCCTAGAGAGAGGTCTAGAGAGAGAGAGAGAAATAGAGAGATAAAAAGAGAAAGAGAGGGAGAAAAATAGATGAACATGGAGAGAGAGAAAGATGAGAGAGAATGGTTTACCCTTGACATACTAACCCATCACAGGAGTTGTTCGGCCCAAGAGTTGGTACCCTTTGTGATTCTTGGAGAAGATTTGCATGTGGTGGAGAAGAGTACCGGTGGTGATGTTCGATCCCAGGTAGACCAGCTTGCAAGGCATCGGTTAGAGGGATGAGCTCGTGGGTTCCTCAAAGGATGGATAGGTGTTGTAGGTTGACGAGGTGATGAAGGAGAAGGGAAGGGGTGGTGAAGTTGTGGTGGAGCTCTAGGCGATATGCGCAGGAGGTGCGTTGGTGATCGGAAAAGAGAGAAGAAGAAGGAGGGCGGCGGTGCTCATGGGCTGGTGTTGCTGGTGCAACACCAGCAACTGCAAAGCAAAAAGATGACAATGGAGTTGCACGGTGTTGGTAGCAGCAGTGCACAGCGTGGAGAAACAGGTGAGAGGTTGCTGGAGAAGATCCAATGGTGTGCAGGCCGTGGAAGAACAGCCACAGGTGGCGGCTTTAATGGAGCTTGCCGGACTGGTTCACCAGTCCGGCGTGGGGAGGAGCAAATGGTGGAAAGGGTTGCTGGGTTTGAAGCTAGGGGGTTTAAAGAAGAGAAGAAGAAGGAGAAGATAAGGAGATGCAGGGGCGATAGAGAAGAAGAAGAAAGAAGAAAAGGAAAGGGAGAGGAAGAAGGGGAGATGGACGGTCTTAATGGAGTTCGCCGGAGTTGCAGGTTGCAACTCCAGCAAGAGGAAGGTACAGGCGGTGTTCCTGTGGTGCTGCTTGCAAGCACCGATGCAAAGAAGAAGAAGAAGAAGATGAAGAGGAGAAGAAGAAGAAGAACGGCCGGAGTTGCAAACCTGCAACTCCGGCGAAGAATGGTGAAGAAGACGAAGAAGAAAAGAGGAAGAAGAGGAGAAAGAAGTCGCCGGGAAGAAGGGAAAGGATAGGGGGAAGGAGAGGAGAAGATTTGAGGGGGATTAGGGTTCGAACGAACCCTTCTCCTTCCTCTTATAAAGCTCCCTATTTCCATTAATGGAAATAGGGTATTTTTTAAATAAAAAAAATATTTTTAATTTTTCTATGGGGAATCTCCCCAATTTTCTATGGGGAATCTCCCCAATTTTAAGTAAAATGCTACTTTTCTATGGGGAATCTCCCCAATTAGTGGACCCCCCATTTAATTAAAATTATTTTTGAAATTCGCGGGGTCCACTAACTGGTCGGACAGCGGGTCGATGCTGATGGGCCCGGCTACTGGCCCACATGGACTGATGATGTCCATCGTCCCACAAGATGATGTGACAGGCATTCTGAAGGCGATCGGATGGATGGTGACTTGATTGGGACCCAGATTGGTAGATCGACGGATCTAGAGAGATCCAACGGTCCGATTGAAGATCCAACGGTCCGATGGAAGATCCAACGGTCAGAAAGCTAAGGGAGATGAGATAGAGCCGATGGGCAGGAGTTCTGGGGTTAGGTCAGTAGATTCGAGGACCGAGAGATGAAGAGAGAGAGAGAATAAGGAGAGATGAGAGAAAAAGTATAAAAAAAAATGGAAAAAAGCACTGGCGGAGGGTCTAGAACCCTGTTCTTCACTGTGACCATCCTCACGCTTCTCCAGTAGAGTCGACTATCATTCTTTGCTGACTCATGTGGCTTTAAACGCTTTGGTCCGTCTCTTGGTCATTGGCTCTCCGGCTCTCTTCGTTCTTTGGGCCGACTTTATGGTCCTCTTATTCAGCCCATATTTGGCCCATATCTTCTAGTCATAGCATGTGGGCTCTTTAAGCTTTGATAATGGGCTTTCATGATCGATTTGGGCCCACAAGTCTTGAGAATCGTCCCATCGGGTTTCCTGCGACAGAAGAAGCGCGTAATGAGACTTTATCAGAACGGCTTAATATCTAGACTTTCGAAAATGTGTTTAATGCATGCAAATATACCATTTCGTCCAGAAAAGTGTGTTCTACGCAACAGAAGAGACTCTTACGTAGAAAAGTAGGTAAATAGAGTATTTTACGTAGGAGAATGCAATAACGCTAAAAGGATAATTGCTTAAAATAAGCACTTTTGAGCGAATATCAACTTGTTCTCGACCGGACCTCGTAATTTGACCCAATATCTTCTATAACAATTGTTTTAACACATTTGAAGTGTTGGAACAAGATTCAGGACTGTTAAACAAGTTTGCCCCATCCGTGCGTCAATGACTCTAATTGGACTCAGTTTGTGCGTTACATTCCGAACCTTATAACAAGTGACTTTTTCGCAACCGGACCTGGTAATTTGACTCAATCTCTTCCATTACAATTGTCTAAACACATTTGAAGTCTTGGAACAAGATTCGGGATGGTCGAAACAAGTTTGCTCCATCCGTGCGTCAATGTCTATAATTGGATTCAGTTTGTGTGTCACATTCCTAAGCCTATAACTAGTGACTTGTTCTCAACCGGACCTCGTAATTTGACTCAATATCTTCTATTAGAATTGTTGAAACACATTTGAATTGTAGAAACAAGATTCAGAACTGTCGAAACAAGTTTGCCCCATCCGTGCGTCAATGACTCTAACTGGACTCAGTTTGTGCGTTACATTCCTAAGCTTATAACAAGTGATTTTTTCACAACCGAACCTGGTAATTTGACTCAATCTCTTCCATTACAATTGTCTAAACACATTTGAAGTCTTGGAACAAGATTCGGGATGGTCGAAACAAGTTTGCTCCATCCATGCGTCAATGTCTCTAATTGGATTCAGTTTGTGTGTCACATTCCTAAGCCTATAACTAGTGACTTGTTCTCAACCCGACCTCGTAATTTGACTCGATATCTTCTATTACAATTGTTTAAACACATTTGAAGTGTAGGAAAAAGATTCGGCACTGTCGTAACAAGTTTGCCCCATCCGTGCGTCAATGACTCTAATTGGACTCAGTTTGTGCGTTACATTCCTAAGCTTATAACAAGTGACTTTTTCCCAACCGGACCACGTAATTTGACTCAATCTCTTCCATTACAATTGTTTAAACATATTTCAAGTGTTGGAACAAGATTCGGGAAAGTCGAAACAAGTTTGCTCCATTCGTGCGTCAATGACTCTAATTGGAGTTAATTTGTGCGTTACATTCCGAAGCCTGTAACTAGTGACTTGTTCTCAACCGGACCTCGTAATTTGACTCGATATCTTCTATTACAATTGTTTTAAGACATTTGAAGTGTTGGAACAAGATTTGGGACTTTCGAAACAAGTTTACCCCATCCGTGCGTCAATGACTCAAATTGGACTCAGTTTGTGCGTTACATTCCGAACCTTATAACAAGTGACTTTTTAACAACCGAACCTGGTAATTTGACTCAATCTCTTCTATTACAATTGTTTAAACACATTTGAAGTCTTGGAACAAGATTCGGGACGGTCGAAACAAGTTTGCTCCATCCGTGCGTCAATGTCTCTAATTGCACTCAGTTTGTGTGTTACATTCCTAAGCCTATAACTAGTGACTTGTTCTCAACCGGACCTCGTAATTTGACTCGATATCTTCTATTACAATTGTTTTAAGACATTTGAAGTGTTGGAACAAGATTCGGGACTGTCGAAACAAGTTTGCCCCATCCGTGCATCAATGACTCAAATTGGACTCAGTTTGTGCGTTACATTCCTAAGCTTATAACAAGTGATTTTTTCACAACTGAACCTGGTAATTTGACTCAATCTCTTCTATTAGAATTGTTTAAACACATTTGAAGTGTAGGAACAAGATTCAGGACTGTCGTAACAGGTTTGCCCCATCCGTGCGTCAATGACTCTAATTGGACTCAGTTTGTGCGTTACATTCCTAAGCTTATAACATGTGACTTTTTCGCAACCGGACCACGTAATTTGACTCAATCTCTTCCATTACAATTGTTTAAACACATTTGAAGTCTTGGAACAAGATTCGGGACAGTAGAAACAAGTTTGCTCCATCCATGCGTCAATGTCTCTAATTAGACTCAGTTTGTGTGTTACATTCCTAAGCCTATAACTAGTGACTTGTTCCCAACCGGACCATGTAATTTGACTCAATCTCTTCCATTATAATTGTTTAAACATATTTGAAGTGTTGGAACAAGATTCGGGACTGTCGTAACAAGTTTGCCCCATCCATGCGTCAATGACTCTAATTGGACTCAGTTTGTGCGTTACATTCCTAAGCATATAACAAGTGACTTTTTCCCAACCGGACCACGTAATTTGACTCAATCTCTTCCATTATAATTGTTTAAACATATTTGAAGTGTTGGAATAAGATTCATGATGGTCGAAACAAGTTTGCTCCATCCGTGCGTCAATGTCTCTAATTGCACTCAGTTTGTGTGTTACATTCCTAAGCCTATAACTAGTGACTTGTTCTCAACCGGATCTCGTAATTTGACTCTATATCTTATATTACAATTGTTTAAACACATTTGAAGTATTGGAACCAGATTCGGGACAGTCGAAACAAGTTTGCTCCATTCGTGCGTCAATGACTCTAATTGGACTTAGTTTGGGCGTTACATTCCGAAGTCTATAACTAGTGACTGGTTCTCGACCGGACCTCGTAATTTGACCCAATATTTTCTATAACAATTGTTTTAACACATTTGAAGTGTTGGAACAAGATTCAGGACTGTTAAAGATGTTTGCCCCATCCGTGCGTCAATGTCTCTAATTGGACTCAGTTTGTGCGTTACATTCCGAACCTTATAACAAGTGACTTTTTCGCAACCGGACCAGGTAATTTGACTCAATCTCTTCCATTACAATTGTCTAAACACATTTGAAGTCTTGGAACAAGATTCGGGACGGTCGAAACAAGTTTGCTCCATCCGTCTGTCAATGTCTCTAATTGGATTCAGTTTGTGTGTCACATTCCTAAGCCTATAACTAGTGACTTGTTCTCAACCGGACCTCGTAATTTGACTCAATATCTTCTATTAGAATTGTTGAAACACATTTGAATTGTAGAAACAAGATTCAGAACTGTCGAAACAAGTTTGCCCCATCCATGCGTCAATGACTCTAATTGGACTCAGTTTGTGCGTTACATTCCTAAGCTTATAACAAGTGACTTTTTCGCAGCCGGACCACGTAATTTGACTCAATCTCTTCCATTACAATTGTTTAAACACATTTGAAGTCTTGGAAGAAGATTCGGGACAGTAGAAACAAGTTTGCTCCATCCGTGCGTCAATGTCTCTAATTGGACTCAGTTTGTGTGTTACATTCCTAAGCCTATAACTAGTGACTTGTTCCCAACCGGACCACGTAATTTGACTCAATCTCTTCCATTATAATTGTTTAAATATATTTGAAGTGTTGGAACAAGATTCGGGACTGTCATAACAAGTTTGCCCCATCCGTGCGTCAATGACTCTAATTGGACTCAGTTTGTGCGTTACATTCCTAAGCATATAACAAGTGACTTTTTCCCAACCGGACCACGTAATTTAACTCAATCTCTTCCATTATAATTGTTTAAACATATTTAAAGTGTTGGAACAAGATTCGGGACAGTCAAAACAAGTTTGCTCCATTCGTGCGTCAATGACTCTAATTGGACTTAATTTGTGCGTTACATTCCGAAGCCTGTAACTAGTGACTTGTTCTCAACCAGACCTCGTAATTTCACTCAATATCTTCTATTACAATTGTTTTAAGACATTTGAAGTGTTGGAACAAGATTCGGGACTGTCGAAACAAGTTTGCCCCATCCGTGCGTCAATGACTCAAATTGGACTTAGTTTGTGCGTTACATTCCTAAGCTTATAACAAGTGATTTTTTCACAACCGAACCTGGTAATTTGACTGAATCTCTTCTATTAGAATTGTTTAAACACATTTGAAGTTTTGGAACAAGATTCATGATGGTCGAAACAAGTTTGCTCCATCCGTGCGTCAATGTCTCTTATTGCACTTAGTTTGTGTGTTACATTCCTAAGCCTATAACTAGTGACTTGTTCTCAACCGGATCTCGTAATTTGACTCTATATTTTCTATTACAATTGTTTAAACACATTTGAAGTATTGGAACCAGATTCGGGACAGTCGAAAGAAGTTTGCTCCATTCGTGCATCAATGACTCTAATTGGACTTAGTTTGGGCGTTACATTCCTAAGCCTATAACTAGTGAGTTGTTCTCAACCGGACCTCGTAATTTGACTCAATATCTTCTATTAGAATTGTTGAAACACATTTGAATTGTAGAAACAAGATTCAGAACTGTCGAAACAAGTTTGCCCCATCCGTGCGCCAATGACTCTAATTGGACTCAGTTTGTGCGTTACATTCCTAAGCTTATAACAAGTGACTTTTTCGCAACCGGACCACGTAATTTGACTCAATCTCTTCCATTACAATTGCTTAAACACATTTGAAGTCTTGGAACAAGATTCGGGTCGGTCGAAACAAGTTTGCTCCATCCATCTGTCAATGTCTCTAATTGGATTCAGTTTGTGTGTCACATTCCTAAGCCTATAACTAGTGACTTGTTCTCAACCGGACCTCGTAATTTGACTCAATATCTTCTATTAGAATTGTTGAAACACATTTGAATTGTAGAAACAAGATTCAGAACTGTCGAAACAAGTTTGCCCCATCCGTGCGTCAATGACTCAAATTGGACTTAGTTTGTGCGTTACATTCCTAAGCTTATAACAAGTGATTTTTTCACAACCGAACCTGGTAATTTGACTGAATCTCTTCTATTAGAATTGTTTAAACACATTTGAAGTTTTGGAACAAGATTCATGATGGTCGAAACAAGTTTGCTCCATCCGTGCGTCAATGTCTCTAATTGCACTTAGTTTGTGTGTTACATTCCTAAGCCTATAACTAGTGACTTGTTCTCAACCGGATCTCGTAATTTGACTCTATATTTTCTATTACAATTGTTTAAACACATTTGAAGTATTGGAACCAGATTCGGGACAGTCGAAACAAGTTTGCTCCATTCGTGCATCAATGACTCTAATTGGACTTAGTTTGGGCGTTACATTCCTAAGCCTATAACTAGTGAGTTGTTCTCAACCGGACCACGTAATTTGACTCAATCTCTTCCATTACAATTGCTTAAACACATTTGAAGTCTTGGAACAAGATTCGGGTCGGTCGAAACAAGTTTGCTCCATCCATCTGTCAATGTCTCTAATTGGATTCAGTTTGTGTGTCACATTCCTAAGCCTATAACTAGTGACTTGTTCTCAACCGGACCTCGTAATTTGACTCAATATCTTCTATTAGAATTGTTGAAACACATTTGAATTGTAGAAACAAGATTCAGAACTGTCGAAACAAGTTTGCCCCATCCGTGCGTCAATGACTCTAATTGGACTCAGTTTGTGCGTTACATTCCTAAGCTTATAACAAGTGACTTTTTCGCAACCGGACCACGTAATTTGACTCAATCTCTTCCATTACAATTGTTTTAACACATTTGAAGTCTTGGAACAAGATTCGGGACAGTAGAAACAAGTTTGCTCCATCCGTGCGTCAATGTCTCTAATTGGACTCAGTTTGTGTGTTACATTCCTAAGCCTATAACTAGTGACTTGTTCCCAACCGGACCACGTAATTTGACTCAATCTCTTCCATTATAATTGTTTAAATATATTTGAAGTGTTGGAACAAGATTCGGGACTGTCATAACAAGTTTGCCCCATCCGTGCGTCAATGACTCTAATTGGACTCAGTTTGTGCGTTACATTCCGAACCTTATAACAAGTGACTTTTTTGCAATCGGACCTGGTAATTTGACTCAATCTCTTCCATTACAATTGTCTAAACACATTTGAAGTCTTGGAACAAGATTCGGGATGGTCGAAACAAGTTTGCTCCATCCGTGCGTCAATGTCTCCAATTGGATTCAGTTTGTGTGTCACATTCCTAAGCCTATAACTAGTGACTTGTTCTCAACCGGACCTCGTAATTTGACTCAATATCTTCTATTAGAATTGTTGAAACACATTTGAATTGTAGAAACAAGATTCAGAACTGTCGAAACAAGTTTGCCCCATCCGTGCGTCAATGACTCTAATTGGACTCAGTTTGTGCGTTACATTCCTAAGCTTATAACAAGTGACTTTTTCACAAACCGGACCACGTAATTTGACTCAATCTCTTCCATTACAATTGTTTAAACACATTTGAAGTCTTGGAACATGATTCGGGACAGTCGAAACAAGTTTGCTCCATCCGTGCGTCAATGTCTCTAATTGGAGTCAGTTTGTGCGTCACATTCCTAAGCTTATAACAAGTGACTTTTTCGCAACCGAACCACGTAATTTGACTCAATCGCTTCCATTACAATTTTTTAAACACATTTGAAGTCTGGCAACAAGATTCAGGACGGTCGAAACAAGTTTGCTCCATCCGTGCGTCAATGTCTCTAATTGGACTCAGTTCGTGTGTTACATTCCTAAGCCTATAACTAGTGACTTGTTCTCAACCGGACCTCGTAATTTGACTCTATATCTTCTATTGCAATTGTTTAAACACATTTGAAGTTTTGGAACAAGATTCGGGACAGTCGAAAAAAGTTTGCTCCATTCGTGGGTCAATGACCCTAGTTGGACTTAGTTTGTGAGTTACATTCCGAAGTCTATAACTAGTGACTTGTTCTCGACCGGACCTCGTAATTTGACTCAATATGTTCTATAACAATTATTTTAACACATTTGAAGTGTTGAAACAAGAGTCTGGACTGTTAAACAAGTTTGCCCCATCCGTGCGTCAATGACTCTAATTGGACTCAGTTTGTGCGTTACATTCCGAAGCTTATAACAAGTGACTTTTTCGCAACCGGACCTGGTAATTTGACTCAATCTCTTCCATTACAATTCTCTAAACACATTTGAAGTCTTGGAATAAGATTCGGGATGGTCGAAACAAGTTTGCTCCATCCGTGCGTCAATGTCTCTAATTGGATTCAGTTTGTGTGTCACATTCCTAAGCCTATAACTAGTGACTTGTTCACAACCCGACCTCGTAATTTGACTCGATATCTTCTATTACGATTGTTTAAACACATTTGAAGTGTAGGAACAAGATTCGGGACTGTCGTAACAAGTTTGCCCCATCCGTGCGTCAATGACTCTAATTGGACTCAGTTTGTGCGTTACATTCCTAAGCTTATAACAAGTGACTTTTTTCCAACCGGACCACGTAATTTGACTCAATCTCTTCCATTACAATTGTTTAAACATATTTGAAGTGTTGGAACAAGATTCGGGATAGTCGAAACAAGTTTGCTCCATTCGTGCGTCAATGACTCTAATTGGACTTAATTTGTGCGTTACATTCCGAAGCCTGTAACTAGTGACTTGTTCTCAACCGGACCTCGTAATTTAACTCGATATCTTCTATTACAATTGTTTTAAGACATTTGAAGTGTTGGAACAAGATTCAGGACTGTCGAAACAAGTTTGCCCCATCCGTGCGTCAATAACTCAAATTGGACTCAGTTTGTGCGTTACATTCCTAAGCTTATAACAAGTGATTTTTTCACAACCGAACCTGGTAATTTGACTCAATCTCTTCTATTAGAATTGTTTAAACACATTTGAAGTCTTGGAACAAGATTCGGGACGGTCGAAACAAGTTTGCTCCATCCGTGCGTCAATGTCTCTAATTGCACTCAGTTTGTGTGTTACATTCCTAAGCCTATACCTAGTGACTTGTTCCCAACCGGACCTCGTAATTTGACTCGATATCTTCTATTACAATTGTTTCAAGACATTTGAAGTGTTGGAACAAGATTCGGGACTGTCGAAACAAGTTTGCCCCATCCGTGCGTCAATGACTCAAATTAGACTCAGTTTGTGCGTTACATTCCTAAGCTTATAACAAGTGATTTTTCCACAACCGAACCTGGTAATTTGACTCAATCTCTTTTATTAGAATTGTTTAAACACATTTGAAGTCTTGGAACAAGATTCGGGACGGTCGAAACAAGTTTGCTCCATCCGTGCGTCAATGTCTCTAATTGGACTCAGTTTGTGTGTTACATTCCTAAGCCTATAAGTAGTAACTTGTTCCCAACCGGACCTCGTAATTTGACTCAATATCTTCTATTACAATTCTTTAAACACATTTGAAGCGTTGGAACAAGTTTGCCCCATCCGTGCTTCAATGACTCTAATTGGACTCAGTTTGTGCGTTACATTCCTAAGCTTATAACAAGTGACTTTTTCGCAACCGAACCACGTAATTTGACTCAATCGCTTCCATTACAATTTTTTAAACACATTTGAAGTCTGGGAACAAGATTCAGGACGGTCGAAACAAGTTTGCTCCATCCGTGCGTCAATGTCTCTAATTGGACTCAGTTCGTGTGTTACATTCCTAAGCCTATAACTAGTGACTTGTTCTCAACCGGACCTCGTAATTTGACTCTATATCTTCTATTGCAATTGTTTAAACACATTTGAAGTTTTGGAACAAGATTCGGGACAGTCGAAAAAAGTTTGCTCCATTCGTGGGTCAATGACCCTAGTTGGACTTAGTTTGTGCGTTACATTCCGAAGTCTATAACTAGTGACTTGTTCTCGACCGGACCACATAATTTGACCCAATATGTTCTATAACAATTGTTTTAACACATTTGAAGTGTTGAAACAAGAGTCCGGACTGTTAAACAAGTTTGCCCCATCCGTGCGTCAATGACTCTAATTGGACTCAGTTTGTGCGTTACATTCCGAAGCTTATAACAAGTGACTTTTTCGCAACCGGACCTGGTAATTTGACTCAATCTCTTCCATTACAATTCTCTAAACACATTTGAAGTCTTGGAACAAGATTCGGGATGGTCGAAACAAGTTTGCTCCATCCGTGCGTCAATGTCTCTAATTGGATTCAGTTTGTGTGTCACATTCCTAAGCCTATAACTAGTGACTTGTTCTCAACCGGACCTCGTAATTTGACTCAATATCTTCTATTAGAATTGTTGAAACACATTTGAATTGTAGAAACAAGATTCAGAACTGTCGAAACAAGTTTGCCCCATCCGTGCGTCAATGACTCTAATTGGACTCAGTTTGTGCGTTACATTCCTAAGCTTATAACAAGTGACTTTTTCGCAGCCGGACCACGTAATTTGACTCAATCTCTTCCATTACAATTGTTTAAACACATTTGAAGTCTTGGAAGAAGATTCGGGACAGTAGAAACAAGTTTGCTCCATCCGTGCGTCAATGTCTCTAATTGGACTCAGTTTGTGTGTTACATTCCTAAGCCTATAACTAGTGACTTGTTCCCAACCGGACCACGTAATTTGACTCAATCTCTTCCATTATAATTGTTTAAATATATTTGAAGTGTTGGAACAAGATTCGGGACTGTCATAACAAGTTTGCCCCATCCGTGCGTCAATGACTCTAATTGGACTCAGTTTGTGCGTTACATTCCTAAGCATATAACAAGTGACTTTTTCCCAACCGGACCACGTAATTTGACTCAATCTCTTCCATTATAATTGTTTAAACATATTTAAAGTGTTGGAACAAGATTCGGGACAGTCAAAACAAGTTTGCTCCATTCGTGCGTCAATGACTCTAATTGGACTTAATTTGTGCGTTACATTCCGAAGCCTGTAACTAGTGACTTGTTCTCAACCAGACCTCGTAATTTCACTCCATATCTTCTATTACAATTGTTTTAAGACATTTGAAGTGTTGGAACAAGATTCGGGACTGTCGAAACAAGTTTGCCCCATCCGTGCGTCAATGACTCAAATTGGACTTAGTTTGTGCGTTACATTCCTAAGCTTATAACAAGTGATTTTTTCACAACCGAACCTGGTAATTTGACTGAATCTCTTCTATTAGAATTGTTTAAACACATTTGAAGTTTTGGAACAAGATTCATGATGGTCGAAACAAGTTTGCTCCATCCGTGCGTCAATGTCTCTAATTGCACTTAGTTTGTGTGTTACATTCCTAAGCCTATAACTAGTGACTTGTTCTCAACCGGATCTCGTAATTTGACTCTATATTTTCTATTACAATTGTTTAAACACATTTGAAGTATTGGAACCAGATTCGGGACAGTCGAAAGAAGTTTGCTCCATTCGTGCATCAATGACTCTAATTGGACTTAGTTTGGGCGTTACATTCCTAAGCCTATAACTAGTGAGTTGTTCTCAACCGGACCTCGTAATTTGACTCAATATCTTCTATTAGAATTGTTGAAACACATTTGAATTGTAGAAACAAGATTCAGAACTGTCGAAACAAGTTTGCCCCATCCGTGCGCCAATGACTCTAATTGGACTCAGTTTGTGCGTTACATTCCTAAGCTTATAACAAGTGACTTTTTCGCAACCGGACCACGTAATTTGACTCAATCTCTTCCATTACAATTGCTTAAACACATTTGAAGTCTTGGAACAAGATTCGGGTCGGTCGAAACAAGTTTGCTCCATCCATCTGTCAATGTCTCTAATTGGATTCAGTTTGTGTGTCACATTCCTAAGCCTATAACTAGTGACTTGTTCTCAACCGGACCTCGTAATTTGACTCAATATCTTCTATTAGAATTGTTGAAACACATTTGAATTGTAGAAACAAGATTCAGAACTGTCGAAACAAGTTTGCCCCATCCGTGCGTCAATGACTCAAATTGGACTTAGTTTGTGCGTTACATTCCTAAGCTTATAACAAGTGATTTTTTCACAACCGAACCTGGTAATTTGACTGAATCTCTTCTATTAGAATTGTTTAAACACATTTGAAGTTTTAGAACAAGATTCATGATGGTCGAAACAAGTTTGCTCCATCCGTGCGTCAATGTCTCTAATTGCACTTAGTTTGTGTGTTACATTCCTAAGCCTATAACTAGTGACTTGTTCTCAACCGGATCTCGTAATTTGACTCTATATTTTCTATTACAATTGTTTAAACACATTTGAAGTATTGGAACCAGATTCGGGACAGTCGAAACAAGTTTGCTCCATTCGTGCATCAATGACTCTAATTGGACTTAGTTTGGGCGTTACATTCCTAAGCCTATAACTAGTGAGTTGTTCTCAACCGGACCACGTAATTTGACTCAATCTCTTCCATTACAATTGCTTAAACACATTTGAAGTCTTGGAACAAGATTCGGGTCGGTCGAAACAAGTTTGCTCCATCCATCTGTCAATGTCTCTAATTGGATTCAGTTTGTGTGTCACATTCCTAAGCCTATAACTAGTGACTTGTTCTCAACCGGACCTCGTAATTTGACTCAATATCTTCTATTAGAATTGTTGAAACACATTTGAATTGTAGAAACAAGATTCAGAACTGTCGAAACAAGTTTGCCCCATCCGTGCGTCAATGACTCTAATTGGACTCAGTTTGTGCGTTACATTCCTAAGCTTATAACAAGTGACTTTTTCGCAACCGGACCACGTAATTTGACTCAATCTCTTCCATTACAATTGTTTAAACACATTTGAAGTCTTGGAACAAGATTCGGGACAGTAGAAACAAGTTTGCTCCATCCGTGCGTCAATGTCTCTAATTGGACTCAGTTTGTGTGTTACATTCCTAAGCCTATAACTAGTGACTTGTTCCCAACCGGACCACGTAATTTGACTCAATCTCTTCCATTATAATTGTTTAAATATATTTGAAGTGTTGGAACAAGATTCGGGACTGTCATAACAAGTTTGCCCCATCCGTGCGTCAATGACTCTAATTGGACTCAGTTTGTGCGTTACATTCCGAACCTTATAACAAGTGACTTTTTTGCAATCGGACCTGGTAATTTGACTCAATCTCTTCCATTACAATTGTCTAAACACATTTGAAGTCTTGGAACAAGATTCGGGATGGTCGAAACAAGTTTGCTCCATCCGTGCGTCAATGTTTCCAATTGGATTCAGTTTGTGTGTCACATTCCTAAGCCTATAACTAGTGACTTGTTCTCAACCGGACCTCGTAATTTGACTCAATATCTTCTATTAGAATTGTTGAAACATATTTGAATTGTAGAAACAAGATTCAGAACTGTCGAAACAAGTTTGCCCCATCCGTGCGTCAATGACTCTAATTGGACTCAGTTTGTGCGTTACATTCCTAAGCTTATAACAAGTGACTTTTTCACAAACCGGACCACGTAATTTGACTCAATCTCTTCCATTACAATTGTTTAAAGACATTTGAAGTCTTGGAACATGATTCGGGACAGTCGAAACAAGTTTGCTCCATCCGTGCGTCAATGTCTCTAATTGGAGTCAGTTTGTGCGTCACATTCCTAAGCTTATAACAAGTGACTTTTTCGCAACCGAACCACGTAATTTGACTCAATCGCTTCCATTACAATTTTTTAAACACATTTGAAGTCTGGCAACAAGATTCAGGACGGTCGAAACAAGTTTGCTCCATCCGTGCGTCAATGTCTCTAATTGGACTCAGTTCGTGTGTTACATTCCTAAGCCTATAACTAGTGACTTGTTCTCAACCGGACCTCGTAATTTGACTCTATATCTTCTATTGCAATTGTTTAAACACATTTGAAGTTTTGGAACAAGATTCGGGACAGTCGAAAAAAGTTTGCTCCATTCGTGGGTCAATGACCCTAGTTGGACTTAGTTTGTGAGTTACATTCCGAAGTCTATAACTAGTGACTTGTTCTCGACCGGACCTCGTAATTTGACTCAATATGTTCTATAACAATTATTTTAACACATTTGAAGTGTTGAAACAAGAGTCTGGACTGTTAAACAAGTTTGCCCCATCCGTGCGTCAATGACTCTAATTGGACTCAGTTTGTGCGTTACATTCCGAAGCTTATAACAAGTGACTTTTTCGCAACCGGACCTGGTAATTTGACTCAATCTCTTCCATTACAATTCTCTAAACACATTTGAAGTCTTGGAATAAGATTCGGGATGGTCGAAACAAGTTTGCTCCATCCGTGCGTCAATGTCTCTAATTGGATTCAGTTTGTGTGTCACATTCCTAAGCCTATAACTAGTGACTTGTTCACAACCCGACCTCGTAATTTGACTCGATATCTTCTATTACGATTGTTTAAACACATTTGAAGTGTAGGAACAAGATTCGGGACTGTCGTAACAAGTTTGCCCCATCCGTGCGTCAATGACTCTAATTGGACTCAGTTTGTGCGTTACATTCCTAAGCTTATAACAAGTGACTTTTTTCCAACCGGACCACGTAATTTGACTCAATCTCTTCCATTACAATTGTTTAAACATATTTGAAGTGTTGGAACAAGATTCGGGATAGTCGAAACAAGTTTGCTCCATTCGTGCGTCAATGACTCTAATTGGACTTAATTTGTGCGTTACATTCCGAAGCCTGTAACTAGTGACTTGTTCTCAACCGGACCTCGTAATTTAACTCGATATCTTCTATTACAATTGTTTTAAGACATTTGAAGTGTTGGAACAAGATTCAGGACTGTCGAAACAAGTTTGCCCCATCCGTGCGTCAATAACTCAAATTGGACTCAGTTTGTGCGTTACATTCCTAAGCTTATAACAAGTGATTTTTTCACAACCGAACCTGGTAATTTGACTCAATCTCTTCTATTAGAATTGTTTAAACACATTTGAAGTCTTGGAACAAGATTCGGGACGGTCGAAACAAGTTTTCTCCATCCGTGCGTCAATGTCTCTAATTGCACTCAGTTTGTGTGTTACATTCCTAAGCCTATACCTAGTGACTTGTTCCCAACCGGACCTCGTAATTTGACTCGATATCTTCTATTACAATTGTTTCAAGACATTTGAAGTGTTGGAACAAGATTCGGGACTGTCGAAACAAGTTTGCCCCATCCGTGCGTCAATGACTCAAATTAGACTCAGTTTGTGCGTTACATTCCTAAGCTTATAACAAGTGATTTTTCCACAACCGAACCTGGTAATTTGACTCAATCTCTTTTATTAGAATTGTTTAAACACATTTGAAGTCTTGGAACAAGATTCGGGACGGTCGAAACAAGTTTGCTCCATCCGTGCGTCAATGTCTCTAATTGGACTCAGTTTGTGTGTTACATTCCTAAGCCTATAAGTAGTAACTTGTTCCCAACCGGACCTCGTAATTTGACTCAATATCTTCTATTACAATTCTTTAAACACATTTGAAGCGTTGGAATAAGTTTGCCCCATCCGTGCTTCAATGACTCTAATTGGACTCAGTTTGTGCGTTACATTCCTAAGCTTATAACAAGTGACTTTTTCGCAACCGAACCACGTAATTTGACTCAATCGCTTCCATTACAATTTTTTAAACACATTTGAAGTCTGGGAACAAGATTCAGGACGGTCGAAACAAGTTTGCTCCATCCGTGCGTCAATGTCTCTAATTGGACTCAGTTCGTGTGTTACATTCCTAAGCCTATAACTAGTGACTTGTTCTCAACCGGACCTCGTAATTTGACTCTATATCTTCTATTGCAATTGTTTAAACACATTTGAAGTTTTGGAACAAGATTCGGGACAGTCGAAAAAAGTTTGCTCCATTCGTGGGTCAATGACCCTATTTGGACTTAGTTTGTGCGTTACATTCCGAAGTCTATAACTAGTGACTTGTTCTCGACCGGACCTCGTAATTTGACCCAATATGTTCTATAACAATTGTTTTAACACATTTGAAGTGTTGAAACAAGAGTCCGGACTGTTAAACAAGTTTGCCCCATCCGTGCGTCAATGACTCTAATTGGACTCAGTTTGTGCGTTACATTCCGAAGCTTCTAACAAGTGACTTTTTCGCAACCGGACCTGGTAATTTGACTCAATCTCTTCCATTACAATTCTCTAAACACATTTGAAGTCTTGGAACAAGATTCGGGATGGTCGAAACAAGTTTGCTCCATCCGTGCGTCAATGTCTCTAATTGGATTCAGTTTGTGTGTCACATTCCTAAGCCTATAACTAGTGACTTGTTCTCAACCGGACCTCGTAATTTGACTCAATATCTTCTATTAGAATTGTTGAAACACATTTGAATTGTAGAAACAAGATTTAGAACTGTCGAAACAAGTTTGCCCCATCCGTGCGTCAATGACTCTAATTGGACTCAGTTTGTGCGTTACATTCCTAAGCTTATAACAAGTGACTTTTTCGCAGCCGGACCACGTAATTTGACTCAATCTCTTCCATTACAATTGTTTAAACACATTTGAAGTCTTGGAAGAAGATTCGGGACAGTAGAAACAAGTTTGCTCCGTCCGTGCGTCAATGTCTCTAATTGGACTCAGTTTGTGTGTTACATTCCTAAGCCTATAACTAGTGACTTGTTCCCAACCGGACCACGTAATTTGACTCAATCTCTTCCATTATAATTGTTTAAATATATTTGAAGTGTTGGAACAAGATTCGGGACTGTCATAACAAGTTTGCCCCATCCGTGCGTCAATGACTCTAATTGGACTCAGTTTGTGCGTTACATTCCTAAGCATATAACAAGTGACTTTTTCCCAACCGGACCACGTAATTTGACTCAATCTCTTCCATTATAATTGTTTAAACATATTTAAAGTGTTGGAACAAGATTCGGGACAGTCAAAACAAGTTTGCTCCATTCGTGCGTCAATGACTCTAATTGGACTTAATTTGTGCGTTACATTCCGAAGCCTGTAACTAGTGACTTGTTCTCAACCAGACCTCGTAATTTCACTCAATATCTTCTATTACAATTGTTTTAAGACATTTGAAGTGTTGGAACAAGATTCGGGACTGTCGAAACAAGTTTGCCCCATCCGTGCGTCAATGACTCAAATTGGACTTAGTTTGTGCGTTACATTCCTAAGCTTATAACAAGTGATTTTTTCACAACCGAACCTGGTAATTTGACTGAATCTCTTCTATTAGAATTGTTTAAACACATTTGAAGTTTTGGAACAAGATTCATGATGGTCGAAACAAGTTTGCTCCATCCGTGCGTCAATGTCTCTAATTGCACTTAGTTTGTGTGTTACATTCCTAAGCCTATAACTAGTGACTTGTTCTCAACCGGATCTCGTAATTTGACTCTATATTTTCTATTACAATTGTTTAAACACATTTGAAGTATTGGAACCAGATTCGGGACAGTCGAAAGAAGTTTGCTCCATTCGTGCATCAATGACTCTAATTGGACTTAGTTTGGGCGTTACATTCCTAAGCCTATAACTAGTGAGTTGTTCTCAACCGGACCTCGTAATTTGACTCAATATCTTCTATTAGAATTGTTGAAACACATTTGAATTGTAGAAACAAGATTCAGAACTGTCGAAACAAGTTTGCCCCATCCGTGCGCCAATGACTCTAATTGGACTCAGTTTGTGCGTTACATTCCTAAGCTTATAACAAGTGACTTTTTCGCAACCGGACCACGTAATTTGACTCAATCTCTTCCATTACAATTGCTTAAACACATTTGAAGTCTTGGAACAAGATTCGGGTCGGTCGAAACAAGTTTGCTCCATCCATCTGTCAATGTCTCTAATTGGATTCAGTTTGTGTGTCACATTCCTAAGCCTATAACTAGTGACTTGTTCTCAACCGGACCTCGTAATTTGACTCAATATCTTCTATTAGAATTGTTGAAACACATTTGAATTGTAGAAACAAGATTCAGAACTGTCGAAACAAGTTTGCCCCATCCGTGCGTCAATGACTCAAATTGGACTTAGTTTGTGCGTTACATTCCTAAGCTTATAACAAGTGATTTTTTCACAACCGAACCTGGTAATTTGACTGAATCTCTTCTATTAGAATTGTTTAAACACATTTGAGGTTTTGGAACAAGATTCATGATGGTCGAAACAAGTTTGCTCCATCCGTGCGTCAATGTCTCTAATTGCACTTAGTTTGTGTGTTACATTCCTAAGCCTATAACTAGTGACTTGTTCTCAACCGGATCTCGTAATTTGACTCTATATTTTCTATTACAATTGTTTAAACACATTTGAAGTATTGGAACCAGATTCGGGACAGTCGAAACAAGTTTGCTCCATTCGTGCATCAATGACTCTAATTGGACTTAGTTTGGGCGTTACATTCCTAAGCCTATAACTAGTGAGTTGTTCTCAACCGGACCACGTAATTTGACTCAATCTCTTCCATTACAATTGCTTAAACACATTTGAAGTCTTGGAACAAGATTCGGGTCGGTCGAAACAAGTTTGCTCCATCCATCTGTCAATGTCTCTAATTGGATTCAGTTTGTGTGTCACATTCCTAAGCCTATAACTAGTGACTTGTTCTCAACCGGACCTCGTAATTTGACTCAATATCTTCTATTAGAATTGTTGAAACACATTTGAATTGTAGAAACAAGATTCAGAACTGTCGAAACAAGTTTGCCCCATCCGTGCGTCAATGACTCTAATTGGACTCAGTTTGTGCGTTACATTCCTAAGCTTATAACAAGTGACTTTTTCGCAACTGGACCACGTAATTTGACTCAATCTCTTCCATTACAATTGTTTTAACACATTTGAAGTCTTGGAACAAGATTCGGGACAGTAGAAACAAGTTTGCTCCATCCGTGCGTCAATGTCTCTAATTGGACTCAGTTTGTGTGTTACATTCCTAAGCCTATAACTAGTGACTTGTTCCCAACCGGACCACGTAATTTGACTCAATCTCTTCCATTATAATTGTTTAAATATATTTGAAGTGTTGGAACAAGATTCGGGACTGTCATAACAAGTTTGCCCCATCCGTGCGTCAATGACTCTAATTGGACTCAGTTTGTGCGTTACATTCCGAACCTTATAACAAGTGAATTTTTTGCAATCGGACCTGGTAATTTGACTCAATCTCTTCCATTACAATTGTCTAAACACATTTGAAGTCTTGGAACAAGATTCGGGATGGTCGAAACAAGTTTGCTCCATCCGTGCGTCAATGTCTCCAATTGGATTCAGTTTGTGTGTCACATTCCTAAGCCTATAACTAGTGACTTGTTCTCAACCGGACCTCGTAATTTGACTCAATATCTTCTATTAGAATTGTTGAAACACATTTGAATTGTAGAAACAAGATTCAGAACTGTCGAAACAAGTTTGCCCCATCCGTGCGTCAATGACTCTAATTGGACTCAGTTTGTGCGTTACATTCCTAAGCTTATAACAAGTGACTTTTTCACAAACCGGACCACGTAATTTGACTCAATCTCTTCCATTACAATTGTTTAAACACATTTGAAGTCTTGGAACATGATTCGGGACAGTCGAAACAAGTTTGCTCCATCCGTGCGTCAATGTCTCTAATTGGAGTCAGTTTGTGCGTCACATTCCTAAGCTTATAACAAGTGACTTTTTCGCAACCGAACCACGTAATTTGACTCAATCGCTTCCATTACAATTTTTTCAACACATTTGAAGTCTGGCAACAAGATTCAGGACGGTCGAAACAAGTTTGCTCCATCCGTGCGTCAATGTCTCTAATTGGACTCAGTTCGTGTGTTACATTCCTAAGCCTATAACTAGTGACTTGTTCTCAATCGGACCTCGTAATTTGACTCTATATCTTCTATTGCAATTGTTTAAACACATTTGAAGTTTTGGAACAAGATTCGGGACAGTCGAAAAAAGTTTGCTCCATTCGTGGGTCAATGACCCTAGTTGGACTTAGTTTGTGCGTTACATTCCGAAGTCTATAACTAGTGACTTGTTCTCGACCGGACCTCGTAATTTGACTCAATATGTTCTATAACAATTATTTTAACACATTTGAAGTGTTGAAACAAGAGTCTGGACTGTTAAACAAGTTTGCCCCATCCGTGCGTCAATGACTCTAATTGGACTCAGTTTGTGCGTTACATTCCGAAGCTTATAACAAGTGACTTTTTCGCAACCGGACCTGGTAATTTGACTCAATCTCTTCCATTACAATTCTCTAAACACATTTGAAGTCTTGGAATAAGATTCGGGATGGTCGAAACAAGTTTGCTCCATCCGTGCGTCAATGTCTCTAATTGGATTCAGTTTGTGTGTCACATTCCTAAGCCTATAACTAGTGACTTGTTCACAGCCCGACCTCGTAATTTGACTCGATATCTTCTATTACGATTGTTTAAACACATTTGAAGTGTAGGAACAAGATTCGGGACTGTCGTAACAAGTTTGCCCCATCCGTGCGTCAATGACTCTAATTGGACTCAGTTTGTGCGTTACATTCCTAAGCTTATAACAAGTGACTTTTTTCCAACCGGACCACGTAATTTGACTCAATCTCTTCCATTACAATTGTTTAAACATATTTGAAGTGTTGGAACAAGATTCGGGATAGTCGAAACAAGTTTGCTCCATTCGTGCGTCAATGACTCTAATTGGACTTAATTTGTGCGTTACATTCCGAAGCCTGTAACTAGTGACTTGTTCTCAACCGGACCTCGTAATTTAACTCGATATCTTCTATTACAATTGTTTTAAGACATTTGAAGTGTTGGAACAAGATTCAGGACTGTCGAAACAAGTTTGCCCCATCCGTGCGTCAATAACTCAAATTGGACTCAGTTTGTGCGTTACATTCCTAAGCTTATAACAAGTGATTTTTTCACAACCGAACCTGGTAATTTGACTCAATCTCTTCTATTAGAATTGTTTAAACACATTTGAAGTCTTGGAACAAGATTCGGGACGGTCGAAACAAGTTTGCTCCATCCGTGCGTCAATGTCTCTAATTGCACTCAGTTTGTGTGTTACATTCCTAAGCCTATACCTAGTGACTTGTTCCCAACCGGACCTCGTAATTTGACTCGATATCTTCTATTACAATTGTTTCAAGACATTTGAAGTGTTGGAACAAGATTCGGGACTGTCGAAACAAGTTTGCCCCATCCGTGCGTCAATGACTCAAATTAGACTCAGTTTGTGCGTTACATTCCTAAGCTTATAACAAGTGATTTTTCCACAACCGAACCTGGTAATTTGACTCAATCTCTTTTATTAGAATTGTTTAAACACATTTGAAGTCTTGGAACAAGATTCGGGACGGTCGAAACAAGTTTGCTCCATCCGTGCGTCAATGTCTCTAATTGGACTCAGTTTGTGTGTTACATTCCTAAGCCTATAAGTAGTAACTTGTTCCCAACCGGACCTCGTAATTTGACTCAATATCTTCTATTACAATTCTTTAAACACATTTGAAGCGTTGGAACAAGTTTGCCCCATCCGTGCTTCAATGACTCTAATTGGACTCAGTTTGTGCGTTACATTCCTAAGCTTATAACAAGTGACTTTTTCGCAACCGAACCACGTAATTTGACTCAATCGCTTCCATTACAATTTTTTAAACACATTTGAAGTCTGGGAACAAGATTCAGGACGGTCGAAACAAGTTTGCTCCATCCGTGCGTCAATGTCTCTAATTGGACTCAGTTCGTGTGTTACATTCCTAAGCCTATAACTAGTGACTTGTTCTCAACCGGACCTCGTAATTTGACTCTATATCTTCTATTGCAATTGTTTAAACACATTTGAAGTTTTGGAACAAGATTCGGGACAGTCGAAAAAAGTTTGCTCCATTCGTGGGTCAATGACCCTAGTTGGACTTAGTTTGTGCGTTACATTCCGAAGTCTACAACTAGTGACTTGTTCTCGACCGGACCTCGTAATTTGACCCAATATGTTCTATAACAATTGTTTTAACACATTTGAAGTGTTGAAACAAGAGTCCGGACTGTTAAACAAGTTTGCCCCATCCGTGCGTCAATGACTCTAATTGGACTCAGTTTGTGCGTTACATTCCGAAGCTTATTACAAGTGACTTTTTCGCAACCGGTCCTGGTAATTTGACTCAATCTCTTCCATTACAATTCTCTAAACACATTTGAAGTCTTGGAACAAGATTCGGGATGGTCGAAACAAGTTTGCTCCATCCGTGCGTCAATGTCTCTAATTGGATTCAGTTTGTGTGTCACATTCCTAAGCCTATAACTAGTGACTTGTTCACAACCCGACCTCGTAATTTGACTCGATATCTTCTATTACGATTGTTTAAACACATTTGAAGTGTAGGAACAAGATTCGGGACTGTCGTAACAAGTTTGCCCCATCCGTGCGTCAATGACTCTAATTGGACTTAGTTTGTGCGTTACATTCCTAAGCTTATAACAAGTGACTTTTTTCCAACCGGACCACGTAATTTGACTCAATCTCTTCCATTACAATTGTTTAAACATATTTGAAGTGTTGGAACAAGATTCGGGATAGTCGAAACAAGTTTGCTCCATTCGTGCGTCAATGACTCTAATTGGACTTAATTTGTGCGTTACATTCCGAAGCCTGTAACTAGTGACTTGTTCTCAACCGGACCTCGTAATTTAACTCGATATCTTCTATTACAATTGTTTTAAGACATTTGACGTGTTGGAACAAGATTCAGGACTGTCAAAACAAGTTTGCCCCATCCGTGCGTCAATAACTCAAATTGGACTCAGTTTGTGCGTTACATTCCTAAGCTTATAACAAGTGATTTTTTCACAACCGAACCTGGTAATTTGACTCAATCTCTTCTATTAGAATTGTTTAAACACATTTGAAGTCTTGGAACAAGATTCGGGACGGTCGAAACAAGTTTGCTCCATCCGTGCGTCAATGTCTCTAATTGCACTCAGTTTGTGTGTTACATTCCTAAGCCTATAACTAGTGACTTGTTCCCAACCGGACCTCGTAATTTGACTCGATATCTTCTATTACAATTGTTTCAAGACATTTGAAGTGTTGGAACAAGATTCGGGACTGTCGAAAGAAGTTTGCCCCATCCGTGCGTCAATGACTCAAATTAGACTCAGTTTGTGCGTTACATTCCTAAGCTTATAACAAGTGATTTTTTCACAACCGAACCTGGTAATTTGACTCAATCTCTTCTATTAGAATTGTTTAAACACATTTGAAGTCTTGGAACAAGATTCGGGACGGTCGAAACAAGTTTGCTCCATCAGTGCGTCAATGTCTCTAATTGCACTCAGTTTGTGTGTTACATTCCTAAGCCTATAACTAGTGACTTGTTCCCAACCGGACCTCGTAATTTGACTCGATATCTTCTATTACAATTGTTTCAAGACATTTGAAGTGTTGGAACAAGATTCCGGACTGTCGAAATAAGTTTGCCCCATCCGTGCGTCAATGACTCAAATTAGATTCAGTTTGTGCGTTACATTCCTAAGCTTATAACAAGTGATTTTTTCACAACCGAACCTGGTAATTTGACTCAATCTCTTCTATTACAATTGTTTAAACACATTTGAGGTTTTGGAACAAGATTCATGATGGTCGAAACAACTTTGCTCCATCCGTGCGTCAATGTCTCTAATTGCACTTAGTTTGTGTGTTACATTCCTAAGCCTATAACTAGTTACTTGTTCGCAACCGGATCTCGTAATTTGACTCTATATTTTCTATTACAATTGTTTAAACACATTTGAAGTATTGGAACCAGATTCGGGACAGTCGAAACAAGTTTGCTCCATTCGTGCATCAATGACTCTAATTGGACTTAGTTTGGGCGTTACATTCCTAAGCCTATAACTAGTGACTTGTTCTCAACCGGACCTCGTAATTTGACTCAATATCTTCTATTAGAATTGTTGAAACACATTTGAATTGTAGAAACAAGATTCAGAACTGTCGAAACAAGTTTGCCCCATCCGTGCGCCAATGACTCTAATTGGACTCAGTTTGTGCGTTACATTCCTAAGCTTATAACAAGTGACTTTTTCGCAACCGGACCACGTAATTTGACTCAATATCTTCCATTACAATTGTTTAAACACATTTGAAGTCTTGGAACAAGATTCGGGACAGTAGAAACAAGTTTGCTCCATCCGTGCGTCAATGTCTCTAATTGGACTCAGTTTGTGTGTTACATTCCTAAGCCTATAAGTTGTGACTTGTTCCCAACCGGACCTCGTAATTTGACTCAATATCTTCTATTATAATTCTTTAAACACATTTGAAGCGTTGGAACAAGTTTGCCCCATCCGTGCTTCAATGACTCTAATTGGACTCAGTTTGTGCGTTACATTCCTAAGCTTATAACAAGTGACTTTTTCGCAACCGAACCACGTAATTTGACTCAATCGCTTCCATTACAATTTTTTAAACACATTTGAAGTCTGGGACCAAGATTCAGGACGGTCGAAACAAGTTTGCTCCATCCGTGCGTCAATGTCTCTAATTGGACTCAGTTCGTGTGTTACATTCCTAAGCCTATAACTAGTGACTTGTTCTCAACCGGACCTCGTAATTTGACTCTATATCTTCTATTGCAATTGTTTAAACACATTTGAAGTTTTGGAACAAGATTCGGGACAGTCGAAAAAAGTTTGCTCCATTCGTGGGTCAATGACCCTAGTTGGACTTAGTTTGTGCGTTACATTCCGAAGTCTATAACTAGTGACTTGTTCTCGACCGGACCTCGTAATTTGACCCAATATGTTCTATAACAATTGTTTTAACACATTTGAAGTGTTGAAACAGGAGTCCGGACTGTTAAACAAGTTTGCCCCATCCGTGCGTCAATGACTCTAATTGGACTCAGTTTGTGCGTTACATTCCGAAGCTTATAACAAGTGACTTTTTCGCAACCGGACCTGTTAATTTGACTCAATCTCTTCCATTACAATTCTCTAAACACATTTGAAGTCTTAGAACAAGATTCGGGATGGTCGAAACAAGTTTGCTCCATCCGTGCGTCAATGTCTCTAATTGGATTCAATTTGTGTGTCACATTCCTAAGCCTATAACTAGTGACTTGTTTACAACCCGACCTCGTAATTTGACTCGATATCTTCTATTACGATTGTTTAAACACATTTGAAGTGTAGGAATAAGATTCGGGACTGTCGTAACAAGTTTGCCCCATCCGTGCGTCAATGACTCTAATTGGACTCAGTTTGTGCGTTACATTCCTAAGCTTATAACAAGTGACTTTTTTCCAACCGGACCACGTAATTTGACTCAATCTCTTCCATTACAATTGTTTAAACATATTTGAAGTGTTGGAACAAGATTCGGGATAGTCGAAACAAGTTTGCTCCATTCGTGCGTCAATGACTCTAATTGGACTTAATTTGTGCGTTACATTCCGAAGCCTGTAACTAGTGACTTGTTCTCAACCGGACCTCGTAATTTAACTCGATATCTTCTATTACAATTGTTTTAAGACATTTGAAGTGTTGGAACAAGATTCAGGACTGTCAAAACAAGTTTGCCCCATCCGTGCGTCAATAACTCAAATTGGACTCAGTTTGTGCGTTACATTCCAAAGCTTATAACAAGTGATTTTTTCACAACTGAACCTGGTAATTTGACTCAATCTCTTCTATTAGAATTGTTTAAACACATTTGAAGTCTTGGAACAAGATTCGGAACGGTCGAAACAAGTTTGCTCCATCCGTGCGTCAATGTCTCTAATTGCACTCAGTTTGTGTGTTACATTCCTAAGCCTATAACTAGTGACTTGTTCCCAACCGGACCTCGTAATTTGACTCGATATCTTCTATTACAATTGTTTCAAGACATTTGAAGTGTTGGAACAAGATTCGGGACTGTCGAAACAAGTTTGCCCCATCCGTGCGTCAATGACTCAAATTAGACTCAGTTTGTGCGTTACATTCCTAAGCTTATAACAAGTGATTTTTTCACAACCGAACCTGGTAATTTGACTCAATCTCTTCTATTACAATTGTTTAAACACATTTGAACTTTTGGAACAAGATTCATGATGGTCGAAACAAGTTTGCTCCATCCGTGCGTCAATGTCTCTAATTGCACTTAGTTTGTGTGTTACATTCCTAAGCCTATAACTAGTTACTTGTTCTCAACCGGATCTCGTAATTTGACTCTATATTTTCTATTACAATTGTTTAAACACATTTGAAGTATTGGAACCAGATTCGGGACAGTCGAAACAAGTTTGCTCCATTCGTGCATCTATGACTCTAATTGGACTTAGTTTGGGCGTTACATTCCTAAGCCTATAACTAGTGACTTGTTCTCAACCGGACCTCGTAATTTGACTCAATATCTTCTATTAGAATTGTTGAAACACATTTGAATTGTAGAAACAAGATTCAGAACTGTCGAAACAAGTTTGCCCCATCCGTGCGCCAATGACTCTAATTAGACTCAGTTTGTGCGTTACATTCCTAAGCTTATAACAAGTGACTTTTTCGCAACCGGACCACGTAATTTGACTCAATCTCTTCCATTACAATTGTTTAAACACATTTGAAGTCTTGGAACAAGATTCGGGACAGTAGAAACAAGTTTGCTCCATCCGTGCGTCAATGTCTCTAATTGGACTCAGTTTGTGTGTTACATTCCTAAGCCTATAACTAGTGACTTGTTCCCAACCGGACCACGTAATTTGACTCAATCTCTTCCATTATAATTGTTTAAACATATTTGAAGTGTTGGAACAAGATTCCGGACTGTCGTAACAAGTTTGCCCCATCCGTGCGTCAATGACTCTAATTGGACTCAGTTTGTGCGTTACATTCTTAAGCATATAACAAGCGACTTTTTCCCAACCGGACCACGTAATTTGACTCAATCTCTTCCATTATAATTGTTTAAACATATTTGAAGTGTTGGAACAAGATTCGGGACAGTCGAAACAAGTTTGCTCCATTCGTGCGTCAATGACTCTAATTGGACTTAATTTGTGCGTTACATTCCGAAGCCTGTAACTAGTGGCTTGTTCTCAATCGGACCTCGTAATTTGACTCAATATCTTCTATTGCAATTGTTTTAAGACATTTGAAGTGTTGGAACAATATTCGGGACTGTCGAAACAAGTTTGCCCCATCCGTGCGTCAATGACTCAAATTGGACTTAGTTTGTGCGTTACATTCCTAAGCTTATAACAAGTGATTTTTTCACAACCGAACCTGGTAATTTGACTCAATCTCTTCTATTACAATTGTTTAAACACATTTGAAGTTTTGGAACAAGATTCATGATGGTCTCTAATTGTACTTAGTTTGTGTGTTACATTCCTAAGCCTATAACTAGTTAATTGTTCTCAACCGGATCTCGTAATTTGACTCTATATTTTCTATTACAATTGTTTAAACACATTTGAAGTATTGGAACCAGATTTGGGATAGTCGAAACAAGTTTGCTCCATTCGTGCATCAATAACTCTAATTGAACTTAGTTTGGGCGTTACATTCCTAAGCCTATAACTAGTGACTTGGTCTCAACCGGACCTCGTAATTTGACTCAATATCTTCTATTAGAATTGTTGAAACACATTTGAATTGTAGAAACAAGATTCAGAACTGTCGAAACAAGTTTGCCCCATCCGTGCGCCAATGACTCTAATTGGACTCAGTTTGTGCGTTACATTCCTAAGCTTATAACAAGTGACTTTTTTGCAACCGGACCACGTAATTTGACTCAATATCTTCCATTACAATTTTTTAAACACATTTGAAGTCTTGGAACAAGATTTGGGACAGTAGAAACAAGTTTGCACCATCCGTGCGTCAATGTCTCTAATTGGACTCAGTTTGTGCATTACATTCCTAAGCTTATAACAAGTGACTTTTTCGCAACCGGACCACGTAATTTGACTCAATCTCTTCCATTACAATTGTTTAAACACATTTGAAGTATTGGAACCAGATTCGGGACAGTCGAAACAAGTTTGCTCCATTCGTGCATCAATGACTCTAATTGGACTTAGTTTGGGCGTTACATTCCTAAGCCTATAACTAGTGACTTGTTCTCAACCGAACCTCGTAATTTGACTCAATATCTTCTATTAGAATTGTTGAAACACATTTGAATTGTAGAAACAAGATTCAGAACTGTGGAAACGAGTTTGCCCCATCCGTGCGCCAATGACTCTAATTGGACTCAGTTTGTGCGTTACATTCCGAACCTTATAACAAGTGACTTTTTTGCAACCGGACCACGTAATTTGACTCAATATCTTCCATTACAATTTTTTAAACACATTTGAAGTCTTGGAACAAGATTTGGGACAGTAGAAACAAGTTTGCTCCATCCGTGCGTCAATGTCTCTAATTGGACTCAGTTTGTGAGTTACATTCCTAAGCCTATAACTAGTGACTTGTTCTCAACCGGACCTCGTAATTTGACTCAATATCTTCTATTAGAATTGTTGAAACACATTTGAATTGTAGAAACAAGATTCAGAACTGTCGAAACAAGTTTGCCCCATCCGTGCGTCAATGACTCTAATTGGACTCAGTTTGTGCGTTACATTCCTAAGCTTATAACAAGTGACTTTTTTCCAACCGGACCACGTAATTTGACTCAATCTCTTCCATTACAATTGTTTAAACATATTTGAAGTGTTGGAACAAGATTCGGGATAGTCGAAACAAGTTTGCTCCATTCGTGCGTCAATGACTCTAATTGGACTTAATTTGTGCGTTACATTCCGAAGCCTGTAACTAGTGACTTGTTCTCAACCGGACCTCGTAATTTAACTCGATATCTTCTATTACAATTGTTTTAAGACATTTGAAGTGTTGGAACAAGATTCAGGACTGTCGAAACAAGTTTGCTCCATCCGTGCGTCAATAACTCAAATTGGACTCAGTTTGTGCGTTACATTCCTAAGCTTATAACAAGTGATTTTTTCACAACCGAACCTGGTAATTTGACTCAATCTCTTCTATTAGAATTGTTTAAACACATTTGAAGTCTTGGAACAAGATTCGGGTCGGTCGAAACAAGTTTGCTCCATCCGTGCGTCAATGTCTCTAATTGCACTCAGTTTGTGTGTTACATTCCTAAGCCTACAACTAGTGACTTGTTCCCAACCGGACCTCGTAATTTGACTCGATATCTTCTATTACAATTGTTTCAAGACATTTGAAGTGTTGGAACAAGATTCGGGACTGTCAAAACAAGTTTGCCCAGTCCGTGCGTCAATGACTCAAATTAGACTCAGTTTGTGCGTTACATTCCTAAGCTTATAACAAGTGATTTTTTCACAACCGAACCTGGTAATTTGACTCAATCTCTTCTATTAGAATTCTTTAAACATATTTGAAGTCTTGGAACAAGATTCGGGACGGTCGAAACAAGTTTGCTCCATCCGTGCGTCAATGTCTCTAATTGCACTCAGTTTGTGTGTTACATTCCTAAGCCTATAACTAGTGACTTGTTCCCAACCGGACCTCATAATTTGAGTCGATATCTTCTATTACAATTGTTTCAAGACATTTGAAGTGTTGGAACAAGATTCGGGACAGTCGAAACAAGTTTGCTCCATTCGTGCGTCAATGACTCTAATTGGACTTAATTTGTGCGTTACATTCCGAAGCCTGTAACTAGTGACTTGTTCTCAACTGGACCTCGTAATTTGACTCAATATCTTCTATTACAATTGTTTTAAGACATTTGAAGTGTTGGAACAAGATTCGGGACTGTCGAAAGAAGTTTGCCCCATCCGTGCGTCAATGACTCAAATTGGACTTAGTTTGTGCGTTACATTCCTAAGCTTATAACAAGTGATTTTTTCACAACCGAACCTGGTAATTTGACTCAATCTCTTCTATTAGAATTGTTTAAACACATTTGAAGTCTTGGAACAAGATTCGGGACGGTCGAAACAAGTTTGCTCCATCCGTGCGTCAATGTCTCTAATTGTACTCAGTTTGTGTGTTACATTCCTAAGCCTACAACTAGTGACTTGTTCCCAACCGGACCACGTAATTTGACTCAATCTCTTCCATTATAATTGTTTAAACATATTTGAAGTGTTGGAACAAGATTCCGGACTGTCGTAACAAGTTTGCCCCATCCGTGCGTCAATGACTCTAATTGGACTCAGTTTGTGCGTTACATTCCTAAGCATATAACAAGTGACTTTTTCCCAACCGGACCACGTAATTTGACTCAATCTCTTCCATTATAATTGTTTAAACATATTTGAAGTGTTGGAACAAGATTCGGGACAGTCGAAACAAGTTTGCTCCATTCGTGCGTCAATGACTCTAATTGGACTTAATTTGTGCGTTTCATTCCGAATCCTGTAACTAGTGACTTGTTCCCAACCGGACCTCGTAATTTGACTCAATATCTTCTATTACAATTGTTTTAAGACATTTGAAGTGTTGGAACAAGATTCGGGACTGTCGAAAGAAGTTTGCCCCATCCGTGCGTCAATGACTCAAATTGGACTTAGTTTGTGCGTTACATTCCTAAGCTTATAACAAGTGATTTTTTTACAACCGAACCTGGTAATTTGACTCAATCTCTTCTATTACAATTGTTTAAACACATTTGAAGTTTTGGAACAAGATTCATGATGGTCGAAACAAGTTTGCTCCATCCGTGCGTCAATGTCTCTAATTGCACTGAGTTTGTGTGTTACATTCCTAAGCCTATAACTAGTTAATTGTTCTCAACCGGATCTCGTAATTTGACTCTATATTTTCTATTACAATTGTTTAAACACATTTGAAGTATTGAAACCAGATTTGGGACAGTCGAAACAAGTTTGCTCCATTCGTGCATCAATAACTCTAATTGGACTTAGTTTGGGCGTTACATTCCTAAGCCTATAACTAGTGACTTGTTCTCAACCGGACCTCGTAATTTGACTCAATATCTTCTATTAGAATTGTTGAAACACATTTGAATTGTAGAAACAAGATTCAGAACTGTCGAAACAAGTTTGCCCCATCCGTGCGCCAATGACTCTAATTGGACTCAGTTTGTGCGTTACATTCCTAAGCTTATAACAAGTGACTTTTTTGCAACCGGACCACGTAATTTGACTCAATATCTTCCATTACAATTGTTTAAACACATTTGAAGTCTTGGAACAAGATTTGGGACAGTAGAAACAAGTTTGCTCCATCCGTGCGTCAATGTCTCTAATTGGACTCAGTTTGTGTGTTACATTCCTAAGCCTATAACTAGTGACTTGTTCTCAACCGGACCTCGTAATTTGACTCAATATCTTCTATTAGAATTGTTGAAACACATTTGAATTGTAGAAACAAGATTCAGAACTGTCGAAACAAGTTTGCCCCATCCGTGCGTCAATGACTCTAATTGGACTCAGTTTGTGCGTTACATTCCTAAGCTTATAACAAGTGACTTTTTCGCAACCGGACCACGTAATTTGACTCAATCTCTTCCATTACAATTGTTTAAACACATTTGAAGTATTGGAACCAGATTCGGGACAGTCGAAACAAGTTTGCTCCATTCGTGCATCAATGACTCTAATTGGACTTAGTTTGGGCGTTACATTCCTAAGCCTATAACTAGTGACTTGTTCTCAACCGGACCTCGTAATTTGACTCAATATCTTCTATTAGAATTGTTGAAACACATTTGAATTGTAGAAACAAGATTCAGAACTGTCGAAACAAGTTTGCCCCATCCGTGCGCCAATGACTCTAATTGGACTCAGTTTGTGCGTTACATTCCTAAGCTTATAACAAGTGACTTTTTCGCAACCGGACCACGTAATTTGACTCAATCTCTTCCATTACAATTGTTTAAACACATTTGAAGTCTTGGAACAAGATTCGGGACAGTAGAAACAAGTTTGCTCCATCCGTGCGTCAATGTCTCTAATTGGACTCAGTTTGTGTGTTACATTCCTAAGCCTATAACTAGTGACTTGTTCCCAACCGGACCACGTAATTTGACTCAATCTCTTCCATTATAATTGTTTAAACATATTTGAAGTGTTGGAACAAGATTCCGGACTGTCGTAACAAGTTTGCCCCATCCGTGCGTCAATGACTCTAATTGGACTCAGTTTGTGCGTTACATTCCTAAGCATATAACAAGTGACTTTTTCCCAACCGGACCACCTAATTTGACTTAATCTCTTCCATTATAATTGTTTAAACATATTTGAAGTGTTGGAACAAGATTCGGGACAGTCGAAACAAGTTTGCTCCATTCGTGCGTCAATGACTCTAATTGGACTGAATTTGTGCATTACATTCCGAAGCCTGTAACTAGTGACTTGTTCTCAACCGGACCTCGTAATTTGACTCCATATCTTCTATTACAATTGTTTTAAGACATTTGAAGTGTTGGAACAAGATTCGGGACTGTCGAAACAAGTTTGCCCCATCCGTGCGTCAATGACTCAAATTGGACTTAGTTTGTGCGTTACATTCCTAAGCTTATAACAACTGATTTTTTGACAACCGAACCTGGTAATTTGACTCAATCTCTTCTATTACAATTGTTTAAACACATTTGAAGTTTTGGAACAAGATTCATGATGGTCGAAACAAGTTTGCTCCATCCGTGCGTCAATGTCTCTAATTGCACTTAGTTTTTGTGTTACATTCCTAAGCCTATAACTAGTTACTTGTTCTCAACCGGATCTCGTAATTTGACTCTATATTTTCTATTACAATTGGTTAAACACATTTGAAGTATTGGAACCAGATTCGGGACTGTCGAAACAAGTTTGCTCCATTCGTGCATCAATGACTCTGATTGGACTTAGTTTGGGCGTTACATTCCTAAGCCTATAACTAGTGACTTGTTCTCAACCGGAACTCGTAATTTGACTCAATATCTTCTATTAGAATTGTTGAAACACATTTGAATTGAGGAAACAAGATTCAGAACTGTCGAAACAAGTTTGCCCCATCCGTGCGTCAATGACTCTAATTGGACTCAGTTTGTGCGTTACATTCCTAAGCTTATAACAAGTGACTTTTTCACAACCGGACCACGTAATTTGACTCAATCTCTTCCATTACAATTGTTTAAACACATTTGAAGTCTTGGAACAAGATTCGGGACAGTAGAAACAAGTTTGCTCCATCCGTGCGTCAATGTCTCTAATTGGACTCAGTTTGTGTGTTACATTCCTAAGCCTATAACTAGTGACTTGTTCCCAACCGGACCACGTAATTTGACTCAATCTCTTCCATTATAATTGTTTAAACATATTTGAAGTGTTGGAACAAGATTCGGGACTGTCGTAACAAGTTTGCCCCATCCGTGCGTCAATGACTCTAATTGGACTCAGTTTGTGCGTTACATTCCTAAGCATATAACAAGTGACTTTTTCCCAACCGGACCACGTAATTTGACTCAATCTCTTCCATTATAATTGTTTAAACATATTTGAAGTGTCGAAACAAGTTTGCTCCATTCGTGCGTCAATGACTCTAATTGGACTTAATTTGTGCGTTACATTCCGAAGCCTGTAACTAGTGACTTGTTCTCAACCGGACCTCGTAATTTGACTCAATATCTTCTATTACAATTGTTTTAAGACATTTGAAGTGTTGGAACAAGATTCGAGACTGTCGAAACAAGTTTGCCCCATCCGTGCGTCAATGACTCAAATTGGACATAGTTTGTGCGTTACATTCCTAAGCTTATAACAAGTGATTTTTTCACAACCGAACCTGGTAATTTGACTGAATCTCTTCTATTACAATTGTTTAAACACATTTGAAGTTTTGGAACAAGATTCATGATGGTCGAAACAAGTTTGCTCCATCCGTGCGTCAATGTCTCTAATTGCCCTTAGTTTGTGTGTTACATTCCTAAGCCTATAACTAGTGACTTGTTCTCAACCGGATCTCGTAATTTGACTCTATATTTTCTATTACAATTGTTTAAACACATTTGAAGTATTGGAACCAGATTCGGGACAGTCGAAACAAGTTTGCTCCATTCGTGCATCAATGACTCTAATTAGACTTAGTTTGGGCGTTACATTCCTAAGCCTATAACTAGTGACTTGTTCTCAACCGGACCTCGTAATTTGACTCAATATCTTCTATTAGAATTGTTGAAACACATTTGAATTGTAGAAACAAGATTCAGAACTGTCGAAACAAGTTTGCCCCATCCGTGCGCCAATGACTCTAATTGGACTCAGTTTGTGCGTTACATTCCTAAGCTTATAACAAGTGACTTTTTCACAACCGGACCACGTAATTTGACTCAATCTCTTCCATTACAATTGTTTAAACACATTTGAAGTCTTGGAACAAGATTCTTGACAGTAGAAACAAGTTTGCTCCATCCGTGCGTCAATGTCTCTAATTGGACTCAGTTTGTGTGTTACATTCCTAAGCCTATAACTAGTGACTTGTTCCCAACCGGACCACGTAATTTGACTCAATCTCTTCCATTATAATTGTTTCAACATATTTGAAGTGTTGGAACAAGATTCGGGAAAGTCGAAACAAGTTTGCTCCATTCGTGCGTCAATGACTCTAATTGGACTTAATTTGTGCGTTACATTCTGAAGCCTATAACTAGTGACTTGTTCTCAACCGGACCTCGTAATTTGACTCAATATCTTCTATTACAATTGTTTTAAGACATTTGAAGTGTTGGAACAAGATTTGGGACTGTCGAAACAAGTTTGCCCCATCCGTGCGTCAATGACTCAAATTGGACTTAGTTTGTGCGTTACATTCCTAAGCTTATAACAAGTGATTTTTTCACAACCGAACCTGGTAATTTGACTCAATCTCTTCTATTACAATTGTTTAAACAGATTTGAAGTTTTGGAACAAGATTCATGATGGTCGAAACAAGTTTGCTCCATCCGTGCGTCAATGTCTCTAATTGCACTTAGTTTGTGTGTTACATTCCTAAGCCTATAACTAGTTACTTGTTCTCAACCGGATCTCGTAATTTGACTCTATATTTTCTATTATAATTGGTTAAACACATTTGAAGTATTGGAACCAGATTCGGGACAGTCGAAACAAGTTTGCTCCATTCGTGCATCAATGACTCTAATTGGACTTAGTTTGGGCGTTACATTCCTAAGCCTATAACTAGTGACTTGTTCTCAACCGGACCTCGTAATTTGACTCAATATCTTCTATTAGAATTGTTGAAACACATTTGAATTGTAGAAACAAGATTCAGAACTATCGAAACAAATTTGCCCCATCCGTGCGCCAATGACTCTAATTGGACTCAGTTTGTGCGTTACATTCCGAACCTTATAACAAGTGACTTTTTTGCAACCGGACCACGTAATTTGACTCAATATCTTCCATTACAATTGTTTAAACACATTTGAAGTCTTGGAACAAGATTTGGGAGAGTAGAAACAAGTTTGCTCCATCCGTGCGTCAATGTCTCTAATTGGACTCAGTTTGTGAGTTACATTCCTAAGCCTATAACTAGTGACTTGTTCTCAACCGGACCTCGTAATTTGACTCAATATCTTCTATTAGAACTGTTGAAACACATTTGAATTGTAGAAACAAGATTCAGAACTGTCGAAACAAGTTTGCCCCATCCGTGCGTCAATGACTCTAATTGGACTCAGTTTGTGCGTTACATTCCTAAGCTTATAACAAGTGACTTTTTCGCAACCGGACCACGTAATTTGACTCAATCTCTTCCATTACAATTGTTTAAACATATTTGAAGTCTTGGAACAAGATTCGGGACAGTAGAAACAAGTTTGCTCCATCCGTGCGTCAATGTCTCTAATTGGACTCAGTTTGTGTGTTACATTCCTAAGCCTATAACTAGTGACTTGTTCCCAACCGGACCACGTAATTTGACTCAATCTCTTCCATTATAATTGTTTAAACATATTTGAAGTGTTGGAACAAGATTCGGGACTGTCGTAACAAGTTTGCCCCATCCGTGCGTCAATGACTCTAATTGGACTCAGTTTGTGCGTTACATTCCTAAGCATATAACAAGTGACTTTTTCCCAACCGGACCACGTAATTTGACTCAATCTCTTCCATTATAATTGTTTAAACATGTTTGAAGTGTCGAAACAAGTTTGCCCCATTCGTGCGTCAATGACTCTAATTGGACTTAATTTGTGCGTTACATTCCGAAGCCTGTAACTAGTGACTTGTTCTCAACCGGACCTCGTAATTTGACTCATATATCTTCTCTTACAACTGTTTTAAGACATTTGAAGTGTTGGAACAAGATTCGGGACTGTCGAAACAAGTTTGCCCCATCGGTGCGTCAATGACTCAAATTGGACTTAGTTTGTGCGTTACATTCCTAAGCTTATAACAAGTGATTTTTTCACAACCGAACCTGGCAATTTGACTGACTCTCTTCTATTACAATTGTTTAAACACATTTGAAGTTTTGGAACAAGATTCATGATGGTCAAAACAAGTTTGCTCCATCCGTGCGTCAATGTCTCTAATTGCACTTAGTTTGTGTGTTACATTCCTAAGCCTATAACTAGTGACTTGTTCTCAACCGGATCTCGTAATTTGACTCTATATTTTCTATTACAATTGTTTAAACACATTTGAAGTATTGGAACCAGATTCGGGACAGTCGAAACAAGTTTGCTCCATTCGTGCATCAATGACTCTAATTGGACTTAGTTTGGGCGTTACATTCCTAAGCCTATAACTAGTGACTTGTTCTCAACCGGACCTCGTAATTTGACTCAATATCTTCTATTAGAATTGTTGAAACACATTTGAATTGTAGAAACAAGATTCAGAACTGTCGAAACAAGTTTGCCCCATCCGTGCGCCAATGACTCTAATTGGACTCAGTTTGTGCGTTACATTCCGAACCTTATAACAAGTGACTTTTTTGCAACCGGACCACGTAATTTGACTCAATATCTTCCATTACAATTGTTTAAACA
Organism: Euptelea pleiosperma; assembly: GCA_035048495.1. Taxonomy (NCBI): domain Eukaryota; kingdom Viridiplantae; phylum Streptophyta; class Magnoliopsida; order Ranunculales; family Eupteleaceae; genus Euptelea; species Euptelea pleiosperma. The sequence continues at coordinate 55,906,282 of CM068543.1, forward strand.
CATTTGAAGTCTTGGAACAAGATTCGGGACGGTCGAAACAAGTTTGCTCCATCCGTGCGTCAATGTCTCTAATTGCACTCAGTTTGTGTGTTACATTCCTAAGCCTATAACTAGTGACTTATTCCCAACCGGACCTCGTAATTTGACTCGATATCTTCTATTACAATTGTTTCAAGACATTTGAAGTGTTGGAACAAGATTCGGGACTGTCGAAACAAGTTTGCCCCATCCGTGCGTCAATGACTCAAATTAGACTCAGTTTGTGCGTTACGTTCCTAAGCTTATAGCAAGTGATTTTTTCACAACCGAACCTGGTAATTTGACTCAATCTCTTCTATTAGAATTGTTTAAACACATTTGAAGTCTTGGAACAAGATTCGGGACGGTCGAAACAAGTTTGCTCCATCCGTGCGTCAATGTCTCTAATTGCACTCAGTTTGTGTGTTACATTCCTAAGCCTATAACTAGTGACTTGTTCCCAACCGGACCTCGTAATTTGACTCGATATCTTCTATTACAATTGTTTCAAGACATTTGAAGTGTTGAAACAAGATTCGGGACTGTCGAAACAAGTTTTCCCCATCCGTGCGTCAATGACTCAAATTAGACTCAGTTTGTGCGTTACATTCCTAAGCTTATAACAAGTGATTTTTTCACAACCGAACCTGGTAATTTGACTCAATCTGTTCTATTAGAATTGTTTAAACACATTTGAAGTCTTGGAACAAGATTCGGGACGGTCGAAACAAGTTTGCTCCATCCGTGCATCAATGTCTCTAATTGCACTCAGTTTGTGTGTTACATTCCTAAGCCTATAACTAGTGACTTGTTCCCAACCGGACCTCGTAATTTGACTCGATATCTTCTATTACAATTGTTTCAAGACATTTGAAGTGTTGGAACAAGATTCGGGACTGTCGAAACAAGTTTGCCCCATCCGTGCGTCAATGACTCAAATTAGACTCAGTTTGTGCGTTACATTCTTAAGCTTATAACAAGTGATTTTTTCACAACCGAACCTGGTAATTTGACTCAATCTCTTCTATTAGAATTGTTTAAACACATTTCAAGTCTTGGAACAAGAATCGGGACGGTCGAAACAAGTTTGCTCCATCCGTGCGTCAATGTCTCTAATTGCACTCAGTTTGTGTGTTACATTCCTAAGCCTATAACTAGTGACTTGTTCCCAACCGGACCTCGTAATTTGACTCGATATCTTCTATTACAATTGTTTCAAGACATTTGAAGTGTTGGAACAAGATTCGGGACTGTCGAAACAAGTTTGCCCCATCCGTGCGTCAATGACTCAAATTAGACTCAGTTTGTGCGTTACATTCCTAAGCTTATAACAAGTGATTTTTTCACAACCGAACCTGGTAATTTGACTCAATCTCTTCTATTAGAATTGTTTAAACACATTTGAAGTCTTGGAACAAGATTCGGGACGGTCGAAACAAGTTTGCTCCATCCGTGCGTCAATGTCTCTAATTGCACTCAGTTTGTGTGTTACATTCCTAAGCCTATAACTAGTGACTTGTTCCCAACCGGACCTCGTAATTTGACTCGATATCTTCTATTACAATTGTTTCAAGACATTTGAAGTGTTGGAACAAGATTCGGGACTGTCGAAACAAGTTTGCCCCATCCGTGCGTCAATGACTCAAATTAGACTCAGTTTGTGCGTTACATTCCTAAGCTTATAACAAGTGATTTTTTCACAACCGAACCTGGTAATTTGACTCAATCTCTTCTATTAGAATTGTTTAAACACATTTGAAGTCTTGGAACAAGATTCGGGACGGTCGAAACAAGTTTGCTCCATCCGTGCGTCAATGTCTCTAATTGCACTCAGTTTGTGTGTTACATTCCTAAGCCTATAACTAGTGACTTGTTCCCAACCGGACCACGTAATTTGACTCAATCTCTTCCATTATAATTGTTTAAACATATTTGAAGTGTTGGAACAAGATTCGGGACTGTCGTAACAAGTTTGCCCCATCCGTGCGTCAATGACTCTAATTGGACTCAGTTTGTGCGTTACATTCCTAAGCATATGACAAGTGACTTTTTCCCAACCGGACCACGTAATTTGACTCAATCTCTTCCATTATAATTGTTTAAACATGTTTGAAGTGTCGAAACAAGTTTGCCCCATTCGTGCGTCAATGACTCTAATTGGACTTAATTTGTGCGTTACATTCCGAAGCCTGTAACTAGTGACTTGTTCTCAACCGGACCTCGTAATTTGACTCATATATCTTCTCTTACAACTGTTTTAAGACATTTGAAGTGTTGGAACAAGATTCGGGACTGTCGAAACAAGTTTGCCCCATCGGTGCGTCAATGACTCAAATTGGACTTAGTTTGTGCGTTACATTCCTAAGCTTATAACAAGTGATTTTTTCACAACCGAACCTGGCAATTTGACTGACTCTCTTCTATTACAATTGTTTAAACACATTTGAAGTTTTGGAACAAGATTCATGATGGTCAAAACAAGTTTGCTCCATCCGTGCGTCAATGTCTCTAATTGCACTTAGTTTGTGTGTTACATTCCTAAGCCTATAACTAGTGACTTGTTCTCAACCGGATCTCGTAATTTGACTCTATATTTTCTATTACAATTGTTTAAACACATTTGAAGTATTGGAACCAGATTCGGGACAGTCGAAACAAGTTTGCTCCATTCGTGCATCAATGACTCTAATTGGACTTAGTTTGGGCGTTACATTCCTAAGCCTATAACTAGTGACTTGTTCTCAACCGGACCTCGTAATTTGACTCAATATCTTCTATTAGAATTGTTGAAACACATTTGAATTGTAGAAACAAGATTCAGAACTGTCGAAACAAGTTTGCCCCATCCGTGCGCCAATGACTCTAATTGGACTCAGTTTGTGCGTTACATTCCGAACCTTATAACAAGTGACTTTTTTGCAACCGGACCACGTAATTTGACTCAATATCTTCCATTACAATTGTTTAAACACATTTGAAGTCTTGGAACAAGATTCGGGACGGTCGAAACAAGTTTGCTCCATCCGTGCGTCAATGTCTCTAATTGCACTCAGTTTGTGTGTTACATTCCTAAGCCTATAACTAGTGACTTATTCCCAACCGGACCTCGTAATTTGACTCGATATCTTCTATTACAATTGTTTCAAGACATTTGAAGTGTTGGAACAAGATTCGGGACTGTCGAAACAAGTTTGCCCCATCCGTGCGTCAATGACTCAAATTAGACTCAGTTTGTGCGTTACGTTCCTAAGCTTATAGCAAGTGATTTTTTCACAACCGAACCTGGTAATTTGACTCAATCTCTTCTATTAGAATTGTTTAAACACATTTGAAGTCTTGGAACAAGATTCGGGACGGTCGAAACAAGTTTGCTCCATCCGTGCGTCAATGTCTCTAATTGCACTCTGTTTGTGTGTTACATTCCTAAGCCTATAACTAGTGACTTGTTCCCAACCGGACCTCGTAATTTGACTCGATATCTTCTATTACAATTGTTTCAAGACATTTGAAGTGTTGAAACAAGATTCGGGACTGTCGAAACAAGTTTTCCCCATCCGTGCGTCAATGACTCAAATTAGACTCAGTTTGTGCGTTACATTCCTAAGCTTATAACAAGTGATTTTTTCACAACCGAACCTGGTAATTTGACTCAATCTGTTCTATTAGAATTGTTTAAACACATTTGAAGTCTTGGAACAAGATTCGGGACGGTCGAAACAAGTTTGCTCCATCCGTGCATCAATGTCTCTAATTGCACTCAGTTTGTGTGTTACATTCCTAAGCCTATAACTAGTGACTTGTTCCCAACCGGACCTCGTAATTTGACTCGATATCTTCTATTACAATTGTTTCAAGACATTTGAAGTGTTGGAACAAGATTCGGGACTGTCGAAACAAGTTTGCCCCATCCGTGCGTCAATGACTCAAATTAGACTCAGTTTGTGCGTTACATTCTTAAGCTTATAACAAGTGATTTTTTCACAACCGAACCTGGTAATTTGACTCAATCTCTTCTATTAGAATTGTTTAAACACATTTCAAGTCTTGGAACAAGAATCGGGACGGTCGAAACAAGTTTGCTCCATCCGTGCGTCAATGTCTCTAATTGCACTCAGTTTGTGTGTTACATTCCTAAGCCTATAACTAGTGACTTGTTCCCAACCGGACCTCGTAATTTGACTCGATATCTTCTATTACAATTGTTTCAAGACATTTGAAGTGTTGGAACAAGATTCGGGACTGTCGAAACAAGTTTGCCCCATCCGTGCGTCAATGACTCAAATTAGACTCAGTTTGTGCGTTACATTCCTAAGCTTATAACAAGTGATTTTTTCACAACCGAACCTGGTAATTTGACTCAATCTCTTCTATTAGAATTGTTTAAACACATTTGAAGTCTTGGAACAAGATTCGGGACGGTCGAAACAAGTTTGCTCCATCCGTGCGTCAATGTCTCTAATTGCACTCAGTTTGTGTGTTACATTCCTAAGCCTATAACTAGTGACTTGTTCCCAACCGGACCTCGTAATTTGACTCGATATCTTCTATTACAATTGTTTCAAGACATTTGAAGTGTTGGAACAAGATTCGGGACTGTCGAAACAAGTTTGCCCCTTCCGTGCGTCAATGACTCAAATTAGACTCAGTTTGTGCGTTACATTCCTAAGCTTATAACAAGTGATTTTTTCACAACCGAACCTGGTAATTTGACTCAATCTCTTCTATTAGAATTGTTTAAACACATTTGAAGTCTTGGAACAAGATTCGGGACGGTCGAAACAAGTTTGCTCCATCCGTGCGTCAATGTCTCTAATTGCACTCAGTTTGTGTGTTACATTCCTAAGCCTATAACTAGTGACTTGTTCCCAACCGGACCTCGTAATTTGACTCGATATCTTCTATTACAATTGTTTCAAGACATTTGAAGTGTTGGAACAAGATTCGGGACTGTCGAAACAAGTTTGCCCCATCAGTGCGTCAATGACTCAAATTAGACTCAGTTTGTGCTTTACATTCCTAAGCTTATAACAAGTGATTTTTTCACAACCGAACCAGGTAATTTGACTCAATCTCTTCTATTACAATTGTTTAAACACATTTGAAGTTTTGGAACAAGATTCATGATGGTCGAAACAAGTTTGCTCCATCCGTGCGTCAATGTCTCTAATTGCACTTAGTTTGTGTGTTACATTCCTAAGCCTATAACTAGTTACTTGTTCTCAACCCGATCTCGTAATTTGACTCTATATTTTCTATTACAATTGTTTAAACACATTTGAAGTATTGGAACCAGATTCGGGACAGTCGAAACAAGTTTGCTCCATTCGTGCATCAATGACTCTAATTGGACTTAGTTTGGGCGTTACATTCCTAAGCCTATAACTAGTGACTTGTTCTCAACCGGACCTCGTAATTTGACTCAATATCTTCTATTAGAATTGTTGAAACACATTTGAATTGTAGAAACAAGATTCAGAACTGTCGAAACAAGTTTGCCCCATCCGTGCGCCAATGACTCTAATTGGACTCAGTTTGTGCGTTACATTCCTAAGCTTATAACAAGTGACTTTTTCGCAACCGGACCACGTAATTTGACTCAATATCTTCCATTACAATTGTTTAAACACATTTGAAGTCTTGGAACAAGATTCGGGACAGTAGAAACAAGTTTGCTCCATCCGTGCGTCAATGTCTCTAATTGGACTCAGTTTGTGTGTTACATTCCTAAGCCTATAAGTAGTGACTTGTTCCCAACCGGACCTCGTAATTTGACTCAATATCTTCTATTACAATTCTTTAAACACATTTGAAGCGTTGGAACAAGTTTGCCCCATCCGTGCTTCAATGACTCTAATTGGACTCAGTTTGTGCGTTACATTCCTAAGCTTATAACAAGTGACTTTTTCGCAACCGAACCACGTAATTTGACTCAATCGCTTCCATTACAATTTTTTAAACACATTTGAAGTCTGGGAACAAGATTCAGGACGGTCGAAACAAGTTTGCTCTATCCGTGCGTCAATGTCTCTAATTGGACTCAGTTCGTGTGTTACATTCCTAAGCCTATAACTAGTGACTTGTTCTCAACCGGACCTCGTAATTTGACTCTATATCTTCTATTGCAATTGTTTAAACACATTTGAAGTTTTGGAACAAGATTCGGGACAGTCGAAAAAAGTTTGCTCCATTCGTGGGTCAATGACCCTAGTTGGACTTAGTTTGTGCGTTACATTCCGAAGTCTATAACTAGTGACTTGTTCTCGACCGGACCTCGTAATTTGACCCAATATGTTCTATAACAATTGTTTTAACACATTTGAAGTGTTGAAACAAGAGTCCGGACTGTTAAACAAGTTTGCCCCATCCGTGCGTCAATGACTCTAATTGGACTCAGTTTGTGCGTTACATTCCGAAGCTTATAACAAGTGACTTTTTCGCAACCGGACCTGGTAATTTGACTCAATCTCTTCCATTACAATTCTCTAAACACATTTGAAGTCTTGGAACAAGATTCGGGATGGTCGAAACAAGTTTGCTCCATCCGTGCGTCAATGTCTCTAATTGGATTCAGTTTGTGTGTCACATTCCTAAGCCTATAACTAGTGACTTGTTCACAACCCGACCTCGTAATTTGACTCGATATCTTCTATTACGATTGTTTAAACACATTTGAAGTGTAGGAACAGGATTCGGGACTGTCGTAACAAGTTTGCCCCATCCGTGCGTCAATGACTCTAATTGGACTCAGTTTGTGCGTTACATTCCTAAGCTTATAACAAGTGACTTTTTTCCAACCGGACCACGTAATTTGACTCAATCTCTTCCATTACAATTGTTTAAACATATTTGAAGTGTTGGAACAAGATTCGGGATAGTCGAAACAAGTTTGCTCCATTCGTGCATCAATGACTCTAATTGGACTTAGTTTGGGCGTTACATTCCTAAGCCTATAACTAGTGACTTGTTCTCAACCGGACCTCGTAATTTGACTCAATATCTTCTATTAGAATTGTTGAAACACATTTGAATTGTAGAAACAAGATTCAGAACTGTCGAAACAAGTTTGCCCCATCCGTGCGCCAATGACTCTAATTGGACTCAGTTTGTGCGTTACATTCCTAAGCTTATAACAAGTGACTTTTTCGCAACCGGACCACGTAATTTGACTTAATCTCTTCCATTACAATTGTTTAAACACATTTGAAGTCTTGGAACAAGATTCGGGACAGTAGCAACAAGTTTGCTCCATCCGTGCGTCAACGTCTCTAATTGGACTCAGTTTGTGTGTTACATTCCTAAGCCTATAACTAGTGACTTGTTCCCAACCGGACCACGTAATTTGACTCAATCTCTTCCATTATAATTGTTTAAACATATTTGAAGTGTTGGAACAAGATTTCGGACTGTCGTAACAAGTTTGCCCCATCTGTGCGTCAATGACTCTAATTGGACTCAGTTTGTGCGTTACATTCCTAAGCTTATAACAAGTGACTTTTTCGCAACCGGACCACGTAATTTGACTCAATCTCTTCCATTACAATTGTTTAAACACATTTGAAGTCTTGGAACAAGATTCGGGACAGTAGAAACAAGTTTGCTCCATCCGTGCGTCAATGTCTCTAATTGGACTCAGTTTGTGTGTTACATTCCTAAGCCTATAACTAGTGACTTGTTCCCAACCGGACCACGTAATTTGACTCAATCTCTTCCATTATAATTGTTTAAACATATTTGAAGTGTTGGAACAAGATTCGGGACTGTCGTAACAAGTTTGCCCCATCCGTGCGTCAATGACTCTAATTGGACTCAGTTTGTGCGTTACATTCCTAAGCATATAACAAGTGACTTTTTCCCAACCGGACCACGTAATTTGACTCAATCTCTTCCATTATAATTGTTTAAACATATTTGAAGTGTTGGAACAAGATTCGGGACAGTCGAAACAAGTTTGCTCCATTTGTGCGTCAATGACTCTAATTGGACTAAATTTGTGCGTTACATTCCGAAGCCTGTAACTAGTGACTTGTTCTCAACCGGACCTCGTAATTTGACTCAATATCTTCTATTACAATTGTTTTAAGACATTTGAAGTGTTGGAACAAGATTCGGGACTGTCGAAACAAGTTTGCCCCATCCATGCGTCAATGACTCAAATTGGACTTAGTTTGTGCGTTACATTCCTAAAGCTTATAACAAGTGATTTTTTCACAACCGAACCTGGTAATTTGACTCAATCTCTTCTATTACAATTGTTTAAACAGATTTGAAGTTTTGGAACAAGATTCATGATGGTCGAAACAAGTTTGCTCCATCCGTGCGTCAATGTCTCTAATTGCACTTAGTTTGTGTGTTACATTCCTAAGCCTATAACTAGTTACTTGTTCTCAACCGGATCTCGTAATTTGACTCTATATTTTCTATTACAATTGTTTAAACACATTTGAAGTATTGGAACCAGATTCGGGAAAGTTGAAACTAGTTTGCTCCATTCGTGCATCAATGACTCTAATTGGACTTAGTTTGGGCGTTACATTCCTAAGCCTATAACTAGTGACTTGTTCTCAACCGGACCTCGTAATTTGACTCAATATCTTCTATTAGAATTGTTGAAACACATTTGAATTGTAGAAACAAGATTCAGAACTGTCGAAACAAGTTTGCCCCATCCGTGCGTCAATGACTCTAATTGGACTCAGTTTGTGCGTTACATTCCTAAGCTTATAACAAGTGACTTTTTCACAAACCGGACCACGTAATTTAACTCAATCTCTTCCATTACAATTGTTTAAACACATTTGAAGTCTTGGAACATGATTCGGGACAGTCGAAACAAGTTTGCTCCATCCATGCGTCAATGTCTCTAATTGGACTCAGTTTGTGTGTTACATTCCTAAGCCTATAAGTAGTGACTTGTTCCCAATCGGACCTCGTAATTTGACTCTATATTTTCTATTACAATTGTTTAAACACATTTGAAGTATTGGAACCAGATTCGGCACAGTCGAAACAAGTTTGCTCCATTCGTGCATCAATGACTCTAATTGGACTTAGTTTGGGCGTTACATTCCTAAGCCTATAACTAGTGACTTGTTCTCAACCGGACCTCATAATTTGACTCAATATCTTCTATTAGAATTGTTGAAACACATTTGAATTGTAGAAACAAGATTCAGAACTGTCGAAACAAGTTTGCCCCATCCGTGCGCCAATGACTCTAATTGGACTCAGTTTGTGCGTTACATTCCTAAGCTTATAACAAGTGAATTTTTCGCAACCGGACCACGTAATTTGACTTAATCTCTTCCATTACAATTGTTTAAACATATTTGAAGTCTTGGAACAAGATTCGGGATAGTAGAAACAAGTTTGCTCCATCCGTGCGTCAATGTCTCTAATTGGACTCAGTTTGTGTGTTACATTCCTAAGCCTATAACTAGTGACTTGTTCCCAACCGGACCACGTAATTTGACTCAATCTCTTCCATTATAATTGTTTAAACATATTTGAAGTGTTGGAACAAGATTCGGGACTCTCGTAACAAGTTTGCCCCATCCGTGCGTCAATGACTCTAATTGGACTCAGTTTGTGCGTTACATTCCTAAGCATATAACAAGTGACTTTTTCCCAACCGGGCCACGTAATTTGACTCAATCTCTTCCATTATAATTGTTTAAACATATTTGAAGTGTTGGAACAAGATTCGGGACAGTCGAAACAAGTTTGCTCCATTCGTGCGTCAATGACTCTAATTGGAATTAATTTGTGCGTTACATTCCGAAGCCTGTAACTAGTGACTTGTTCTCAACCGGACCTCGTAATTTGACTCAATATCTTCTATTACAATTGTTTTAAGACATTTGAAGTGTTGGAACAAGATTCGGGACTGTCGAAACAAGTTTGCCCCATCCGTGCGTCAATGACTCAAATTGGACTTAGTTTGTGCGTTACATTCCTAAGCTTATAACAAGTGATTTTTTCACAACTGAACCTGGTAATTTGACTCAATCTCTTCTATTAAAATTGTTTAAACACATTTGAAGTTTTGGAACAAGATTCATGATGGTCGAAACAAGTTTGCTCCATCCGTGCGTCAATGTCTCTAATTGGAATTAATTTGTGTGTTACATTCCTATGCCTATAACTAGTGACTTGTTCTCAACCGGATCTCGTAATTTGACTCTATATTTTCTATTACAATTGTTTAAACACATTTGAAGTATTGGAACCAGATTCGGGACAGTCGAAACAAGTTTGCTCCATTCGTGCATCAATGACTCTAATTGGACTTAGTTTGGGCGTTACATTCCTAAGCCTATAACTAGTGACTTGTTCTCAACCGGACCTCATAATTTGACTCAATATCTTCTATTAGAATTGTTGAAACACATTTGAATTGTAGAAACAAGATTTAGAACTGTCGAAACAAGTTTGCCCCATCCGTGCCTCAATGACTATAATTGGACTCAGTTTGTGCGTTACATTCCTAAGCTTATAACAAGTGACTTTTTCACAAACCGGACCACATAATTTGACTCAATCTCTTCCATTACAATTGTTTAAACACATTTGAAGTCTTGGAACATGATTCGGGACAGTCGAAACAAGTTTGCTCCATCCGTGCGTCAATGTCTCTAACTGGACTTAGTTTGTGTGTTACATTCCTAAGCCTATAAGTAGTGACTTGTTCCCAACCGGACCTCGTAATTTGACTCAATATCTTCTATTGAAGCGTTGGAACAAGTTTGCCCCATCCGTGCTTCAATGACTATAATTGGACTCAGTTTGTGCGTTACATTCCTAAGCTTATAACTAGTGACTTTTTCGCAACCGAACCACGTAATTTGACTCAATCTCTTCCATTACAATTTTTTAAACACATTTGAAGTCTGGGAACAAGATTCAGGACGGTCGAAACAAGTTTGCTCCATCTGTGCGTCAATGTCTCTAATTGGACTCAGTTCGTGTGTTACATTCCTAAGCCTATAACTAGTGACTTGTTCTCAACCAGACCTCGTAATTTGACTCTATATCTTCTATTGCAATTGTTTAAACACATTTGAAGTTTTGGAACAAGATTCGGGACAGTCGAGAAAAGTTTGCTCCATTCGTGTGTCAATGACCCTAGTTGGACTTAGTTTGTGCGTTACATTCCGAAGTCTATAACTAGTGACTTGTTCTCGACGGGACCTCGTAATTTGACCCAATATCTTCTATAACAATTGTTTTAACACATTTGAAGTGTTGAAACAAGAGTCCGGACTGTTAAACAAGTTTGCCCCATCCGTGCGTCAATGACTCTAATTGGACTCAGTTTGTGCGTTACATTCCAAGGCTTATAACAAGTGGCTTTTTCGCAACTGGACCTGGTAATTTGACTCAATCTCTTCCATTACAATTCTCTAAACACATTTGAAGTCTTGGAACAAGATTCGGGATGGTCGAAACAAGTTTGCTCCATCCGTGCGTCAATGTCTCTAATTGGATTCAGTTTGTGTGTCACATTCCTAAGCCTATAACTAGTGACTTGTTCTCAACCCGACCTCGTAATTTGACACGATATCTTCTATTACGATTGTTTAAACACATTTGAAGTGTAGGAACAAGATTCGGGACTGTCGTAACAAGTTTGCCCCATCCGTGCGTCAATGACTCTAATTGGACTCAGTTTGTGCGTTACATTCCTAAGCTTATAACAAGTGACTTTTTCCCAAACCGGACCACGTAATTTGACTCAATCTCTTCCATTACAATTGTTTAAAGATATTTGAAGTGTTGGAACAAGATTCGGGATAGTCGAAACAAGTTTGCTCCATTCGTGCGTCAATGACTCTAATTGGACTTAATTTGTGCGTTACATTCCGAAGCCTGTAACTAGTGACTTGTTCTCAACCGGACCTCGTAATTTAACTCTATATCTTCTATTACAATTGTTTAAACACATTTGAAGTATTGGAACCAGATTCGGGACAGTCGAAACAAGTTTACTCCATTCGTGCATCAATGACTCTAATTGGACTTAGTTTGGGCGTTACATTCCTAAGCCTATAACTAGTGACTTGTTCTCAACCGGACCTCGTAATTTGACTCAATATCTTCTATTAGAATTGTTTAAGACATTTGAGGTGTTGGAACAAGATTCAGGACTGTCGAAACAAGTTTGCCCCATCCGTGCGTCAATAACTCAAATTGGACTCAGTTTGTCCGTTACATTCCTAAGCTTATAACAAGTGATTTTTTCACAACTGAACCTGGTAATTTGACTCAATCTCTTCTATTACAATTGTTTAAACACATTTGAAGTTTTGGAACAAGATTCATGATGGTCGAAACAAGTTTGCTCCATCCGTGCGTCAATGTCTCTAATTGCACTTAGTTTGTGTGTTACATTCCTAAGCCTATAACTAGTGACTTGTTCTCAACTGGATCTTGTAATTTGACTCTATATTTTCTATTAGAATTGTTTAAACACATTTGAAGTATTGGAACCAGATTCGGGACAGTCGAAACAAGTTTGCTCCATTCGTGCATCAATGACTCTAATTGGACTTAGTTTGGGCGTTACATTCCGAAGTCTATAACTAGTGATTTGTTCTCGACCGGACCTCGTAATTTGACCCAATATCTTCTATAACAATTGTTTTAACACATTTGAAGTGTTGGAACAAGATTCAGGACTGTTAAAAAAGTTTGCCCCTTCCGTGCGTCAATGACTCTAATTGGACTCAGTTTGTGCGTTACATTCCGAAGCTTATAACAAGTGACTTTTTTGCAACCGGACCTGGTAATTTGACTCAATCTCTTCCATTACAATTGTCTAAACACATTTGAAGTCTTAGAACAAGATTCGGGATGGTCGAAACAAGTTTGCTCCATTCGTGCGTCAATGTCTCTAATTAGATTCAGTTTGTGTGTAACATTCCTAAGCCTATAACTAGTGACTTGTTCTCAACCGGACCTCGTAATTTGACTCAATATCTTCTATTAGAATTGTTGAAACACATTTGAATTGTAGAAACAAGATTCAGAACTGTCGAAACAAGTTTGCCCCATCTGTGCGTCAATGACTCTAATTGGACTCAGTTTGTGCGTTACATTCCTAAGCTTATAACAATTGACTTTTTCGCAACCGGACCACGTAATTTGACTCAATCTCTTCCATTACAATTGTTTAAACACATTTGAAGTCTTGGAACAAGATTCGGGACAGTCGAAACAAGTTTGCTCCATCCGTGCGTCAATGTCTCTAATTGGACTCAGTTTGTGTGTTACATTCCTAAGCCTATAACTAGTGACTTGTTCCCAACCGGACCTCGTAATTTGACTCAATATCTTCTATTACAATTCTTTAAACACATTTGAAGCGTTGGAACAAGTTTGCCCCATCCGTGCTTCAATGACTCTAATTGGACTCAGTTTGTGCGTTACATTCCTAAGCTTATAACTAGTGACTTTTTCGCAACCGAACCACGTAATTTGACTCAATCTCTTCCATTACAATTTTTTAAACACATTTGAAGTCTGGGAACAAGATTCAGGACGGTCGAAACAAGTTTGCTCCATCTGTGCGTCAATGTCTCTAATTGGACTCAGTTCGTGTGTTACATTCCTAAGCCTATAACTAGTGACTTGTTCTCAACCAGACCTCGTAATTTGACTCTATATCTTCTATTGCAATTGTTTAAACACATTTGAAGTTTTGGAACAAGATTCGGGACAGTCGAGAAAAGTTTGCTCCATTCGTGTGTCAATGACCCTAGTTGGACTTAGTTTGTGCGTTACATTCCGAAGTCTATAACTAGTGACTTGTTCTCGACGGGACCTCGTAATTTGACCCAATATCTTCTATAACAATTGTTTTAACACATTTGAAGTGTTGAAACAAGAGTCCGGACTGTTAAACAAGTTTGCCCCATCCGTGCGTCAATGACTCTAATTGGACTCAGTTTGTGCGTTACATTCCAAGGCTTATAACAAGTGGCTTTTTCGCAACTAGACCTGGTAATTTGACTCAATCTCTTCCATTACAATTCTCTAAACACATTTGAAGTCTTGGAACAAGATTCGGGATGGTCGAAACAAGTTTGCTCCATCCGTGCGTCAATGTCTCTAATTGGATTCAGTTTGTGTGTCACATTCCTAAGCCTATAACTAGTGACTTGTTCTCAACCCGACCTCGTAATTTGACACGATATCTTCTATTACGATTGTTTAAACACATTTGAAGTGTAGGAACAAGATTCGGGACTGTCGTAACAAGTTTGCCCCATCCGTGCGTCAATGACTCTAATTGGACTCAGTTTGTGCGTTACATTCCTAAGCTTATAACAAGTGACTTTTTCCCAAACCGGACCACGTAATTTGACTCAATCTCTTCCATTACAATTGTTTAAAGATATTTGAAGTGTTGGAACAAGATTCGGGATAGTCGAAACAAGTTTGCTCCATTCGTGCGTCAATGACTCTAATTGGACTTAATTTGTGCGTTACATTCCGAAGCCTGTAACTAGTGACTTGTTCTCAACCGGACCTCGTAATTTAACTCTATATCTTCTATTACAATTGTTTAAACACATTTGAAGTATTGGAACCAGATTCGGGACAGTCGAAACAAGTTTACTCCATTCGTGCATCAATGACTCTAATTGGACTTAGTTTGGGCGTTACATTCCTAAGCCTATAACTAGTGACTTGTTCTCAACCGGACCTCGTAATTTGACTCAATATCTTCTATTAGAATTGTTTAAGACATTTGAGGTGTTGGAACAAGATTCAGGACTGTCGAAACAAGTTTGCCCCATCCGTGCGTCAATAACTCAAATTGGACTCAGTTTGTCCGTTACATTCCTAAGCTTATAACAAGTGATTTTTTCACAACTGAACCTGGTAATTTGACTCAATCTCTTCTATTACAATTGTTTAAACACATTTGAAGTTTTGGAACAAGATTCATGATGGTCGAAACAAGTTTGCTCCATCCGTGCGTCAATGTCTCTAATTGCACTTAGTTTGTGTGTTACATTCCTAAGCCTATAACTAGTGACTTGTTCTCAACTGGATCTTGTAATTTGACTCTATATTTTCTATTAGAATTGTTTAAACACATTTGAAGTATTGGAACCAGATTCGGGACAGTCGAAACAAGTTTGCTCCATTCGTGCATCAATGACTCTAATTGGACTTAGTTTGGGCGTTACATTCCGAAGTCTATAACTAGTGATTTGTTCTCGACCGGACCTCGTAATTTGACCCAATATCTTCTATAACAATTGTTTTAACACATTTGAAGTGTTGGAACAAGATTCAGGACTGTTAAAAAAGTTTGCCCCTTCCGTGCGTCAATGACTCTAATTGGACTCAGTTTGTGCGTTACATTCCGAAGCTTATAACAAGTGACTTTTTTGCAACCGGACCTGGTAATTTGACTCAATCTCTTCCATTACAATTGTCTAAACACATTTGAAGTCTTAGAACAAGATTCGGGATGGTCGAAACAAGTTTGCTCCATTCGTGCGTCAATGTCTCTAATTAGATTCAGTTTGTGTGTAACATTCCTAAGCCTATAACTAGTGACTTGTTCTCAACCGGACCTCGTAATTTGACTCAATATCTTCTATTAGAATTGTTGAAACACATTTGAATTGTAGAAACAAGATTCAGAACTGTCGAAACAAGTTTGCCCCATCTGTGCGTCAATGACTCTAATTGGACTCAGTTTGTGCGTTACATTCCTAAGCTTATAACAATTGACTTTTTCGCAACCGGACCACGTAATTTGACTCAATCTCTTCCATTACAATTGTTTAAACACATTTGAAGTCTTGGAACAAGATTCGGGACAGTCGAAACAAGTTTGCTCCATCCGTGCGTCAATGTCTCTAATTGGACTCAGTTTGTGTGTTACATTCCTAAGCCTATAACTAGTGACTTGTTCCCAACCGGACCTCGTAATTTGACTCAATATCTTCTATTACAATTCTTTAAACACATTTGAAGCGTTGGAACAAGTTTGCCCCATCCGTGCTTCAATGACTCTAATTGGACTCAGTTTGTGCGTTACATTCCTAAGCTTATAACAAGTGACCTTTTCGCAACCGGACCACGTAATTTGACTCAATCTCTTCCATTACAATTTTTTAAACACATTTGAAGTCTGGGAATAAGATTCGGGACGGTCGAAACAAGTTTGCTCCATCCGTGCGTCAATGTCTCTAATTGGACTAAGTTTGTGTGTTACATTCCTAAGCCTATAACTAGTGACTTGTTCTCAACCGGACCTCGTAATTTGACTCTATATCTTCTATTGCAACTGTTTAAACACATTTGAAGTTTTGGAACAAGATTGGGGACAGTCGAAAAAAGTTTGCTCCATTCGTGTGTCAATGACTCTAGTTGGACTTAGTTTGTGCGTTACATTCCGAAGTCTACAACTAGTGACTTGTTCTCGACCGGACCTCGTAATTTGACCCAATATCTTCTATAACAATTGTTTTAACACATTTGAAGTGTTGAAACAAGAGTCCGGACTGTTAACAAGTTTGCCCCATCCGTGCGTCAATGACTCTAATTGGACTCAGTTGGTGCGTTACATTCCGAACCTTATAACAAGTGATTTTTTCGCAACCGGACCTGGTAATTTGACTCAATCTCTTCCATTACAATTGTCTAAACATATTTGAAGTCTTGGGACAAGATTTGGGATGGTCAAAACAAGTTTGTTCCATCCGTGCGTCAATGTCTCTAACTGGATTCAGTTTGTGTGTTACATTCCTAAGCCTATAACTAGTGACTTGTTCTCAACCGGACCTCGTAATTTGACTTAATATCTTCTATTAGAATTGTTGAAACACATTTGAATTCTAGAAACAAGATTCAGAACTGTCGAAATAAGTTTGCCCCATCCGTGCGTCAACGACTATAATTGGACTCAGTTTGTGCGTTACATTCCTAAGCTTATAACAAGTGACTTTTTTGCAACCGGACCACGTAATTTGACTCAATCTCTTCCATTACAATTGTTTAAACACATTTAAAGTCTTGGAACAAGATTCGGGACAGTCGAAACAAGTTTGCTCCATCCGTGCGTCAATGTCTCTAATTGGACTCAGTTTGTGTGTTACATTCCTAAGCCTATAACTAGTGACTTGTTCCCAACCGGACCTCGTAATTTGACTCAATATCTTCTATTACAATTGTTTAAACACATTTGAAGCGTTGGAACAAGTTTGCCCCATCCGTGCTTCAATGACTCTAATTGGACTCAGTTTGTGCGTTACATTCCTAAGCTTATAACAAGTGACTTTTTCGCAACCGGACCACGTAATTTTACTCAATCTCTTCCATTACAATTGTTTAAACACATTTGAAGTCTGGGAACAAGATTCGGGACGGTCGAAACAAGTTTGCTCCATCCGTGCGTCAATGTCTCTAATTGGACTCAGTTTGTGTGTTACGTTCCTAAGCCTATAACTAGTGACTTGTTCTCAACCGGACCTCGAAATTTGACTCTATATCTTCTATTGCAATTGTTTAAACACATTTGAAGTTTTGGAACAAGATTCGGGACAGTCGAAACAAGTTTGCTCCATTCGTGTGTCAATGACTCTAGTTGGACTTAGTTTGTGCGTTACATTCCGAAGTCTATAACTAGTGACTTGTTCTCGATCGGACCTCGTAATTTGACCCAATATCTTCTATAACAATTGTTTTAACGCATTTGAAGTGTTGGAATAAGATTCGGGACTGTCAAACAAGTTTGCCCCATCCGTGCGTCAATGACTCTAATTGGACTCAGTTTGTGCGTTACCTTCCGAAGCTTATAACAAGTGACTTTTTCGCAACTGGACCAGGTAATTTGACTCAATCTCTTCCATTACAATTGTCTAAACACATTTGAAGTCTTGGAACAAGATTCGGGATGGTCAAAACAAATTTGTTCCATCCGTGTGTCAATGTCTCTAATTGGATTCAGTTTGTGTGTCACATTCCTAAGCCTATAACTAGTGACTTGTTCTCAACCGGACCTCGTAATTTGACTCTATATCTTCTATTGCAATTGTTTAAACACATTTGAAGTTTTGGAACAAGATTCGGGACAGTCGAGAAAAGTTTGCTCCATTCGTGTGTCAATGACCCTAGTTGGACTTAGTTTGTGCGTTACATTCCGAAGTCTATAACTAGTGACTTGTTCTCGACCGGACCTCGTAATTTGACCCAATATCTTCTATAACAATTGTTTTAACACATTTGAAGTGTTGAAACAAGAGTTCGGACTGTTAAACAAGTTTGCCCCATCCGTGCGTCAATGACACTAATTGGACTCAGTTTGTGCGTTACATTCCGAAGCTTATAACAAGTGACTTTTTCGCAACCGGACCTGGTAATTTGACTCAATCTCTTCCATTACAATTCTCTAAACACATTTGAAGTCTTGGAACATGATTCGGGACAGTCGAAACAAGTTTGCTCCATCCGTGCGTCAATGTCTCTAATTGGACTCAGTTTGTGTGTTACATTCCTAAGCCTATAAGTAGTGACTTGTTCCCAACCGGACCTCGTAATTTGACTCTATATTTTCTATTACAATTGTTTAAACACATTTGAAGTATTGGAACCAGATTCGGGACAGTCGAAACAAGTTTGCTACATTCGTGCGTCAATGACTCTAATTGGACTTAGTTTGGGCGTTACATTCCTAAGCCTATAACTAGTGACTTGTTCTCAACCGGACCTCATAATTTGACTCAATATCTTCTATTAGAATTGTTGAAACACATTTGAATTGTAGAAACAAGATTCAGAACTGTCGAAACAAGTTTGCCCCATCCGTGCGCCAATGACTCTAATTGGACTCAGTTTGTGCGTTACATTCCTAAGCTTATAACAAGTGACTTTTTCGCAACCGGACCACGTAATTTGACTCAATCTCTTCCATTACAATTGTTTAAACATATTTGAAGTCTTGGAACAAGATTCGGGACAGTAGAAACAAGTTTGCTCCATCCGTGCGTCAATGTCTCTAATTGGACTCAGTTTGTGTGTTACATTCCTAAGCCTATAACTAGTGACTTGTTCCCAACCGGACCATGTAATTTGACTCAATCTCTTCCATTATAATTTTTTAAACATATTTGAAGTGTTGGAACAAGATTCGGGACTGTCGTAACAAGTTTGCCCCATCCGTGCGTCAATGACTCTAATTGGACTCAGTTTGTGCGTTACATTCCTAAGCATATAACAAGTGACTTTTTCCCAACCGGACCACGTAATTTGAGTCAATCTCTTCCATTATAATTGTTTAAACAATTTGAAGTGTTGGAACAAGATTCGGGACATTCGAAACAAGTTTGCTCCATTCGTGCGTCAATGACTCTAATTGGAATTAATTTGTGCGTTACATTCCGAAGCCTGTAACTAGTGACTTGTTCTCAACCGGACCTCGTAATTTGACTCAATATCTTCTATTACAATTGTTTTAAGACATTTGAAGTGTTGGAACAAGATTCGGGACTGTCGAAACAAGTTTGCCCCATCCGTGCGTCAATGACTCAAATTGGACTTAGTTTGTGCGTTACATTCCTAAGCTTATAACAAGTGATTTTTTCACAACTGAACCTGGTAATTTGGCTCAATCTCTTCTATTACAATTGTTTAAACACATTTGAAGTTTTGGAACAAGATTCATGATGGACGAAACAAGTTTGCTCCATCCGTGCGTCAATGTCTCTAATTGCACTTAGTTTGTGTGTTACATTCCTACGCCTATAACTAGTGACTTGTTCTCAACCGGATCTCGTAATTTGGCTCTATATTTTCTATTACAATTGTTTAAACACATTTGAAGTATTGGAACCAGATTCGGGACAGTCGAAACAAGTTTACTCCATTCGTGCATCAATGACTCTAATTGGACTTAGTTTGGGCGTTACATTCCTAAACCTATAACTAGTGACTTGTTCTCAACCGGACCTTGTAATTAGACTCAATATCTTCTATTAGAATTGTTGAAACACATTTGAATTGTAGAAACAAGATTTAGAACTGTCGAAACAAGTTTGCCCCATCCGTGCGTCAATGACTCTAATTGGACTCAGTTTGTGCGTTACATTCCTAAGCTTATAACAAGTGACTTTTTCACAAACCGGACCACATAATTTGACTCAATCTCTTCCATTGCAATTGTTTAAACACATTTGAAGTCTTGGAACATGATTCGGGACAGTCGAAACAAGTTTGCTCCATCCGTGCGTCAATGTCTCTAATTGGACTCAGTTTGTGTGTTACATTCCTAAGCCTATAAGTAGTGACTTGTTCCCAACCGGACCTCGTAATTTGACTCAATATCTTCTATTACAATTCTTTAAACACATTTGAAGCGTTGGAACAAGTTTGCCCCATCCGTGCTTCAATGACTCTAATTGGACTCAGTTTGTGCGTTACATTCCTAAGCTTAGAACAAGTGACTTTTTCGCAACCGAACCACGTAATTTGACTCAATCTCTTCCATTACAATTTTTTAAACACATTTGAAGTCTGGGAACAAGATTCAGGACGGTCGAAACAAGTTTGCTCCATCCGTGCGTCAATGTCTCTAATTGGACTCAGTTCGTGTGTTACATTCCTAAGCCTATAACTAGTGACTTGTTCTCAACCGGACCTCGTAATTTGACTCTATATCTTCTATTGCAATTGTTTAAACACATTTGAAGTTTTGGAACCAGATTCGGGACAGTCGAGAAAAGTTTGCTCCATTCGTGTGTCAATGACCCTAGTTGGACTTAGTTTGTGCGTTACATTCCGAAGTCTATAACTAGTGACTTGTTCTCGACCGGACCTCGTAATTTGACCCAATATCTTCTATAAAAATTGTTTTAACACATTTGAAGTGTTGAAACAAGTGTCCGGACTGTTAAACAAGTTTGCCCCATCCGTGCGTCAATGACTCTAATTGGACTCAGTTTGTGCGTTACATTCCGAAGCTTATAACTAGTGACTTTTTCGCAACCGGACTTGGTAATTTGACTCAATCTCTTCCATTACAATTCTCTAAACACATTTGAAGTCTTGGAATAAGATTCGGGATGGTCGAAACAAGTTTGCTCCATCCGTGCGTCAATGTCTCTAATTGGATTCAGTTTGTGTGTCACATTCCTAAGCCTATAACTAGTGACTTGTTCTCAACCCGACCTCGTAATTTGACTCGATATCTTCTATTACGATTGTTTAAACACATTTGAAGTGTAGGAACAAGATTCGGGACTCTCGTAACAAGTTTGCCCCATCCGTGCGTCAATGACTCTAATTGGACTCAGTTTGTGCGTTACATTCCTAAGCTTATAACAAGTGACTTTTTCCCAACCGGACCACGTAATTTGACTCAATCTCTTCCATTACAATTGTTTAAACATATTTGAAGTGTTGGAACAAGATTCGGGATAGTCGAAACAAGTTTGCTCCATTCGTGCGTCAATGACTCTAATTGGACTTAATTTGTGCGTTACATTCCGAAGCCTGTAACTAGTGACTTGTTCTCAACCGGACCTCGTAATTTAACTCTATATCTTCTATTACAATTGTTTTAAGACATTTGAAATGTTGGAACAAGATTCAGGACTGTCGAAACAAGTTTGCCCCATCCGTACGTCAATAACTCAAATTGGACTCAGTTTGTGCGTTACATTCCTAAGCTTATAACAAGTGACTTTTTCGCAACCGGACCTGGTAATTTGACTCAATCTCTTCCATTACAATTGTCTAAACACATTTGAAGTCTTGGAACAAGATTCGGGATGGTCGAAACAAGTTTGCTCCATCCGTGCGTCAATGTCTCTAATTGGATTCAGTTTGTGTGTCACATTCCTAAGCCTATAACTAGTGACTTGTTCTTAACCCGACCTCGTAATTTGACTCGATATCTTCTATTACAATTGTTTAAACACATTTGAAGTCTTGGAACAAGATTCGGGACTGTCGTAACAAGTTTGCCCCATCCGTGCGTCAATGACTCTAATTGGACTCAGTTTGTGCGTTACATTCCTAAGTGATATTCGCTCAAAAGTGCTTATTTTAAGCAATTATCGTTTTAGCGTTATCGCACTCTCCTACGTAAAAAGCTCTATTTATCTACTTTTCTACGTAAGAGTCTCTTCTGTTGCGTAGAACACACTTTTCTGGACGAAATGGTATATTTGCATGCATTAAACACATTTTCGGAAGTCTAGATATTAAGCCATTCTGATAAAGTCTCATTACGCGCTTCTTCTGTCGCAGGAAACCCCGATGGGACAATTCTCGAGACTTGCGAGCCCGCATCTATCAAGAAAGCCCATTATCAAAGCTTAAAGAGCCTACAGGCTATGACTAGAAGATATAGGCCAAATGCGGGCTAAACAAGAGGACCAAAGAGCCGGCCCAAAAAAACGAAGAGAGCGGGAGAGCCAATGACCAAGAGACGGACCAAAACGTATAAAGCCGCATGAATCAACAAGAAATGATGGTCTGCTCTACTGGTAAAGCGTGATGAGTAACACAGTGAAGACCAGGGTTCTTGACCCTTTGCCAGCTCTTTTCTGTGTAATTTCTAGTATTTTCTCTCTCATCTCTCCTAATTCTCTCTCCTCTCCACTTCAACCATCCGATCAATCAATTGGCCATCAAATCGATCAATCGATCATCTGATATCTCCACTCCCAAAATTTAGCCATTGGATCCCCTTGATCTCATCCGCTCATCATCCGATCATTTGATCACCATCATCTCAACCCAGGATCACCACGGCCTATGATCACCCCATTTGCATGAACCCACTCGGAGACATCTAGGCTATGTTTGATTACACAGAAATTTTTCCCGAGAAAATACATCTTTGATATGCCTTAAATGGCTGATTGATAGCAACTAAGAACACATATTTCAATCGTGTGAGAAAATAAAGGTGTATTCTTAGGTGAAAATGAATTCTCACCTATTTGGATGGGAAATGAATTCCGGGCTTAGTAGAGAAAATTATCCAGATTTTAGTGGCCTGTTAGGGAAAATTATACGCATTTATACTAGCTATCTAACAATGGACAGTTGAGTTTCCTTCGGAAAGATGCAATTTTTCAACTTGGTAAGCCAAACAAGGCCTTAGCCTTATTCTCTACGTGGGATGAATCTCATCCAACGGTGGAGGCAATGAGCACCTCACGTATAAGGAGAGGCCGAAACCTAATGGATGGCTCTCTCCCCCCTCTCTCCCTTCTCCCCCTTTCCTCCTTTCCTTCTCCTCCTCTTTTTCTTCTCTTCCGGAAGCAGCCAACACTTGGCCGGACTGGTTCATCCCCCTCCGGCGAACTTCTTCCTCTTCTTCTTGAAGAGGAGTCGCTGGACCACTGCCATCACCTGTTCCTTTCTCCAGCCTTCCCCCATCTTCTTCTCCTCTGCAAACGGCTCCACCATTCATCACCGTTGAGTCTCCAAGGCAAGCATCGCCCCAGCACCTTCTCGCCATTAAAACCGGCGAGCTCCGGCGCTGTAACTTGACACCGCCGATCCACCTCATCTGCACATCCCGGTAAGTTCTTCTCATCATCTCCTTCTTCTTTCACTCCTTCTTCTTCTTCTTCTTCTTCTTCTTCTTCTTTCTTCCTCCTCTTTTCCTCCTTCTTGTCCGTCCACCGGAGTTGCAGAACTCCGGCGGATGAACTTCATCTTTTTCGGCCAGCAGGTGCTGTACCGCCTTTCCACCTCAGCAACCTGTCCACCGTGCTCCTCCCCTTGCATCACAGCGCACCATCGTGTTGGTTGCACTGCTGTATCGCCCCCTCTTCTTGTTCATCTTCTTAATCTGTCCACCGGAGTTGCAGACCTGCAACTCCGGCGATCTTCCACCTGTGCTGCCATTAAAGCCTCTTGCAAACACCTACAACTCCCCAACGCCCAGCCTGCTGAACCGTCACCAGCCCGCCTTGGTCACCTGTTGCTGGAGCACTGCCCCCTTCATCCTCAACTCTTCCGCCACCTACATCACCGCCTCAGCCACGTCCATTCCGCCTGAGCACGACCGCCCTTCCTCCTCTCGCCTGTCGCTCCACCCACGAGCTCCACCGCCAACCGACACCCTTCTTCAAAGGTTGCTGGAGTTGCAACCTGCAACTCCAGTCAGTCCAAGTCGTCTCCCACACCATTGTGTGCAAAAAAAAAAAAAAAAAAAAAAAAAAAAAAAAAAAAAAGAGTAAGGAAGAGGAAGCCGTCTTCTCTTGGGTGTCCACCACCCCGAGCTCCACCGGCAACCAGCACCCCGTGGACGATCTGCCTATGCACTCCGCCCCCCACACCACCACTGAGTTTTGGGCCTGCCACCTCCTCTTTTAGGAGAGTGATCCACATCCTCTTTCACGGGTTGACAAACCCGAACCAGCACCTCACCACGCCCATGGGCAGATCCCACTCTCGGTCAGTCAATGGGTAAGTTTCTTCGACCTTCTATCCCTTTCTTTCTTCACTCATCTCCTCTTCTCTTTCACTATGCTTCACTTTCTCTCTCCACTTCATTTTCTCTCTCTAACTCTCTCTAGAATTTTCTTCCTTAAAATTACTTTTTAGTTTATCTTATTTTATGTTATTTTTGATTCAAGCATTGTAATAAACATTTTGATCACTGAATGATGAAGTTTGTTTTTATCTATTATTTCTTGTGATAGTCCGTCAATTTTTGTTCTTATTCGCGTTAATCTGACTAATCCCGAGTGCGGATACGACTCCGACTTTCCACTGTGCAAGAACTGTTTAATTTTGCAGGATTAAAGTCTCGAATAATTTAAAAATGTGTTGAGATTAGGGTTTCCGTAACCAACGACGCGGAAAAATCCTACTTTCACTAAGCTTATAACAAGTGACTTTTTCCCAACCGGACCACGTAATTTGACTCAATCTCTTCCATTACAATTGTTTAAACATATTTGAAGTGTTGGAGCAAGATTCGGGATAGTTGAAACAAGTTTGCTCCATTCGTGCGTCAATGTCTCTAATTGCACTTAGTTTGTGTGTTACATTCCTAAGCCTATAACTAGTGACTTGTTCTCAACCGGATCATGTAATTTGACTCTATATTTTCTATTACAATTGTTTAAACACATTTGAAGTCTTGGAGCAAGATTCGGGACAGTCGAAAAAAGTTTGCTCCATTCGTGTGTCAATGACTCTAGTTGGACTTAGTTTGTGCGTTACATTCCGAAGTCTATAACTAGTGACTTGTTCTCGACCGGACCTCGTAATTTGACCCAATATCTTCTATAACAATTGTTTTAACACATTTGAAGTCTTGAAACAAGAGTCCGGACTGTTAAACAAGTTTGCCCCATCCGTGCGTCAATGACTCTAATTGGACTCAGTTTGTGCGTTACATTCCGAACCTTATAACAAGTGACTTTTTCGCAACCGGACCTGGTAATTTGACTCAATCTCTTCCATTACAATTGTCTAAACACATTTGAAGTCTTGGAACAAGATTCGGGATGGTCGAAACAAGTTTGCTCCATCCGTGCGTCAATGTCTCTAATTGGATTCAGTTTGTGTGTCACATTCCTAAGCCTATAACTAGTGACTTGTTCTTAACCCGACCTCGTAATTTGACTCGATATCTTCTATTACAATTGTTTAAACACATTTGAAGTCTTGGAACAAGATTCGGGACTGTCGTAACAAGTTTGCCCCATCCGTGCGTCAATGACTCTAATTGGACTCAGTTTGTGCGTTACATTCCTAAGCTTATAACAAGTGACTTTTTCCCAACCGGACCACGTAATTTGACTCAATCTCTTCCATTACAATTGTTTAAACATATTTGAAGTGTTGGAGCAAGATTCGGGATAGTTGAAACAAGTTTGCTCCATTCGTGCGTCAATGACTCTAATTGGACTTAATTTGTGCGTTACATTCCGAAGCCTTTAACTAGTGACTTGTTCTCAACCGGACCTCGTAATTTGACTCGATATCTTCTATTACAATTGTTTTAAGACATTTGAAGTGTTGGAACAAGATTCGGGACTGTCGAAACAAGTTTGCCCCATCCGTGCGTCAATGACTCAAATTGGACTCAGTTTGTGCGTTACATTCCTAAGCTTATAACAAGTGATTTTTTCACAACCGAACCTGGTAATTTGACTCAATCTGTTCTATTAGAATTGTTTAAACACATTTGAAGTCTTGGAACAAGATTCGGGACGGTCGAAACAAGTTTGCTCCATCCGTGCGTCAATGTCTCTAATTGCACTCAGTTTGTGTGTTACATTCCTAAGCCTATAACTAGTGACTTGTTCTCAACTGGATCTCGTAATTTGACTCTATATCTTCTATTACAATTGTTTAAACACATTTGAAGTATTGGAACCAGATTCGGGACAGTCGAAACAAGTTTGCTCCATTCGTGCGTCAATGACTTTAATTGGACTTAGTTTGGGCGTTACATTCCGAAGTCTATAACTAGTGACTTGTTCTCGACCGGACCACTTAATTTGACCCAATATCTTCTATTACAATTGTTTTAACACATTTAAAGTGTTGGAACAAGATTTAGGACTGTTAAACAAGTTTGCCCCATCCGTGCGTCAATGACTCTAATTGGACTCAGTTTGTGAGTTACATTCCGAACCTTATAACAAGTGACTTTTTCGCAACCGGACCTGGTAATTTGACTCAATCTCTTCCATTACAATTGTCTAAACATATTTGAAGTCTTGGGACAAGATTCGGGATGGTTAAAACAAGTTTGCTCCATCCGTGCATCAATGTCTCTAATTGGATTCACTTTGTGTGTCACATTCCTAAGCCTATAACTAGTGATTTGTTCTCAACCGGACCTCGTAATTTGACTCAATATCTTCTATTAGAATTGTTGAAACAGATTTGAATTGTAGAAACAAGATTCAGAACTGTCGAAATAAGTTTGCCCCATCCGTGCGTCAATGACTCTAATTGGACTCAGTTTGTGCGTTACATTCCTAAGCTTATAACAAGTGACTTTTTCGCAACCGGACCACGTAATTTGACTCAATCTCTTCCATTACAATTGTTTAAACACATTTGAAGTCTTGGAACAAGATTCGGGACAGTCGAAACAAGTTTGCTCCATCCGTGCGTCAATGTCTCTAATTGGATTCAGTTTGTGTGTTACATTCCTAAGCCTATAACTAGTGACTTGTTCCCAACCGGACCTCGTAATTTGACTCAATATCTTCTATTACAATTCTTTAAACACATTTGAACCGTTGGAACAAGTTTGCCCCATCCGTGCTTCCATGACTCTAATTGGACTCAGTTTGTGCGTTACATTCCTAAGCTTATAACAAGTGACTTTTTCGCAACCGGACCACGTAATTTGGCTCAATCTCTTCCATTACAATTTTTTACACACATTTGAAGTCTGGGAACAAGATTCGGGACGGTCGAAACAAGTTTGCTCCATCCGTGCGTCAATGTCTCTAATTGGACTCAGTTTGTGTGTTACATTCCTAAGCCTATAACTAGTGACTTGTTCTCAACCGGACCTCGTAATTTGACTATATATCTTCTATTGCAATTGTTTAAACACATTTGAAGTTTTGGAACAAGATTCGGGACAGTCGAAAAAAGTTTGCTCCATTCGTGTGTCAATGACTCTAGTTGGACTTAGTTTGTGCGTTACATTCCGAAGTCTATAACTAGTGACTTGTTCTCGACCGGACTTCGTAATTTGACCCAATATCTTCTATAACAATTGTTTTAACACATTTGAAGTGTTGAAACAAGAGTCCGGACTGTTAAACAAGTTTGCCCCATCCGTGCGTCAATGACTGTAATTGGACTCAGTTTGTGCGTTACATTCCGAACCTTATAACAAGTGACTTTTTCGCAACCGGACCTGGTAATTTGACTCAATCTCTTCCATTACAATTGTCTAAACACATTTGAAGTCTTGGAACAAGATTCGGGATGGTCGAAACAAGTTTGCTCCATCTGTGCGTTAATGTCTCTAATTGGATTCAGTTTGTGTGTCACATTCCTAAGCCTATAACTAGTGACTTGTTTTTAACCCGACCTCGTAATTTGACTCGATATCTTCTATTACAATTGTTTAAACACATTTGAAGTCTTGGAACAAGATTCGGGACTGTCGTAACAAGTTTGCCCCATCCGTGCGTCAATGACTCTAATTGGACTCAGTTTGTGCGTTACATTCCTAAGCTTATAACAAGTGACTTTTTCCCAACCGGACCACGTAATTTGACTCAATCTCTTCCATTACAATTGTTTAAACATATTTGAAGTGTTGGAGCAAGATTCGGGATAGTCGAAACAAGTTTGCTCCATTCGTGCGTCAATGACTCTAATTGGACTTAATTTGTGCGTTACATTCCGAAGCCTTTAACTAGTGACTTGTTCTCAACCGGACCTCGTAATTTGACTCAATATCTTCTATTACAATTGTTTTAAGACATTTGAAGTGTTGGAACAAGATTCGGGACTGTCGAAAC
Source organism: Euptelea pleiosperma (assembly GCA_035048495.1). Classification (NCBI taxonomy): domain Eukaryota; kingdom Viridiplantae; phylum Streptophyta; class Magnoliopsida; order Ranunculales; family Eupteleaceae; genus Euptelea; species Euptelea pleiosperma. The sequence continues at coordinate 55,934,790 of CM068543.1, forward strand.
AAATTTGCCCCATCCGTGCGTCAATGACTCAAATTGGACTCAGTTTGTGCGTTACATTCCTAAGCTTATAACAAGTGATTTTTTCACAACCGAACCTGGTAATTTGACTCAATCTCTTCTATTAGAATTGTTTAAACACATTTGAAGTGTAGGAACAAGATTCGGGACTGTCGTAACAAGTTTGCCCCATCCGTGCGTCAATGACTCTAATTGGACTCAGTTTGTGCGTTACATTCCTAAGCTTATAACATGTGACTTTTTCGCAACCGGACCACGTAATTTGACTCAATCTCTTCCATTACAATTGTTTAAACACATTTGATCTCTTGGAACAAGATTCGGGACAGTAGAAACAAGTTTGCTCCCTCCGTGCATCAATGTCTCTAATTGGACTCAGTTTGTGTGTTACATTCTTAAGCCTATAACTAGTGACTTGTTCCCAACCGGACCACGTAATTTGACTCAATCTCTTCCATTATAATTGTTTAAACATATTTGAAGTGTTGGAACAAGATTCGGGATAGTCGAAACAAGTTTGCTCCCTCCGTGCATCAATGTCTCTAATTGGACTCAGTTTGTGTGTTACATTCTTAAGCCTATAACTAGTGACTTGTTCCCAACCGGACCACGTAATTTGACTCAATCTCTTCCATTACAATTGTTTAAACACATTTGAAGTCTTGGAACAAGATTCGGGACTGTCGTAACAAGTTTGCCCCATCCGTGCGTCAATGACTCTAATTGGACTCAGTTTGTGCGTTACATTCCTAAGCTTATAACAAGTGACTTTTTCCCAACCGGACCACGTAATTTGACTCAATCTCTTCCATTACAATTGTTTAAACATATTTGAAGTGTTGGAGCAAGATTCGGGATAGTCGAAACAAGTTTGCTCCATTCGTGCGTCAATGACTCTAATTGGACTTAATTTGTGCGTTACATTCCGAAGCCTTTAACTAGTGACTTGTTCTCAACCGGACCTCGTAATTTGACTCAATATCTTCTATTACAATTGTTTTAAGACATTTGAAGTGTTGGAACAAGATTCGGGACTGTCGAAACAAATTTGCCCCATCCGTGCGTCAATGACTCAAATTGGACTCAGTTTGTGCGTTACATTCCTAAGCTTATAACAAGTGATTTTTTCACAACCGAACCTGGTAATTTGACTCAATCTCTTCTATTAGAATTGTTTAAACACATTTGAAGTGTAGGAACAAGATTCGGGACTGTCGTAACAAGTTTGCCCCATCCGTGCGTCAATGACTCTAATTGGACTCAGTTTGTGCGTTACATTCCTAAGCATATAACAGGTGACTTTTTCCCAACCGGACCACGTAATTTGACTCAATCTCTTCCATTGTAATTGTTTAAACATATTTGAAGTGTTTGAACAAGATTCATGATGGTCGAAACAAGTTTGCTCCATCCGTGCGTCAATGTCTCTAATTGCACTCAGTTTGTGTGTTACATTCCTAAGCCTATAACTAGTGACTTGTTCTCAACCGGACCTCGTAATTTGACTCAATATCTTCTATTAGAATTGTTGAAACACATTTGAATTGTAGAAACAAGATTCAGAACTGTCGAAACAAGTTTGCCCCATCCGTGCGTCAATGACTCTAATTGGACTCAGTTTGTGCGTTACATTCCTAAGCTTATAACAAGTGACTTTTTTGCAACCGGACCACGTAATTTGACTCAATCTCTTCCATTACAATTGTTTAAACACATTTGAAGTCTTGGAACAAGATTCGGGACAGTCGAAAAAAGTTTGCTCCATTCGTGTGTCAATGACTCTAGTTGGACTTAGTTTGTGCGTTACATTCCGAAGTCTATAACTAGTGACTTGTTCTCAACCGGACCTCGTAATTTGACCCAATATCTTCTATAACAATTGTTTTAACACATTTGAAGTGTTGAAACAAGAGTCCGGACTTTTAAACAAGGTTGCCCCATCCGTGCGTCAATGACTCTAATTGGACTCAGTTTGTGCGTTACATTCCGAACCTTATAACAAGTGACTTTTTCGCAACCGGACCTGGTAATTTGACTCAATCTCTTCCATTACAATTGTCTAAACATATTTGAAGTCTTGGGACAAGATTCGGGATGGTCAAAACAAGTTTGCTCCATCCGTGCGTTAATGTCTCTAATTGGATTCAGTTTGTGTGTCACATTCCTAAGCCTATAACTAGTGACTTGTTCTCAACCGGACCTCGTAATTTGACTCAATATCTTCTATTAGAATTGTTGAAACACATTTGAATTGTAGAAACGAGATTTAGAACTGTCGAAACAAGTTTGCCCCATCCGTGCGTCAATGACTCTAATTGGACTCAGTTTGTGCGTTACATTCCTAAGCTTATAACAAGTGACTTTTTCACAACCGGACCACGTAATTTTACTCAATCTCTTCCATTACAATTGTTTAAACACATTTGAAGTCTGGGAACAAGATTCGGGACGGTCAAAACAAGTTTGCTCCATCCGTGCGTCAATGTCTCTAATTGGACTCTGTTTGTGTGTTACATTCCTAAGCCTATAACTAGTGACTTGTTCTCAACCGGACCTCGTAATTTGACTCTATATCTTCTATTGTAATTGTTTAAACACATTTGAAGTTTTGGAACAAGATTCGGGACAGTCGAAACAAGTTTGCTCCATTCGTGTGTCAATGACTCTAGTTGGACTTAGTTTGTGCGTTACATTCCGAAGTCTATAACTAGTGACTTGTTCTCGATCGGACCTCGTAATTTGACCCAATATCTTCTATAACAATTGTTTTAAAGTATTTGAAGTGTTGGAATAAGATTCGGGACTGTCAAACTAGTTTGCCCCATCCGTGCGTCAATGACTCTAATTGGACTCAGTTTGTGCGTTACCTTCCGAAGCTTATAACAAGTGACTTTTTCTCAACCGGACCAGGTAATTTGACTCAATCTCTTCCATTACAATTCTCTAAACACATTTGAAGTCTTGGAACAAGATTCGGGATGGTCGAAACAAGTTTGCTCCATCCGTGCGTCAATGTCTCTAATTGGATTCAGTTTGTGTGTCACATTCCTAAGCCTATAACTAGTGACTTATTCTCAACCGGACCTCGTAATTTGACTCAATATCTTCTATTACAATTGTTTAAACACATTTGAAGTGTAGGAACATGATTCGGGACTGTCGTAACAAGTTTGTCCCATCCGTGCGTCAATGACTCTAATTGGACTCAGTTTGTGCGTTACATTCCTAAGCTTATAACAAGTGACTTTTTCCCAACCGGACCACGTAATTTGACTCAATCTCTTCCATTACAATTGTTTAAACATATTTGAAGTGTTGGAACAAGATTCGGGATAGTCGAAACAAGTTTGCTCCATTCGTGCGTCAATGACTCTAATTGGACTTAATTTGTGCGTTACATTCCGAAGCCTGTAACTAGTGACTTGTTCTCAATCGGACGTCGTAATTTGACTCGATATCTTCTATTACAATTGTTTTAAGACATTTGAAGTGTTGGAACAAGATTCAGGACTGTCGAAACAAGTTTTCCCCATCCGTGCGTCAATAACTCAAATTGGACTCAGTTTGTGCATTACATTCCTAAGCTTATAACAAGTGATTTTTTCACAACCGAACCTGGTAATTTGACTCAATCTCTTCTATTACAATTGTTTATACACATTTGAAGTTTTGGAACAAGATTCATGATGGTCGAAACAAGTTTGCTCCATCCGTGCGTCAATGTCTCTAATTGCACTTAGTTTGTGTGTTACATTCCTAAGCCTATAACTAGTGACTTGTTCTCAACCGGATAATGTAATTTGACTCTATATTTTCTATTACAATTGTTTAAACACATTTGAAGTATTGGAACCAGATTCGGGACAGTCGAAACAAGTTTGCTCCATTCGTGCATCAATGACTCTAATTGGACTTAGTTTGGGCGTTACATTCCGAAGTCTATAACTAGTGACTTGTTCTCGACCGGACCTCGTAATTTGACCCAATATCTTCTATAACAATTGTTTTAACACATTTGAAGTGTTGGAACAAGATTCAGGACTGTTAAACAAGTTTGCCCCTTCCGTGCGTCAATGACTCTAATTGGACTCAGTTTGTGCGTTACATTCCGAAGCTTATAACAAGTGACTTTTTTGCAACCGGACCTGGTAATTTGACTCAATCTCTTCCATTACAATTGTCTAAACACATTTGAAGTCTTAGAACAAGATTCTGGATGGTCGAAACAAGTTTGCTCCATCCGTGCGTCAATGTCTCTAATTAGATTCAGTTTGTGTGTCACATTCCTAAGCCTATAACTAGTGACTTGTTCTCAACCGGACTTCGTAATTTGACTCAATATCTTCTATTATTATTGTTGAAACACATTTGAATTGTAGAAACAAGATTCAGAACTGTCGAAACAAGTTTGCCCCATCTGTGCGTCAATGACTCTAATTGGACTCAGTTTGTGCGTAACATTCCTAAGCTTATAACAAGTGACTTTTTCGCAACCGGACCACGTAATTTGACTCAATCTCTTCCATTACAATTGTTTAAACACATTTGAAGTCTTGGAACATGATTCGGGACAGTCGAAATAAGTTTGCTCCATCCGTGCGTCAATGTCTCTAATTGGATTCAGTTTGTGTGTTACATTCCTAAGCCTATAACTAGTGACTTGTTCCCAACCGGACCTCGTAATTTGACTCAATATCTTCTATTACAATTCTTTAAACACATTTGAAGCGTTGGAACAAGTTTGCCCCATCCGTGCTTCAATGACTCTAATTGGACTCAGTTTGTGCGTTACATTCCTAAGCTTATAACAAGTGACTTTTTCGCAACCGGACCACGTAATTTGGCTCAATCTCTTCCATTACAATTTTTAAACACATTTGAAGTCTGGGAACAAGATTCGGGACGATCGAAACAAGTTTGCTCCATCCGTGCGTCAATGTCTCTAATTGGACTCAGTTTGTTTGTTACATTCCTAAGCCTATAACTAGTGACTTGTTCTCAACCGGACCTCGTAATTTGACTATATATCTTCTATTGAAATTGTTTAAACACATTTGAAGTTTTGGAACAAGATTCGGGACAGTCGAAAAAAGTTTGCTCCATTCGTGTGTCAATGACTCTAGTTGGACTTAGTTTGTGCGTTACATTCCGAAGTCTATAACTAGTGACTTGTTCTCGACCGGACCTCGTAATTTGACCCAATATCTTCTATAACAATTGTTTTAACACATTTGAAGTGTTGAAACAAGAGTCCGGACTGTTAAACAAGTTTGCCCCATCCGTGACTTTTTCCCAACCGGACCACGTAATTTGACTCAATCTCTTTCATTACAATTGTTTAAACATATTTGAAGTGTTGGAGCAAGATTCGGGATAGTCGAAACAAGTTTGCTCCATTCGTGCGTCAATGACTCTAATTGGACTTAATTTGTGCGTTACATTCCGAAGCCTTTAACTAGTGACTTGTTCTCAACCGGACCTCGTAATTTGACTCGATGTCTTCTATTACAATTGTTTTAAGACATTTGAAGTGTTGGAACAAGATTCGGGACTGTCGAAACAAGTTTGCCCCATCCGTGCGTCAATGACTCAAATTGGACTCAGTTTGTGCGTTACATTCCTAAGCATATAACAAGTGATTTTTTCACAACCGAACCTGGTAATTTGACTCAATCTCTTCTATTAGAATTGTTTAAACACATTTGAAGTCTTGGAACAAGATTCGGGACGGTCGAAACAAGTTTGCTCCATCCGTGCGTCAATGTCTCTAATTGAACTCAGTTTGTGTGTTACATTCCTAAGCCTATAACTAGTGACTTGTTCTCAACCGGATCTCGTAATTTGACTCTATATCTTCTATTACAATTGTTTAAACACATTTGAAGTATTGGAACCAGATTCGGGACAGTCGAAACAAGTTTGCTCCATTCGTGCGTCAATGACTCTAATTGGACTTAGTTTGGGCGTTACATTCCGAAGTCTATAACTAGTGACTTGTTCTCGACCGGACCTCATAATTTGACCCAATATCTTCTATTACAATTGTTTTAACACATTTAAAGTGTTGGAACAAGATTTAGGACTGTTAAACAAGTTTGCCCCATCCGTGCGTCAATGACTCTAATTGGACTCAGTTTGTGAGTTACATTCCGAACCTTATAACAAGTGACTTTTTCGCAACCGGACCTGGTAATTTGACTCAATCTCTTCCATTACAATTGTCTAAACATATTTGAAGTCTTGGGACAAGATTCGGGATGGTCAAAACAAGTTTGCCCCATCCGTGCGTCAATGTCTCTAATTGGATTCAGTTTGTGTGCCACATTCCTAAGCCTATAACTAGTGACTTGTTCTCAACCGGACCTCGTAATTTGACTCAATATCTTCTATTAGAATTGTTGAAACACATTTGAATTGTAGAAACAAGATTCAGAACTGTCGAAACAAGTTTGCCCCATCCGTGCGTCAATGACTCTAATTGGACTCAGTTTGTGCGTTACATTCCTAAGCTTATAACAAGTGACTTTTTCGCAACCGGACCACGTAATTTGACTCAATCTCTTCCATTACAATTGTTTAAACACATTTGAAGTCTTGGAACAAGATTCGGGACAGTCGAAACAAGTTTGCTCCATCCGTGCGTCAATGTCTCTAATTGGATTCAGTTTGTGTGTTACATTCCTAAGCCTATAACTAGTGACTTGTTCCCAATCGGACCTCGTAATTTGACTCAATATCTTCTATTACAATTCTTTAAACACATTTGAAGCGTTGGAACAAGTTTGCCCCATCCGTGCTTCCATGACTCTAATTGGACTCAGTTTGTGCGTTACATTCTTAAGCTTATAACAAGTGACTTTTTCGCAACCGGACCACGTAATTTGACTCAATCTCTTTCATTACAATTTTTTAAACACATTTGAAGTCTGGGAACAAGATTCGGGACGGTCGAAACAAGTTTGCTCCATCCGTGCGTCAATGTCTCTAATTGGATTCAGTTTGTGTGTCACATTCCTAAGCCTATAACTAGTGACTTGTTCTCAACCCGACCTCGTAATTTGACTCGATATCTTCTATTACAATTGTTTAAACACATTTGAAGTCTAGGAACAAGATTCGGGACTGTCGTAACAAGTTTGCCCCATCCGTGCGTCAATGACTCTAATTGGACTCAGTTTGTGCGCTACATTCCTAAGCTTATAACAAGTGACTTTTTCCCAACCGGACCACGTAATTTGACTCAATCTCTTCCATTACAATTGTTTAAACATATTTGAAGTGTTGGAGCAAGATTCGGGATAGTCGAAACAAGTTTGCTCCATTCGTGCGTCAATGACTCTAATTGGACTTAATTTGTGCGTTACATTCCGAAACCTTTAACTAGTGTCTTGTTCTCAACCGGACCTCGTAATTTGACTCGATATCTTCTATTACAATTGTTTTAAGACATTTGAAGTGTTGGAACAAGATTCGGGACTGTCGAAACAAGTTTGCCCCATCCGTGCGTCAATGACTCAAATTGGACTCAGTTTGTGCGTTACATTCCTAAGCTTATAACAAGTTATTTTTTCACAACCGAACCTGGTAATTTGACTCAATCTCTTCTATTAGAATTGTTTAAACACATTTGAAGTCTTGGAACAAGATTCGGGACGGTCGAAACAAGTTTGCTCCATCCGTGCGTCAATGTCTCTAATTGCACTCAGTTTGTGTGTTACATTCCTAAGCCTATAACTAGTGACTTGTTCTCAACCGGATCTCGTAATTTGACTCTATATCTTCTATTACAATTGTTTAAACACATTTGAAGTATTGGAAACAGATTCGGGACAGTCGAAACAAGTTTGCTCCATTCGTGCGTCAATGACTCTAATTGGACTTAGTTTGGGCGTTACATTCCGAAGTCTATAACTAGTGACTTGTTCTCGACCGGACCTCATAATTTGACCCAATATCTTCTATTACAATTGTTTTAACACATTTAAAGTGTTGGAACAGGATTTAGGACTGTTAAACAAGTTTTCCCCATCCGTGCGTCAATGACTCTAATTGGACTCAGTTTGTGAGTTACATTCCGAACCTCATAACAAGTGACTTTTTCGCAACCGGACCTGGTAATTTGACTCAATCTCTTCCATTACAATTGTCTAAACATATTTGTAGTCTTGGGACAAGATTCGGGATGGTCAAAACAAGTTTGCTCCATCCGTGCGTCAATGTCTCTAATTGGATTCAGTTTGTGTGTCACATTCCTAAGCCTATAACTAGTGACTTGTTCTCAACCGGACCTCGTAATTTGACTCAATATCTTCTATTAGAATTGTTGAAACACATTTGAATTGTAGAAACAAGATTCAGAACTGTCGAAAAAAGTTTGCCCCATCCGTGCGTCAATGACTCTAATTGGACTCAGTTTGTGCGTTACATTCCTAAGCTAATAACAAGTGACTTTTTTGCAACCGGACCACGTAATTTTACTCAATCTCTTCCATTACAATTGTTTAAACACATTTGAAGTCTTGGAACAAGATTCGGGAAAGTCGAAACAAGTTTGCTCCATCCGTGCGTCAATGTCTCTAATTGGACTCAGTTTGTGCGTTACCTTCCGAAGCTTATAACAACTGACTTTTTCGCAACCGGACCAGGTAATTTGACTCAATCTCTTCCATTACAATTGTCTAAACACATTTGAAGTCTTGGAACAAGATTCGGGATGGTCGAAACAAGTTTGCTATATCCGTGCGTCAATGTCTCTAATTGGATTCAGTTTGTGTGTCACATTCCTAAGCCTATAACTAGTGACCTATTCTCAACCGGACCTCATAATTTGACTCAATATCTTCTATTACAATTGTTTAAACACATTTGAAGTGTAGGAACAAGATTCGGGACTGTCGTAACAAGTTTGCCCCATCCGTGCGTCAATGACTCTAATTGGACTCAGTTTGTGCGTTACATTCCTAAGCTTATAACAAGTGACTTCTTCACAACCGGACCACGTAATTTGACTCAAACTCTTCCATTACAATTGTTTAAACACATTTGAAGTCTTGGAACAAGATTCGGGACAGTCGAAACAAGTTTGCTCCTTTCGTGCGTCAATGACTCTAATTGGACTTAGTTTGGGCGTTACATTCCGAAGTCTATAAGTAGTGACTTATTCTCGACCGGACCTCGTAATTTGACCCAATATCTTCTATAACAATTGTTTTAACACATTTGAGGCGCTGCAAAGAGATTCAGGACTGTTAAACAAGTTTGCCCCATCCGTGCGTCAATGACTCTAATTGGACTCAGTTTGTGCGTTACATTCCGAAGCTTATAACAAGTGACTTTTTCGCAACCGGACCTGGTAATTTGACTCAATCTCTTCCATTACAATTGTTTAAACACATTTGAAGTCTTGGAACAAGATTCGGGACGGTTGAAACAAGTTTGCTCCATCCATGCGTCAATGTCTCTAATTGGATTCAGTTTGTGTGTTACATTCCTAAGCCTATAACAAGTAACTTGTTCTCAACCGGACCTCGTAATTTGACTCAATATCCTCTATTACAATTGTTTAAACACATTTGAATTGTAGAAACAAGATTCAGGACTGTCGAAACAAGTTTGCCCCATCCGTGCGTCAATGACTCTAATTGGACTCAGTTTGTGCGTTACATTCCTAAGCTTATAACAAGTGACTTTTTCGCAACCGGAACAGGTAATTTGACTCAATCTCTTTTATTATAATTTTTTAAACATATTTGAAGTCTTGGAACAAGATTCGGGATAGTCAAAACAAGTTTGCTCCATCCGTGCGTCAATGTCGCTAATTGGACTCAGTTTGTTTGTTACATTCCTTAGCCTATAACTAGTGACTTGTTCTCAACCGGACCTCGTAAATAGACTCAATATCTTCTATTACAATTGTTTAAACACATTTGAAGTGTAGGAACAAGATTCGGGACTGTCGGAACAAGTTTGCTCCATCCGTGCGTCAATGACTCCAATTGGACTCAGTTTGTGCGTTACATTCCTAAGCTTATAACAAGTGACTTTTTCGCAACCGGAACTGGTAATTTGACTCAATCTCTTTTATTATAATTGTTTAAACTCATTTGAAGTCTTGGAACAAGATTCGGGACAGTCGATACAAGTTTGCTCCATCCGTGCGTCAATGTCGCTAATTTGACTCAGTTTGTGTGTTACATTCCTAAGCCTATAACTAGTGACTTGTTCTCAACCGGACCTCGTAAATAGACTCAATATCTTCTATTACAATTGTTTAAACACATTTGAACTGTAGGAACAAGATTCGGGACTGTCGGAATAAGTTTGCTCCATCCGTGCGTCAATGACTCCAATTGGACTCAGTTTGTGCGTTACATTCCTAAGCTTATAACAAGTGACTTTTTCGCAACCGGAACTGGTAATTTGACTCAATCTCTTTTATTACAATTCTCTAAACACATTTGAAGTCTTGGAACAAGATTCGGGATGGTCGAAACAAGTTTGCTCCATCCGTGCGTCAATGTCTCTAATTGGATTCAGTTTGTGTGTCACATTCCTAAGCCTATAACTAGTGACTTATTCTCAACCGGACCTCGTAATTTGACTCAATATCTTCTATTACAATTGTTTAAACACATTTGAAGTGTAGGAACAAGATTCGGGACTGTCGTAACAAGTTTGCTCCATTCGTCTGTCAATGACTCTAGTTGGACTTAGTTTGTGCGTTACATTCCGAAGTCTATAACTAGTGACTTGTTCTCGATCGGACCTCGTAATTTGACCCAATATCTTCTATAACAATTGTTTTAACGTATTTGAAGTGTTGGAATAAGATTCGGGACTGTCAAACAAGTTTGCCCCATCCGTGCGTCAATGACTCTAATTGGACTCAGTTTGTGCGTTACCTTCCGAAGCTTATAACAAGTGACTTTTTCGCAACCGGACCAGGTAATTTGACTCAATCTCTTCCTTTACAATTCTCTAAACACATTTGAAGTCTTGGAACAAGATTCGGGATGGTCGAAACAAGTTTGCTCCATCCGTGCGTCAATGTCTCTAATTGGATTCAGTTTGTGTGTCACATTCCTAAGCCTATAACTAGTGACTTATTCTCAACCGGACCTCGTAATTTGACTCAATATCTTCTATTACAATTGTTTAAACACATTTGAAGTGTAGGAACAAGATTCGGGACTGTCGTAACAAGTTTGCCCCATCCGTGCGTCAATGACTCTAATTGGACTCAGTTTGTGCGTTACATTCCTAAGCTTATAACAAGTGACTTTTTCCCAACCGGACCACGTAATTTGACTCAATCTCTTCCATTACAATTGTTTAAACATATTTGAAGTGTTGGAACAAGATTCGGGATAGTCGAAACAAGTTTGCTCCATTCGTGCGTCAATGACTCTAATTGGACTTAATTTGTGCGTTACATTCCGAAGCCTGTAACTAGTGACTTGTTCTCAACCGGACCTCGTAATTTGACTCGATATCTTCTATTACAATTGTTTTAAGACATTTGAAGTGTTGGAACAAGATTCAGGACTGTCGAAATAAGTTTGCCCCATCCGTGCGTCAATAACTCAAATTGGACTCAGTTTGTGCATTACATTCCTAAGCTTATAACAAGTGATTTTTTCACAACCGAACCTGGTAATTTGACTCAATCTCTTCTATTACAATTGTTTAAACACATTTGAAGTTTTGGAACAACATTCATGATGGTCGAAACAAGTTTGCTCCATCCGTGCGTCAATGTCTCTAATTGCACTTAGTTTGTGTGTTACATTCCTAAGCCTATAACTAGTGACTTGTTCTCAACCGGATCATGTAATTTGACTCTATATTTTCTATTACAATTGTTTAAACACATTTGAAGTATTGGAACCAGATTCGGGACAGTCGAAACAAGTTTGCTCCATTCGTGCATCAATGACTCTAATTGGACTTAGTTTGGGCGTTACATTCCGAAGTCTATAACTAGTGACTTGTTCTCGACCGGACCTCGTAATTTGACCCAATATCTTCTATAACAATTGTTTTAACACATTTGAAGTGTTGGAACAAGATTCAGGACTGTTAAACAAGTTTGCCCCTTCCGTGCGTCAATGACTCTAATTGGACTCAGTTTGTGCGTTACATTCCGAAGCTTATAACAAGTGACTTTTTTGCAACCGGACCTGGTAATTTTACTCAATCTCTTCCATTACAATTTCTAAACACATTTGAAGTCTTAGAACAAGATTCTGGATGGTCGAAACAAGTTTGCTCCATCCGTGCGTCAATGTCTCTAATTAGATTCAGTTTGTGTGTCACATTCCTAAGCCTATAACTAGTGACTTGTTCTCAACCGGACTTCGTAATTTGACTCAATATCTTCTATTAGAATTGTTGAAACACATTTGAATTGTAGAAACAAGATTCAGAACTGTCGAAACAAGTTTGCCCCATCTGTGCGTCAATGACTCTAATTGGACTCAGTTTGTGCGTTACATTCCTAAGCTTATAACAAGTGACTTTTTCGCAACCGGACCACGTAATTTGACTCAATCTCTTCCATTACAATTGTTTAAACACATTTGAAGCGTTGGAACAAGTTTGCCCCATCCGTGCTTCAATGACTCTAATTGGACTCAGTTTGTGCGTTACATTCCTAAGCTTATAACAAGTGACTTTTTCGCAACCGGACCACGTAATTTGGCTCAATCTCTTCCATTACAATTTTTTAAACACATTTGAAGTCTGGGAATAAGATTCGGGACGGTCGAAACAAGTTTGCTCCATCCGTGCGTCAATGTCTCTAATTGGACTCAGTTTGTGTGTTACATTCCTAAGCCTATAACTAGTGACTTGTTCTCAACCGGACCTCGTAATTTGACTATATATCTTCTATTGCAATTGTTTAAACACATTTGAAGTTTTGGAACAAGATTCGGGACAGTCGAAAAAACTTTGCTCCATTCATGTGTCAATGACTCTAGTTGGACTTAGTTTGTGCGTTACATTCCGAAGTCTATAACTAGTGACTTGTTCTCGACCGGACCTCGTAATTTGACCCAATATCTTCTATAACAATTGTTTTAACACATTTGAAGTGTTGAAACAAGAGTCCGGACTGTTAAACAAGTTTGCCCCATCCGTGCGTCAATGACTGTAATTGGACTCAGTTTGTGCGTTACATTCCGAATCTTATAACAAGTGACTTTTTCGCAACCGGACCTGGTAATTTCCATTACAATTGTCTAAACACATTTGAAGTCTTGGAACAAGATTTGGGATGGTCGAAACAAGTTTGCTCCATCCGTGCGTCAATGTCGCTAATTGGACTCAGTTTGTTTGTTACATTCCTAAGCCTATAACTAGTGACTTGTTCTCAACCGGACCTCGTAAATAGACTCAATATCTTCTATTACAATTGTTTAAATACATTTGAAGTGTAGGAACAAGATTCGGGACTGTCGGAACAAGTTTGCTCCATCCGTGCGTCAATGACTCCAATTGGACTCAGTTTGTGCGTTACATTCCTAAGCTTATAACAAGTGACTTTTTCGCAACCGGAACAGGTAATTTGACTCAATCTCTTTTATTATAATTGTTTAAACACATTTGAAGTCTTGGAACAAGATTCGGGACAGTCGAAACAAGTTTGCTCCATCCGTGCGTCAATGTCGCTAATTGGACTCAGTTTGTGTGTTACATTCCTAAGCCTATAACTAGTGACTTGTTCTCAACCGGACCTCGTAAATAGACTCAATATCTTCTATTACAATTGTTTAAACACATTTGAACTGTAGGAACAAGATTCGGGACTGTCGGAATAAGTTTGCTCCATCGGTGCGTCAATGACTCCAATTGGACTGAGTTTGTGCGTTACATTCCTCAGCTTATAACAAGTGACTTTTTCGCAACCGGAACAGGTAATTTGACTGCATCTCTTTTATTATAATTGTTTAAACACATTTGAAGTCTTGGAACAAGATTCGGGACAGTCGAAACAAGTTTGCTCCATTCGTGTGTCAATGACTCTAGTTGGACTTAGTTTGTGCGTTACATTCCGAAGTCTATAACTAGTGACTTGTTCTCGATCGGACCTCGTAATTTGACCCAATATCTTCTATAACAATTTTTTTAACGTATTTGAAGTGTTGGAATAAGATTCGGGACTGTCAAACAAGTTTGCCCCATCCGTGCGTCAATGACTCTAATTGGACTCAGTTTGTGCGTTACCTTCCGAAGCTTATAACAAGTGACTATTTCGCAACCGGACCAGGTAATTTGTCTCAATCTCTTCCTTTACAATTCTCTAAACACATTTGAAGTCTTGGAACAAGATTCGGGATGGTCGAAACAAGTTTGCTCCATCCGTGCGTCAATGTCTCTAATTGGACTCAGTTTGTGCGTTACATTCCTAAGCTTATAACAAGTGACTTTTTCCCAACCGGACCACGTAATTTGACTCAATCTCTTCCATTACAATTGTTTAAACATATTTGAAGTGTTGGAACAAGATTCGGGATAGTCGAAACAAGTTTGCTCCATTCGTGCGTCAATGACTCTAATTGGAATTAATTTGTGCGTTACATTCCGAAGCCTGTAACTAGTGACTTGTTCTCAACCGGACCTCGTAATTTGACTCGATATCTTCTATTACAATTGTTTTAAGACATTTGAAGTGTTGGAACAAGATTCAGGACTGTCGAAACAAGTTTACCCCATCCGTGCGTCAATAACTCAAATTGGACTCAGTTTGTGCATTACATTCCTAAGCTTATAACAAGTGATTTTTTCACAACCGAACCTGGTAATTTGACTCAATCTCTTCTATTACAATTGTTTAAACACATTTGAAGTTTTGGAACAACATTCATGATGGTCGAAACAAGTTTGCTCCATCCGTGCGTCAATGTCTCTAATTGCACTTAGTTTGTGTGTTACATTCCTAAGCCTATAACTAGTGACTTGTTCTCAACCGGATCATGTAATTTGACTCTATATTTTCTATTACAATTGTTTAAACACATTTGAAGTATTGGAACCAGATTCGGGACAGTCGAAACAAGTTTGCTCCATTCGTGCATCAATGACTCTAATTGGACTTAGTTTGGGCGTTACATTCCGAAGTCTATAACTAGTGACTTGTTCTCGACCGGACCTCGTAATTTGACCCAATATCTTCTATAACAATTGTTTTAACACATTTGAAGTGTTGGAACAAGATTCAGGACTGTTAAACAAGTTTGCCCCTTCCGTGCGTCAATGACTCTAATTGGACTCAGTTTGTGCGTTACATTCCGAAGCTTATAACAAGTGACTTTTTTGCAACCGGACCTGGTAATTTGACTCAATCTCCTCCATTACAATTTTCTAAACACATTTGAAGTCTTAGAACAAGATTCTGGATGGTCGAAACAAGTTTGCTCCATCCGTGCGTCAATGTCTCTAATTAGATTCAGTTTGTGTGTCACATTCCTAAGCCTATAACTAGTGACTTGTTCTCAACCGGACTTCGTAACTTGACTCAATATCTTCTATTAGAATTGTTGAAACACATTTGAATTGCAGAAACAAGATTCAGAACTGTCGAAACAAGTTTGCCCCATCTGTGCGTCAATGACTCTAATTGGACTCAGTTTGTGCGTTACATTCCTAAGCTTATAACAAGTGACTTTTTCGCAACCGGACCACGTAATTTGACTCAATCTCTTCCATTACAATTGTTTAAACACATTTGAAGTCTTGGAACAAGATTCAGGACAGTCGAAACAAGTTTGCTCCATCCGTGTGACAATGTCTCTAATTGGATTCAGTTTGTGTGTTACATTCCTAAGCCTATAACTAGTGACTTGTTCCCAACCGGACCTCGTAATTTGACTCAATATCTTTTCTTACAATTCTTTAAACACATTTGAAGCGTTGGAACAAGTTTGCCCCATCCGTGCTTCAATGACTCTAATTGGACTCAGTTTGTGCGTTACATTCCTAAGCTTATAACAAGTGACTTTTTCGCAACCGGACCACGTAATTTGGCTCAATCTCTTCCATTACAATTTTTTAAACACATTTGAAGTCTGGGAACAAGATTCGGGACGGTCGAAACAAGTTTGCTCCATCCGTGCGTCAATGTCTCTAATTGGACTCAGTTTGTGTGTTACATTCCTAAGCCTATAACTAGTGACTTGTTCCCAACCGGACCTCGTAATTTGACTCAATATCTTTTCTTACAATTCTTTAAACACATTTGAAGCGTTGGAACAAGTTTGCCCCATCCGTGCTTCAATGACTCTAATTGGACTCAGTTTGTGCGTTACATTCCTAAGCTTATAACAAGTGACTTTTTCGCAACCGGACCACGTAATTTGGCTCAATCTCTTCCATTACAATTTTTTAAACACATTTGAAGTCTGGGAACAAGATTCGGGATGGTCGAAACAAGTTTGCTCCATCCGTGCGTCAATGTCTCTAATTGGACTCAGTTTGTGTGTTACATTCCTAA
Source organism: Euptelea pleiosperma (assembly GCA_035048495.1). Taxonomy (NCBI): domain Eukaryota; kingdom Viridiplantae; phylum Streptophyta; class Magnoliopsida; order Ranunculales; family Eupteleaceae; genus Euptelea; species Euptelea pleiosperma. Next base: position 55,951,300 of record CM068543.1, read on the forward strand.
GCCTATAACTAGTGACTTGTTCTCAACCGGACCTCGTAATTTGACTATATATCTTCTATTGCAATTGTTTAAACACATTTGAAGTTTTGGAACAAGATTCGGGACAGTCGAAAAAAGTTTGCTCCTTTCGTGTGTCAATGACTCTAGTTGGACTTAGTTTGTGCGTTACATTCCGAAGTCTATAACTAGTGACTTGTTCTCGACCGGACCTCGTAATTTCACCCAATATCTTCTATAACAATTGTTTTAACACATTTGAAGTCTTGGAACAAGATTCGGGACTGTCGTAACAAGTTTGCCCCATCCGTGCGTCAATGACTCTAATTGGACTCAGTTTGTGCGTTACATTCCTAAGCTGATAACAAGTGACTTTTTCCCAACCGGACCACGTAATTTGACTCAATCTCTTCCATTACAATTGTTTAAACATATTTGAAGTGTTGGAGCAAGATTCGGGATAGTCGAAACAAGTTTGCTCCATTCGTGCGTCAATGACTCTAATTGGACTTAATTTGTGCGTTACATTCCGAAGCCTTTAACTAGTGACTTGTTCTCAACCGGACCTCGTAATTTGACTCGATATCTTCTATTACAATTGTTTTAAGACATTTGAAGTGTTGGAACAATATTCGGGACTGTCGAAACAAGTTTGCCCCATCCGTGCGTCAATGACTCAAATTGGACTCAGTTTGTGCGTTACATTCCTAAGCTTATAACAAGTGATTTTTTCACAACCGAACCAGGTAATTTGACTCAATCTCTTCTATTAGAATTGTTTAAACACATTTGAAGTCTTGGAACAAGATTCGGGACGATCGAAACAAGTTTGCTCCATCCGTGCGTAAATGTCTCTAATTGCACTCAGTTTGTGTGTTACATTCCTAAGCCTATAACTAGTGACTTGTTCTCAACCGGATCTCGTAATTTGACTCTATATCTTCTATTACAATTGTTTAATCACATTTGAAATATTGGAACCAAATTCGGGACAGTCGAAACAAGTTTGCTCCATTCGTGCGTCAATGACTCTAATTGGACTTAGTTTGGGCGTTACATTCCGAAGTCTATAACTAGTGACTTGTTCTCGACCGGACCTCATAATTTGACCCAATATCTTCTATGACAATTGTTTTAACACATTTAAAGTGTTGGAACAAGATTTAGGACTGTTAAACAAGTTTGCCCCATCCGTGCGTCAATGACTCTAATTGGACTCAGTTTGTGAGTTACATTCCGAACCTTATAACAAGTGACTTTTTCGCAACCGGACCTGGTAATTTGACTCAATCTCTTCCATTATAATTGTCTAAACATATTTGAAGTCTTGGGACAAGATTCGGGATGGTCAAAACAAGTTTGCTCCATCCGTGCGTCAATGTCTCTAATTGGATTCAGTTTGTGTGTCACATTCCTAAGCCTATAACTAGTGACTTGTTCTCAACCGGACCTCGTAATTTGACTCAATATCTTCTATTAGAATTGTTGAAACACATTTGAATTGTAGAAACAAGATTCAGAACTGTCGAAACAAGTTTGCCCCATCCGTGCGTCAATGACTCTAATTGGACTCAGTTTGTGCGTTACATTCCTAAGCTTATAACAGGTGACTTTTTTGCAACCGGACCACGTAATTTGACTCAATCTCTTCCATTACAAATGTTTAAACACATTTGAAGTCTTGGAACAAGATTCGGGACAGTCGAAACAAGTTTGCTCCATCCGTGCGTCAATGTCTCTAATTGGACTCAGTTTGTGTGTTACATTCCTAAGCCTATAACTAGTGACTTGTTCCCAACCGGACCTCGTAATTTGACTCAATATCTTCTATTACAATTGTTTAAACACATTTGAAGCGTTGGAACAAGTTTGCCCCATCCGTGCTTCAATGACTCAAATTGGACTCAGTTTGTGCGTTACATTCCTAAGCTTATAACAAGTGACTTTTTTGCAACCAGACCACGTAATTTGACTCAATCCCTTCCATTACAATTGTTTAAACACATTTGAAGTCTGGGAACAAGAATCGGGACGGTCGAAACAAGTTTGCTCCATCCGTGCGTAAATGTTTCTAATTGGACTCAGTTTGTGTGTTACATTCCTAAGCCTATAACTAGTGACTTGTTCTCAACCGGACCTTGTAATTTGACTCTATATCTTCTATTGCAATTGTTTAAACACATTTGAAGTTTTGGAACAAGATTCGGGACAGTTGAAACAAGTTTGCTCCATTCGTGTGTCAATGACTCTAGTTGGACTTAGTTTGTGCTTTACATTCCGAAGTCTATAACTAGTGACTTGTTCTCGATCGGACCTCGTAATTTGACCCAATATCTTCTATAACAATTGTTTTAACGCATTTGAAGTGTTGGAATAAGATTCGGGACAATCAAACAAGTTTGCCCCATCCGTGCGTCAATGATTCTAATTGGTCTCAGTTTGTGTGTTACCTTCCGAAGCTTATAACAAGTGACTTTTTCGCAACCGGACCAGGTAATTTGACTCAATCTCTTCCATTACAATTGTCTAAACACATTTGAAGTCTTGGAACAAGATTCGGGATGGTCGAAACAAGTTTGCTCCATCCGTGCGTCAATGTCTCTAATTGGATTCAGTTTGTGTGTCACATTCCTAAGCCTATAACTAGTGACTTATTCTCAACCGGACCTCGTAATTTGACTCAATATCTTCTATTACAATTGTTTAAACACATTTGAAGTGTAGGAACAAGATTAGGGACTGTCGTAACTAGTTTGCCCCATCCGTGCGTCAATGACTCTAATTGGAATCAGTTTGTCCGTTACATTCCTAAGCTTATAACAAGTGATTTTTTCACAACCGAACCTGGTAATTTGACTCAATCTCTTCTATTACAATTGTTTAAACACATTTGAAGTCTTGGAACAAGATTCGGGACAGTCGAAACAAGTTTGCTCCTTTCGTGCGTCAATGACTCTAATTGGACTTAGTTTGGGCGTTACATTCCGAAGTCTATAACTAGTGACTTGTTCTCGACCGGACCTCGTAATTTGACCCAATATCTTCTATAACAATTGTTTTAACACATTTGAGGTGCTGGAAAGAGATTCAGGACTGTTAAACAAGTTTGCCCCATCCGTGCGTCAATGACTCTAATTGGACTTAGTTTGTGCGTTACATTCCGAAGCTAATAACAAGTGACTTTTTCGCAACCGGACCTGGTAATTTGACTCAATTTCTTCCATTACAATTGTTTAAACACATTTGAAGTCTTGGAACAAGATTCGGGACAGTCGAAACAAGTTTGCTCCATCCGTGCGTCAATGTCGCTAATTGGACTCAGTTTGTTTGTTACATTCCTAAGCCTATAACTAGTGACTTGTTCTCAACTGGACCTCGTAAATAGACTCAATATCTTCTATTACAATTGTTTAAACACATTTGAAGTGTAGGAACAAGATTCGGGACTGTCGGAACAAGTTTGCTCCATCCGTGCGTCAATGACTCCAATTGGACTCAGTTTGTGCGTTACATTCCTAAGCTTATAACAAGTGACTTTTTCGCAACCGGAACAGGTAATTTGACTCAATCTCTTTTATTATAATTGTTTAAACACATTTGATATCTTGGAACAAGATTCGGGACAGTCGAAACAAGTTTGCTCCATCCGTGCGTCAATGTCGCTAATTGGACTCAGTTTGTGTGTTACATTCCTAAGCCTATAACTAGTGACTTGTTCTCAACCGGACCTCGTAAATAGACTCAATATCTTCTATTACAATTGTTTAAACACATTTGAAGTGTAGGAACAAGATTCGGGACTGTCGGAACAAGTTTGCTCCATCCGTGCGTCAATGACTCCAATTGGACTCAGTTTGTGCATTACATTCCTAAGCTTATAACAAGTGACTTTTTCGCAACCGGAACAGGTAATTTGACTCAATCTCTTTTATTATAATTGTTTAAACACATTTGAAGTCTTGGAACAAGATTCGGGACAGTCGAAACAAGTTTGCTCCATTCGTGTGTCAATGACTCTAGTTGGACTTAGTTTGTGTGTTACATTCCGAAGTCTATAACTAGTGACTTGTTCTCGATCGGACCTCGTAATTTGACCCAATATCTTCTATAACAATTGTTTTAACGCATTTGAAGTGTTGGAATAAGATTCGGGACTGTCAAACAAGTTTGCCCCATCCGTGCGTCAATGACTCTAATTGGACTCAGTTTGTGCGTTACCTTTCGAAGCTTATAACAAGTGACTTTTTCGCAACCGGACCAGGTAATTTGACTCAATCTCTTCCATTACAATTGTTTAAACACATTTGAAGTCTTGGAACAAGATTCGGAACGGTTGAAACAAGTTTGCTCCATCCGTGCGACAATGTCTCTAATTGGATTCAGTTTGTGTGTTACATTCCTAAGCCTATAACAAGTGACTTGTTCTCAACCGGACCTCGTAATTTGACTCAATATCCTCTATTACAATTGTTTAAACACATTTGAATTGTAGAAACAAGATTCAGGACTGTCGAAACAAGTTTGCCCCATCCGTGCGTCAATGACTCTAATTGGACTCAGTTTGTGCGTTACATTCCTAAGCTTATAACAAGTGACTTTTTCGCAACCGGAACAGGTAATTTGACTCAATCTCTTTTATTATAATTGTTTAAACACATTTGAAGTCTTGAAACAAGATTCGGGACAGTCGAAACAAGTTTGCTCCATCCGTGCGTCAATGTCGCTAATTGGACTCAGTTTGTTTGTTACATTCCTAAGCCTATAACTAGTGACTTGTTCTCAACCGGACCTCGTAATTTGACTCAATATCTTATATTACAATTGTTTAAACACATTTGAAGTGTAGGAACAAGATTCAGGACTGTCGTAACAAGTTTACCCCATCCGTGCGTCAATGACTCTAATTGGACTCAGTTTGTCCGTTACATTCCTAAGCTTATAACAAGTGATTTTTTCACAACCGAACCTAGTAATTTGACTCAGTCTCTTCTATTACAATTGTTTAAACACATTTGAAGTCTTGGAACAAGATTCGGTACAGTCGAAACAAGTTTGCTCCTTTCGTGCGTCAATGACTCTAATTGGACTTAGTTTGGGCGTTACATTCCGAAGTCTATAACTAGTGACTTGTTCTCGACCGGACCTCGTAATTTGACCCAATATCTTCTATAACAATTGTTTTAACACATTTGAGGCGCTGCAAAGAGATTCAGGACTGTTAAACAAGTTTGCCCCTTCCGTGCGTCAATGACTCTAATTGGACTCAGTTTGTGCGTTACATTCCGAAGCTTATAACAAGTGACTTTTTCGCAATCGGACCTGGTAATTTGACTCAATCTCTTCCATTACAATTGTTTAAACACATTTGAAGTCTTGGAACAAGATTCGGGACGGTTGAAACAAGTTTGCTCCATCCGTGCGACAATGTCTCTAATTGGATTCAGTTTGTGTGTTACATTCCTAAGCCTATAACAAGTGACTTGTTCTCAACCGGACCTCGTAATTTGACTCAATATCCTCTATTACAATTGTTTAAACACATTTGAATTGTAGAAACAAGATTCAGGACTGTCGAAACAAGTTTGCCCCATCCGTGCGTCAATGACTCTAATTGGACTCAGTTTGTGCGTTACATTCCTAAGCTTATAACAAGTGACTTTTTCGCAACCGGAACAGGTAATTTGACTCAATCTCTTTTATTATAATTGTTTAAACACATTTGAAGTCTTGAAACAAGATTCGGGACAGTCGAAACAAGTTTGCTCCATCCGTGCGTCAATGTCGCTAATTGGACTCAGTTTGTTTGTTACATTCCTAAGCCTATAACTAGTGACTTGTTCTCAACCGGACCACGTAAATAGACTCAATATCTTCTATTACAATTGTTTAAACACATTTGAAGTGTAGGAACAAGATTCGGGACTGTCGGAACAAGTTTGCTCCATCCGTGCGTCAATGTCGCTAATTGGACTCAGTTTGTGTGTTACATTCTTAAGCCTATAACTAGTGACTTGTTCTGAACCGGACCTCGTAAATAGACTCAATATCTTCTATTACAATTGTTTAAACACATTTGAAGTGTAGGAACAAGATTCGGGACTGTCGGAACAAGTTTGCTCCATCCGTGCGTCAATGACTCCAATTGGACTCAGTTTGTGCGTTACATTCCTAAGCTTATAACAAGTGACTTTTTCGCAACCGGAACAGGTAATTTGACTCAATCTCTTTTATTATAATTGTTTAAACACATTTGAAGTCTTGGAACAAGATTCGGGACAGTCGAAACAAGTTTGCTCCATCCGTGCGTCAATGTCGCTAATTGGACTCAGTTTGTGTGTTACATTCTTAAGCCTATAACTAGTGACTTGTTCTCAACCGGACCTCGTAAATAGACTCAATATCTTCTATTACAATTGTTTAAACACATTTGAAGTGTAGGAACAAGATTCGGGACTGTCGGAACAAGTTTGCTCCATCCGTGCGTCAATGACTCCAATTGGACTCAGTTTGTGCGTTACATTCCTAAGCTTATAACAAGTGACTTTTTTGCAACCGGAACAGGTAATTTGACTCAATCTCTTTTATTATAATTGTTTAAACACATTTGAAGTCTTGGAATAAGATTCGGGACAGTCGAAACAAGTTTGCTCCATCCGTGCGTCAACGTCGCTAATTGGACTCAGTTTGTGTGTTACATTCCTAAGCCTATAACTTGTGACTTGTTCTCAACCGGACCTCGTAAATAGACTCAATATCTTCTATTACAATTGTTTAAACACATTTGAAGTGTAGGAACAAGATACGGGACTGTCGGAACAAGTTTGCTCCATCCGTGCGTCAATGACTCCAATTGGACTCAGTTTGTGCGTTACATTCCTAAGCTTATAACAAGTGACTTTTTCGCAACCGGAATAGGTAATTTGACTCAATCTCTTTTATTATAATTGTTTAAACACATTTGAAGTCTTGGAACAAGATTCGGGACAGTCGAAACAAGTTTGCTCCATCCGTGCGTCAACGTCGTTAATTGGACTCAGTTTGTGTGTTACATTCCTAAGCCTATAACTAGTGACTTGTTCTCAACCGGACCTGGTAAATAGACTCAATATCTTCTATTACAATTGTTTAAACACATTTGAAGTGTAGGAACAAGATTCGGGACTGTCGTAACAAGTTTGCCCCATCCGTGCGTCAATGACTCTAATTGGACTCAGTTTGTCCGTTACATTCCTAAGCTTATAACAAGTGATTTTTTCACAACCGAACCTGGTAATTTGACTCAATCTCTTCTATTACAATTGTTTAAACACATTTGAAGTCTTGGAACAATATTCGGGACAGTAGAAACAAGTTTGCTCCATCCAGGCGTCAATGTCTCTAATTGGATTCAGTTTGTGTGTCACATTCCTAAGCCTATAACTAGTGACATATTCTCAACCGGACCTCGTAATTTGACTCAATATCTTCTATTACAATTGTTTAAACACATTTGAAGTGTAGGAACAAGATTCAGGACTGTCGTAACAAGTTTGCCCCATCCGTGCGTCAATGACACTAATTGGACTCAGTTTGTCCGTTACATTCCTAAGCTTATAACAAGTGATTTTTTCACAACCGAACCTGGTAATTTGACTCAATCTCTTCTATTACAATTGTTTAAACACATTTGAAGTCTTGGAACAAGATTCGGTACAGTCAAAACAAGTTTGCTCCTTTCGTGCGTCAATGACTCTAATTGGACTTAGTTTGGGCGTTACATTCCGAAGTCTATAACTAGTGACTTGTTCTCGACCGGACCTCGTAATTTGATCCAATATCTTCTATAACAATTGTTTTAACACATTTGAGGTGCTGCAAAGAGATTCAGGACTATAAAACAAGTTTGCCCCATCCGTGCGTCAATGGCTCTAATTGGACTCAGTTTGTGCGTTACATTCCGAAGCTTATAACAAGTTACTTTTTCGCAATCGGACCTGGTAATTTGACTAAATCTCTTCCATTACAATTGTTTAAACACATTTGAAGTCTTGGAACAAGATTCGGGACGGTTGAAACAAGTTTGCTCCATCCGTGCGTCAATGTCTCTAATTGGATTCAGTTTGTGTGTTACATTCCTAAGCCTATAACAAGTGACTTGTTCTCAACCGGACCTCGTAATTTGACTCAATATACTCTATTACAATTGTTTAAACACATTTGAATTGTAGAAACAAGATTCAGGACTGTCGAAACAAGTTTGCCCCATCCGTGCGTCAATGACTCTAATTGGACTCAGTTTGTGCGTTACATTCCTAAGCTTATAACAAGTGACTTTTTCGCAACCGGAACAGGTAATTTGACTCAATCTCTTTTATTATAATTGTTTAAACAGATTTGAAGTCTTGGAACAAGATTCGGGACAGTCGAAACAAGTTTGCTCCATCCGTGCGTCAATGTCGCTAATTGGACTCAGTTTGTTTGTTACATTCCTAAGCCTATAACTAGTGACTTGTTCTCAACCGGACCTGGTAAATAGACTCAATATCTTCTATTACAATTGTTTAAACACATTTGAAGTGTAGGAACAAGATTCGGGACTGTCGTAACAAGTTTGCCCCATCCGTGCGTCAATGACTCTAATTGGACTCAGTTTGTCTGTTACATTCCTAAGCTTATAACAAGTGATTTTTTCACAACCGAACCTGGTAATTTGACTCAATCTCTTCTATTACAATTGTTTAAACACATTTGAAGTCTTGGAACAATATTCGGGACAGTAGAAACAAGTTTGCTCCATCCAGGCGTCAATGTCTCTAATTGGATTCAGTTTGTGTGTCACATTCCTAAGCCTATAACTAGTGACATATTCTCAACCGGACCTCGTAATTTGACTCAATATCTTCTATTACAATTGTTTAAACACATTTGAAGTGTAGGAACAAGATTCAGGACTGTCGTAACAAGTTTGCCCCATCCGTGCGTCAATGACACTAATTGGACTCAGTTTGTCCGTTACATTCCTAAGCTTATAACAAGTGATTTTTTCACAACCGAACCTGGTAATTTGACTCAATCTCTTCTATTACAATTGTTTAAACACATTTGAAGTCTTGGAACAAGATTCGGTACAGTCAAAACAAGTTTGCTCCTTTCGTGCGTCAATGACTCTAATTGGACTTAGTTTGGGCGTTACATTCCGAAGTCTATAACTAGTGACTTGTTCTCGACCGGACCTCGTAATTTGATCCAATATCTTCTATAACAATTGTTTTAACACATTTGAGGTGCTGCAAAGAGATTCAGGACTATAAAACAAGTTTGCCCCATCCGTGCGTCAATGGCTCTAATTGGACTCAGTTTGTGCGTTACATTCCGAAGCTTATAACAAGTTACTTTTTCGCAATCGGACCTGGTAATTTGACTAAATCTCTTCCATTACAATTGTTTAAACACATTTGAAGTCTTGGAACAAGATTCGGGACGGTTGAAACAAGTTTGCTCCATCCGTGCGTCAATGTCTCTAATTGGATTCAGTTTGTGTGTTACATTCCTAAGCCTATAACAAGTGACTTGTTCTCAACCGGACCTCGTAATTTGACTCAATATACTCTATTACAATTGTTTAAACACATTTGAATTGTAGAAACAAGATTCAGGACTGTCGAAACAAGTTTGCCCCATCCGTGCGTCAATGACTCTAATTGGACTCAGTTTGTGCGTTACATTCCTAAGCTTATAACAAGTGACTTTTTCGCAACCGGAACAGGTAATTTGACTCAATCTCTTTTATTATAATTGTTTAAACAGATTTGAAGTCTTGGAACAAGATTCGGGACAGTCGAAACAAGTTTGCTCCATCCGTGCGTCAATGTCGCTAATTGGACTCAGTTTGTTTGTTACATTCCTAAGCCTATAACTAGTGACTTGTTCTCAACCGGACCTCGTAAATAGACTCAATATCTTCTATTACAATTGTTTAAACACATTCGAAGTGTAGGAACAAGATTCGGGAATGTCGGAACAAGTTTGCTCCATCCGTGCGTCAATGACTCCAATTGGACTCAGTTTGTGCGTTACATTCCTAAGCTTATAACAAGTGACTTTTTCGCAACCGGAACAGGTAATTTGACTCAATCTCTTTTATTATAATTGTTTAAACACATTTGAAGTCTTGGAACAAGATTCGGGACAGTCGAAACAAGTTTGCTCCATCCGTGCGTCAATGTCGCTAATTGGACTCAGTTTGTTTGTTACATTCCTAAGCCTATAACTAGTGACTTGTTCTCAACCGGACCTGGTAAATAGACTCAATATCTTCTATTACAATTGTTTAAACACATTTGAAGTGTAGGAACAAGATTCGGGACTGTCGGAACAAGTTTGCTCCATCCGTGCGTCAATGACTCCAATTGTACTCAGTTTGTGCGTTACATTCCTAAGCTTATAACAAGTGACTTTTTCGCAACCGGAACAGGTAATTTGACTCAATCTCTTTTATTATAATTGTTTAAACACATTTGAAGTCTTGGAACAAGATTCGGGACTGTCGAAACAAGTTTGCTCCATCCGTGCGTCAATGTCGCTAATTGGACTCAGTTTGTTTGTTACATTCCTAAGCCTATAACTAGTGACTTGTTCTCAACCGGACCTGGTAAATAGACTCAATATCTTATATTACAATTGTTTAAACACATTTGAAGTGTAGGAACAAGATTCGGGACTGTCGGAACAAGTTTGCTCCATCCGTGCGTCAATGACTCCAATTGGACTCAGTTTGTGCGTTACATTCCTAAGCTTATAACAAGTGACTTTTTCGCAACCGGAACAGGTAATTTGACTCAATCTCTTTTATTATAATTGTTTAAACAGATTTGAAGTCTTGGAACAAGATTCGGGATAGTCGAAACAAGTTTGCTCCATCCGTGCGTCAATGTCGCTAATTGGACTCAGTTTGTTTGTTACATTCCTAAGCCTATAACTAGTGACTTGTTCTCAACCGGACCTCGTAAATAGACTCAATATCTTCTATTACAATTGTTTAAACACATTCGAAGTGTAGGAACAAGATTCGGGAATGTCGGAACAAGTTTGCTCCATCCGTGCGTCAATGACTCCAATTGGACTCAGTTTGTGCGTTACATTCCTAAGCTTATAACAAGTGACTTTTTTGCAACCGGAACAGGTAATTTGACTCAATCTCTTTTATTATAATTGTTTAAACACATTTAAAGTCTTGGAATAAGATTCGGGACAGTCGAAACAAGTTTGCTCCATCCGTGCGTCAACGTCGCTAATTGGACTCAGTTTGTGTGTTACATTCCTAAGCCTATAACTTGTGACTTGTTCTCAACCGGACCTCGTAAATAGACTCAATATCTTCTATTACAATTGTTTAAACACATTTGAAGTGTAGGAACAAGATACGGGACTGTCGGAACAAGTTTGCTCCATCCGTGCGTCAATGACTCCAATTGGACTCAGTTTGTGCGTTACATTCCTAAGCTTATAACAAGTGACTTTTTCGCAACCGGAAAAGGTAATTTGACTCAATCTCTTTTATTATAATTGTTTAAACACATTTGAAGTCTTGGAACAAGATTCGGGACAGTCGAAACAAGTTTGCTCCATCCGTGCGTCAACGTCGCTAATTGGACTCAGTTTGTGTGTTACATTCCTAAGCCTATAACTAGTGACTTGTTCTCAACCGGACCTGGTAAATAGACTCAATATCTTCTATTACAATTGTTTAAACACATTTGAAGTGTAGGAACAAGATTCGGGACTGTCGTAACAAGTTTGCCCCATCCGTGCGTCAATGACTCTAATTGGACTCAGTTTGTCCGTTACATTCCTAAGCTTATAACAAGTGATTTTTTCACAACCGAACCTGGTAATTTGACTCAATCTCTTCTATTACAATTGTTTAAACACATTTGAAGTCTTGGAACAATATTCGGGACAGTCGAAACAAGTTTGCTCCATCCAGGCGTCAATGTCTCTAATTGGATTCAGTTTGTGTGTCACATTCCTAAGCCTATAACTAGTGACATATTCTCAACCGGACCTCGTAATTTGACTCAATATCTTCTATTACAATTGTTTAAACACATTTGAAGTGTAGGAACAAGATTCAGGACTGTCGTAACAAGTTTGCCCCATCCGTGCGTCAATGACACTAATTGGACTCAGTTTGTCCGTTACATTCCTAAGCTTATAACAAGTGATTTTTTCACAACCGAACCTGGTAATTTGACTCAATCTCTTCTATTACAATTGTTTAAACACATTTGAAGTCTTGGAACAAGATTCGGTACAGTAAAAACAAGTTTGCTCCTTTCGTGCGTCAATGACTCTAATTGGACTTAGTTTGGGCGTTACATTCCGAAGTCTATAACTAGTGACTTGTTCTCGACCGGACCTCGTAATTTGATCCAATATCTTCTATAACAATTGTTTTAACACATTTGAGGTGCTGCAAAGAGATTCAGGACTATAAAACAAGTTTGCCCCATCCGTGCGTCAATGGCTCTAATTGGACTCAGTTTGTGCGTTACATTCCGAAGCTTATAACAAGTGACTTTTTCGCAATCGGACCTGGTAATTTGACTAAATCTCTTCCATTACAATTGTTTAAACACATTTGAAGTCTTGGAACAAGATTCGGGACGGTTGAAACAAGTTTGCTCCATCCGTGCGTCAATGTCTCTAATTGGATTCAGTTTGTGTGTTACATTCCTAAGCCTATAACAAGTGACTTGTTCTCAACCGGACCTCGTAATTTGACTCAATATACTCTATTACAATTGTTTAAACACATTTGAATTGTAGAAACAAGATTCAGGACTGTCGAAACAAGTTTGCCCCATCCGTGCGTCAATGACTCTAATTGGACTCAGTTTGTGCGTTACATTCCTAAGCTTATAACAAGTGGCTTTTTCGCAACCGGAACAGGTAATTTGACTCAATCTCTTTTATTATAATTGTTTAAACAGATTTGAAGTCTTGGAACAAGATTCGGGATAGTCGAAACAAGTTTGCTCCATCCGTGCGTCAATGTCGCTAATTGGACTCAGTTTGTTTGTTACATTCCTAAGCCTATAACTAGTGACTTGTTCTCAACCGGACCTCGTAAATAGACTCAATATCTTCTATTACAATTGTTTAAACACATTCGAAGTGTAGGAACAAGATTCGGGAATGTCGGAACAAGTTTGCTCCATAAGTGCGTCAATGACTCCAATTGGACTCAGTTTGTGCGTTACATTCCTAAGCTTATAACAAGTGACTTTTTCGCAACCGGAACAGGTAATTTGACTCAATCTCTTTTATTATAATTGTTTAAACACATTTGAAATCTTGGAACAAGATTCGGGACAGTCGAAACAAGTTTGCTCCATCCGTGCGTCAATGTCGCTAATTGGACTCAGTTTGTTTGTTACATTCCTAAGCCTATAACTAGTGACTTGTTCTCAACCGGACCTCGTAAATAGACTCAATATCTTCTATTACAATTGTTTAAACACATTCGAAGTGTAGGAACAAGATTCGGGAATGTCGGAACAAGTTTGCTCCATCCGTGCGTCAATGACTCCAATTGGACTCAGTTTGTGCGTTACATTCCTAAGCTTATAACAAGTGACTTTTTCGCAACCGGAACAGGTAATTTGACTCAATCTCTTTTATTATAATTGTTTAAACACATTTGATGTCTTGGAACAAGATTCGGGACAGTCGAAACAAGTTTGCTCCATCCGTGCGTCAATGTCGCTAATTGGACTCAGTTTGTTTGTTACATTCCTATGCCTATAACTAGTGACTTGTTCTCAACCGGACCTGGTAAATAGACTCAATATCTTCTATTACAATTGTTTAAACACATTTGAAGTATAGGAACAAGATTCGGGACTGTCGGAACAAGTTTGCTCCATCCGTGCGTCAATGACTCCAATTGGACTCAGTTTGTGCGTTACATTCCTAAGCTTATAACAAGTGACTTTTTCGCAACCGGAACAGGTAATTTGACTCAATCTCTTTTATTATAATTGTTTAAACACATTTGAAGTCTTGGAACAAGATTCGGGACTGTCGAAACAAGTTTGCTCCATCCGTGCGTCAATGTCGCTAATTGGACTCAGTTTGTTTGTTACATTCCTAAGCCTATAACTAGTGACTTGTTCTCAACCGGACCTGGTAAATAGACTCAATATCTTATATTACAATTGTTTAAACACATTTGAAGTGTAGGAACAAGATTCGGGACTGTCGGAACAAGTTTGCTCCATCCGTGCGTCAATGACTCCAATTGGACTCAGTTTGTGCGTTACATTCCTAAGCTTATAACAAGTGACTTTTTCGCAACCGGAACAGGTAATTTGACTCAATCTCTTTTATTATAATTGTTTAAACAGATTTGAAGTCTTGGAACAAGATTCGGGATAGTCGAAACAAGTTTGCTCCATCCGTGCGTCAATGTCGCTAATTGGACTCAGTTTGTTTGTTACATTCCTAAGCCTATAACTAGTGACTTGTTCTCAACCGGACCTCGTAAATAGACTCAATATCTTCTATTACAATTGTTTAAACACATTCGAAGTGTAGGAACAAGATTCGGGAATGTCGGAACAAGTTTGCTCCATCCGTGCGTCAATGACTCCAATTGGACTCAGTTTGTGCGTTACATTCCTAAGCTTATAACAAGTGACTTTTTTGCAACCGGAACAGGTAATTTGACTCAATCTCTTTTATTATAATTGTTTAAACACATTTAAAGTCTTGGAATAAGATTCGGGACAGTCGAAACAAGTTTGCTCCATCCGTGCGTCAACGTCGCTAATTGGACTCAGTTTGTGTGTTACATTCCTAAGCCTATAACTTGTGACTTGTTCTCAACCGGACCTCGTAAATAGACTCAATATCTTCTATTACAATTGTTTAAACACATTTGAAGTGTAGGAACAAGATACGGGACTGTCGGAACAAGTTTGCTCCATCCGTGCGTCAATGACTCCAATTGGACTCAGTTTGTGCGTTACATTCCTAAGCTTATAACAAGTGACTTTTTCGCAACCGGAAAAGGTAATTTGACTCAATCTCTTTTATTATAATTGTTTAAACACATTTGAAGTCTTGGAACAAGATTCGGGACAGTCGAAACAAGTTTGCTCCATCCGTGCGTCAACGTCGCTAATTGGACTCAGTTTGTGTGTTACATTCCTAAGCCTATAACTAGTGACTTGTTCTCAACCGGACCTGGTAAATAGACTCAATATCTTCTATTACAATTGTTTAAACACATTTGAAGTGTAGGAACAAGATTCGGGACTGTCGTAACAAGTTTGCCCCATCCGTGCGTCAATGACTCTAATTGGACTCAGTTTGTCCGTTACATTCCTAAGCTTATAACAAGTGATTTTTTCACAACCGAACCTGGTAATTTGACTCAATCTCTTCTATTACAATTGTTTAAACACATTTGAAGTCTTGGAACAATATTCGGGACAGTCGAAACAAGTTTGCTCCATCCAGGCGTCAATGTCTCTAATTGGATTCAGTTTGTGTGTCACATTCCTAAGCCTATAACTAGTGACATATTCTCAACCGGACCTCGTAATTTGACTCAATATCTTCTATTACAATTGTTTAAACACATTTGAAGTGTAGGAACAAGATTCAGGACTGTCGTAACAAGTTTGCCCCATCCGTGCGTCAATGACACTAATTGGACTCAGTTTGTCCGTTACATTCCTAAGCTTATAACAAGTGATTTTTTCACAACCGAACCTGGTAATTTGACTCAATCTCTTCTATTACAATTGTTTAAACACATTTGAAGTCTTGGAACAAGATTCGGTACAGTAAAAACAAGTTTGCTCCTTTCGTGCGTCAATGACTCTAATTGGACTTAGTTTGGGCGTTACATTCCGAAGTCTATAACTAGTGACTTGTTCTCGACCGGACCTCGTAATTTGATCCAATATCTTCTATAACAATTGTTTTAACACATTTGAGGTGCTGCAAAGAGATTCAGGACTATAAAACAAGTTTGCCCCATCCGTGCGTCAATGGCTCTAATTGGACTCAGTTTGTGCGTTACATTCCGAAGCTTATAACAAGTGACTTTTTCGCAATCGGACCTGGTAATTTGACTAAATCTCTTCCATTACAATTGTTTAAACACATTTGAAGTCTTGGAACAAGATTCGGGACGGTTGAAACAAGTTTGCTCCATCCGTGCGTCAATGTCTCTAATTGGATTCAGTTTGTGTGTTACATTCCTAAGCCTATAACAAGTGACTTGTTCTCAACCGGACCTCGTAATTTGACTCAATATACTCTATTACAATTGTTTAAACACATTTGAATTGTAGAAACAAGATTCAGGACTGTCGAAACAAGTTTGCCCCATCCGTGCGTCAATGACTCTAATTGGACTCAGTTTGTGCGTTACATTCCTAAGCTTATAACAAGTGGCTTTTTCGCAACCGGAACAGGTAATTTGACTCAATCTCTTTTATTATAATTGTTTAAACAGATTTGAAGTCTTGGAACAAGATTCGGGATAGTCGAAACAAGTTTGCTCCATCCGTGCGTCAATGTCGCTAATTGGACTCAGTTTGTTTGTTACATTCCTAAGCCTATAACTAGTGACTTGTTCTCAACCGGACCTCGTAAATAGACTCAATATCTTCTATTACAATTGTTTAAACACATTCGAAGTGTAGGAACAAGATTCGGGAATGTCGGAACAAGTTTGCTCCATAAGTGCGTCAATGACTCCAATTGGACTCAGTTTGTGCGTTACATTCCTAAGCTTATAACAAGTGACTTTTTCGCAACCGGAACAGGTAATTTGACTCAATCTCTTTTATTATAATTGTTTAAACACATTTGAAATCTTGGAACAAGATTCGGGACAGTCGAAACAAGTTTGCTCCATCCGTGCGTCAATGTCGCTAATTGGACTCAGTTTGTTTGTTACATTCCTAAGCCTATAACTAGTGACTTGTTCTCAACCGGACCTCGTAAATAGACTCAATATCTTCTATTACAATTGTTTAAACACATTCGAAGTGTAGGAACAAGATTCGGGAATGTCGGAACAAGTTTGCTCCATCCGTGCGTCAATGACTCCAATTGGACTCAGTTTGTGCGTTACATTCCTAAGCTTATAACAAGTGACTTTTTCGCAACCGGAACAGGTAATTTGACTCAATCTCTTTTATTATAATTGTTTAAACACATTTGAAGTCTTGGAACAAGATTCGGGACAGTCGAAACAAGTTTGCTCCATCCGTGCGTCAATGTCGCTAATTGGACTCAGTTTGTTTGTTACATTCCTATGCCTATAACTAGTGACTTGTTCTCAACCGGACCTGGTAAATAGACTCAATATCTTCTATTACAATTGTTTAAACACATTTGAAGTATAGGAACAAGATTCGGGACTGTCGGAACAAGTTTGCTCCATCCGTGCGTCAATGACTCCAATTGGACTCAGTTTGTGCGTTACATTCCTAAGCTTATAACAAGTGACTTTTTCGCAACCAGAACAGGTAATTTGACTCAATCTCTTTTATTATAATTGTTTAAACATATTTGAAGTCATGGAACAAGATTCGGGACAGTCGAAACAAGTTTGCTCCATCCGTGCGTCAATGTCGCTAATTGGACTCAGTTTGTTTGTTACATTCCTAAGCCTATAACTAGTGACTTGTTCTCAACCGGACCTGGTAAATAGACTCAATATCTTCTATTACAATTGTTTAAACACATTTGAAGTGTAGGAACAAGATTCGGGACTGTCGTAACAAGTTTGCCCCATCCGTGCGTCAATGACTCTAATTGGACTCAGTTTGTCCGTTACATTCCTAAGCTTATAACAAGTGATTTTTTCACAACCGAACCTGGTAATTTGACTCAATCTCTTCTATTACAATTGTTTAAACACATTTGAAGTCTTGGAACAAGATTCGGGACAGTCGAAACAAGTTTGCTCCATCCGTGCGTCAACGTCGCTAATTGGACTCAGTTTGTGTGTTACATTCCTAAGCCTATAACAAGTGACTTGTTCTCAACCGGACCTCGTAATTTGCCTCAATATCCTCTATTACAATTGTTTAAACACATTTGAATTGTAGAAACAAGATTCAGGACTGTCGAAACAAGTTTGCCCCATCCGTGCGTCAATGACTCTAATTGGACTCAGTTTGTGCGTCACATTCCTAAGCTTATAACAAGTGACTTTTTCGCAACCGGAACAGGTAATTTGACTCAATCTCTTTTATTATAATTTTTAAACACATTTGAAGTCTTGGAACAAGATTCGGGACAGTCGAAACAAGTTTGCTCCATCCGTGCGTCAATGTCGCTAATTGGACTCAGTTTGTGTGTTACATTCTTAAGCCTATAACTAGTGACTTGTTCTCAACCGGACCTCGTAAATACACTCAATATCTTCTATTACAATTGTTTAAACACATTTGAAGTGTAGGAACAAGATTCGGGACTGTCGGAACAAGTTTGCTCCATCCGTGCGTCAATGACTCCAATTGGACTCAGTTTGTGCGTTACATTCCTAAGCTTATAACAAGTGACTTTTTCGCAACCGGAACAGGTAATTTGACTCAATCTCTTTTATTATAATTGTTTAAACACATTTGAAGTCTTGGAATAAGATTCGAGACAGTCGAAACAAGTTTGCTCCATCCGTGCGTCAACGTCGCTAATTGGACTCAGTTTGTGTGTTACATTCCTAATCCTATAACTTGTGACTTGTTCTCAACCGGACCTCGTAAATAGACTCAATATCTTCTATTACAATTGTTTAAACACATTTGAAGTGTAGGAACAAGATTCGGGACTGTCGGAACAAGTTTGCTCCATCCGTGCGTCAATGACTCCAATTGGACTCAGTTTGTGCGTTACATTCCTAAGCTTATAACAAGTGACTTTTTCGCAACCGGAACAGGTAATTTGACTCAATCTCTTTTATTATAATTGTTTAAACACATTTGAAGTCTTGGAACAAGATTCGGGACAGTCGAAACAAGTTTGCTCCATCCGTGCGTCAACGTCGCTAATTGGACTCTGTTTGTGTGTTACATTCCTAAGCCTATAACTAGTGACTTGTTCTCAACCGGACCTCGTAAATAGACTTAATATCTACTATTACAATTGTTTAAACACATTTGAAGTGTAGGAACAAGATTCAGGACTGTCGTAACAAGTTTGCCCCATCCGTGCGTCAATGACTCTAATTGGACTCAGTTTGTCCGTTACATTCCTAAGCTTATAACAAGTGATTTTTTCACAACCGAACCTGGTAATTTGACTCAATCTCTTCTTTTACAATTGTTTAAACACATTTGAAGTCTTGGAACAAGATTCGGGACAGTCGAAACAAGTTTGCTCCATCCGGGCGTCAATGTCTCTAATTGGATTCAGTTTGTGTGTCACATTCCTAAGCCTATAACTAGTGACATATTCTCAACCGGACCTCGTAATTTGACTCAATATCTTCTATTACAATTGTTTAAACACATTTGAAGTGTAGGAACAAGATTCAGGACTGTCGTAACAAATTTGCCCCATCTGTGCGTCAATGACTCTAATTGGACTCAGTTTGTCCGTTACATTCCTAAGCTTATAACAAGTGATTTTTTCACAACCGAACCTGGTAATTTGACTCAATCTCTTCTATTACAATTGTTTAAACACATTTGAAGTCTTGGAACAAGATTCGGTACAGTCGAAACAAGTTTGCTCCTTTCGTGCGTCAATGACTCTAATTGGACTTAGTTTGGGCGTTACATTCCGAAGTCTATAACTAGTGACTTGTTCTCGACCGGACCTCGTAACTTGATCCAATATCTTCTATAACAATTGTTTTAACACATTTGAGGTGCTGCAAAGAGATTCAGGACTGTAAAACAAGTTTGCCCCATCCGTGCGTCAATGGCTCTAATTGGACTCAGTTTGTGCGTTACATTCCGAAGCTTATAACAAGTGACTTTTTCGCAATCGGACCTGGTAATTTGACTAAATCTCTTCCATTACAATTGTTTAAACACATTTGAAGTCTTGGAACAAGATTCGGGACGGTTGAAACAAGTTTGCTCCATCCGTGCGTCAATGTCTCTAATTGGATTCAGTTTGTGTGTTACATTCCTAAGCCTATAACAAGTGACTTGTTCTCAACCGGACCTCGTAATTTGACTCAATATCCTCTATTACAATTGTTTAAACACATTTGAATTGTAGAAACAAGATTCAGGACTGTCGAAACAAGTTTGCCCCATCCGTGCGTCAATGACTCTAATTGGACTCAGTTTGTGCGTTACATTCCTAAGCTTATAACAAGTGACTTTTTCGCAACCGGAACAGGTAATTTGACTCAATCTCTTTTATTATAATTGTTTAAACAGATTTGAAGTCTTGGAACAAGATTCGGGACAGTCGAAACAAGTTTGCTCCATCCGTGCGTCAATGTCGCTAATTGGACTCAGTTTTTTTGTTACATTCCTAAGCCTATAACTAGTGACTTGTTCTCAACCGGACCTCGTAAATAGACTCAATATCTTCTATTACAATTGTTTAAACACATTCGAAGTGTAGGAACAAGATTCGGGAATGTCGGAACAAGTTTGCTCCATCCGTGCGTCAATGACTCCAATTGGACTCAGTTTGTGCGTTACATTCCTAAGCTTATAACAAGTGACTTTTTCGCAACCGGAACAGGTAATTTGACTCAATCTCTTTTATTATAATTGTTTAAACACATTTGAAGTCTTGGAACAAGATTCGGGACAGTCGAAACAAGTTTGCTCCATCCGTGCGTCAATGTCGCTAATTGGACTCAGTTTGTTTGTTACATTCCTAAGCCTATAACTAGTGACTTGTTCTCAACCGGACCTGGTAAATAGACTCAATATCTTCTATTACAATTGTTTAAACACATTTGAAGTGTAGGAACAAGATTCGGGAATGTCGGAACAAGTTTGCTCCATCCGTGCGTCAATGACTCCAATTGGACTCAGTTTGTGCGTTACATTCCTAAGCTTATAACAAGTGACTTTTTCGCAACCGGAACAGGTAATTTGACTCAATCTCTTTTATTATAATTGTTTAAACACATTTGAAGTCTTGGAATAAGATTCGAGACAGTCGAAACAAGTTTGCTCCATCCGTGCGTCAACGTCGCTAATTGGACTCAGTTTGTGTGTTACATTCCTAATCCTATAACTTGTGACTTGTTCTCAACCGGACCTCGTAAATAGACTCAATATCTTCTATTACAATTGTTTAAACACATTTGAAGTGTAGGAACAAGATTCGGGACTGTCGGAACAAGTTTGCTCCATCCGTGCGTCAATGACTCCAATTGGACTCAGTTTGTGCGTTACATTCCTAAGCTTATAACAAGTGACTTTTTCGCAACCGGAACAGGTAATTTGACTCAATCTCTTTTATTATAATTGTTTAAACACATTTGAAGTCTTGGAACAAGATTCGGGACAGTCGAAACAAGTTTGCTCCATCCGTGCGTCAACGTCGCTAATTGGACTCTGTTTGTGTGTTACATTCCTAAGCCTATAACTAGTGACTTGTTCTCAACCGGACCTCGTAAATAGACTTAATATCTACTATTACAATTGTTTAAACACATTTGAAGTGTAGGAACAAGATTCAGGACTGTCGTAACAAGTTTGCCCCATCCGTGCGTCAATGACTCTAATTGGACTCAGTTTGTCCGTTACATTCCTAAGCTTATAACAAGTGATTTTTTCACAACCGAACCTGGTAATTTGACTCAATCTCTTCTTTTACAATTGTTTAAACACATTTGAAGTCTTGGAACAAGATTCGGGACAGTCGAAACAAGTTTGCTCCATCCGGGCGTCAATGTCTCTAATTGGATTCAGTTTGTGTGTCACATTCCTAAGCCTATAACTAGTGACATATTCTCAACCGGACCTCGTAATTTGACTCAATATCTTCTATTACAATTGTTTAAACACATTTGAAGTGTAGGAACAAGATTCAGGACTGTCGTAACAAATTTGCCCCATCTGTGCGTCAATGACTCTAATTGGACTCAGTTTGTCCGTTACATTCCTAAGCTTATAACAAGTGATTTTTTCACAACCGAACCTGGTAATTTGACTCAATCTCTTCTATTACAATTGTTTAAACACATTTGAAGTCTTGGAACAAGATTCGGTACAGTCGAAACAAGTTTGCTCCTTTCGTGCGTCAATGACTCTAATTGGACTTAGTTTGGGCGTTACATTCCGAAGTCTATAACTAGTGACTTGTTCTCGACCGGACCTCGTAACTTGATCCAATATCTTCTATAACAATTGTTTTAACACATTTGAGGTGCTGCAAAGAGATTCAGGACTGTAAAACAAGTTTGCCCCATCCGTGCGTCAATGGCTCTAATTGGACTCAGTTTGTGCGTTACATTCCGAAGCTTATAACAAGTGACTTTTTCGCAATCGGACCTGGTAATTTGACTAAATCTCTTCCATTACAATTGTTTAAACACATTTGAAGTCTTGGAACAAGATTCGGGACGGTTGAAACAAGTTTGCTCCATCCGTGCGTCAATGTCTCTAATTGGATTCAGTTTGTGTGTTACATTCCTAAGCCTATAACAAGTGACTTGTTCTCAACCGGACCTCGTAATTTGACTCAATATCCTCTATTACAATTGTTTAAACACATTTGAATTGTAGAAACAAGATTCAGGACTGTCGAAACAAGTTTGCCCCATCCGTGCGTCAATGACTCTAATTGGACTCAGTTTGTGCGTTACATTCCTAAGCTTATAACAAGTGACTTTTTCGCAACCGGAACAGGTAATTTGACTCAATCTCTTTTATTATAATTGTTTAAACAGATTTGAAGTCTTGGAACAAGATTCGGGACAGTCGAAACAAGTTTGCTCCATCCGTGCGTCAATGTCGCTAATTGGACTCAGTTTTTTTGTTACATTCCTAAGCCTATAACTAGTGACTTGTTCTCAACCGGACCTCGTAAATAGACTCAATATCTTCTATTACAATTGTTTAAACACATTCGAAGTGTAGGAACAAGATTCGGGAATGTCGGAACAAGTTTGCTCCATCCGTGCGTCAATGACTCCAATTGGACTCAGTTTGTGCGTTACATTCCTAAGCTTATAACAAGTGACTTTTTCGCAACCGGAACAGGTAATTTGACTCAATCTCTTTTATTATAATTGTTTAAACACATTTGAAGTCTTGGAACAAGATTCGGGACAGTCGAAACAAGTTTGCTCCATCCGTGCGTCAATGTCGCTAATTGGACTCAGTTTGTTTGTTACATTCCTAAGCCTATAACTAGTGACTTGTTCTCAACCGGACCTGGTAAATAGACTCAATATCTTCTATTACAATTGTTTAAACACATTTGAAGTGTAGGAACAAGATTCGGGAATGTCGGAACAAGTTTGCTCCATCCGTGCGTCAATGACTCCAATTGGACTCAGTTTGTGCGTTACATTCCTAAGCTTATAACAAGTGACTTTTTCGCAACCGGAACAGGTAATTTGACTCAATCTCTTTTATTATAATTGTTTAAACACATTTGAAGTCTTGGAACAAGATTCGGGACAGTCGAAACAAGTTTGCTCCATCCGTGCGTCAATGTCGCCAATTGGACTCAGTTTGTGTGTTACATTCCTAAGCCTATAACTAGTGACTTGTTCTCAACCGGACCTCGTAAATAGACTCAATATCTTCTATTACAATTGTTTAAACACATTTGAAGTGTAGGAACAAGATTCGGGACTGTCGGAACAAGTTTGCTCCATCCGTGCGTCAATGACTCCAATTGGACTCAGTTTGTGCGTTACATTCCTAAGCTTATAACAAGTGACTTTTTCGCAACCGGAACAGGTAATTAGACTCAATCTCTTTTATTATAATTGTATAAACACATTTGAAGTCTTAGAACAAGATTCAAGACAGTCGAAACAAGTTTGCTCCATTCGTGTGTCAATGACTCTAGTTGGACTTAGTTTGTGCGTTACATTCCGAAGTCTATAACTAGTGACTTGTTCTCGATCGGACCTCGTAATTTGACCCAATATCTTCTATAACAATTGTTTTAACGCATTTGAAGTGTTGGAATAAGATTCGGGACTGTCAAACAAGTTTGCCCCATCCGTGCGTCAATGACTCTAATTGGACTCAGTTTGTGCGTTACCTTCCGAAGCTTATAACAAGTGACTTTTTCGCAACCGGACCAGGTAATTTGACTCAATCTCTTCCATTACAATTGTCTAAACACATTTGAAGTCTTGGAACAAGATTCGGGATGGTCGAAACAAGTTTGCTCCATCCGTGCGTCAATGTCTCTAATTGGATTCAGTTTGTGTGTCACATTCCTAAGCCTATAACTAGTGACTTATTCTCAACCGGACCTCGTAATTTGACTCAATATCTTCTATTACAATTGTTTAAACACATTTGAAGTGTAGGAACAAGATTCGGGACTGTCGTAACAAGTTTGCCCCATCCGTGCGTCAATGACTCTAATTGGACTCAGTTTGTCCGTTACATTCCTAAGCTTATAACAAGTGATTTTTTCACAACCGAACCTGGTAATTTGACTCAATCTCTTCTATTACAATTGTTTAAACACATTTGAAGTCTTGGAACAAGATTCGGTACAGTCGAAACAAGTTTGCTCCTTTCGTGCGTCAATGACTCTAATTGGACTTAGTTTGGGCGTTACATTCCGAAGTCTATAACTAGTGACTTGTTCTCGATCGGACCTCATAATTTGACCCAATATCTTCTATAACAATTGTTTTAACACATTTGAGGCGCTGCAAAGAGATTCAGGACTGTTAAACAAGTTTGCCCCTTCCGTGCGTCAATGACTCTAATTGGACTAAGTTTGTGCGTTACATTCCGAAGCTTATAACAAGTGACTTTTTCGCAATCGGACCTGGTAATTTGACTAAATCTCTTCCATTACAATTGTTTAAACACATTTGAAGTCTTGGAACAAGATTCGGGACGGTTGAAACAAGTTTGCTCCATCTGTGCGTCAATGTCTCTAATTGGATTCAGTTTGTGTGTTACATTCCTAAGCCTATAACAAGTGACTTGTTCTCAACCGGACCTCGTAATTTGACTCAATATCCTCTATTACAATTGTTTAAACACATTTGAATTGTAGAAACAAGATTCAGGACTGTCGAAACAAGTTTGCCCCATCCGTGCGTCAATGACTCTAATTGGACTCAGTTTGTGCGTTACATTCCTAAGCTTATAACAAGTGACTTTTTCGCAACCGGAACAGGTAATTTGACTCAATCTCTTTTATTATAATTGTTTAAACACATTTGAAGTCTTGGAACAAGATTCGGGACAGTCGAAACAAGTTTGCTCCATCCGTGCGTCAATGTCGCTAATTGGACTCAGTTTGTTTGTTACATTCCTAAGCCTATAACTAGTGACTTGTTCTCAACCGGACCTCGTAAATAGACTCAATATCTTCTATTACAATTGTTTAAACACATTTGAAGTGTAGGAACAAGATTCGGGACTGTCGGAACAAGTTTGCTCCATCCGTTCGTCAATGACTCCAATTGGACTCAGTTTGTGCGTTACATTCCTAAGCTTATAACAAGTGACTTTTTCGCAACCGGAACAGGTAATTTGACTCAATCTCTTTTATTATAATTGTTTAAACACATTTGAAGTCTTGGAACAAGATTCGGGACAGTCGAAACAAGTTTGCTCCATCCGTGCGTCAATGTCGCTAATTGGACTCAGTTTGTTTGTTACATTCCTAAGCCTATAACTAGTGACTTGTTCTCAACCGGACCTCGTAAATAGACTCAATATCTTCTATTACAATTGTTTAAACACATTTGAAGTGTAGGAACAAGACTCGGGACTGTCGGAACAAGTTTGCTCCATCCGTGCGTCAATGACTCCAATTGGACTCAGTTTGTGCGTTACATTCCTAAGCTTATAACAAGTGACTTTTTCGCAACCGAAACAGGTAATTTGACTCAATCTCTTTTATTATAATTGTTTAAACACATTTGAAGTCTTGGAACAAGATTCGAGACAGTCGAAACAAGTTTGCTCCATCCGTGCGTCAATGTCGCTAATTGGACTCAGTTTGTGTGTTACATTCCTAAGCCTATAACTAGTGACTTATTCTCAACCGGACCTCGTAAATAGACTCAATATCTTCTATTACAATTGTTTAAACACATTTGAAGTGTAGGAACAAGATTCAGGACTGTCGGAACAAGTTTGCTCCATCCGTGCGTCAATGACTCCAATTGGACTCAGTTTGTGCGTTACATTCCTAAGCTTATAACAAGCGACTTTTTCGCAACCGGACCACGTAATTTGACTCAATCTCTTCCATTACAATTGTTTAAA
The DNA here is from genome assembly GCA_035048495.1 of Euptelea pleiosperma. Taxonomy (NCBI): domain Eukaryota; kingdom Viridiplantae; phylum Streptophyta; class Magnoliopsida; order Ranunculales; family Eupteleaceae; genus Euptelea; species Euptelea pleiosperma. The sequence continues at coordinate 55,977,711 of CM068543.1, forward strand.
CATATTTGAATTGTAGAAACAAGATTCAGGACTGTGGAAACAAGTTTGCCCCATCCGTGCGTCACTGACTCTAGTTGGACTCAGTTTGTGCGTTACATTCCTAAGCTTATAACAAGTGACTTTTTCGCCACCGGACCACGTAATTTCACTCAATCTCTTCCATTACAATTGTTTAAACACATTTGAATTTTAGAAACAAGATTCAGGACTGTTGAAACAAGTTTGCCCCATCCGTGCGTCAATGACTCTAATTAGACTCAGTTTGTGCGTTACATTCCTAAGCTTATAACAAGTGACTTTTTCGCAACCGGATCTCGTAATTTGACTCAATTTCTTCCATTACAATTGTTTAAACACATTTGAAGTCTGGGAACAAGATTCGGGACGGTCGAAATAAGTTTGCTCCATCCGTGCGTCAATGTCTCTAATTGGACTCAGTTTGTGTGTTACATTCCTAAGCCTATAACTAGTGACTTGTTCTCAACCGGACCTCGTAATTTGACTCTATATCTTCTATTGCTATTGTTTAAACACATTTGAAGTTTTGGAACAAGATTCGGGACAGTCGAAACAAGTTTGCCCCATCCGTGCGTCAATGACTCTAATTGGACTCAGTTTGTGCGTTACATTCCTAAGCTTATAACAAGTGACTTTTTCGCAACCGGAACAGCTAATTTGACTCAATCTCTTTTATTATAATTGTTTAAACAGATTTGAAGTCTTGGAACAAGATTCGGGACAGTCGAAACAAGTTTGCTCCATCCGTGCGTCAATGTCGCTAATTGGACTCAGTTTGTTTGTTACATTCCTAAGCCTATAACTAGTGACTTGTTCTCAACCGGACCTCGTAAATAGACTCAATATCTTCTATTACAATTGTTTAAACACATTTGAAGTGTAGGAAAAAGATTTGGGACTGTCGGAACAAGTTTGCTCCATCCGTGCGTCAATGACTCCAATTGGACTCAGTTTGTGCGTTACATTCCTAAGCTTATAACAAGTGACTTTTTCGCAACCGGAACAGGTAATTTGACTCAATCTCTTTTATTATAATTGTTTAAACACATTTGAAGTCTTGGAACAAGATTCGGGACAGTCGAAACAAGTTTGCTCCATCCGTGCGTCAATGTCGCTAATTGGACTCAGTTTGTGTGTTACATTCCTAAGCCTATAAGTAGTGACTTGTTCTCAACCGGACCTCGTAAATAGACTCAATATCTTCTATTACAATTGTTTAAACACATTGAAGTGTAGGAACAAGATTCGGGACTGTCGGAACAAGTTTGCTCCATCCGTGCGTCAATGACTCCAATTCGACTCAGTTTGTGCGTTACATTCCTAAGCTTATAACAGGTGACTTTTTCGCAACCGGAACAGGTAATTTGACTCAATCTCTTTTATTATAATTGTTTAAACACATTTGAAGTCTTGGAACAAGATTCGGGACAGTCGAAATAATTTTGCTCCATTCGTGTGTCAATGAGTCTAGTTGGACTTAGTTTGTGCGTTACATTCCGAAGTCTATAACTAGTGACTTGTTCTCGATCGGACCTCGTAATTTGACCCAACATCTTCTATAACAATTGTTTTAACGCATTTGAAGTGTTGGAATAAGATTCGGGACTGTCAAACAAGTTTGCCCCATCCGTGCGTCAATGACTCTAATTGGACTCAGTTTGTGCGTTACCTTCCGAAGCTTATAACAAGTGACTTTTTCGCAACCGGACCAGGTAATTGATATTCACTCAAAAGTGCTTATTTTAAGCACTTATCCTGTTAGCGTTATCGCACTCTCCTACGTAAAACTGCTCTAATTATCCACTTTTCTACGTAAGAGTCTATCTCATTGCGTAAAACACACTTTTCTGGACGAAATGGTATATTTGCATGCATTAAACACATTTTCGGAAATCTAGATATTAAGCCGTTCTGATAAAGTCTCATTACGCGCTTCTTCTGTCGCAGGAAACCCCGATGGGACGATTCTCAAGACTTGTGGGCCCAAATCGATCATGAAAGCCCATTATCAAAGCTTAAAAAGCCCACATGCCATGACTAGAAGATATGGGCCAAATATGGGCTGAATAAGAGGACCAAAAAGCCGGCCCAAAGAACGAAGAGAGTAGGAGAGCCAATGACCAAGAGACGGACCAAAGCGTTTAAAGCCACATGAGTCAGCAAAGAATGATGGTCGACTCTACTGGAGAAGCGTGAGGATGGTCACAGTGAAGACCAGGGTTCCAGACCCTCCGCCAGTGCTTTTTTCCATTTTTTTGATACTTTTTCTCTCATCTCTCCTTATTCTCTCTCTCTCTTCATCTCTCGATCCTCGAATCTACTGACCTAACCCCAGAACTCCTGCCTATCAGCTCTATCTCATCTCCCTTAGCTTTCTGACCGTTGGATCTTCAATCGGACCGTTGGATCTCTCTAGATCCGTCGATCTACCAATCTGAGTCCCAATCAAGTCACCATCCATCCGAACGCCATCAGACTGTCTGTCACATCATTCTGTGAGATGATGGACATCATCAACCCATGAGGGCCAATAGCCGGGCCCATCTTCATCGACCCGCTGACCGACCAGTTAGTGGACCCCGCGAATTTCAAAAATAATTTTAATTAAATGGGGGGTCCACTAATTGGGGAGATTCCCCATAAAAAAGTAGCATTTTACTTAAAAAAAAAAAAAAAAAAAAAAAAAAAAAAAAAAAAAAAAAAAAAAAAAATTTTTAAATATTTTTTTTATTTAAAAAATACCCTATTTCCATTAATGGAAATAGGGAGCTTTAAAAGGAGAAGGAGAGGGGTTCGTTCGAACCCTAATCCCTCTCCCCTCTTCTCCTCTCCTTCCCCTTTTACTCTTCCCGTCGTTTTTGGCCCCATCTTCCTCCTCCTTTCTTCTTTCTCGTTTTTCCTTCTCTTCATCTTCTTCACCATTCTTCGCCGGAGTTGCAGGTTTGCAACTCCGGCCGTCCTTCTTCTCTTCTCTTTCTTCTCTTCATCCCTCTTCCTCTCTTCCCTTTCTTCTTTCTTCTTCTCCTTCTCGTCTTCTTCTTCTTCTTCTTCTTTTCTTCTTCTTTTTTTTTTCTTTTCTTCGTCCGGCCGGAGTTGCAGAACTCCGGCCGTCTCCGCCTTCTTCTTCTTCCTTTCTTCTTCTCTTTTTCTTCTTCTCTCCTTGCTGCTGCACGACCGCCAGCCTCCAGCTGCACCTCCACTTGCGCCTGCAACCAGCAGGCGAGTTTTTAAACTCCTCCGGCGGACTGGTTCACGTTAACCAGTCCACCACCACCGCCTGTTCCCCTCTCACCCAGCCCACCGGACTGGTTCGCCTCCGTCTCCTCTTCTCTCCGGCAACGCCCCCTCCTTCTCCACCTGCTACGCCTGCCCCCACTTCTTCCTCCCTGATCCTCCTCTTCCACCAGTCCGTCTTCTCCACTCGAACAACCAGCTGCCCACCGCCTGCAACTTCTTGGGTTCGCCTGCTGCTGCACGTCACCTCCGCCTCATTGCTCCGCCTCCTTCCTAGCGTCCCAGCAGCCACGCACCAGCAGCTGCTGCCCTTCCTCAAGCAGATCATCCTCTCCACAACTTCCACCGTTGCTGCCACCTTCCAGAACGTGCAACCTTGCACGTATTCCACCTGTGAGCACCGCCTCTTCCACCTTCAATTTGCAGGTATTTGTGAGATATAAAAAAAAATGAACCAAAAGAAAAGGGGAAGAAAAGAGAATTGGTGATTCATCCTTCATGCAAGCCACGCCTCCACCATTTGATCTTCTTCGCTGCCATGCACCACAACTCCATTGACCGGAGTTGCAAACCTGCAACTCCGGCAATCTTCATGACCACATCTCTTGCGGTGCTACCCACCAAGATCCTCCTTGTTTCTCTTGCTGCCCCATGTCTTGGCTGTGCACCCGATCATTGGTAAGTCTAAGGTATTGTTTCTTTCTCTCTATTCTTTTTTTTTATTTTTACTTTTCATTTTCTCTCTCTAGATTTCTTCTTTCTCTCTCTATATGTCCTCTCTCTCTAGATCTCTCTAGTTCTCTCTTTCTCTCTCTAGTTTATTTTTTTTAACGCTTTATAATTTAGTTATTTTTACTTGATTGTAAGAGACATGTTCGAATGAATGAAGTTGATTTGAATAAAATTGTGTTCTATTTTCAGGAAATTTTCTGTCATTTTATGTTCCTATTCGCGCTAATCAGACTAATCCCGAGTGCGGATCGACATCCGACACGAATCCCTATACAAATCTGTCAATTTTGCAGGATAATCAGGATAAAATCGGATAAAATTACAAATCTTGTTGAGGTTAGGGTTTCCGTAACCAACGACGCGGAAAATACCTACTTTCAGTAATTTGACTCAATCTCTTCCATTACAATTTTCTAAACACATTTGAAGTCTTGGAACAAGATTCGGGATGGTCGAAACAAGTTTGCTCCATCCGTGCGTCAATATCTCTAATTGGATTCAGTTTGTGTGTCACATTCCTAAGCCTATAACAAGTGACTTATTCTCAACCGGACCTCGTAATTTGACTCAATATCTTCTATTACAATTGTTTAAACACATTTGAAGTATAGGAACAAGATTCAGGACTGTCGTAACAAGTTTGCCCCATCCGTGCGTCAATGACTCTAATTGGACTCAGTTTGTGCGTTACATTCCTAAGCTTATAACAAGTGACTTTTTCGCAACCGGAACAGGTAATTTGACTCACACTCTTTTATTATAATTGTTTAAACACATTTGAAGTCTTGGAACAAGATTCGGGACAGTCGAAACAAGTTTGCTCCATCCGTGCGTCAATGTCGCTAATTAGACTCAGTTTGTTTGTTACATTCCTAAGCCTATAACTAGTGACTTGTTCTCAACCGGACCTCGTAAATAGACTCAATATCTTCTATTACAATTGTTTAAACACATTTGAAGTGTAGGAACAAGATTCGGGACTGTCGGAACAAGTTTGCTCCATCCGTGCGTCAATGACTCCAATTGGACTCAGTTTGTGCGTTACATTCCTAAGCTTATAACAAGTGACTTTTTCGCAACCGGAACAGGTAATTTGACTCAATCTCTTTTATTATAATTGTTTAAACACATTTGAAGTCTTGGAACAAGATTCGGGACAGTCGAAACAAGTTTGCTCCATTCGTGTGTCAATGACTCTAGTTGGACTTAATTTGTGCGTTACATTCCGAAGTCTATAACTAGTGACTTGTTCTCGATCGGACCTCGTAATTTGACCCAATATCTTCTATAACAATTGTTTTAACGCATTTGAAGTGTTGGAATAAGATTCGGGACTGTCAAACAAGTTTGCCCCATCCGTGCGTCAATGACTCTAATTGGACTCAGTTTGTGCGTTACCTTCCGAAGCTTATAACAAGTGACTTTTTCGCAACTAGATCAGGTAATTTGACTCAATCTCTTCCATTACAATTGTCTAAACACATTTGAAGTCTTGGAACAAGATTCGGGATGGTCGAAACAAGTTTGCTCCATCCGTGCGTCAATGTCTCTAATTGGATTCAGTTTGTGTGTCACGTTCCTAAGCCTATAACTAGTGACTTATTCTCAATCGGACCTCGTAATTTGACTCAATATCTTCTATTACAATTGTTTAAACACATTTGAAGTGTAGGAACAAGATTCGGGACTGTCGTAACAAGTTTGCCCCATCCATGCGTCAATGACTCTAATTGGACTCAGTTTGTCCGTTACATTCCTAAGCTTATAACAAGTGATTTTTTCACAACCGAACCTGGTAATTTGACTCAATCTCTTCTATTACAATTGTTTAAACACATTTGAAGTCTTGGAACAAGATTCGGGACAGTCGAAACAAGTTTGCTCCTTTCGTGCGTCAATGACTCTAATTGGACTTAGTTTGGGCGTTACATTCCGAAGTCTATAACTAGTGACTTGTTCTCGACCGGACCTCGTAATTTGACCCAATATCTTCTATAACAATTGTTTTAACACATTTGAGGCGCTGCAAAGAGATTCAGGACTGTTAAACAAGTTTGCCCCATCCGTGCGTCAATGACTCTAATTGGACTCAATTTGTGCGTTACATTCTGAAGCTTATAACGAGTGACTTTTTCGCAACCGGACCTGGTAATTTGACTCAATCTCTTTTATTATAATTGTTTAAACACATTTGAAGTCTTGGAACAAGATTCGGGACAGTCGAAACAAGTTTGCTCCATCCGTGCGTCAATGTCGCTAATTGGACTCAGTTTGTGTGTTACATTCCTAAGCCTATAACAAGTGACTTGTTCTCAACCGGACCTCGTAATTTGACTCAATATCCTCTATTACAATTGTTTAAACACATTTGAATTGTAGAAACAAGATTCAGGACTGTCGAAACAAGTTTGCCCCATCCGTGCATCAATGACTCTAATTGGACTCAGTTTGTGCGTTACATTCCTAAGCTTATAACAAGTGACTTTTTCGCAACCGGAACAGGTAATTTGACTCAATCTCTTTTATTATAATTGTTTAATCACATTTGAAGTCTTGGAACAAGATTCGGGACAGTCGAAACAAGTTTGCTCCATTCGTGTGTCAATGACTCTAGTTGGACTTAATTTGTGCGTTACATTCCGAAGTCTATACCTAGTGACTTGTTCTCGACCGGACCTCGTAATTTGACCCAATATCTTCTATAACAATTGTTTTAACACATTTGAGGCACTGCAAAGAGATTCAGCACTGTTAAACAAGTTTGCCCCATCCGTGCGTCAATGACTCTAATCGGACTCAGTTTGTGCGTTACATTCCGAAGCTTATAACAAGTGACTTTTTCGCAACCGGACCTGGTAATTTGACTCAATCTCTTTTATTATAATTGTTTAAACACATTTGAAGTCTTGGAACAAGATTCGGGACAGTCGAAACAAGTTTGCTCCATCCGTGCGTCAATGTCGCTAATTGGACTCAGTTTGTGTGTTACATTCCTAAGCCTATAACTAGTGACTTGTTCTCAACCGGACCTCGTAAATAGACTCAATATCTTCTATTACAATTGTTTAAACACATTTGAAGTGTAGGAACAAGATTCGGGACTGTCGGAACAAGTTTGCTCCATCCGTGCGTCAATGACTCCAATTGGACTCAGTTTGTGCATTACATTCCTAAGCTTAGAACAAGTGACTTTTTCGCAACCGGAACAGGTAATTTGACTCAATCTCTTTTATTATAATTGTTTAAACACATTTGAAGTCTTGGAACAAGATTCGGGACAGTCGAAACAAGTTTGCTCCATTCGTGTGTCAATGACTCTAGTTGGACTTAATTTGTGCGTTACATTCCGAAGTCTATAACTAGTGACTTGTTCTCGATCGGACCTCGTAATTTGACCCAATATCTTCTATAACAATTGTTTTAACGCATTTGAAGTGTTGGAATAAGATTCGGGACTGTCAAACAAGTTTGCCCCATCCGTGCGTCAATGACTCTAATTGGACTCAGTTTGTGCGTTACCTTCCGAAGCTTATAACAAGTGACTTTTTCGCAACCGGATCAGGTAATTTGACTCAATCTCTTCCATTACAATTGTCTAAACACATTTGAAGTCTTGGAACAAGATTCGGGATGGTCGAAACAAGTTTGCTCCATCCGTGCGTCAATGTCTCTAATTGGATTCAGTTTGTGTGTCACATTCCTAAGCCTATAACTAGTGACTTATTCTCAACCGGACCTCATAATTTGACTCAATATCTTCTATTACAATTGTTTAAACACATTTGAAGTGTGGGAACAAGATTCGGGACTGTCGTAACAAGTTTGCCCCATCCGTGCGTCAATGACTCTAATTGGACTCAGTTTGTCCGTTACATTCCTAAGCTTATAACAAGTGATTTTTTCACAACCGAACCTGGTAATTTGACTCAATCTCTTCTATTACAATTGTTTAAACACATTTGAAGTCTTGGAACAAGATTCGGGACAGTCGAAACAAGTTTGCTCCTTTCGTGCGTCAATGACTCTAATTGGACTTAGTTTGGGCGTTACATTCCGAAGTCTATAACTAGTGACTTGTTCTCGACCGGACCTCGTAATTTGACCCAATATCTTCTATAACAATTGTTTTAACACATTTGAGGCGCTGCAAAGAGATTCAGGACTGTTAAACAAGTTTGCCCCATCCGTGCGTCAATGACTCTAATTGGACTCAATTTGTGAGTTACATTCAGAAGCTTATAACGAGTGACTTTTTCGCAACCGGACCTGGTAATTTGACTCAATCTCTTTTATTATAATTGTTTAAACACATTTGAAGTCTTGGAACAAGATTCGGGACAGTCGAAACAAGTTTGCTCCATCCGTGCGTCAATGTCGCTAATTGGACTCAGTTTGTGTGTTACATTCCTAAGCCTATAACAAGTGACTTGTTCTCAACCGGACCTCGTAATTTTACTCAATATCCTCTATTACAATTGTTTAAACACATTTGAATTGTAGAAACAAGATTCAGGACTGTCGAAACAAGTTTGCCCCATCCGTGCGTCAATGACTCTAATTGGACTCGGTTTGTGCGTTACATTCCTAAGCTTATAACAAGTGACTTTTTCGCAACCGGAACAGGTAATTTGACTCAATCTCTTTTATTATAATTGTTTAAACACATTTGCAGTCTTGGAACAAGATTCGGGACAGTCGAAACAAGTTTGCTCCATTCGTGTGTCAATGACTCTAGTTGGACTTAATTTGTGCGTTACATTCCGAAGTCTATAACTAGTGACTTGTTCTCGACCGGACCTCGTAATTTGACCCAATATCTTCTATAACAATTGTTTTAACACATTTGAGGCGCTGCAAAGAGATTCAGGACTGTTAAACAAGTTTGCCCCATCCGTGCGTCAATGACTCTAATTGGACTCAGTTTGTGCGTTACATTCCGAAGCTTATAACAAGTGAGTTTTTCGCAACCGGACCTGGTAATTTGACTCAATCTCTTTTATTATAATTGTTTAAACACATTTGAAGTCTTGGAACAAGATTCGGGACAGTCGAAACAAGTTTGCTCCATCCGTGCGTCAATGTCCCTAATTGGACTCATTTTGTTTGTTACATTCCTAAGCCTATAACTAGTGACTTGTTCTCAACCGGACATCGTAAATAGACTCAATATCTTCTATTACAATTGTTTAAACACATTTGAAGTGTAGGAACAAGATTTGGGACTGTCGTAACAAGTTTGCCCCATCCGTGCGTCAATGACTCTAATTGGACTCAGTTTGTGCGTTACATTCCTAAGCTTATAACAAGTGACTTTTTCGCAACCGGAACAGGTAATTTGACTCAATCTCTTTTATTATAATTGTTTAAACACATTTGAAGTCTTGGAACAAGATTCGGGACAGTCGAAACAAGTTTGCTCCATCCGTGCGTCAATGTCGCTAATTGGACTCAGTTTGTTTGTTACATTCCTAAGCCTATAACAAGTGACTTGTTCTCAACCGGACCTCGTAAATAGACTCAATATCTTCTATTACAATTGTTTAAACACATTTGAAGTGTAGGAACAAGATTCGGGACTGTCGGAACAAGTTTGCTCCATCCGTGCGTCAATGACTCCAATTGGACTCAGTTTGTGCGTTACATTCCTAAGCTTATAACAAGTGACTTTTTTGCAACCGGAACAGGTAATTTGACTCAATCTCTTTTATTATAATTGTTTAAACACATTTGAAGTCTTGGAACAAGATTCGGGATAGTCAAAACAAGTTTGCTCCATCCGTGCGTCAATGTCGCTAATTGGACTCAGTTTGTTTGTTACATTCCTAAGCCTATAACTAGTGACTTGTTCTCAACCGGACCTCGTAAATAGACTCAATATCTTCTATTACAATTGTTTAAACACATTTGAAGTGTAGGAACAAGATTCGGGACTGTCGGAACAAGTTTGCTCCATCCGTGCGTCAATGACTCCAATTGGACTCAGTTTGTGCGTTACATTCCTAAGCTTATAACAAGTGACTTTTTCGCAACCGGAACAGGTAATTTGACTCAATCTCTTTTATTATAATTGTTTAAACACATTTGAAGTCTTGGAACAAGATTCGGGACAGTCGAAACAAGTTTGCTCCATCCGTGCGTCAATGTCGCTAATTGGACTCAGTTTGTGTGTTACATTCCTAAGCCTATAACTAGTGACTTGTTCTCAACCGGACCTCGTAAATAGACTCAATATCTTCTATTACAATTGTTTAAACACATTTGAAGTGTAGGAACAAGATTCAGGACTGTCATAACAAGTTTGCCCCATCCTTGCGTCAATGACTCTAATTGGACTCAGTTTGTCCGTTACATTCCTAAGCTTATAACAAGTGATTTTTTCACAACCGAACCTGGTAATTTGACTCAATCTCTTCTATTACAATTGTTTAAACACATTTGAAGTCTTGGAACAAGATTCGGGACAGTCGAAACAAGTTTGCTCCTTTCGTGCGTCAATGACTCTAAATGGACTTAGTTTGGGCGTTACATTCCGAAGTCTATAACTAGTGACTTGTTCTCGACCGGACCTCGTAATTTGACCCAATATCTTCTATAACAATTGTTTTAACACATTTGAGGCGCTGCAAAGAGATTCAGGACTGTTAAACAAGTTTGCCCCATCCGTGCGTCAATGACTCTAATTGGACTCAGTTTGTTTGTTACATTCCTAAGCCTGTAACTAGTGACTTGTTCTCAACCGGACCTCGTAAATAGACTCAATATCTTCTATTACAATTGTTTAAACACATTTGAAGTGTAGGAACAAGATTCGGGACTGTCGGAACAAGTTTGCTCCATCCGTGCGTCAATGACTCCAATTGGACTCAGTTTGTGCGTTACATTCCTAAGCTTAAAACAAGTGACTTTTTCGCAACCAGAACAGGTAATTTGACTCAATCTCTTTTATTATAATTTTGTAAACACATTTGAAGTCTTGGAACAAGATTCGGGACAGTCGAAACAAGTTTGCTCCATCCGTGCGTCAATGTCGCTCATTGGACTCAGTTTGTTTGTTACATTCCTAAGCCTATAACTAGTGACTTGTTCTCAACCGGACCTCGTAAATAGACTCAATATCTTCTATTACAATTGTTTAAACACATTTGAAGTGTAGGAACAAGATTCGGGACTGTCGGAACAAGTTTGCTCCATCCGTGCGTCAATGACTCCAATTGGACTCAGTTTGTGCGTTACATTCCTAAGCTTATAACAAGTGACTTTTTCGCAACCGGAACAGGTGAAAGTAGGATTTTTCCGCGTCGTTGGTTACGGAAACCCTAATCTCAATAAGATTTGTAATTTGATCCGATTATCCTGCAAAATTGATAGATATTTGTATAGGGATTCGTGTCGGATGTCGATCCGCACTCGGGATTAGTCGGGTTAGCGCGATAATGAACATAAAATGACGGGAATTTTGTAGAGAATGGAACATAATTTTATTCAAATCAACTTTATTCAATCAAAATCGTCTTTTACAGCAAAAATCTAACAAAATAACTAAACTAGAAAGCATTTTAATAAGAGAGGGATGTAGAGAGAAAAAGTGGTTTTGAGAGAGAGAAACTAGAGAGAGAAAGTGAGAAAAATGTTAAAGAGGAGAGAGAGAAAGTGGTAGAAGAAGAGATCAAAGGTTGTTACCTTGCAATTCTTACCAACGGATGGATCGGCCAGTGATGAAGAAGATGATCGACCAATGGGAATAGGCCAACGGACTTAAAGATGGTCGATCATGAGTGCATGATGTTGGCTGGCCTGGTGTTGCGGTGTGCTGCCCCAAAAACATAGTCGTGAAGAAGATCACGTCGTGATGTTGCAGGCAAGGGGATTGCTCTTGCAGTCCATTGGGACAGCAAGGATGAAGGACATGGCTGCTGGTGTGATGAACCATCATTGGTGCACTAACCATGCTAGTTGCAACAGCAAATTGATGTGGACAGACCTACAAGTGGTTGCTGGCCGGAGAGGATGCATCACACGGTGGTGACTGGTTCCTTACTAGTGAAAGATGGCGGTGCTTGTGAATGGGAGAAAATGAGGGTGTTGTAGGTGGGCTGTAATGGAGGACAGCCTGCACGTAGGAGGACGTGAGAGTGAGGGAGAATGGTGCGAGATCGTTGGAGTTTCAGTCGGCAAGTGGCCGGTGACGACGACACCAGCGTTGAAGATGCAGCAAGCGGGAAGATGCCCGAAGAAGATGGTAGGGGGCGGTGCTGTTGTGGCTTGTACGCCCGGAGTTGCAGACGTGGTGGTGATGACGACGAAGGAGATGGTCTGCAACTCATGCGGTGGGGGAAATGGGCAGCACGGACTGCAAGCTTGCAGTCCGTTAGTTTTAGGCTGGTGTTGACGTGGTGGGAGCAACGGTTGACCGGTGATGGCTGGCTCAAAACCAGTCCGTTAGTTGCAGGCGGTGGAGCCTAAATGAGAAGAGCCAATCCGGCTGGCAGTGGAGGCTGTAGTAGCTGCTGGTGGTGCAAGGGAAAGCACCGTGAAGAGAGAGAATGGAAAAAGATGGACCGGTAGGAGCGATTAGCGTGCTGCTGGTGTCAACACCATGAACACCGGAGTTGCAGACCTGCAACTCCGGTAAGGAAAAAAAATAGAAGAAGAGAAGAGGAAGAAGAAGAAGAGAAGCCAGAAGAAAGAGAAGAGGAAGAAGAAGGAAGAGGAGGAGGAAGAGGAGAAGAAGGGGGGAAGAGAGGACGTGCTGGCGGTGGTGGTGACGACGACGACCGGAGTTGCTGCCTGCAACTCCGGCGACTATGCAGAATAGGAAGAAGACGAAGAAGACGAAGAGGAGGGGGAAGAGGGAAAGAAGAAGAAGAAGAAGAAGAAGAAGACGCCGGCGAACCAGTCCGGCGGTGGCTCGCCGGAGATGAAGGAGCGGAGCAGAAGAGGAAGAAAGAGAAAAATGGGAGGAGAGGAGGAGAGGGGAGAGGGATTAGGGTTCGAACGAACCCTTCTCCCTCCTCTTATAAAGCTCCCTATTTCCATTAATGGAAATAGGGTATTTTTTGAAAATAAAAATTTTTTTTTTTTTTTTTTATAAGTAAAAACCTACTTTTCTATGGGGAATCTCCCCAATTAGTGGACCCCCCATTTAATTAAAATTATTTTAAAATTCACGGGGTCCACTAACTGGTCGGACAGCGGGTCGATGAAGATGGGCCCGCTGTCCGACCAGTTAGTGGACCCCGCGAATTTTAAAATAATTTTAATTAAATGGGGGGTCCACTAATTGGGGAGATTCCCCATAGAAAAGTAGGTTTTTACATTAAAAAAAAAAAAAAAAAAAAAAAAAAAAAAAAAAAAAAAAAAAAAAAAAATTTATTTTCAAAAAATACCCTATTTCCATTAATGGAAATAGGGAGCTTTATAAGAGGAGGGAGAAGGGTTCGTTCGAACCCTAATCCCTCTCCCCTCTCCTCCTCTCCTCCCATTTTTCTCTTTCTTCCTCTTCTGCTCCGCTCCTTCATCTCCGGCGAGCCACCACCGGACTGGTTCGCCGGCGTCTTCTTCTTCTTCTTCTTCTTCTTCTTCTTCTTCTTCTTCTTCTCCTTCTTCTTCTTTTTCTCCTCTTCCTCCTCTTCGTTTTATTCTTCTTTTGCTGGAGTTGCAGGTCTGCAACTCCGGCCGGCGAACCATGCTCCATCACCGTCATCTTTACAGCAGAAAACGGTGAGCTTCTCCCCCTCTCCTCCTTTCCTTCTTCTTCCTCTTCATTTTCTTCTTCTTCCTCTTCGTTTTCTTCTTCTTCTCGTCCTCAGTCTTCTTCTTCTTCTTTTTCTTTAGTTCCACCGGAGTTGCAGGTGCAACTCCGGTCGTCTTCTACGGCGAGAAGCTCGCCGGAAACCTGCACAGCAGCCAGCTTACCGCCTCCTATCTTCTCTCCTCTTCTCGTCATCTCCCACAAAACCTCTGCCCCTTCATTCTTTCGGCCGGCGAACATCTCTCCAACACCGTCTAAAGAACAAAAAAAAAAAGAAAAAAAAATGGTGCTGCCTCTTCTCTTGGGCAGCAACGTCCTTCTCTCCCCTTGCTTGCTCTCTCTCTTCTCCTCCCATGTTCCAACGCGTCTTCTCCTTCTCCTTCTTCTCTTTTGCCTGTCTTCTTCGTCCTCTCCTTCTTGTTTTACAAGGAGTCCGCCTCCTTCCTCCGGCGGACTGGTTCAACTCCACCAGTCCGTCCATTCCGGCCATCTGAAACCAGAAACGAGCTCCCTGTTTCCTAACCTAAACCCTTGCAAATCAGTTGCAGGCCGTTTGCCTTCTGCCTCCACTCCATTACCTCACCATCAGCATCCATTCAACACACCTACTAGCCGATGCACACCACCGCCTGAAATTTCCAACGATCCTCCACCCAGCAACTCCGGTCGAATCTTTGTCTCCCTCTAGCATATGGTCAACGCTCTCCTTCATCTGCAAATCATCACCGTCATCACCATTGGTGACAGGTGGTGAGGTCTTCAACTCTATTGATGCGAGCCTGTGGCTTCTTCAACCCACTCCTCTTTGGCCGGAGCACCAGCATGCACCCTCTTCGGGCTTCTCACTTGGTTGACCATCAATGGCCGGAGCATCATCACTCCATTGGCAGGTTCTCTTTGCCGGTAGATCTCCACTTCATGGTAAGACCACAAGGTAGGTTTCATCTCCATTCTTTATCCTTCTCTTTAGATTCTCTCTCTAGGCCTTTCCTCACTTTCTCTCTCTAACATTCTCTCTCTAGGGTAGTTCTCTCTCTAGATTTCTCTATCTATTTCTCTCTTCGATACATAGTTTCTCTCTCTAGAATAGCCTTCTTGATAGTTCTCTCTCTCTAGAAATACTCCCTCACTTCATTTTCTCTCTCTAACTCTCTCTAGAATTTTCTTCTTTAAAATTGCTTTTTAGTTTATCTTCTTAGATGTTATTTTCGATTCAAGCATTGTAATAAACATTTGATCACTGAATGATAAAGTTTGTTTTTATCTATTATTTCTTGTGATGATCCGTCAGTTTTTGTTCTTATTCGCGCTAATCCAACTAATCCCGAGTGCGGATCGACATCCGACACGAATCCCTATACAAATCTATCAATTTTGCAGGATTAGGAATCGGATCAAGTTAAAAATGTGTTGAAGTTAGGGTTTCCGTAACCAACGACGCGGAAAAATCCTACTTTCAAATGTGGCCCACATGGACTGATGATGTCCATCGTCTCACAAGATGATGTGATAGACATTCTGATGGCGATCAGATGGATGGTGACTTGATTGGGACTCAGATTGGTGGATCGACGGATCTAGAGAGATCCAACGGTCCGATTGAAGATCCAACGGTCCGATGGAAGATCCAACGGTCAGAAAGCTAAGGGAGATGAGATAGAGCTGATGGGCAGGAGTTCTGGGGTTAGGTCAGTAGATTCGAGGACCGAGAGATGAAGAGAGAGAGAGAATAAGGAGAGATGAGAGAAAAAGTATCAAAAAAATGGAAAAAAGCACTGGCGGAGGGTCTGGAACCCTGGTCTTCACTGTGACCATCCTCACGCTTCTCCAGTAGAGTCGACTATCATTCTTTGCTGACTCATGTGGCTTTAAACGCTTTGGTCCGTCTCTTGGTCATTGGCTCTCCTGCTCTCTTCGTTATTTGGGCCGGCTTTTTGGTCCTCTGATTCAGCCCATATTTGGCCCATATCTTCTAGTCATAGCATGTGGGCTCTTTAAGCTTTGATAATGGGCTCTCATGATCGATTTGGGCCCACAAGTCTCGAGAATCGTCCCATCGGGGTTTCCTGCGACAGAAGAAGCACGTAATGAGACTTTATCAGAACGGCTTAATATCTAGACTTCCGAAAATGTGTTTAATGCATGCAAATATACCATTTCGTCCAGAAAAGTGTGTTCTACGCAATAAAAGAGACTCTTACGTAGAAAAGTAGATAAATAGAGTATTTTAACGTGGGAGAATGCAATAACGCTAACAGGATAATTGCTTAAAATAAGCACTTTTGAGCGAATATCAACAGGTAATTTGACTCAATCTCTTTTATTATAATTGTTTAAACACATTTGAAGTCTTGGAACAAGATTCGGGACAGTCGAAACAAGTTTGCTCCATCCGTGCGTCAATGTCGCTAATTGGACTCAGTTTGTGTGTTACATTCCTAAGCCTATAACTAGTGACTTGTTCTCAACCGGACCTCGTAAATAGACTCAATGTCTTCTATTACAATTGTTTAAACACATTTGAAGTGTAGGAACAAGATTCGGGACTGTCGGAACAAGTTTGCTCCATCCGTGCGTCAATGACTCCAATTGGACTCAGTTTGTGCGTTACATTCCTAAGCTTATAACAAGTGACTTTTCGCAACCGGACCACGTAATTTGACTCAATCTCTTCCATTACAATTGTTTAAACACATTTGAATTGTAGAAACAAGATTCAGGACTGTGGAAACCAGTTTGCCCAATCCGTGCGTCACTGACTCTAATTGGACTCAGTTTGTGCGTTACATTCCTAAGCTTATAACAAGTGACTTTTTCGCCACCGGACCACGTAATTTGACTCAATCTCTTCCATTACAATTGTTTAAACACATTTGAATTTTAGAAACAAGATTCAGGACTGTTGAAACAAGTTTGCCCCATCCGTGCGTCAATGACTCTAATTAGACTCAGTTTGTGCGTTACATTCCTAAGCTTATAACAAGTGACTTTTTCGCAACCGGATCTCGTAATTTGACTCAATTTCTTCCATTACAATTGTTTAAACACATTTGAAGTCTGGGAACAAGATTCGGGACGGTCGAAACAAGTTTGCTCCATCCGTGCGTCAATGTCTCTAATTGGACTCAGTTTGTGTGTTACATTCCTAAGCCTATAACTAGTGACTTGTTCTCAACCGGACCTCATAATTTGACTCTATATCTTCTATTGCAATTGTTTAAACACATTTGAAGTTTTGGAACAAGAGTCGGGACAGTCGAAACAAGTTTGCTCCATTCGTGTGTCAATGACTCTAGTTGGACTTAGTTTGTGCGTTACATTCCGAAGTCTATAACTAGTGACTTGTTCTCGACCGGACCTCGTAATTTGACCCAATTTCTTCTATAACAATTGTTTTAACCCATTTGAAGTGTTGGAATAAGATTCGGGACTGTCAAACAAGTTTGCCCCATCCGTGCGTCAGTGACTCTAATTGGACTCAGTTTGTGCGTTACCTTCCGAAGCTTATAACAAGTGACTTTTTCGCAACCGGACCAGGTAATTTGACTCAATATCTTCCATTACAATTGTCTAAACACATTTGAAGTCTTGGAACAAGATTCGGGATGGTCAAAACAAGTTTGCTCCATCCGTGCGTCAATGTCTCTAATTGGATTCCGTTTGTGTGTCACATTCCTAAGCCTATAACTAGTGACTTATTCTCAACCGGACCTCGTAATTTGACTCAATATCTTCTATTACAATTGTTTAAACACATTTGAAGTGTAGGAACAAGATTCGGGACTGTCGTAACAAGTTTGCCCCATCCGTGCGTCAATGACTCTAATTGGACTCAGTTTGTCCGTTACATTCCTAAGCTTATAACAAGTGATTTTTTCACAACCGAACCTGGTAATTTGACTCAATCTCTTCTATTACAATTGTTTAAACACATTTGAAGTCTTGGAACAAGATTCGGGACAGTCGAAACAAGTTTGCTCCATCCGTGCGTCAATGTCGCTAATTGGACTCAGTTTGTGTGTTACATTCCTAAGCCTATAACTAGTGACTTGTTCTCAACCGGACCTCGTAAATAGACTCAATATCTTCTATTACAATTGTTTAAACACATTTGAAGTGTAGGAACAAGATTCAGGACTGTCATAACAAGTTTGCCCCATCCTTGCGTCAATGACTCTAATTGGACTCAGTTTGTCCGTTACATTCCTAAGCTTATAACAAGTGATTTTTTCACAACCGAACCTGGTAATTTGACTCAATCTCTTCTATTACAATTGTTTAAACACATTTGAAGTCTTGGAACAAGATTCGGGACAGTCGAAACAAGTTTGCTCCTTTCGTGCGTCAATGACTCTAATTGGACTTAGTTTGGGCGTTACATTCCGAAGTCTATAACTAGTGACTTGTTCTCGACCGGACCTCGTAATTTGACCCAATATCTTCTATAACAATTGTTTTAACACATTTGAGGCGCTGCAAAGAGATTCAGGAGTGTCAAACAAGTTTGCCCCATCCGTGCGTCAATGACTCTAATTGGACTCAGTTTGTGCGTTACCTTCCGAAGCTTATAACAAGTGACTTTTACGCAACCGGACCAGGTAATTTGACTCAATATCTTCCATTACAATTGTCTAAACACATTTGAAGTCTTGGAACAAGATTCGGGATGGTCAAAACAAGTTTGCTCCATCCGCGCGTCAATGTCTCTAATTGGATTCAGTTTGTGTGTCACATTCCGAAGCCTATAACTAGTGACTTATTCTCAACCGGACCTCGTAATTTGACTCAATATCTTCTATTACAATTGTTTAAACACATTTGAAGTGTAGGAACAAGATTCGGGACTGTCGTAACAAGTTTGCCCCATCCGTGCGTCAATGACTCTAATTGGACTCAGTTTGTCCGTTTTTTTTTTTTTTTTTTTTTTTTGGGAATAAGTTTGTCCGTTACATTCCTAAGCTTATAACAAGTGATTTTTTCACAATCGAACCTGGTAATTTGACTCAATCTCTTCTATTACAATTGCTTAAACATATTTGAAGTCTTGGAACAAGATTCGGGACAGTCGAAACAAGTTTGCTCCATCCGTGCGTCAATGCCGCTAATTGGACTCAGTTTGTGTGTTACATTCCTAAGCCTATAACTAGTGACTTGTTCTCAACCGGACCTCGTAAATAGACTCAATATCTTCTATTACAATTGTTTAAACACATTTGAAGTGTAGGAACAAGATTCAGGACTGTCATAACAAGTTTGCCCCATCCTTGCGTCAATGACTCTAATTGGACTCAGTTTGTCCGTTACATTCCTAAGCTTATAACAAGTGATTTTTTCACAACCGGACCTGGTAATTTGACTAAATCTCTTCCATTACAATTGTTTAACCACATTTGAAGTCTTGGAACAAGATTCGGGACGGTTGAAACAAGTTTGCTCCATCCGTGCGTCAATGTCTCTAATTGGACTTAGTTTGGGCGTTACATTCCGAAGTCTATAACTAGTGACTTGTTCTCGACCGGACCTCGTAATTTGACCCAATATCTTCTATAACAATTGTTTTAACACATTTGAGGCGCTGCAAAGAGATTCAGGACTGTTAAACAAGTTTGCCCCATCCGTGCGTCAATGACTCTAATTGGACTCAGTTTGTGCGTTACATTCCGAAGATTATAACAGGTGACTTTTTTGCAACCGGACCTGGTAATTTGACTCAATCTCTTTTATTATAATTGTTTAAACACATTTGAAGTCTTGGAAAAAGATTCGGGACAGTCGAAACAAGTTTGCTCCATCCGTGCGTCAATGTCGCTAATTGGACTCAGTTTGTTTGTTACATTCCTAAGCCTGTAACTAGTGACTTGTTCTCAACCGGACCTCGTAAATAGACTCAATATCTTCTATAACAATTGTTTAAACACATTTGAAGTGTAGGAACAAGATTCGGGACTGTCGGAACAAGTTTGCTCCATCCGTGCGTCAATGACTCCAATTGGACTCAGTTTGTGCGTTACATTCCTAAGCTTATAACAAGTGACTTTTTCACAACCAGAACAAGTAATTTGACTCAATCTCTTTTATTATAATTTTTTAAACACATTTGAAGTCTTGGAACAAGATTCGGGACAGTCGAAACAAGTTTGCTCCATCCGTGCGTCAATGTCGCTCATTGGACTCAGTTTGTTTGTTACATTCCTAAACCTATAACTAGTGACTTGTTCTCAACCAGACCTCGTAAATAGACTCAATATCTTCTATTACAATTGTTTAAACACATTTGAAGTGTAGGAACAAGATTAGGGACTGTCGGAACAAGTTTCCTCCATCCGTGCGTCAATGACTCCAATTGGACTCAGTTTGTGCGTTACATTCCTAAGCTTATAACAAGTGACTTTTTCGCAACCGGAACAGGTAATTTGACTCAATCTCTATTATTATAATTGTTTAAACACATTTGAAGTCTTGGAACAAGATTCGGGACAGTCGAAACAAGTTTGCTCCATCCGTGCGTCAATGTCGCTAATTGGACTCAGTTTGTGTGTTACATTCCTAAGCCTATAACTAGTGACTTGTTCTCAACCGGACCTCGTAAATAGACTCAATATCTTCTATTACAATTGTTTAAACACATTTGAAGTGTAGGAACAAGATTCGGGACTGTCGGAACAAGTTTGCTCCATCCGTGCGTCAATGACTCCAATTGGACTCAGTTTGTGCATTACATTCCTAAGCTTATAACAAGTGACTTTTTCGCAACCGGAACAGGTAATTTGACTCAATCTCTTTTATTATAATTGTTTAAACACATTTGAAGTCTTGGAACAAGATTCGGGACAGTCGAAACAAGTTTGCTCCATTCGTGTGTCAATGACTCTCGTTGGACTTAGTTTGTGCGTTACATTTCGAAGTCTATAACTAGTGACTTGTTCTCGATCGGACCTCGTAATTTGACCCAGTATCTTCTATAACAATTGTTTTAACGCATTTGAAGTGTTGGAATAAGATTCGGGACTGTCAAACAAGTTTGCCCCATCCGTGCGTCAATGACTCTAATTGGACTCAGTTTGTGCGTTACATTCCTAAGCTTATAACAAGTGACTTTTTCGCAACCGGACCACGTAATTTGACTCAATCTCTTCCATTACAATTGTTTAAACACATTTGAATTGTAGATACAAGATTCAGGACTGTGGAAACAAGTTTGCCCCATCCGTGCGTCACTGACTCTAATTGGACTCAGTTTGTGCGTTACATTCCTAAGCTTATAACAAGTGACTTTTTCGCAACCGGACCACGTAATTTGACTCAATCTCTTCCATTACAATTGTTTAAACACATTTGAAGTCTTGGAACAAGATTCGGGATGGTCAAAACAAGTTTGCTCCATCCGTGCGTCAATGTCTCTAATTGGATTCAGTTTGTGTGTCACATTCCTAAGCCTATAACTAGTGACTTATTCTCAACCGGACCTCGTAATTTGACTCAATATCTTCTATTAGAATTGTTTAAAAACATTTGAAGTGTAGGAACAAGATTCAGGACTGTCGTAACAAGTTTGCCCCATCCGTGCGTCAATGACTCTAATTGGACTCAGTTTGTCCGTTACATTCCTAAGCTTATAACAAGTGATTTTTTCACAACCGAACCTGGTAATTTGACTCAATCTCTTCTATTACAATTGTTTAAACACATTTGAAGTCTTGGAACAAGATTCGGGACAGTCGAAACAAGTTTGCTCCTTTCGTGCGTCAATGACTCTAATTGGACTTAGTTTGGGCGTTACATTCCGAAGTCTATAACTAGTGACTTGTCCTCGACCGGACCTCGTAATTTGACCCAATATCTTCTATAACAATTGTTTTAACACATTTGAGGCGCTGCAAAGATATTCAGGACTATTAAACAAGTTTGCCCCATCCGTGTGTCAATGACTCTAATTGGACTCAGTTTGTGCGTTACATTCCGAAGCTTATAACAAGTGACTTTTTCGCAACCGGACCTGGTAATTTGACTAAATCTCTTCCATTACAATTGTTTAACCACATTTGAAGTCTTGGAACAAGATTCGGGACGGTTGAAACAAGTTTGCTCCATCCGTGCGTCAATGTCTCTAATTGGATTCAGTTTGTGTGTTACATTCCTAAGCCATTAACAAGTGACTTGTTCTCAACCGGACCTCGTAATTTGACTCAATATCCTCTATTACAATTGTTTAAACACATCTGAATTGTAGAAACAAGATTCAGGACTGTCGAAACAAGTTTGCCCCATCCGTGCGTCAATGACTCTAATTGGACTCAGTTTGTGCGTTACATTCCTAAGCTTATAACAAGTGACTTTTTCGCAACCGGACCACGTAATTTGACTCAATCTCTTTTATTATAATTGTTTAAACACATTTGAAGTCTTGGAACAAGATTCGGGACAGTCGAAACAAGTTTGCTCCATCCGTGCGTCAATGTCGCTAATTGGACTCAGTTTGTTTGTTACATTCCTAAGCCTATAACTAGTGATTTGTTCTCAACCGGACCTCGTAAATAGACTCAATATCTTCTATTACAATTGTTTAAACACATTTGAAGTGTAGGAACAAGATTCGGGACTGTCGGAACAAGTTTGCTCCATCCGTGCGTCAATGACTCCAATTGGACTCAGTTTGTGCGTTACATTCCTAAGCTTATAACAAGTGACTTTTTCGCAACCGGAACAGGTAATTTGACTCAATCTCTTTTATTATAATTGTTTAAACACATTTGAAGTCTTGGAACAAGATTCGGGACAGTCGAAACAAGTTTGCTCCATCCGTGCGTCAATGTCGCTAATTGGACTCAGTTTGTGTGTTACATTCCTAAGCCTATAACTAGTGACTTGTTCTCAACCGGACCTCGTAAATAAACTCAATATCCTCTATTACAATTGTTTAAACACATTTGAAGTGTAGGAACAAGATTCGGGACTGTCGGAACAAGTTTGCTCCATCAGTGCGTCAATGACTCCAATTGGACTTAGTTTGTGCGTTACATTCCTAAGCTTATAACAAGTGACTTTTTCGCAACCGGAACAGGTAATTTGACTCAATCTCTTTTATTATAATTTTTTAAACACATTTGAAGTCTTGGAACAAGATTCGGGACAGTCGAAACAAGTTTGCTCCATCCGTGCGTCAATGTCGCTCATTGGACTCAGTTTGTTTGTTACATTCCTAAACCTATAACTAGTGACTTGTTCTCAACCAGACCTCGTAAATAGACTCAATATCTTCTATTACAATTGTTTAAACACATTTGAAGTGTAGGAACAAGATTAGGGACTGTCGGAACAAGTTTCCTCCATCCGTGCGTCAATGACTCCAATTGGACTCAGTTTGTGCGTTACATTCCTAAGCTTATAACAAGTGACTTTTTCGCAACCGGAACAGGTAATTTGACTCAATCTCTATTATTATAATTGTTTAAACACATTTGAAGTCTTGGAACAAGATTCGGGACAGTCGAAACAAGTTTGCTCCATCCGTGCGTCAATGTCGCTAATTGGACTCAGTTTGTGTGTTACATTCCTAAGCCTATAACTAGTGACTTGTTCTCAACCGGACCTCGTAAATAGACTCAATATCTTCTATTACAATTGTTTAAACACATTTGAAGTGTAGGAACAAGATTCGGGACTGTCGGAACAAGTTTGCTCCATCCGTGCGTCAATGACTCCAATTGGACTCAGTTTGTGCATTACATTCCTAAGCTTATAACAAGTGACTTTTTCGCAACCGGAACAGGTAATTTGACTCAATCTCTTTTATTATAATTGTTTAAACACATTTGAAGTCTTGGAACAAGATTCGGGACAGTCGAAACAAGTTTGCTCCATTCGTGTGTCAATGACTCTCGTTGGACTTAGTTTGTGCGTTACATTTCGAAGTCTATAACTAGTGACTTGTTCTCGATCGGACCTCGTAATTTGACCCAGTATCTTCTATAACAATTGTTTTAACGCATTTGAAGTGTTGGAATAAGATTCGGGACTGTCAAACAAGTTTGCCCCATCCGTGCGTCAATGACTCTAATTGGACTCAGTTTGTGCGTTACATTCCTAAGCTTATAACAAGTGACTTTTTCGCAACCGGACCACGTAATTTGACTCAATCTCTTCCATTACAATTGTTTAAACACATTTGAATTGTAGATACAAGATTCAGGACTGTGGAAACAAGTTTGCCCCATCCGTGCGTCACTGACTCTAATTGGACTCAGTTTGTGCGTTACATTCCTAAGCTTATAACAAGTGACTTTTTCGCAACCGGACCACGTAATTTGACTCAATCTCTTCCATTACAATTGTTTAAACACATTTGAAGTCTTGGAACAAGATTCGGGATGGTCAAAACAAGTTTGCTCCATCCGTGCGTCAATGTCTCTAATTGGATTCAGTTTGTGTGTCACATTCCTAAGCCTATAACTAGTGACTTATTCTCAACCGGACCTCGTAATTTGACTCAATATCTTCTATTAGAATTGTTTAAAAACATTTGAAGTGTAGGAACAAGATTCAGGACTGTCGTAACAAGTTTGCCCCATCCGTGCGTCAATGACTCTAATTGGACTCAGTTTGTCCGTTACATTCCTAAGCTTATAACAAGTGATTTTTTCACAACCGAACCTGGTAATTTGACTCAATCTCTTCTATTACAATTGTTTAAACACATTTGAAGTCTTGGAACAAGATTCGGGACAGTCGAAACAAGTTTGCTCCTTTCGTGCGTCAATGACTCTAATTGGACTTAGTTTGGGCGTTACATTCCGAAGTCTATAACTAGTGACTTGTTCTCGACCGGACCTCGTAATTTGACCCAATATCTTCTATAACAATTGTTTTAACACATTTGAGGCGCTGCAAAGATATTCAGGACTATTAAACAAGTTTGCCCCATCCGTGTGTCAATGACTCTAATTGGACTCAGTTTGTGCGTTACATTCCGAAGCTTATAACAAGTGACTTTTTCGCAACCGGACCTGGTAATTTGACTAAATCTCTTCCATTACAATTGTTTAACCACATTTGAAGTCTTGGAACAAGATTCGGGACGGTTGAAACAAGTTTGCTCCATCCGTGCGTCAATGTCTCTAATTGGATTCAGTTTGTGTGTTACATTCCTAAGCCATTAACAAGTGACTTGTTCTCAACCGGACCTCGTAATTTGACTCAATATCCTCTATTACAATTGTTTAAACACATCTGAATTGTAGAAACAAGATTCAGGACTGTCGAAACAAGTTTGCCCCATCCGTGCGTCAATGACTCTAATTGGACTCAGTTTGTGCGTTACATTCCTAAGCTTATAACAAGTGACTTTTTCGCAACCGGACCACGTAATTTGACTCAATCTCTTTTATTATAATTGTTTAAACACATTTGAAGTCTTGGAACAAGATTCGGGACAGTCGAAACAAGTTTGCTCCATCCGTGCGTCAATGTCGCTAATTGGACTCAGTTTGTTTGTTACATTCCTAAGCCTATAACTAGTGATTTGTTCTCAACCGGACCTCGTAAATAGACTCAATATCTTCTATTACAATTGTTTAAACACATTTGAAGTGTAGGAACAAGATTCGGGACTGTCGGAACAAGTTTGCTCCATCCGTGCGTCAATGACTCCAATTGGACTCAGTTTGTGCGTTACATTCCTAAGCTTATAACAAGTGACTTTTTCGCAACCGGAACAGGTAATTTGACTCAATCTCTTTTATTATAATTGTTTAAACACATTTGAAGTCTTGGAACAAGATTCGGGACAGTCGAAACAAGTTTGCTCCATCCGTGCGTCAATGTCGCTAATTGGACTCAGTTTGTGTGTTACATTCCTAAGCCTATAACTAGTGACTTGTTCTCAACCGGACCTCGTAAATAAACTCAATATCCTCTATTACAATTGTTTAAACACATTTGAAGTGTAGGAACAAGATTCGGGACTGTCGGAACAAGTTTGCTCCATCAGTGCGTCAATGACTCCAATTGGACTTAGTTTGTGCGTTACATTCCTAAGCTTATAACAAGTGACTTTTTCGCAACCGGAACAGGTAATTTGACTCAATCTCTTTTATTATATTTGTTTAAACACATTTGAAGTCTTGGAACAAGATTCGGGACAGTCGAAACAAGTTTGCTCCATCCGTGCGTCCATGTCGCTAATTGGACTCAGTTTGTGTGTTACATTCCTAAGCCTATAACTAGTGACTTGTTCTCAACCGGACCTCGTAAATAGACTCAATATCTTCTCTTACAATTGTTTAAACACATTTGAAGTGTAGGAACAAGATTCGGGACTGTCGGAACAAGTTTGCTCCATCCGTGCGTCAATGACTCCAATTGGACTCAGTTTGTGCGTTACATTCCTAAGCTTATAACAAGTGACTTTTTCGCAACCGGACCACATAATTTGACTCAATCTCTTCCATTACAATTGTTTAAACACATTTGAATTGTAGAAACAAGATTCAGGACTGTGGAAACAAGTTTGCCCCATCCGTGCGTCAGTGACTCTAATTGGACTCAGTTTGTGCGTTACATTCCTAAGCTTATAACAAGTGACTTTTTCGCAACCGGACCACGTAATTTGACTCAATCTCTTCCATTACAATTGTTTAAACACATTTGAATTTTAGAAACAAGATTCAGGACTGTTGAAACAAGTTTGCCCCATCCGTGCGTCAATGACTCTAATTAGACTCAGTTTGTGCGTTACATTCCTAAGCTTATAACAAGTGACATTTTCGCAACCGGATCTCGTAATTTGACTCAATTTCTTCCATTACAATTGTTTAAACACATTTGAAGTCTTGGAACAAGATTCGGGACGGTCGAAACAAGTTTGCTCCATCCGTGCGTCAATGTCTCTATTTGGACTCAGTTTGTGTGTTACATTCCTAAGCCTATAACTAGTGACTTGTTCTCAACCGGACCTCGTAAATAGACTCAATATCTTCTATTACAATTGTTTAAACACATTTGAAGTGTTGGAACAAGATTCGGGACTGTCGGAACAAGTTTGCTCCATCCGTGCGTCAATGACTCCAATTGGACTCAGTTTGTGAGTTACATTCCTAAGCTTATAACAAGTGACTTTTTCGCAACCGGAACAGGTAAGTTGACTCAATCTCTTTTATTATAATTGTTTAAACACATTTGAAGTCTTGGAACAAGATTCGGGACAGTTGAAACAAGTTTGCTCCATTCGTGTGTCAATGACTCTAGTTGGACTTAGTTTGTGCGTTACATTCCGAAGTCTATAACTAGTGACTTGTTCTCGATCGGACCTCGTAATTTGGCCCAATATCTTCTATAACAATTGTTTTAACGCATTTGAAGTGTTGGAATAAGATTCGGGACTGTCAAACAAGTTTGCCCCATCCGTGCGTCAATGACTCTAATTGGACTCAGTTTGTGCGTTACCTTCCGAAGCTTACAACAAGTGACTTTTTCGCAACCGGACCAGGTAATTTGACTCAATCTCTTCCATTACAATTGTCTAAACACATTTGAAGTCTTGGAACAAGATTCGGGATGGTCGAAACAAGTTTGCTCCATCCGTGCGTCAATGTCTCTAATTGGATTCAGTTTGTGTGTCACATTCCTAAGCCTATAACTAGTGACTTATTCTCAACCGGACCTCGTAATTTGACTCAATTTCTTCCATTACAATTGTTTAAACACATTTGAAGTCTGGGAACAAGATTCGGGACGGTCGAAACAAGTTTGCTCCATCCGTGCGTCAATGTCTCAAATTGGACTCAGTTTGTGTGTTACATTCCTAAGCCTATAACTAGTGACTTGTTCTCAACCGGACCTCGTAATTTGACTCTATATCTTCTATTGCAATTGTTTAAACACATTTGAAGTTTTGGAACAAGATTCGGGACAGTCGAAACAAGTTTGCTCCATTCGTGTGTCAATGACTCTAGTTGGACTTAGTTTGTGCGTTACATTCCGAAGTCTATAACTAGTGACTTGTTCTCGACCGGACCTCGTAATTTGACCCAATATCTTCTATAACAATTGTTTTAACCCATTTGAAGTGTTGGAATAAGATTCGTGACTGTCAAACAAGTTTGCCCCATCCGTGCGTCAATGACTCTAATTGGACTCAGTTTGTGCGTTACCTTCCGAAGCTTATAACAAGTGACTTTTTCGCAACCGGACCTGGTAATTTGACTCAATCTCTTCCATTACAATTGTTTAAACACATTTGAAGTCTTGGAACAAGATTCAGGACGGTTGAAACAAGTTTGCTCTATCCGTGCGTCAATGTCTCTAATTGGATTCAGTTTGTGTGTTACATTCCTAAGCCTATAACAAGTGACTTGTTCTCAACCGGACCTCGTAATTTGACTCAATATCCTCTATTACAATTGTTTAAACACATTTGAATTGTAGAAACAAGATTCAGGACTGTCGAAACAAGTTTGCCCCATCCGTGCGTCAATGACTCTAATTGGACTCAGTTTGTGCGTTACATTCCTAAGCTTATAACAAGTGACTTTTTCGCAACCGGAACAGGTAATTTGACTCAATATCTTTTATTATAATTGTTTAAACACATTTGAAGTCTTGGAACAAGATTCGGGACAGTCGAAACAAGTTTGCTCCATCCGTGCGTCAATGTCGCTAATTGGACTCCGTTTGTGTATTACATTCCTAAGCCTATAACTAGTGACTTGTTCTCAACCGGACCTCGTAAATAGACTCAATATCTTCTATTACAATTGTTTAAACACATTTGAAGTGTAGTAACAAGATTCGGGACTGTCGGAACAAGTTTGCTCCATCCGTGCGTCAATGACTCCAATTGGACTCAGTTTGTGCGTTACATTCCTAAGCTTATAACAAGTGACTTTTTCGCAACCGGACCACGTAATTTGACTCAATCTCTTCCATTACAATTGTTTAAACACATTTGAATTGTAGAAACAAGATTCAGGACTGTGGAAACAAGTTTGCCCCATCCGTGCGTCACTGACTCTAATTGGACTCAGTTTGTGCGTTACATTCCTAAGCTTATAACAAGTGACTTTTTCGCAACCGGACCACGTAATTTGACTCAATCTCTTCCATTACAATTGTTTAAACACATTTGAATTTTAGAAACAAGATTCAGGACTGTTGAAACAAGTTTGCCCCATCCGTGCGTCAATGACTCTAATTAGACTCAGTTTGTGCGTTACATTCCTAAGCTTATAACAAGTGACTTTTTCACAACCGGATCTCGTAATTTGACTCAATTTCTTCCATTACAATTGTTTAAACACATTTGAAGTCTGGGAACAAGATTCGGGACGGTCGAAACAAGTTTGCTCCATCCGTGCGTCAATGTCTCTAATTGGACTCAGTTTGTGTGTTACATTCCTAAGCCTATAACTAGTGACTTGTTCTCAACCGGACCTCGTAATTTGACTCTATATCTTCTATTGCAATTGTTTAAACACATTTGAAGTTTTGGAACAAGATTCGGGACAGTCGAAAC
Source organism: Euptelea pleiosperma (assembly GCA_035048495.1). Classification (NCBI taxonomy): domain Eukaryota; kingdom Viridiplantae; phylum Streptophyta; class Magnoliopsida; order Ranunculales; family Eupteleaceae; genus Euptelea; species Euptelea pleiosperma. The sequence continues at coordinate 56,006,954 of CM068543.1, forward strand.
AAGTTTGCTCCATTCGTGTGTCAATGACTCTAGTTGGACTTAGTTTGTGCGTTACATTCCGAAGTCTGTAACTAGTGACTTGTTCTCGACCGGACCTCATAATTTGACCCAATATCTTCTATAACAATTGTTTTAACCCATTTGAAGTGTTGGAATAAGATTCGGGACTGTCAAACAAGTTTGCCCCATCCGTGCGTCAATGACTCTAATTGGACTCAGTTTGTGCGTTACCTTCCGAAGCTTATAACAAGTGACTTTTTCGCAACCGGACCAGGTAATTTGACTCAATCTCTTCCATTACAATTGTCTAAACACATTTGAAGTCTTGGAACAAGATTCGGGATGGTCGAAACAAGTTTGCTCCATCCGTGCGTCAATGTCTCTAATTGGATTCAGTTTGTGTGTCACATTCCTAAGCCTATAACTAGTGACTTATTCTCAACCGGACCTCGTAATTTGACTCAATATCTTCTATTACAATTGTTTAAACACATTTGAAGTGTAGGAACAAGATTCGGGACTTTCGGAACAAGTTTGCCCCATCCGTGCGTCAATGACTCTAATTGGACTCAGTTTGTCCGTTACATTCCTAAGCTTATAACAAGTGATTTTTTCACAACCGAACTTGGTAATTTGACTCAATCTCTTCTATTACAATTGTTTAAACACATTTGAAGTCTTGGAACAAGATTCGGGACAGTCGAAACAAGTTTGCTCCTTTCGTGCGTCAATGACTCTAATTGGACTTAGTTTGGGCGTTACATTCCGAAGTCTATAACTAGTGACTTGTTCTCGACCGGACCTCGTAATTTGACCCAATATCTTCGATAACAATTGTTTTAACACATTTGAGGCGCTGCAAAGAGATTCAGGACTGTTAAACAAGTTTGCCCCATCCGTGCGTCAATGACTCTAATTGGACGCAGTTTGTGCGTTACATTCCGAAGATTATAACAAGTGACTTTTTCGCAACCGGACCTCGTAAATAGACTCAATGTCTTCTATTACAATTGTTTAAACACATTTGAATTGTAGAAACAAGATTTAGGACTGTCGAAACAAGTTTGCCCCATCCGTGCGTCAATGACTCTAATTGGACTCAGTTTGTGCGTTACATTCCTAAGCTTATAACAAGTGACTTTTTCGCAACCGTAACAGGTAATTTGACTCAATCTCTTTTATTATAATTGTTTAAACACATTCGAAGTCTTGGAACAAGATTCGGGACAGTCGAAACAAGTTTGCTCCATCCGTGCATCAATGTCGCTAATTGGACTCAATTTGTTTGTTACATTCCTAAGCCTATAACTAGTGACTTGTTCTCAACCGGACCTCGTAAATAGACTCAATATCTTCTATTACAATTGTTTAAACACATTTGAAGAGTAAGAACAAGATTCGGGACTGTCGGAACAAGTTTGCTCCATCCGTGCGTCAATGACTCCAATTGGACTCAGTTTGTGCGTTACATTCCTAAGCTTATAACAAGTGACTTTTTCGCAACCGGACCACGTAATTTGACTCAATCTCTTCCATTACAATTGTTTAAACACATTTGAATTTTAGAAACAAGATTCAGGACTGTTGAAACAAGTTTGCCCCATCCGTGCGTCAATGACTCTAATTAGACTCAGTTTGTGCGTTACATTCCTAAGCTTATAACAAGTGACTTTTTCGCAACCGGAACAGGTAATTTGACTCAATCTCTTTTATTATAATTGTTTAAACACATTTGAAGTCTTGGAACAAGATTCGGGACAGTCGAAACAAGTTTGCTCCATCCGTGCGTCAATGTCGCTAATTGGACTCAGTTTGTGTGTTACATTCCTAAGCCTATAACTAGTGACTTGTTCTCAACCGGACCTCGTAAATAGACATAATATCTTCTATTACAATTGTTTAAACACATATGAAGTGTAGGAACAAGATTCGGGACTATCGGAACAAGTTTGCTCCATCCGTACGTCAATGACTCCAATTGGACTCAGTTTGTGCGTTACATTCCTAAGCTTATAACAAGTGACTTTTTCGCAACCGGAACAGGTAATTTCACTCAATCTCTTTTATTATAATTGTTTAAACACATTTGAAGTCTTGGAACAAGATTCGGGACAGTCAAAACAAGTTTGCTCCATCCGTGCGTCAATGACTCCAATTGGACTCAGTTTGTGCGTTACATTCCTAAGCTTATAACAAGTGACTTTTTCGCAACCGGACCACGTAATTAGACTCAATCTCTTCCATTACAATTGTTTAAACACATTTGAATTGTAGAAACAAGATTCAGGACTGTGGAAACAAGTTTGCCCCATCCGTGCGTCACTGACTCTAATTGGACTCAGTTTGTGCGTTACATTCCTAAGCTTATAACAAGTGACTTTTTCGCAACCGGACCTCGTAAATAGACTCAATATCTTCTATTACAATTGTTTAAACACATATGAAGTGTAGGAACAAGATTCGGGACTGTCGGAACAAGTTTGCTCCATCCGTGCGTCAATGACTCCAATTGGACTCAGTTTGTGCGTTACATTCCTAAGCTTATAACAAGTGACTTTTTCGCAACCGGAACAGGTAATTTGACTCAATCTCTTTTATTATAATTGTTTAAACACATTTGAAGTCTTGGAACAAGATTCGGGACAGTCGAAACAAGTTTGCTCCATCCGTGCGTCAATGTCGCTAATTGGACTCAGTTTGTGTGTTACATTCCTAAGCCTATAACTAGTGACTTGTTCTCAACCGGACCTCGTAAATAGACATAATATCTTCTATTACAATTGTTTAAACACATATGAAGTGTAGGAACAAGATTCGGGACTGTCGGAACAAGTTTGCTCCATCCGTACGTCAATGACTCCAATTGGACTCAGTTTGTGCGTTACATTCCTAAGCTTATAACAAGTGACTTTTTCGCAACCGGAACAGGTAATTTCACTCAATCTCTTTTATTATAATTGTTTAAACACATTTGAAGTCTTGGAACAAGATTCGGGACAGTCGAAACAAGTTTGCTCCATCCGTGCGTCAATGTCGCTAATTGGACTCAGTTTGTGTATTACATTCCTAAGCCTATAACTAGTGACTTGTTCTCAACCGGACCTCGTAAATAGACTCAATATCTTCTATTACAATTGTTTAAACACATTTGAAGTGTAGGAACAAGATTCGGGACTGTCGGAACAAGTTTGCTCCATCCGTGCGTCAATGACTCCAATTGGACTCAGTTTGTGCGTTACATTCCTAAGCTTATAACAAGTGACTTTTTCGCAACCGGACCACGTAATTTGACTCAATCTCTTCCATTACAATTGTTTGAACACATTTGAATTGTAGAAACAAGATTCAGGACTGTGGAAACAAGTTTGCCCCATCCGTGCGTCACTGACTCTAATTGGACTCATTTTGTGCGTTACATTCCTAAGCTTATAACAAGTGACTTTTTCGCAACCGGACCACGTAATTTGACTCAATCTCTTCCATTACAATTGTTTAAACACATTTGAATTGTAGAAACAAGATTCAGGACTGTGGAAACAAGTTTGCCCCATTCGTGCGTCACTGACTCTAATTGGACTCAGTTTGTGCGTTACATTCCTAAGCTTATAACAAGTGACATTTTCGCAACCGGATCTCGTAATTTGACTCAATTTCTTCCATTACAATTGTTTAAACACATTTGAAGTCTTGGAACAAGATTCGGGACGGTCGAAACAAGTTTGCTCCATCCGTGCGTCAATGTCTCTATTTGGACTCAGTTTGTGTGTTACATTCCTAAGCCTATAACTAGTGACTTGTTCTCAACCGGACCTCGTAAATAGACTCAATATCTTCTATTACAATTGTTTAAACACATTTGAAGTGTTGGAACAAGATTCGGGACTGTCGGAACAAGTTTGCTCCATCCGTGCGTCAATGACTCCAATTGGACTCAGTTTGTGAGTTACATTCCTAAGCTTATAACAAGTGACTTTTTCGCAACCGGAACAGGTAAGTTGACTCAATCTCTTTTATTATAATTGTTTAAACACATTTGAAGTCTTGGAACAAGATTCGGGACAGTTGAAACAAGTTTGCTCCATTCGTGTGTCAATGACTCTAGTTGGACTTAGTTTGTGCGTTACATTCCGAAGTCTATAACTAGTGACTTGTTCTCGATCGGACCTCGTAATTTGGCCCAATATCTTCTATAACAATTGTTTTAACGCATTTGAAGTGTTGGAATAAGATTCGGGACTGTCAAACAAGTTTGCCCCATCCGTGCGTCAATGACTCTAATTGGACTCAGTTTGTGCGTTACCTTCCGAAGCTTACAACAAGTGACTTTTTCGCAACCGGACCAGGTAATTTGACTCAATCTCTTCCATTACAATTGTCTAAACACATTTGAAGTCTTGGAACAAGATTCGGGATGGTCGAAACAAGTTTGCTCCATCCGTGCGTCAATGTCTCTAATTGGATTCAGTTTGTGTGTCACATTCCTAAGCCTATAACTAGTGACTTATTCTCAACCGGACCTCGTAATTTGACTCAATTTCTTCCATTACAATTGTTTAAACACATTTGAAGTCTGGGAACAAGATTCGGGACGGTCGAAACAAGTTTGCTCCATCCGTGCGTCAATGTCTCAAATTGGACTCAGTTTGTGTGTTACATTCCTAAGCCTATAACTAGTGACTTGTTCTCAACCGGACCTCGTAATTTGACTCTATATCTTCTATTGCAATTGTTTAAACACATTTGAAGTTTTGGAACAAGATTCGGGACAGTCGAAACAAGTTTGCTCCATTCGTGTGTCAATGACTCTAGTTGGACTTAGTTTGTGCGTTACATTCCGAAGTCTATAACTAGTGACTTGTTCTCGACCGGACCTCGTAATTTGACCCAATATCTTCTATAACAATTGTTTTAACCCATTTGAAGTGTTGGAATAAGATTCGTGACTGTCAAACAAGTTTGCCCCATCCGTGCGTCAATGACTCTAATTGGACTCAGTTTGTGCGTTACCTTCCGAAGCTTATAACAAGTGACTTTTTCGCAACCGGACCTGGTAATTTGACTCAATCTCTTCCATTACAATTGTTTAAACACATTTGAAGTCTTGGAACAAGATTCGGGACGGTTGAAACAAGTTTGCTCTATCCGTGCGTCAATGTCTCTAATTGGATTCAGTTTGTGTGTTACATTCCTAAGCCTATAACAAGTGACTTGTTCTCAACCGGACCTCGTAATTTGACTCAATATCCTCTATTACAATTGTTTAAACACATTTGAATTGTAGAAACAAGATTCAGGACTGTCGAAACAAGTTTGCCCCATCCGTGCGTCAATGACTCTAATTGGACTCAGTTTGTGCGTTACATTCCTAAGCTTATAACAAGTGACTTTTTCGCAACCGGAACAGGTAATTTGACTCAATATCTTTTATTATAATTGTTTAAACACATTTGAAGTCTTGGAACAAGATTCGGGACAGTCGAAACAAGTTTGCTCCATCCGTGCGTCAATGTCGCTAATTGGACTCCGTTTGTGTATTACATTCCTAAGCCTATAACTAGTGACTTGTTCTCAACCGGACCTCGTAAATAGACTCAATATCTTCTATTACAATTGTTTAAACACATTTGAAGTGTAGTAACAAGATTCGGGACTGTCGGAACAAGTTTGCTCCATCCGTGCGTCAATGACTCCAATTGGACTCAGTTTGTGCGTTACATTCCTAAGCTTATAACAAGTGACTTTTTCGCAACCGGACCACGTAATTTGACTCAATCTCTTCCATTACAATTGTTTAAACACATTTGAATTGTAGAAACAAGATTCAGGACTGTGGAAACAAGTTTGCCCCATCCGTGCGTCACTGACTCTAATTGGACTCAGTTTGTGCGTTACATTCCTAAGCTTATAACAAGTGACTTTTTCGCAACCGGACCACGTAATTTGACTCAATCTCTTCCATTACAATTGTTTAAACACATTTGAATTTTAGAAACAAGATTCAGGACTGTTGAAACAAGTTTGCCCCATCCGTGCGTCAATGACTCTAATTAGACTCAGTTTGTGCGTTACATTCCTAAGCTTATAACAAGTGACTTTTTCACAACCGGATCTCGTAATTTGACTCAATTTCTTCCATTACAATTGTTTAAACACATTTGAAGTCTGGGAACAAGATTCGGGACGGTCGAAACAAGTTTGCTCCATCCGTGCGTCAATGTCTCTAATTGGACTCAGTTTGTGTGTTACATTCCTAAGCCTATAACTAGTGACTTGTTCTCAACCGGACCTCGTAATTTGACTCTATATCTTCTATTGCAATTGTTTAAACACATTTGAAGTTTTGGAACAAGATTCGGGACAGTCGAAACAAGTTTGCTCCATTCGTGTGTCAATGACTCTAGTTGGACTTAGTTTGTGCGTTACATTCCGAAGTCTGTAACTAGTGACTTGTTCTCGACCGGACCTCATAATTTGACCCAATATCTTCTATAACAATTGTTTTAACCCATTTGAAGTGTTGGAATAAGATTCGGGACTGTCAAACAAGTTTGCCCCATCCGTGCGTCAATGACTCTAATTGGACTCAGTTTGTGCGTTACCTTCCGAAGCTTATAACAAGTGACTTTTTCGCAACCGGACCAGGTAATTTGACTCAATCTCTTCCATTACAATTGTCTAAACACATTTGAAGTCTTGGAACAAGATTCGGGATGGTCGAAACAAGTTTGCTCCATCCGTGCGTCAATGTCTCTAATTGGATTCAGTTTGTGTGTCACATTCCTAAGCCTATAACTAGTGACTTATTCTCAACCGGACCTCGTAATTTGACTCAATATCTTCTATTACAATTGTTTAAACACATTTGAAGTGTAGGAACAAGATTCGGGACTTTCGGAACAAGTTTGCCCCATCCGTGCGTCAATGACTCTAATTGGACTCAGTTTGTCCGTTACATTCCTAAGCTTATAACAAGTGATTTTTTCACAACCGAACTTGGTAATTTGACTCAATCTCTTCTATTACAATTGTTTAAACACATTTGAAGTCTTGGAACAAGATTCGGGACAGTCGAAACAAGTTTGCTCCTTTCGTGCGTCAATGACTCTAATTGGACTTAGTTTGGGCGTTACATTCCGAAGTCTATAACTAGTGACTTGTTCTCGACCGGACCTCGTAATTTGACCCAATATCTTCGATAACAATTGTTTTAACACATTTGAGGCGCTGCAAAGAGATTCAGGACTGTTAAACAAGTTTGCCCCATCCGTGCGTCAATGACTCTAATTGGACGCAGTTTGTGCGTTACATTCCGAAGATTATAACAAGTGACTTTTTCGCAACCGGACCTCGTAAATAGACTCAATGTCTTCTATTACAATTGTTTAAACACATTTGAATTGTAGAAACAAGATTTAGGACTGTCGAAACAAGTTTGCCCCATCCGTGCGTCAATGACTCTAATTGGACTCAGTTTGTGCGTTACATTCCTAAGCTTATAACAAGTGACTTTTTCGCAACCGTAACAGGTAATTTGACTCAATCTCTTTTATTATAATTGTTTAAACACATTCGAAGTCTTGGAACAAGATTCGGGACAGTCGAAACAAGTTTGCTCCATCCGTGCATCAATGTCGCTAATTGGACTCAATTTGTTTGTTACATTCCTAAGCCTATAACTAGTGACTTGTTCTCAACCGGACCTCGTAAATAGACTCAATATCTTCTATTACAATTGTTTAAACACATTTGAAGAGTAAGAACAAGATTCGGGACTGTCGGAACAAGTTTGCTCCATCCGTGCGTCAATGACTCCAATTGGACTCATTTTGTGCGTTACATTCCTAAGCTTATAACAAGTGACTTTTTCGCAACCGGACCACGTAATTTGACTCAATCTCTTCCATTACAATTGTTTAAACACATTTGAATTTTAGAAACAAGATTCAGGACTGTTGAAACAAGTTTGCCCCATCCGTGCGTCAATGACTCTAATTAGACTCAGTTTGTGCGTTACATTCCTAAGCTTATAACAAGTGACTTTTTCGCAACCGGAACAGGTAATTTGACTCAATCTCTTTTATTATAATTGTTTAAACACATTTGAAGTCTTGGAACAAGATTCGGGACAGTCGAAACAAGTTTGCTCCATCCGTGCGTCAATGTCGCTAATTGGACTCAGTTTGTGTGTTACATTCCTAAGCCTATAACTAGTGACTTGTTCTCAACCGGACCTCGTAAATAGACATAATATCTTCTATTACAATTGTTTAAACACATATGAAGTGTAGGAACAAGATTCGGGACTATCGGAACAAGTTTGCTCCATCCGTACGTCAATGACTCCAATTGGACTCAGTTTGTGCGTTACATTCCTAAGCTTATAACAAGTGACTTTTTCGCAACCGGAACAGGTAATTTCACTCAATCTCTTTTATTATAATTGTTTAAACACATTTGAAGTCTTGGAACAAGATTCGGGACAGTCAAAACAAGTTTGCTCCATCCGTGCGTCAATGACTCCAATTGGACTCAGTTTGTGCGTTACATTCCTAAGCTTATAACAAGTGACTTTTTCGCAACCGGACCACGTAATTAGACTCAATCTCTTCCATTACAATTGTTTAAACACATTTGAATTGTAGAAACAAGATTCAGGACTGTGGAAACAAGTTTGCCCCATCCGTGCGTCACTGACTCTAATTGGACTCAGTTTGTGCGTTACATTCCTAAGCTTATAACAAGTGACTTTTTCGCAACCGGACCTCGTAAATAGACTCAATATCTTCTATTACAATTGTTTAAACACATATGAAGTGTAGGAACAAGATTCGGGACTGTCGGAACAAGTTTGCTCCATCCGTGCGTCAATGACTCCAATTGGACTCAGTTTGTGCGTTACATTCCTAAGCTTATAACAAGTGACTTTTTCGCAACCGGAACAGGTAATTTGACTCAATCTCTTTTATTATAATTGTTTAAACACATTTGAAGTCTTGGAACAAGATTCGGGACAGTCGAAACAAGTTTGCTCCATCCGTGCGTCAATGTCGCTAATTGGACTCAGTTTGTGTGTTACATTCCTAAGCCTATAACTAGTGACTTGTTCTCAACCGGACCTCGTAAATAGACATAATATCTTCTATTACAATTGTTTAAACACATATGAAGTGTAGGAACAAGATTCGGGACTGTCGGAACAAGTTTGCTCCATCCGTACGTCAATGACTCCAATTGGACTCAGTTTGTGCGTTACATTCCTAAGCTTATAACAAGTGACTTTTTCGCAACCGGAACAGGTAATTTCACTCAATCTCTTTTATTATAATTGTTTAAACACATTTGAAGTCTTGGAACAAAATTCGGGACAGTCGAAACAAGTTTGCTCCATCCGTGCGTCAATGTCGCTAATTGGACTCAGTTTGTGTATTACATTCCTAAGCCTATAACTAGTGACTTGTTCTCAACCGGACCTCGTAAATAGACTCAATATCTTCTATTACAATTGTTTAAACACATTTGAAGTGTAGGAACAAGATTCGGGACTGTCGGAACAAGTTTGCTCCATCCGTGCGTCAATGACTCCAATTGGACTCAGTTTGTGCGTTACATTCCTAAGCTTATAACAAGTGACTTTTTCGCAACCGGACCACGTAATTTGACTCAATCTCTTCCATTACAATTGTTTGAACACATTTGAATTGTAGAAACAAGATTCAGGACTGTGGAAACAAGTTTGCCCCATCCGTGCGTCACTGACTCTAATTGGACTCATTTTGTGCGTTACATTCCTAAGCTTATAACAAGTGACTTTTTCGCAACCGGACCACGTAATTTGACTCAATCTCTTCCATTACAATTGTTTAAACACATTTGAATTGTAGAAACAAGATTCAGGACTGTGGAAACAAGTTTGCCCCATTCGTGCGTCACTGACTCTAATTGGACTCAGTTTGTGCGTTACATTCCTAAGCTTATAACAAGTGACTTTTTCGCAACCGGACCACGTAATTTGACTCAATCTCTTCCATTACAATTGTTTAAACACATTTGAATTTTAGAAACAAGATTCAGGACTGTTGAAACAAGTTTGCCCCATCCGTGCGTCAATGACTCTAATTAGACTCAGTTTGTGCGTTACATTCCTAAGCGTATAACAAGTGACTTTTTCGCAACCGGAACAGGTAATTTGACTCAATCTCTTTTATTATAATTGTTTAAACACATTTGAAGTCTTGGAACAAGATTCGGGACAGTCGAAACAAGTTTGCTCCATCCGTGCATCAATGTCGCTAATTGGACTCAATTTGTTTGTTACATTCCTAAGCCTATAACTAGTGACTTGTTCTCAACCGGACCTCGTAAATAGACTCAATATCTTCTATTACAATTGTTTAAACACATTTGAAGTGTAAGAACAAGATTCGGGACTGTCGGAACAAGTTTGCTCCATCCGTGCGTCAATGACTCCAATTGGACTCAGTTTGTGCGTTACATTCCTAAGCTTATAACAAGTGACTTTTTCGCAACCGGACCACGTAATTAGACTCAATCTCTTCCATTACAATTGTTTAAACACATTTGAATTGTAGAAACAAGATTCAGGACTGTGGAAACAAGTTTGCCCCATCCGTGCGTCACTGACTCTAATTGGACTCAGTTTGTGCGTTACATTCCTAAGCTTATAACAAGTGACTTTTTCGCAACCGGACCTCGTAAATAGACTCAATATCTTCTATTACAATTGTTTAAACACATATGAAGTGTAGGAACAAGATTCGGGACTGTCGGAACAAGTTTGCTCCATCCGTGCGTCAATGACTCCAATTGGACTCAGTTTGTGCGTTACATTCCTAAGCTTATAACAAGTGACTTTTTCGCAACCGGACCACGTAATTTGACTCAATCTCTTCCATTACAATTGTTTAAACACATTTGAATTTTAGAAACAAGATTCAGGACTGTTGAAACAAGTTTGCCCCATCCGTGCGTCAATGACTCTAATTAGACTCAGTTTGTGCGTTACATTCCTAAGCTTATAACAAGTGACTTTTTCGCAACCGGAACAGGTAATTTGACTCAATCTCTTTTATTATAATTGTTTAAACACATTTGAAGTCTTGGAACAAGATTCGGGACAGTCGAAACAAGTTTGCTCCATCCGTGCGTCAATGTCGCTAATTGGACTCAGTTTGTGTGTTACATTCCTAAGCCTATAACTAGTGACTTGTTCTCAACCGGACCTCGTAAATAGACATAATATCTTCTATTACAATTGTTTAAACACATATGAAGTGTAGGAACAAGATTCGGGACTATCGGAACAAGTTTGCTCCATCCGTACGTCAATGACTCCAATTGGACTCAGTTTGTGCGTTACATTCCTAAGCTTATAACAAGTGACTTTTTCGCAACCGGAACAGGTAATTTCACTCAATCTCTTTTATTATAATTGTTTAAACACATTTGAAGTCTTGGAACAAGATTCGGGACAGTCGAAACAAGTTTGCTCCATCCGTGCGTCAATGACTCCAATTGGACTCAGTTTGTGCGTTACATTCCTAAGCTTATAACAAGTGCTTTTTCGCAACCGGACCACGTAATTAGACTCAATCTCTTCCATTACAATTGTTTAAACACATTTGAATTGTAGAAACAAGATTCAGGACTGTGGAAACAAGTTTGCCCCATCCGTGCGTCACTGACTCTAATTGGACTCAGTTGGTGCGTTACATTCCTAAGCTTATAACAAGTGACTTTTTCGCAACCGGACCTCGTAAATAGACTCAATATCTTCTATTACAATTGTTTAAACACATATGAAGTGTAGGAACAAGATTCGGGACTGTCGGAACAAGTTTGCTCCATCCGTGCGTCAATGACTCCAATTGGACTCAGTTTGTGCGTTACATTCCTAAGCTTATAACAAGTGACTTTTTCGCAACCGGAACAGGTAATTTGACTCAATCTCTTTTATTATAATTGTTTAAACACATTTGAAGTCTTGCAACAAGATTCGGGACAGTCGAAACAAGTTTGCTCCATCCGTGCGTCAATGTCGCTAATTGGACTCAGTTTGTGTGTTACATTCCTAAGCCTATAACTAGTGACTTGTTCTCAACCGGACCTCGTAAATAGACATAATATCTTCTATTACAATTGTTTAAACACATATGAAGTGTAGGAACAAGATTCGGGACTGTCGGAACAAGTTTGCTCCATCCGTACGTCAATGACTCCAATTGGACTCAGTTTGTGCGTTACATTCCTAAGCTTATAACAAGTGACTTTTTCGCAACCGGAACAGGTAATTTGACTCAATCTCTTTTATTATAATTGTTTAAACACATTTGAAGTCTTGGAACAAGATTCGGGACAGTCGAAACAAGTTTGCTCCATCCGTGCGTCAATGTCGCTAATTGGACTCAGTTTGTGTGTTACATTCCTAAGCCTATAACTAGTGACTTGTTCTCAACCGGACCTCGTAAATAGACATAATATCTTCTATTACAATTGTTTAAACACATATGAAGTGTAGGAACAAGATTCGGGACTGTCGAACAAGTTTGCTCCATCCGTGCGTCAATGACTCCAATTGGACTCAGTTTGTGCGTTACATTCCTAAGCTTATAACAAGTGACTTTTTCGCAACCGGAACAGGTAATTTCACTCAATCTCTTTTATTATAATTGTTTAAACACATTTGAAGTCTTGGAACAAGATTCGGGACAGTCGAAACAAGTTTGCTCCATCCGTGCGTCAATGTCGCTAATTGGACTCAGTTTGTGTATTACATTCCTAAGCCTATAACTAGTGACTTGTTCTCAACCGGACCTCGTAAATAGACTCAATATCTTCTATTACAATTGTTTAAACACATTTGAAGTGTAGGAACAAGATTCGGGACTGTCGGAACAAGTTTGCTCCATCCGTGCGTCAATGACTCCAATTGGACTCAGTTTGTGCGTTACATTCCTAAGCTTATAACAAGTGACTTTTTCGCAACCGGACCACGTAATTTGACTCAATCTCTTCCATTACAATTGTTTGAACACATTTGAATTGTAGAAACAAGATTCAGGACTGTGGAAACAAGTTTGCCCCATCCGTGCGTCACTGACTCTAATTGGACTCATTTTGTGCGTTACATTCCTAAGCTTATAACAAGTGACTTTTTCGCAACCGGACCACGTAATTTGACTCAATCTCTTCCATTACAATTGTTTAAACACATTTGAATTGTAGAAACAAGATTCAGGACTGTGGAAACAAGTTTGCCCCATTCGTGCGTCACTGACTCTAATTGGACTCAGTTTGTGCGTTACATTCCTAAGCTTATAACAAGTGACTTTTTCGCAACCGGACCACGTAATTTGACTCAATCTCTTCCATTACAATTGTTTAAACACATTTGAATTTTAGAAACAAGATTCAGGACTGTTGAAACAAGTTTGCCCCATCCGTGCGTCAATGACTCTAATTAGACTCAGTTTGTGCGTTACATTCCTAAGCGTATAACAAGTGACTTTTTCGCAACCGGAACAGGTAATTTGACTCAATCTCTTTTATTATAATTGTTTAAACACATTTGAAGTCTTGGAACAAGATTCGGGACAGTCGAAACAAGTTTGCTCCATCCGTGCATCAATGTCGCTAATTGGACTCAATTTGTTTGTTACATTCCTAAGCCTATAACTAGTGACTTGTTCTCAACCGGACCTCGTAAATAGACTCAATATCTTCTATTACAATTGTTTAAACACATTTGAAGTGTAAGAACAAGATTCGGGACTGTCGGAACAAGTTTGCTCCATCCGTGCGTCAATGACTCCAATTGGACTCAGTTTGTGCGTTACATTCCTAAGCTTATAACAAGTGACTTTTTCGCAACCGGACCACGTAATTAGACTCAATCTCTTCCATTACAATTGTTTAAACACATTTGAATTGTAGAAACAAGATTCAGGACTGTGGAAACAAGTTTGCCCCATCCGTGCGTCACTGACTCTAATTGGACTCAGTTTGTGCGTTACATTCCGAAGCTTATAACAAGTGACTTTTTCGCAACCGGACCTCGTAAATAGACTCAATATCTTCTATTACAATTGTTTAAACACATATGAAGTGTAGGAACAAGATTCGGGACTGTCGGAACAAGTTTGCTCCATCCGTGCGTCAATGACTCCAATTGGACTCAGTTTGTGCGTTACATTCCTAAGCTTATAACAAGTGACTTTTTCGCAACCGGACCACGTAATTTGACTCAATCTCTTCCATTACAATTGTTTAAACACATTTGAATTTTAGAAACAAGATTCAGGACTGTTGAAACAAGTTTGCCCCATCCGTGCGTCAATGACTCTAATTAGACTCAGTTTGTGCGTTACATTCCTAAGCTTATAACAAGTGACTTTTTCGCAACCGGAACAGGTAATTTGACTCAATCTCTTTTATTATAATTGTTTAAACACATTTGAAGTCTTGGAACAAGATTCGGGACAGTCGAAACAAGTTTGCTCCATCCGTGCGTCAATGTCGCTAATTGGACTCAGTTTGTGTGTTACATTCCTAAGCCTATAACTAGTGACTTGTTCTCAACCGGACCTCGTAAATAGACATAATATCTTCTATTACAATTGTTTAAACACATATGAAGTGTAGGAACAAGATTCGGGACTATCGGAACAAGTTTGCTCCATCCGTACGTCAATGACTCCAATTGGACTCAGTTTGTGCGTTACATTCCTAAGCTTATAACAAGTGACTTTTTCGCAACCGGAACAGGTAATTTCACTCAATCTCTTTTATTATAATTGTTTAAACACATTTGAAGTCTTGGAACAAGATTCGGGACAGTCGAAACAAGTTTGCTCCATCCGTGCGTCAATGACTCCAATTGGACTCAGTTTGTGCGTTACATTCCTAAGCTTATAACAAGTGCTTTTTCGCAACCGGACCACGTAATTAGACTCAATCTCTTCCATTACAATTGTTTAAACACATTTGAATTGTAGAAACAAGATTCAGGACTGTGGAAACAAGTTTGCCCCATCCGTGCGTCACTGACTCTAATTGGACTCAGTTTGTGCGTTACATTCCTAAGCTTATAACAAGTGACTTTTTCGCAACCGGACCTCGTAAATAGACTCAATATCTTCTATTACAATTGTTTAAACACATATGAAGTGTAGGAACAAGATTCGGGACTGTCGGAACAAGTTTGCTCCATCCGTGCGTCAATGACTCCAATTGGACTCAGTTTGTGCGTTACATTCCTAAGCTTATAACAAGTGACTTTTTCGCAACCGGAACAGGTAATTTGACTCAATCTCTTTTATTATAATTGTTTAAACACATTTGAAGTCTTGGAACAAGATTCGGGACAGTCGAAACAAGTTTGCTCCATCCGTGCGTCAATGTCGCTAATTGGACTCAGTTTGTGCGTTACATTCCTAAGCCTATAACTAGTGACTTGTTCTCAACCGGACCTCGTAAATAGACATAATATCTTCTATTACAATTGTTTAAACACATATGAAGTGTAGGAACAAGATTCGGGACTGTCGGAACAAGTTTGCTCCATCCGTACGTCAATGACTCCAATTGGACTCAGTTTGTGCGTTACATTCCTAAGCTTATAACAAGTGACTTTTTCGCAACCGGAACAGGTAATTTCACTCAATCTCTTTTATTATAATTGTTTAAACACATTTGAAGTCTTGGCAACAAGATTCGGGACAGTCGAAACAAGTTTGCTCCATCCGTGCGTCAATGTCGCTAATTGGACTCAGTTTGTGTATTACATTCCTAAGCCTATAACTAGTGACTTGTTCTCAACCGGACCTCGTAAATAGACTCAATATCTTCTATTACAATTGTTTAAACACATTTGAAGTGTAGGAACAAGATTCGGGACTGTCGGAACAAGTTTGCTCCATCCGTGCGTCAATGACTCCAATTGGACTCAGTTTGTGCGTTACATTCCTAAGCTTATAACAAGTGACTTTTTCGCAACCGGACCACGTAATTTGACTCAATCTCTTCCATTACAATTGTTTGAACACATTTGAATTGTAGAAACAAGATTCAGGACTGTGGAAACAAGTTTGCCCCATCCGTGCGTCACTGACTCTAATTGGACTCATTTTGTGCGTTACATTCCTAAGCTTATAACAAGTGACTTTTTCGCAACCGGACCACGTAATTTGACTCAATCTCTTCCATTACAATTGTTTAAACACATTTGAATTGTAGAAACAAGATTCAGGACTGTGGAAACAAGTTTGCCCCATTCGTGCGTCACTGACTCTAATTGGACTCAGTTTGTGCGTTACATTCCTAAGCTTATAACAAGTGACTTTTTCGCAACCGGACCACGTAATTTGACTCAATCTCTTCCATTACAATTGTTTAAACACATTTGAATTTTAGAAACAAGATTCAGGACTGTTGAAACAAGTTTGCCCCATCCGTGCGTCAATGACTCTAATTAGACTCAGTTTGTGCGTTACATTCCTAAGCGTATAACAAGTGACTTTTTCGCAACCGGAACAGGTAATTTGACTCAATCTCTTTTATTATAATTGTTTAAACACATTTGAAGTCTTGGAACAAGATTCGGGACAGTCGAAACAAGTTTGCTCCATCCGTGCATCAATGTCGCTAATTGGACTCAATTTGTTTGTTACATTCCTAAGCCTATAACTAGTGACTTGTTCTCAACCGGACCTCGTAAATAGACTCAATATCTTCTATTACAATTGTTTAAACACATTTGAAGTGTAAGAACAAGATTCGGGACTGTCGGAACAAGTTTGCTCCATCCGTGCGTCAATGACTCCAATTGGACTCAGTTTGTGCGTTACATTCCTAAGCTTATAACAAGTGACTTTTTCGCAACCGGACCACGTAATTAGACTCAATCTCTTCCATTACAATTGTTTAAACACATTTGAATTGTAGAAACAAGATTCAGGACTGTGGAAACAAGTTTGCCCCATCCGTGCGTCACTGACTCTAATTGGACTCAGTTTGTGCGTTACATTCCGAAGCTTATAACAAGTGACTTTTTCGCAACCGGACCTCGTAAATAGACTCAATATCTTCTATTACAATTGTTTAAACACATATGAAGTGTAGGAACAAGATTCGGGACTGTCGGAACAAGTTTGCTCCATCCGTGCGTCAATGACTCCAATTGGACTCAGTTTGTGCGTTACATTCCTAAGCTTATAACAAGTGACTTTTTCGCAACCGGACCACGTAATTTGACTCAATCTCTTCCATTACAATTGTTTAAACACATTTGAATTTTAGAAACAAGATTCAGGACTGTTGAAACAAGTTTGCCCCATCCGTGCGTCAATGACTCTAATTAGACTCAGTTTGTGCGTTACATTCCTAAGCTTATAACAAGTGACTTTTTCGCAACCGGAACAGGTAATTTGACTCAATCTCTTTTATTATAATTGTTTAAACACATTTGAAGTCTTGGAACAAGATTCGGGACAGTCGAAACAAGTTTGCTCCATCCGTGCGTCAATGTCGCTAATTGGACTCAGTTTGTGTGTTACATTCCTAAGCCTATAACTAGTGACTTGTTCTCAACCGGACCTCGTAAATAGACATAATATCTTCTATTACAATTGTTTAAACACATATGAAGTGTAGGAACAAGATTCGGGACTATCGGAACAAGTTTGCTCCATCCGTACGTCAATGACTCCAATTGGACTCAGTTTGTGCGTTACATTCCTAAGCTTATAACAAGTGACTTTTTCGCAACCGGAACAGGTAATTTCACTCAATCTCTTTTATTATAATTGTTTAAACACATTTGAAGTCTTGGAACAAGATTCGGGACAGTCGAAACAAGTTTGCTCCATCCGTGCGTCAATGACTCCAATTGGACTCAGTTTGTGCGTTACATTCCTAAGCTTATAACAAGTGCTTTTTCGCAACCGGACCACGTAATTAGACTCAATCTCTTCCATTACAATTGTTTAAACACATTTGAATTGTAGAAACAAGATTCAGGACTGTGGAAACAAGTTTGCCCCATCCGTGCGTCACTGACTCTAATTGGACTCAGTTTGTGCGTTACATTCCTAAGCTTATAACAAGTGACTTTTTCGCAACCGGACCTCGTAAATAGACTCAATATCTTCTATTACAATTGTTTAAACACATATGAAGTGTAGGAACAAGATTCGGGACTGTCGGAACAAGTTTGCTCCATCCGTGCGTCAATGACTCCAATTGGACTCAGTTTGTGCGTTACATTCCTAAGCTTATAACAAGTGACTTTTTCGCAACCGGAACAGGTAATTTGACTCAATCTCTTTTATTATAATTGTTTAAACACATTTGAAGTCTTGAACAAGATTCGGGACAGTCGAAACAAGTTTGCTCCATCCGTGCGTCAATGTCGCTAATTGGACTCAGTTTGTGCGTTACATTCCTAAGCCTATAACTAGTGACTTGTTCTCAACCGGACCTCGTAAATAGACATAATATCTTCTATTACAATTGTTTAAACACATATGAAGTGTAGGAACAAGATTCGGGACTGTCGGAACAAGTTTGCTCCATCCGTACGTCAATGACTCCAATTGGACTCAGTTTGTGCGTTACATTCCTAAGCTTATAACAAGTGACTTTTTCGCAACCGGAACAGGTAATTTCACTCAATCTCTTTTATTATAATTGTTTAAACACATTTGAAGTCTTGGAACAAGATTCGGGACAGTCGAAACAAGTTTGCTCCATCCGTGCGTCAATGTCGCTAATTGGACTCAGTTTGTGTATTACATTCCTAAGCCTATAACTAGTGACTTGTTCTCAACCGGACCTCGTAAATAGACTCAATATCTTCTATTACAATTGTTTAAACACATTTGAAGTGTAGGAACAAGATTCGGGACTGTCGGAACAAGTTTGCTCCATCCGTGCGTCAATGACTCCAATTGGACTCAGTTTGTGCGTTACATTCCTAAGCTTATAACAAGTGACTTTTTCGCAACCGGACCACGTAATTTGACTCAATCTCTTCCATTACAATTGTTTGAACACATTTGAATTGTAGAAACAAGATTCAGGACTGTGGAAACAAGTTTGCCCCATCCGTGCGTCACTGACTCTAATTGGACTCATTTTGTGCGTTACATTCCTAAGCTTATAACAAGTGACTTTTTCGCAACCGGACCACGTAATTTGACTCAATCTCTTCCATTACAATTGTTTAAACACATTTGAATTGTAGAAACAAGATTCAGGACTGTGGAAACAAGTTTGCCCCATTCGTGCGTCACTGACTCTAATTGGACTCAGTTTGTGCGTTACATTCCTAAGCTTATAACAAGTGACTTTTTCGCAACCGGACCACGTAATTTGACTCAATCTCTTCCATTACAATTGTTTAAACACATTTGAATTTTAGAAACAAGATTCAGGACTGTTGAAACAAGTTTGCCCCATCCGTGCGTCAATGACTCTAATTAGACTCAGTTTGTGCGTTACATTCCTAAGCGTATAACAAGTGACTTTTTCGCAACCGGAACAGGTAATTTGACTCAATCTCTTTTATTATAATTGTTTAAACACATTTGAAGTCTTGGAACAAGATTCGGGACAGTCGAAACAAGTTTGCTCCATCCGTGCATCAATGTCGCTAATTGGACTCAATTTGTTTGTTACATTCCTAAGCCTATAACTAGTGACTTGTTCTCAACCGGACCTCGTAAATAGACTCAATATCTTCTATTACAATTGTTTAAACACATTTGAAGTGTAAGAACAAGATTCGGGACTGTCGGAACAAGTTTGCTCCATCCGTGCGTCAATGACTCCAATTGGACTCAGTTTGTGCGTTACATTCCTAAGCTTATAACAAGTGACTTTTTCGCAACCGGACCACGTAATTAGACTCAATCTCTTCCATTACAATTGTTTAAACACATTTGAATTGTAGAAACAAGATTCAGGACTGTGGAAACAAGTTTGCCCCATCCGTGCGTCACTGACTCTAATTGGACTCAGTTTGTGCGTTACATTCCGAAGCTTATAACAAGTGACTTTTTCGCAACCGGACCTCGTAAATAGACTCAATATCTTCTATTACAATTGTTTAAACACATATGAAGTGTAGGAACAAGATTCGGGACTGTCGGAACAAGTTTGCTCCATCCGTGCGTCAATGACTCCAATTGGACTCAGTTTGTGCGTTACATTCCTAAGCTTATAACAAGTGACTTTTTCGCAACCGGACCACGTAATTTGACTCAATCTCTTCCATTACAATTGTTTAAACACATTTGAATTTTAGAAACAAGATTCAGGACTGTTGAAACAAGTTTGCCACATCCGTGCGTCAATGACTCTAATTAGACTCAGTTTGTGCGTTACATTCCTAAGCTTATAACAAGTGACTTTTTCGCAACCGGAACAGGTAATTTGACTCAATCTCTTTTATTATAATTGTTTAAACACATTTGAAGTCTTGGAACAAGATTCGGGACAGTCGAAACAAGTTTGCTCCATCCGTGCGTCAATGTCGCTAATTGGACTCAGTTTGTGTGTTACATTCCTAAGCCTATAACTAGTGACTTGTTCTCAACCGGACCTCGTAAATAGACATAATATCTTCTATTACAATTGTTTAAACACATATGAAGTGTAGGAACAAGATTCGGGACTATCGGAACAAGTTTGCTCCATCCGTACGTCAATGACTCCAATTGGACTCAGTTTGTGCGTTACATTCCTAAGCTTATAACAAGTGACTTTTTCGCAACCGGAACAGGTAATTTCACTCAATCTCTTTTATTATAATTGTTTAAACACATTTGAAGTCTTGGAACAAGATTCGGGACAGTCGAAACAAGTTTGCTCCATCCGTGCGTCAATGACTCCAATTGGACTCAGTTTGTGCGTTACATTCCTAAGCTTATAACAAGTGCTTTTTCGCAACCGGACCACGTAATTAGACTCAATCTCTTCCATTACAATTGTTTAAACACATTTGAATTGTAGAAACAAGATTCAGGACTGTGGAAACAAGTTTGCCCCATCCGTGCGTCACTGACTCTAATTGGACTCAGTTTGTGCGTTACATTCCTAAGCTTATAACAAGTGACTTTTTCGCAACCGGACCTCGTAAATAGACTCAATATCTTCTATTACAATTGTTTAAACACATATGAAGTGTAGGAACAAGATTCGGGACTGTCGGAACAAGTTTGCTCCATCCGTGCGTCAATGACTCCAATTGGACTCAGTTTGTGCGTTACATTCCTAAGCTTATAACAAGTGACTTTTTCGCAACCGGAACAGGTAATTTGACTCAATCTCTTTTATTATAATTGTTTAAACACATTTGAAGTCTTGGAACAAGATTCGGGACAGTCGAAACAAGTTTGCTCCATCCGTGCGTCAATGTCGCTAATTGGACTCAGTTTGTGCGTTACATTCCTAAGCCTATAACTAGTGACTTGTTCTCAACCGGACCTCGTAAATAGACATAATATCTTCTATTACAATTGTTTAAACACATATGAAGTGTAGGAACAAGATTCGGGACTGTCGGAACAAGTTTGCTCCATCCGTACGTCAATGACTCCAATTGGACTCAGTTTGTGCGTTACATTCCTAAGCTTATAACAAGTGACTTTTTCGCAACCGGAACAGGTAATTTCACTCAATCTCTTTTATTATAATTGTTTAAACACATTTGAAGTCTTGGAACAAGATTCGGGACAGTCGAAACAAGTTTGCTCCATCCGTGCGTCAATGTCGCTAATTGGACTCAGTTTGTGTATTACATTCCTAAGCCTATAACTAGTGACTTGTTCTCAACCGGACCTCGTAAATAGACTCAATATCTTCTATTACAATTGTTTAAACACATTTGAAGTGTAGGAACAAGATTCGGGACTGTCGGAACAAGTTTGCTCCATCCGTGCGTCAATGACTCCAATTGGACTCAGTTTGTGCGTTACATTCCTAAGCTTATAACAAGTGACTTTTTCGCAACCGGACCACGTAATTTGACTCAATCTCTTCCATTACAATTGTTTGAACACATTTGAATTGTAGAAACAAGATTCAGGACTGTGGAAACAAGTTTGCCCCATCCGTGCGTCACTGACTCTAATTGGACTCATTTTGTGCGTTACATTCCTAAGCTTATAACAAGTGACTTTTTCGCAACCGGACCACGTAATTTGACTCAATCTCTTCCATTACAATTGTTTAAACACATTTGAATTGTAGAAACAAGATTCAGGACTGTGGAAACAAGTTTGCCCCATTCGTGCGTCACTGACTCTAATTGGACTCAGTTTGTGCGTTACATTCCTAAGCTTATAACAAGTGACTTTTTCGCAACCGGACCACGTAATTTGACTCAATCTCTTCCATTACAATTGTTTAAACACATTTGAATTTTAGAAACAAGATTCAGGACTGTTGAAACAAGTTTGCCCCATCCGTGCGTCAATGACTCTAATTAGACTCAGTTTGTGCGTTACATTCCTAAGCGTATAACAAGTGACTTTTTCGCAACCGGAACAGGTAATTTGACTCAATCTCTTTTATTATAATTGTTTAAACACATTTGAAGTCTTGGAACAAGATTCGGGACAGTCGAAACAAGTTTGCTCCATCCGTGCATCAATGTCGCTAATTGGACTCAATTTGTTTGTTACATTCCTAAGCCTATAACTAGTGACTTGTTCTCAACCGGACCTCGTAAATAGACTCAATATCTTCTATTACAATTGTTTAAACACATTTGAAGTGTAAGAACAAGATTCGGGACTGTCGGAACAAGTTTGCTCCATCCGTGCGTCAATGACTCCAATTGGACTCAGTTTGTGCGTTACATTCCTAAGCTTATAACAAGTGACTTTTTCGCAACCGGACCACGTAATTAGACTCAATCTCTTCCATTACAATTGTTTAAACACATTTGAATTGTAGAAACAAGATTCAGGACTGTGGAAACAAGTTTGCCCCATCCGTGCGTCACTGACTCTAATTGGACTCAGTTTGTGCGTTACATTCCTAAGCTTATAACAAGTGACTTTTTCGCAACCGGACCTCGTAAATAGACTCAATATCTTCTATTACAATTGTTTAAACACATATGAAGTGTAGGAACAAGATTCGGGACTGTCGGAACAAGTTTGCTCCATCCGTGTGTCAATGACTCCAATTGGACTCAGTTTGTGCGTTACATTCCTAAGCTTATAACAAGTGACTTTTTCGCAACCGGACCACGTAATTTGACTCAATCTCTTCCATTACAATTGTTTAAACACATTTGAATTTTAGAAACAAGATTCAGGACTGTTGAAACAAGTTTGCCCCATCCGTGCGTCAATGACTCTAATTAGACTCAGTTTGTGCGTTACATTCCTAAGCTTATAACAAGTGACTTTTTCGCAACCGGAACAGGTAATTTGACTCAATCTCTTTTATTATAATTGTTTAAACACATTTGAAGTCTTGGAACAAGATTCGGGACAGTCGAAACAAGTTTGCTCCATCCGTGCGTCAATGTCGCTAATTGGACTCAGTTTGTGTGTTACATTCCTAAGCCTATAACTAGTGACTTGTTCTCAACCGGACCTCGTAAATAGACATAATATCTTCTATTACAATTGTTTAAACACATATGAAGTGTAGGAACAAGATTCGGGACTATCGGAACAAGTTTGCTCCATCCGTACGTCAATGACTCCAATTGGACTCAGTTTGTGCGTTACATTCCTAAGCTTATAACAAGTGACTTTTTCGCAACCGGAACAGGTAATTTCACTCAATCTCTTTTATTATAATTGTTTAAACACATTTGAAGTCTTGGAACAAGATTCGGGACAGTCGAAACAAGTTTGCTCCATCCGTGCGTCAATGACTCCAATTGGACTCAGTTTGTGCGTTACATTCCTAAGCTTATAACAAGTGCTTTTTCGCAACCGGACCACGTAATTAGACTCAATCTCTTCCATTACAATTGTTTAAACACATTTGAATTGTAGAAACAAGATTCAGGACTGTGGAAATAAGTTTGCCCCATCCGTGCGTCACTGACTCTAATTGGACTCAGTTTGTGCGTTACATTCCTAAGCTTATAACAAGTGACTTTTTCGCAACCGGACCTCGTAAATAGACTCAATATCTTCTATTACAATTGTTTAAACACATATGAAGTGTAGGAACAAGATTCGGGACTGTCGGAACAAGTTTGCTCCATCCGTGCGTCAATGACTCCAATTGGACTCAGTTTGTGCGTTACATTCCTAAGCTTATAACAAGTGACTTTTTCGCAACCGGAACAGGTAATTTGACTCAATCTCTTTTATTATAATTGTTTAAACACATTTGATGTAATACCCTGAACTTTCGTTCTAGGGTATTACGGTAAATTCACCTAATAATGAAAACCTAAAACTTTTTCAGACTATTATTATTATTTTTATTATTTAATTTCATGCTTGAGTATGTGTATTTAGTTTGGTTTCATTCTGACAACTTTGAAAAACCTACTATTTTTGAAACTTGCTCTTTATGGCTAAATTCTTGCTAAAAATAATGAACCATAATTTGCAGGGGACTTTTTCTTTCCCCAGCTAACATTCCAAAACTTTTATAAAAAAATTATTTTGTGGGCCCGAGACACCAAAAATATTCCTATTTTATCCTTACCAACTTACTTGTGAAATTTGAAACCTTTCTTGAGACATAAAAACCCTAGCGGGAGATTTCGAGAGATTTTGACAAAAATAGTATTTTCGTAATTTTTAAACTTTCCTACCATTCTTATATTTTCAAAAATAATATTTAATTATATTTTATTTATTTAATAGGAGCGTGGGACCCGCAAATCACTTTCGAGTCATTCCGATGTCACTTGACACTTTTCCGGTGCTTTGAACGTTTTTTTATGATTTTTTATGTATTTAGACTACTTTTATGTGATTTGTGTATGTGACATATGTCAATACCTTATTGTATGGACTTTTAAATTATATAATATAGTTTGATTGAATTAATTTATAATTATTTGTGTTATGATTGTTGGGTGGGCCCGTATGGCCAATTTAGAGGCCTTTAGGGCTTAATAATATTATTAAATGAAGCCTATTGATGTATATGGGCCTTGGGCCCATTCCTAATCCATTAATAGTGTAAAATATAGGTTTTTGAGGGTTGGAAAAGTCATCCCTTTGATAGTTACGAATTTCAACAAAAATAGAAACCCTAATCCTTCCCTAAACCTATTTATTAAAAACCCTAAAGTTTTAGAAGCTTTCACAACCCAACTCCATTAAAGAATAGAGCAAGCTCCATTAAACCTTCATCCGGACACCGATCGCACTCGAGCAAGAAGGGAGAATTGACGGGGACTCCGATTTGAAGAACATACTCCGAGGAGAGGACGATCCGACAACTTTCAAATTTGAAGAAACTTTTGATTTTCATTAAAGTTAAAGAAACCTTAAGGTAAGTGCGCTTGATCCATCCTATACTTGTTTTTCTTCAAGATTTTGTTTCTCTTTCATTAGATAATGGTTGATACTCATTATAAATTAATTTAAACAATATTTACTTTATTCTTATTGGGTTGATATTTATTTTGGGCCACCATGATGGGTTTGGCCATGGTCTATTTT
The DNA here is from genome assembly GCA_035048495.1 of Euptelea pleiosperma. Classification (NCBI taxonomy): domain Eukaryota; kingdom Viridiplantae; phylum Streptophyta; class Magnoliopsida; order Ranunculales; family Eupteleaceae; genus Euptelea; species Euptelea pleiosperma. Next base: position 56,032,624 of record CM068543.1, read on the forward strand.
GTGCCTATAACGGATGATTATGTTCTTTATCATTTTCGTTGTATTTTCATAATTAAAATATTTTTATAATTATTTTTTCTAAATATCTCTGTGAATCTATTTTTCAAAACCGTTTAGTTTATATTTTTCTGATTTTTATTGATTAAGTTATGATTTTTCTAAGTTGTATGACTTTACCAAAAAATCCAGAATTTTAGATTTTACACGGTCCGATTCACTTGGGATTTCGATCTATATTTTTAACCTAAATATTTTTCTAATTATTTTTCTTGGATACCTCTATCAATATAGTTTCTAGAACCTTTGAGTTTATATTTTTTTGATTTATATTGATTAAGTTATGATTTTTCAAACGTGCTGGACTTTTCTGTAAAACCCAGAATTCCAGATTTTACACGGTCCACTTTACCTGAGATTTCGATCCATATGTTTAACCTAAATATTTTTTAATTATTTTTCACAGATACCTCTATAAATCTAGTTTCTAGAACCTTTGAGTTTATATTTTTCTGATTTGTATTGATTAAGTTATGATTTTTCAAACGTGCTGGACTTTTCTGTAAAATCCAAAATTTTAGATTTTACACGATCCACTTTACCTGAGATTTCGATCCATATTTTTAATCTAAATATTTTTATAATTATTTTTCACAGATACCTCTATCAATCTAGTTTTTATAACCTTTGAGTTTATATTTTTCTGATCTGTATTGATTAAGTTATGATTTTTCAAACGTGTTGGATTTTTCTGTAAAACCCAGAATTTCAGATTTTACATGGTCCACTTCACTTGAGATTTCAATCTATATTTTTAACCTAAATATTTTTTTAATTATTTTTCATAGATACCTCTATCAATTTAGTTTCTATAACCCTTGAGTTTGTATTTTTCTGATATGTATTGATTAAGTTATGAGTTTTAAATGTGTAGGACTTTTTTTTATCCCAGATTCTGTCCGGCCCAATTAATTAAGATTTTTGACCTATATTTTGAATCCGAATATTTTTCTATTTATTTTTTTCTAAAAACCTTTATGAATCTAATTTTTAAATCCATTGAGTTTATATTTTTCTAATTCATATTTATTTAGTTATGATTTTTATAATACAGTACATTTTTTATAAAAAATCTATTAATTGTTCGTGGTTCGGTCATGATTATTAACTATTAAGGTTTTAACCTTGTTGTTTGACTAAACCCTAGATGGTTTGACCTATACCTGTATGCATGGGGATCCCACCCATGTGTCTTGGATCTCTCATAGGGTTCGGCCAAGTGTCTTGGATCCCTCTTTAGGGTTCGACCTTGTGTCATGGATCCCTCATAGAGTTCGGCCATGGCGTGTTGGATTCTCTTGCGATTTTCATTTATATTATTCATCGATGTTGATTGTGATATTTGGTCATGTCTTATTGACTATTATACCTAGATGGTTCGACCTATACTTGTATGCATGGGGATCCCACCCATGTGTCTTGGATCCCTCATAGGGTTCGGCCAAGTGTCTTGGATCCCTCTTTAGGGTTCGACCTTGTGTCATGGATCCCTAATAGGGTTCGGCCATGGTGTGTTGGATTGTCTTGTGATTTTCGCTTATATTATTCATCCGTGTTGATCGTGACCTTCGGTGATTGTTACATGTTATTCATGGTTAACCCTAATTCGTTCCCATATTATTACTCTTAATGATCATTGGTTCATTTTATATTTTTATTTAAATGTTAAATACATGTGTGCTTATGTCATGTAACCCTAATACATCTTGTTGTCATACCATGATCATCACGTCATTTCATATAAGGGGTGCATAAGGGAACGGGGTTGAAGTATATTATATACGTTTATATTGGTTTTATCAATTAATCAGGGTTCGGTACCCTAGGGTGAAAGGCCCCAGACGTTATTATATCCTGCAGATGGGTCAATGAGACCGCTCCCAGTGCGGGAAGGAGATGGAGACCCTATGTGGTTATGGGTACTAGTTGCATTGGCATCCCTTACTCATCTGCATTCATCATCATATTCATGCCATCCTTATTATACGATTGAGATGCATATCTTGATTAAAAAACTTGTATAGTATGATATCATACCATGCACACTGTTGTATTACTGGGCCTCGGCTCACGGTGCTACACCGATACCATTTTCAGATTTTGAGGAGTCGAGTACGTGAGATGATTTTGAGACGAAAGACTCCGGTGCATTCGAAGAGATCGGCGAGGATTTGGGAGTCGATCCCATACTTTAGAAAGTTGTATTTGATTATTTTATAACATTATTTATTTATTTTCACGGGCATGTCAGCCTTTGTTTGAGAGCATGTTCTCACTTCCATCTTTCCACATTTAGTTGATTGATTGAATTATTTGAATTATAAATTATTTGAATTATTTGTTTATTACATCTAGACTCTTTTTTTACTTAGTGGGTTTTCGAATGAACCTTAGTAGTCTAATTGACCTAATTGGACCACTAGGGGACATTCATGAATCACCTCTGGGTTTGGGTACGGGTCGATCCACGGATTTTCGGGTCGTATCTGGGTATCCGGATTCGGGGCGTGACATTTGAAGTCTTGGAACAAGATTCGGGACAGTCGAAACAAGTTTGCTCCATCCGTGCGTCAATGTCGCTAATTGGACTCAGTTTGTGTGTTACATTCCTAAGCCTATAACTAGTGACTTGTTCTCAACCGGACCTCGTAAATAGACATAATATCTTCTATTACAATTGTTTAAACACATATGAAGTGTAGGAACAAGATTCGGGACTGTCGGAACAAGTTTGCTCCATCCGTACGTCAATGACTCCAATTGGACTCAGTTTGTGCGTTACATTCCTAAGCTTATAACAAGTGACTTTTTCGCAACCGGAACAGGTAATTTCACTCAATCTCTTTTATTATAATTGTTTAAACACATTTGAAGTCTTGGAACAAGATTCGGGACAGTCGAAACAAGTTTGCTCCATCCGTGCGTCAATGTCGCTAATTGGACTCAGTTTGTGTATTACATTCCTAAGCCTATAACTAGTGACTTGTTCTCAACCGGACCTCGTAAATAGACTCAATATCTTCTATTACAATTGTTTAAACACATTTGAAGTGTAGGAACAAGATTCGGGACTGTCGGAACAAGTTTGCTCCATCCGTGCGTCAATGACTCCAATTGGACTCAGTTTGTGCGTTACATTCCTAAGCTTATAACAAGTGACTTTTTCGCAACCGGACCACGTAATTTGACTCAATCTCTTCCATTACAATTGTTTGAACACATTTGAATTGTAGAAACAAGATTCAGGACTGTGGAAACAAGTTTGCCCCATCCGTGCGTCACTGACTCTAATTGGACTCATTTTGTGCGTTACATTCCTAAGCTTATAACAAGTGACTTTTTCGCAACCGGACCACGTAATTTGACTCAATCTCTTCCATTACAATTGTTTAAACACATTTGAATTGTAGAAACAAGATTCAGGACTGTGGAAACAAGTTTGCCCCATTCGTGCGTCACTGACTCTAATTGGACTCAGTTTGTGCGTTACATTCCTAAGCTTATAACAAGTGACTTTTTCGCAACCGGACCACGTAATTTGACTCAATCTCTTCCATTACAATTGTTTAAACACATTTGAATTTTAGAAACAAGATTCAGGACTGTTGAAACAAGTTTGCCCCATCCGTGCGTCAATGACTCTAATTAGACTCAGTTTGTGCGTTACATTCCTAAGCGTATAACAAGTGACTTTTTCGCAACCGGAACAGGTAATTTGACTCAATCTCTTTTATTATAATTGTTTAAACACATTTGAAGTCTTGGAACAAGATTCGGGACAGTCGAAACAAGTTTGCTCCATCCGTGCATCAATGTCGCTAATTGGACTCAATTTGTTTGTTACATTCCTAAGCCTATAACTAGTGACTTGTTCTCAACCGGACCTCGTAAATAGACTCAATCTCTTCTATTACAATTGTTTAAACACATTTGAAGTGTAAGAACAAGATTCGGGACTGTCGGAACAAGTTTGCTCCATCCGTGCGTCAATGACTCCAATTGGACTCAGTTTGTGCGTTACATTCCTAAGCTTATAACAAGTGACTTTTTCGCAACCGGACCACGTAATTAGACTCAATCTCTTCCATTACAATTGTTTAAACACATTTGAATTGTAGAAACAAGATTCAGGACTGTGGAAACAAGTTTGCCCCATCCGTGCGTCACTGACTCTAATTGGACTCAGTTTGTGCGTTACATTCCTAAGCTTATAACAAGTGACTTTTTCGCAACCGGACCTCGTAAATAGACTCAATATCTTCTATTACAATTGTTTAAACACATATGAAGTGTAGGAACAAGATTCGGGACTGTCGGAACAAGTTTGCTCCATCCGTGCGTCAATGACTCCAATTGGACTCAGTTTGTGCGTTACATTCCTAAGCTTATAACAAGTGACTTTTTCGCAACCGGAACAGGTAATTTGACTCAATCTCTTTTATTATAATTGTTTAAACACATTTGAAGTCTTGGAACAAGATTCGGGACAGTCGAAACAAGTTTGCTCCATCCGTGCGTCAATGTCGCTAATTGGACTCAGTTTGTGTGTTACATTCCTAAGCCTATAACTAGTGACTTGTTCTCAACCGGACCTCGTAAATAGACATAATATCTTCTATTACAATTGTTTAAACACATATGAAGTGTAGGAACAAGATTCGGGACTGTCGGAACAAGTTTGCTCCATCCGTACGTCAATGACTCCAATTGGACTCAGTTTGTGCGTTACATTCCTAAGCTTATAACAAGTGACTTTTTCGCAACCGGAACAGGTAATTTCACTCAATCTCTTTTATTATAATTGTTTAAACACATTTGAAGTCTTGGAACAAGATTCGGGACAGTCGAAACAAGTTTGCTCCATCCGTGCGTCAATGTCGCTAATTGGACTCAGTTTGTGTATTACATTCCTAAGCCTATAACTAGTGACTTGTTCTCAACCGGACCTCGTAAATAGACTCAATATCTTCTATTACAATTGTTTAAACACATTTGAAGTGTAGGAACAAGATTCGGGACTGTCGGAACAAGTTTGCTCCATCCGTGCGTCAATGACTCCAATTGGACTCAGTTTGTGCGTTACATTCCTAAGCTTATAACAAGTGACTTTTTCGCAACCGGACCACGTAATTTGACTCAATCTCTTCCATTACAATTGTTTGAACACATTTGAATTGTAGAAACAAGATTCAGGACTGTGGAAACAAGTTTGCCCCATCCGTGCGTCACTGACTCTAATTGGACTCATTTTGTGCGTTACATTCCTAAGCTTATAACAAGTGACTTTTTCGCAACCGGACCACGTAATTTGACTCAATCTCTTCCATTACAATTGTTTAAACACATTTGAATTGTAGAAACAAGATTCAGGACTGTGGAAACAAGTTTGCCCCATTCGTGCGTCACTGACTCTAATTGGACTCAGTTTGTGCGTTACATTCCTAAGCTTATAACAAGTGCTTTTTCGCAACCGGACCACGTAATTTGACTCAATCTCTTCCATTACAATTGTTTAAACACATTTGAATTTTAGAAACAAGATTCAGGACTGTTGAAACAAGTTTGCCCCATCCGTGCGTCAATGACTCTAATTAGACTCAGTTTGTGCGTTACATTCCTAAGCTTATAACAAGTGACTTTTTCGCAACCGGAACAGGTAATTTGACTCAATCTCTTTTATTATAATTGTTTAAACACATTTGAAGTCTTGGAACAAGATTCGGGACAGTCGAAACAAGTTTGCTCCATCCGTGCATCAATGTCGCTAATTGGACTCAATTTGTTTGTTACATTCCTAAGCCTATAACTAGTGACTTGTTCTCAACCGGACCTCGTAAATAGACTCAATATCTTCTATTACAATTGTTTAAACACATTTGAAGTGTAAGAACAAGATTCGGGACTGTCGGAACAAGTTTGCTCCATCCGTGCGTCAATGACTCCAATTGGACTCAGTTTGTGCGTTACATTCCTAAGCTTATAACAAGTGACTTTTTCGCAACCGGAACAGGTAATTTGACTCAATCTCTTTTATTATAATTGTTTAAACACATTTGAAGTCTTGGAACAAGATTCGGGACAGTCGAAACAAGTTTGCTCCATCCGTGCGTCAATGTCGCTAATTGGACTCAGTTTGTGTGTTACATTCCTAAGCCTATAACTAGTGACTTGTTCTCAACCGGACCTCGTAAATAGACTCAATATCTTCTATTACAATTGTTTAAACACATATGAAGTGTAGGAACAAGATTCGGGACTGTCGGAACAAGTTTGCTCCATCCGTGCGTCAATGACTCCAATTGGACTCAGTTTGTGCGTTACATTCCTAAGCTTATAACAAGTGACTTTTTCGCAACCGGAACAGGTAATTTGACTCGATCTCTTTTATTATAATTGTTTAAACACATTTGAAGTCTTGGAACAAGATTCGGGACAGTCGAAACAAGTTTGCTCCATCCGTGCGTCAATGTCGCTAATTGGACTCAGTTTGTGTGTTACATTCCTAAGCCAATAACTAGTGACTTGTTCTCAACCGGACCTCGTAAATAGACTCAATATCTTCTATTACAATTGTTTAAACACATTTGAAGTGTAGGAACAAGATTCGGGACTGTCGGAACAAGTTTGCTCCATCCGTGCGTCAATGACTCCAATTGGACTCAGTTTGTGCGTTACATTCCTAAGCTTATAACAAGTGACTTTTTCGCAACCGGACCACGTAATTTGACTCAATCTCTTCCATTACAATTGTTTAAACACATTTGAATTGTAGAAACAAGATTCAGGACTGTGGAAACAAGTTTGCCCCATCCGTGCGCCACTGACTCCAATTGGACTCAGTTTGTGCGTTACATTCCTAAGCTTATAAAAGTGACTTTTTCGCAACCGGACCACGTAATTTGACTCAATCTCTTCCATTACAATTGTTTAAACACATTTGAATTGTAGAAACAAGATTCAGGACTGTGGAAACAAGTTTGCCGCATTCGTGCGTCACTGACTCTAATTGGACTCAGTTTGTGCGTTACATTCCTAAGCTTATAACAAGTGACTTTTTCGCAACCGGACCACGTAATTTGACTCAATCTCTTCCATTACAATTGTTTAAACACATTTGAATTTTAGAAACAAGATTCAGGACTGTTGAAACAAGTTTGCCCCATCCGTGCGTCAATGACTCTAATTAGACTCAGTTTGTGCGTTACATTCCTAAGCTTATAACAAGTGACTTTTTCGCAACCGGAACAGGTAATTTGACTCAATCTCTTTTATTATAATTGTTTAAACACATTTGAAGTCTTGGAAAAAGATTCGGGACAGTCGAAACAAGTTTGCTCCATCCGTGCGTCAATGTCGCTAATTGGACTCAGTTTGTGTGTTACATTCCTAAGCCTACAACTAGTGACTTGTTCTCAACCGGACCTCGTAAATAGACATAATATCTTCTATTACAATTGTTTAAACACATATGAAGTGTAGGAACAAGATTCGGGACTGTCGGAACAAGTTTGCTCCATCCGTGCGTCAATGACTCCAATTGGACTCAGTTTGTGCGTTACATTCCTATGCTTATAACAAGTGACTTTTTCGCAACCGGACCACGTAATTTGACTCAATCTCTTCCATTACAATTGTTTAAACACATTTGAATTTTAGAAACAAGATTCAGGACTGTTGAAACAAGTTTGCCCCATCCGTGCGTCAATGACTCTAATTAGACTCAGTTTGTGCGTTACATTCCTAAGCTTATAACAAGTGACTTTTTCGCAACCGGAACAGGTAATTTGACTCAATCTCTTTTATTATAATTGTTTAAACACATTTGAAGTCTTGGAACAAGATTCGGGACAGTCGAAACAAGTTTGCTCCATCCGTGCGTCAATGTCGCTAATTGGACTCAGTTTGTGTGTTACATTCCTAAGCCTATAACTAGTGACTTGTTCTCAACCGGACCTCGTAAATAGACATAATATCTTCTATTACAATTGTTTAAACACATATGAAGTGTAGGAACAAGATTCGGGACTATCGGAACAAGTTTGCTCCATCCGTACGTCAATGACTCCAATTGGACTCAGTTTGTGCGTTACATTCCTAAGCTTATAACAAGTGACTTTTTCGCAACCGGAACAGGTAATTTCACTCAATCTCTTTTATTATAATTGTTTAAACACATTTGAAGTCTTGGAACAAGATTCGGGACAGTCGAAACAAGTTTGCTCCATCCGTGCGTCAATGACTCCAATTGGACTCAGTTTGTGCGTTACATTCCTAAGCTTATAACAAGTGCTTTTTCGCAACCGGACCACGTAATTAGACTCAATCTCTTCCATTACAATTGTTTAAACACATTTGAATTGTAGAAACAAGATTCAGGACTGTGGAAACAAGTTTGCCCCATCCGTGCGTCACTGACTCTAATTGGACTCAGTTTGTGCGTTACATTCCTAAGCTTATAACAAGTGACTTTTTCGCAACCGGACCTCGTAAATAGACTCAATATCTTCTATTACAATTGTTTAAACACATATGAAGTGTAGGAACAAGATTCGGGACTGTCGGAACAAGTTTGCTCCATCCGTGCGTCAATGACTCCAATTGGACTCAGTTTGTGCGTTACATTCCTAAGCTTATAACAAGTGACTTTTTCGCAACCGGAACAGGTAATTTGACTCAATCTCTTTTATTATAATTGTTTAAACACATTTGAAGTCTTGGAACAAGATTCGGGACAGTCGAAACAAGTTTGCTCCATCCGTGCGTCAATGTCGCTAATTGGACTCAGTTTGTGTGTTACATTCCTAAGCCTATAACTAGTGACTTGTTCTCAACCGGACCTCGTAAATAGACATAATATCTTCTATTACAATTGTTTAAACACATATGAAGTGTAGGAACAAGATTCGGGACTGTCGGAACAAGTTTGCTCCATCCGTACGTCAATGACTCCAATTGGACTCAGTTTGTGCGTTACATTCCTAAGCTTATAACAAGTGACTTTTTCGCAACCGGAACAGGTAATTTCACTCAATCTCTTTTATTATAATTGTTTAAACACATTTGAAGTCTTGGAACAAAATTCGGGACAGTCGAAACAAGTTTGCTCCATCCGTGCGTCAATGTCGCTAATTGGACTCAGTTTGTGTATTACATTCCTAAGCCTATAACTAGTGACTTGTTCTCAACCGGACCTCGTAAATAGACTCAATATCTTCTATTACAATTGTTTAAACACATTTGAAGTGTAGGAACAAGATTCGGGACTGTCGGAACAAGTTTGCTCCATCCGTGCGTCAATGACTCCAATTGGACTCAGTTTGTGCGTTACATTCCTAAGCTTATAACAAGTGACTTTTTCGCAACCGGACCACGTAATTTGACTCAATCTCTTCCATTACAATTGTTTGAACACATTTGAATTGTAGAAACAAGATTCAGGACTGTGGAAACAAGTTTGCCCCATCCGTGCGTCACTGACTCTAATTGGACTCATTTTGTGCGTTACATTCCTAAGCTTATAACAAGTGACTTTTTCGCAACCGGACCACGTAATTTGACTCAATCTCTTCCATTACAATTGTTTAAAACACATTTGAATTGTAGAAACAAGATTCAGGACTGTGGAAACAAGTTTGCCCCATTCGTGCGTCACTGACTCTAATTGGACTCAGTTTGTGCGTTACATTCCTAAGCTTATAACAAGTGACTTTTTCGCAACCGGACCACGTAATTTGACTCAATCTCTTCCATTACAATTGTTTAAACACATTTGAATTTTAGAAACAAGATTCAGGACTGTTGAAACAAGTTTGCCCCATCCGTGCGTCAATGACTCTAATTAGACTCAGTTTGTGCGTTACATTCCTAAGCGTATAACAAGTGACTTTTTCGCAACCGGAACAGGTAATTTGACTCAATCTCTTTTATTATAATTGTTTAAACACATTTGAAGTCTTGGAACAAGATTCGGGACAGTCGAAACAAGTTTGCTCCATCCGTGCATCAATGTCGCTAATTGGACTCAATTTGTTTGTTACATTCCTAAGCCTATAACTAGTGACTTGTTCTCAACCGGACCTCGTAAATAGACTCAATCTCTTCTATTACAATTGTTTAAACACATTTGAAGTGTAAGAACAAGATTCGGGACTGTCGGAACAAGTTTGCTCCATCCGTGCGTCAATGACTCCAATTGGACTCAGTTTGTGCGTTACATTCCTAAGCTTATAACAAGTGACTTTTTCGCAACCGGACCACGTAATTAGACTCAATCTCTTCCATTACAATTGTTTAAACACATTTGAATTGTAGAAACAAGATTCAGGACTGTGGAAACAAGTTTGCCCCATCCGTGCGTCACTGACTCTAATTGGACTCAGTTTGTGCGTTACATTCCTAAGCTTATAACAAGTGACTTTTTCGCAACCGGACCTCGTAAATAGACTCAATATCTTCTATTACAATTGTTTAAACACATATGAAGTGTAGGAACAAGATTCGGGACTGTCGGAACAAGTTTGCTCCATCCGTGCGTCAATGACTCCAATTGGACTCAGTTTGTGCGTTACATTCCTAAGCTTATAACAAGTGACTTTTTCGCAACCGGAACAGGTAATTTGACTCAATCTCTTTTATTATAATTGTTTAAACACATTTGAAGTCTTGGAACAAGATTCGGGACAGTCGAAACAAGTTTGCTCCATCCGTGCGTCAATGTCGCTAATTGGACTCAGTTTGTGTGTTACATTCCTAAGCCTATAACTAGTGACTTGTTCTCAACCGGACCTCGTAAATAGACATAATATCTTCTATTACAATTGTTTAAACACATATGAAGTGTAGGAACAAGATTCGGGACTGTCGGAACAAGTTTGCTCCATCCGTACGTCAATGACTCCAATTGGACTCAGTTTGTGCGTTACATTCCTAAGCTTATAACAAGTGACTTTTTCGCAACCGGAACAGGTAATTTCACTCAATCTCTTTTATTATAATTGTTTAAACACATTTGAAGTCTTGGAACAAGATTCGGGACAGTCGAAACAAGTTTGCTCCATCCGTGCGTCAATGTCGCTAATTGGACTCAGTTTGTGTATTACATTCCTAAGCCTATAACTAGTGACTTGTTCTCAACCGGACCTCGTAAATAGACTCAATATCTTCTATTACAATTGTTTAAACACATTTGAAGTGTAGGAACAAGATTCGGGACTGTCGGAACAAGTTTGCTCCATCCGTGCGTCAATGACTCCAATTGGACTCAGTTTGTGCGTTACATTCCTAAGCTTATAACAAGTGACTTTTTCGCAACCGGACCACGTAATTTGACTCAATCTCTTCCATTACAATTGTTTGAACACATTTGAATTGTAGAAACAAGATTCAGGACTGTGGAAACAAGTTTGCCCCATCCGTGCGTCACTGACTCTAATTGGACTCATTTTGTGCGTTACATTCCTAAGCTTATAACAAGTGACTTTTTCGCAACCGGACCACGTAATTTGACTCAATCTCTTCCATTACAATTGTTTAAACACATTTGAATTGTAGAAACAAGATTCAGGACTGTGGAAACAAGTTTGCCCCATTCGTGCGTCACTGACTCTAATTGGACTCAGTTTGTGCGTTACATTCCTAAGCTTATAACAAGTGCTTTTTCGCAACCGGACCACGTAATTTGACTCAATCTCTTCCATTACAATTGTTTAAACACATTTGAATTTTAGAAACAAGATTCAGGACTGTTGAAACAAGTTTGCCCCATCCGTGCGTCAATGACTCTAATTAGACTCAGTTTGTGCGTTACATTCCTAAGCTTATAACAAGTGACTTTTTCGCAACCGGAACAGGTAATTTGACTCAATCTCTTTTATTATAATTGTTTAAACACATTTGAAGTCTTGGAACAAGATTCGGGACAGTCGAAACAAGTTTGCTCCATCCGTGCATCAATGTCGCTAATTGGACTCAATTTGTTTGTTACATTCCTAAGCCTATAACTAGTGACTTGTTCTCAACCGGACCTCGTAAATAGACTCAATATCTTCTATTACAATTGTTTAAACACATTTGAAGTGTAAGAACAAGATTCGGGACTGTCGGAACAAGTTTGCTCCATCCGTGCGTCAATGACTCCAATTGGACTCAGTTTGTGCGTTACATTCCTAAGCTTATAACAAGTGACTTTTTCGCAACCGGAACAGGTAATTTGACTCAATCTCTTTTATTATAATTGTTTAAACACATTTGAAGTCTTGGAACAAGATTCGGGACAGTCGAAACAAGTTTGCTCCATCCGTGCGTCAATGTCGCTAATTGGACTCAGTTTGTGTGTTACATTCCTAAGCCTATAACTAGTGACTTGTTCTCAACCGGACCTCGTAAATAGACTCAATATCTTCTATTACAATTGTTTAAACACATATGAAGTGTAGGAACAAGATTCGGGACTGTCGGAACAAGTTTGCTCCATCCGTGCGTCAATGACTCCAATTGGACTCAGTTTGTGCGTTACATTCCTAAGCTTATAACAAGTGACTTTTTCGCAACCGGAACAGGTAATTTGACTCGATCTCTTTTATTATAATTGTTTAAACACATTTGAAGTCTTGGAACAAGATTCGGGACAGTCGAAACAAGTTTGCTCCATCCGTGCGTCAATGTCGCTAATTGGACTCAGTTTGTGTGTTACATTCCTAAGCCTATAACTAGTGACTTGTTCTCAACCGGACCTCGTAAATAGACTCAATATCTTCTATTACAATTGTTTAAACACATTTGAAGTGTAGGAACAAGATTCGGGACTGTCGGAACAAGTTTGCTCCATCCGTGCGTCAATGACTCCAATTGGACTCAGTTTGTGCGTTACATTCCTAAGCTTATAACAAGTGACTTTTTCGCAACCGGACCACGTAATTTGACTCAATCTCTTCCATTACAATTGTTTAAACACATTTGAATTGTAGAAACAAGATTCAGGACTGTGGAAACAAGTTTGCCCCATCCGTGCGCCACTGACTCCAATTGGACTCAGTTTGTGCGTTACATTCCTAAGCTTATAAAAGTGACTTTTTCGCAACCGGACCACGTAATTTGACTCAATCTCTTCCATTACAATTGTTTAAACACATTTGAATTGTAGAAACAAGATTCAGGACTGTGGAAACAAGTTTGCCGCATTCGTGCGTCACTGACTCTAATTGGACTCAGTTTGTGCGTTACATTCCTAAGCTTATAACAAGTGACTTTTTCGCAACCGGACCACGTAATTTGACTCAATCTCTTCCATTACAATTGTTTAAACACATTTGAATTTTAGAAACAAGATTCAGGACTGTTGAAACAAGTTTGCCCCATCCGTGCGTCAATGACTCTAATTAGACTCAGTTTGTGCGTTACATTCCTAAGCTTATAACAAGTGACTTTTTCGCAACCGGAACAGGTAATTTGACTCAATCTCTTTTATTATAATTGTTTAAACACATTTGAAGTCTTGGAAAAAGATTCGGGACAGTCGAAACAAGTTTGCTCCATCCGTGCGTCAATGTCGCTAATTGGACTCAGTTTGTGTGTTACATTCCTAAGCCTATAACTAGTGACTTGTTCTCAACCGGACCTCGTAAATAGACATAATATCTTCTATTACAATTGTTTAAACACATATGAAGTGTAGGAACAAGATTCGGGACTGTCGGAACAAGTTTGCTCCATCCGTACGTCAATGACTCCAATTGGACTCAGTTTGTGCGTTACATTCCTAAGCTTATAACAAGTGACTTTTTCGCAACCGGAACAGGTAATTTCACTCAATCTCTTTTATTATAATTGTTTAAACACATTTGAAGTCTTGGAACAAGATTCGGGACAGTCGAAACAAGTTTGCTCCATCCGTGCGTCAATGTCGCTAATTGGACTCAGTTTGTGTATTACATTCCTAAGCCTATAACTAGTGACTTGTTCTCAACCGGACCTCGTAAATAGACTCAATATCTTCTATTACAATTGTTTAAATACATTTGAAGTGTAGGAACAAGATTCGGGACTGTCGGAACAAGTTTGCTCCATCCGTGCGTCAATGACTCCAATTGGACTCAGTTTGTGCGTTACATTCCTAAGCTTATAACAAGTGACTTTTTCGCAACCGGACCACGTAATTTGACTCAATCTCTTCCATTACAATTGTTTGAACACATTTGAATTGTAGAAACAAGATTCAGGACTGTGGAAACAAGTTTGCCCCATCCGTGCGTCACTGACTCTAATTGGACTCATTTTGTGCGTTACATTCCTAAGCTTATAACAAGTGACTTTTTCGCAACCGGACCACGTAATTTGACTCAATCTCTTCCATTACAATTGTTTAAACACATTTGAATTGTAGAAACAAGATTCAGGACTGTGGAAACAAGTTTGCCCCATTCGTGCGTCACTGACTCTAATTGGACTCAGTTTGTGCGTTACATTCCTAAGCTTATAACAAGTGCTTTTTCGCAACCGGACCACGTAATTTGACTCAATCTCTTCCATTACAATTGTTTAAACACATTTGAATTTTAGAAACAAGATTCAGGACTGTTGAAACAAGTTTGCCCCATCCGTGCGTCAATGACTCTAATTAGACTCAGTTTGTGCGTTACATTCCTAAGCTTATAACAAGTGACTTTTTCGCAACCGGAACAGGTAATTTGACTCAATCTCTTTTATTATAATTGTTTAAACACATTTGAAGTCTTGGAACAAGATTCGCGACAGTCGAAACAAGTTTGCTCCATCCGTGCATCAATGTCGCTAATTGGACTCAATTTGTTTGTTACATTCCTAAGCCTATAACTAGTGACTTGTTCTCAACCGGACCTCGTAAATAGACTCAATATCTTCTATTACAATTGTTTAAACACATTTGAAGTGTAAGAACAAGATTCGGGACTGTCGGAACAAGTTTGCTCCATCCGTGCGTCAATGACTCCAATTGGACTCAGTTTGTGCGTTACATTCCTAAGCTTATAACAAGTGACTTTTTCGCAACCGGAACAGGTAATTTGACTCAATCTCTTTTATTATAATTGTTTAAACACATTTGAAGTCTTGGAACAAGATTCGGGACAGTCGAAACAAGTTTGCTCCATCCGTGCGTCAATGTCGCTAATTGGACTCAGTTTGTGTGTTACATTCCTAAGCCTATAACTAGTGACTTGTTCTCAACCGGACCTCGTAAATAGACTCAATATCTTCTATTACAATTGTTTAAACACATATGAAGTGTAGGAACAAGATTCGGGACTGTCGGAACAAGTTTGCTCCATCCGTGCGTCAATGACTCCAATTGGACTCAGTTTGTGCGTTACATTCCTAAGCTTATAACAAGTGACTTTTGCGCAACCGGAACAGGTAATTTGACTCGATCTCTTTTATTATAATTGTTTAAACACATTTGAAGTCTTGGAACAAGATTCGGGACAGTCGAAACAAGTTTGCTCCATCCGTGCGTCAATGTCGCTAATTGGACTCAGTTTGTGTGTTACATTCCTAAGCCTATAACTAGTGACTTGTTCTCAACCGGACCTCGTAAATAGACTCAATATCTTCTATTACAATTGTTTAAACACATTTGAAGTGTAGGAACAAGATTCGGGACTGTCGGAACAAGTTTGCTCCATTCGTGCGTCAATGACTCCAATTGGACTCAGTTTGTGCGTTACATTCCTAAGCTTATAACAAGTGACTTTTTCGCAACCGGACCACGTAATTTGACTCAATCTCTTCCATTACAATTGTTTAAACACATTTGAATTGTAGAAACAAGATTCAGGACTGTGGAAACAAGTTTGCCCCATCCGTGCGCCACTGACTCCAATTGGACTCAGTTTGTGCGTTACATTCCTAAGCTTATAAAAGTGACTTTTTCGCAACCGGACCACGTAATTTGACTCAATCTCTTCCATTACAATTGTTTAAACACATTTGAATTGTAGAAACAAGATTCAGGACTGTGGAAACAAGTTTGCCGCATTCGTGCGTCACTGACTCTAATTGGACTCAGTTTGTGCGTTACATTCCTAAGCTTATAACAAGTGACTTTTTCGCAACCGGACCACGTAATTTGACTCAATCTCTTCCATTACAATTGTTTAAACACATTTGAATTTTAGAAACAAGATTCAGGACTGTTGAAACAAGTTTGCCCCATCCGTGCGTCAATGACTCTAATTAGACTCAGTTTGTGCGTTACATTCCTAAGCTTATAACAAGTGACTTTTTCGCAACCGGAACAGGTAATTTGACTCAATCTCTTTTATTATAATTGTTTAAACACATTTGAAGTCTTGGAAAAAGATTCGGGATAGTCGAAACAAGTTTGCTCCATCCGTGCGTCAATGTCGCTAATTGGACTCAGTTTGTGTGTTACATTCCTAAGCCTATAACTAGTGACTTGTTCTCAACCGGACCTCGTAAATAGACATAATATCTTCTATTACAATTGTTTAAACACATATGAAGTGTAGGAACAAGATTCGGGACTGTCGGAACAAGTTTGCTCCATCCGTACGTCAATGACTCCAATTGGACTCAGTTTGTGCGTTACATTCCTAAGCTTATAACAAGTGACTTTTTCGCAACCGGAACAGGTAATTTTACTCAATCTCTTTTATTATAATTGTTTAAACACATTTGAAGTCTTGGAACAAGATTCGGGACAGTCGAAACAAGTTTGCTCCATCCGTGCGTCAATGTCGCTAATTGGACTCAGTTTGTGTGTTACATTCCTAAGCCTATAACTAGTGACTTGTTCTCAACCGGACCTCGTAAATAGACTCAATATCTTCTATTACAATTGTTTAAACACATTTGAAGTGTAGGAACAAGATTCGGGACTGTCGGAACAAGTTTGCTCCATCCGTGCGTCAATGACTCCAATTGGACTCAGTTTGTGCGTTACATTCCTAAGCTTATAACAAGTGACTTTTTCGCAACCGGACCACGTAATTTGACTCAATCTCTTCCATTACAATTGTTTAAACACATTTGAATTGTAGAAACAAGATTCAGGACTATGGAAACAAGTTTGCCCCATCCGTGCGTCACTGACTCTAATTGGACTCAGTTTGTGCGTTACATTCCTAAGCTTATAACAAGTGACTTTTTCGCAACCGGACCTCGTAAATAGACTCAATATCTTCTATTACAATTGTTTAAACACATATGAAGTGTAGGAACAAGATTCGGGACTGTCGGAACAAGTTTGCTCCATCCGTGCGTCAATGACTCCAATTGGACTCAGTTTGTCCGTTACATTCCTAAGCTTATAACAAGTGACTTTTTCGCAACCGGAACAGGTAATTTGACTCAATCTCTTTTATTATAATTGTTTAAACACATTTGAAGTCTTGGAACAAGATTCGGGACAGTCGAAACAAGTTTGCTCCATCCGTGCGTCAATGTCGCTAATTGGACTCAGTTTGTGTGTTACATTCCTAAGCCTATAACTAGTGACTTGTTCTCAACCGGACCTCGTAAATAGACTCAATATCTTCTATTACAATTGTTTAAACACATATGAAGTGTAGGAACAAGATTCGGGACTGTCGGAACAAGTTTGCTCCATCCGTGCGTCAATGACTCCAATTGGACTCAGTTTGTGCGTTACATTGCTAAGCTTATAACAAGTGACTTTTTCGCAACCGGAACAGGTAATTTGACTCGATCTATTTTATTATAATTGTTTAAACACATTTGAAGTCTTGGAACAAGATTCGGGACAGTCGAAACAAGTTTGCTCCATCCGTGTGTCAATGTCGCTAATTGGACTCAGTTTGTGTGTTACATTCCTAAGCCTATAACTAGTGACTTGTTCTCAACCGGACCTCGTAAATAGACTCAATATCTTCTATTACAATTGTTTAATCACATTTGAAGTGTAGGAACAAGATTCGGGACTGTCGGAACAAGTTTGCTCCATCCGTGCGTCAATGACTCCAATTGGACTCAGTTTGTGCGTTACATTCCTAAGCTTATAACAAGTGACTTTTTCGCCACCGGACCACGTAATTTGACTCAATCTCTTCCATTACAATTGTTTAAACACATTTGAATTGTAGAAACAAGATTCAGGACTGTGGAAACAAGTTTGCCCCATCCGTGCGTCACTGACTCTAATTGGACTCAGTTTGTGCGTTACATTCCTAAGCTTATAACAAGTGACTTTTCGCAACCGGACCACGTAATTTGACTTGATCTCTTCCATTACAATTGTTTAAACACATTTGAATTTTAGAAACAAGATTCAGGACTGTTGAAACAAGTTTGCCAAATCCGAGCGTCAATGACTTTAATTAGACTCAGTTTGTGCGTTACATTCCTAAGCTTATAACAAGTGACTTTTTCGCAACCGGATCTCGTAATTTGACTCAATTTCTTCCATTACAATTGTTTAAACACATTTGAAGTCTGGGAACAAGATTCGGGACGGTCGAAACAAGTTTGCTCCATCCGTGCGTCAATGTTTCTAATTGGACTCAGTTTGTGTGTTACATTCCTAAGCCTATAACTAGTGACTTGTTCTCAACCGGACCTCGTAAATAGACTCAATATCATCTCTTACAATTGTTTAAACACATTTGAAGTGTAGGAACAAGATTCGGGACTGTCGGAACAAGTTTGCTCCATCCGTGCGTCAATGACTCCAATTGGACTCAGTTTGTGCGTTACATTCCTAAGCTTATAACAAGTGACTTTTTCGCAACCGGAACAGGTAATTTGACTCAATCTCTTTTATTATAATTGTTTAAACACATTTGAAGTCTTGGAACAAGATTCGGGACAGTCGAAACAAGTTTGCTCCATCCGTGCGTCAATGACTCCAATTGGACTCAGTTTGTGCGTTACATTCCGAAGCTTATAACAAGTGACTTTTCCGCAACCGGACCTGGTAATTTGACTCAATCTCTTCCATTACAATTGTTTAAACACATTTGAAGTCTTGGAACAAGATTCGGGACGGTTGAAACAAGTTTGCTCCATCCGTGCGTCAATGTCTCTAATTGGATTCAGTTTGTGTGTTACATTCCTAAGCCTATAACAAGTGACTTGTTCTCAACCGGACCTCGTAATTTGACTCAATATCCTCTATTACAATTGTTTAAACACATTTGAATTGTAGAAACAAGATTCAGGACTATCGAAACAAGTTTGCCCCATCCGTGCGTCAATGACTCCAATTGGACTCAGTTTGTGCGTTACATTCCTAAGCTTATAACAAGTGACTTTTTCGCAACCGGAACAGGTAATTTGACTCAATCTCTTTTATTATAATTGTTTAAACACATTTGAAGTCTTGGAACAAGATTCGGGACAGTCGAAACAAGTTTGCTCCATCCGTGCGTCAATGTCGCTAATTGGACTCAGTTTGTTTGTTACATTCCTAAGCCTATAACTAGTGACTTGTTCTCAACCGGACCTCGTAAATAGACTCAATATCTTCTATTACAATTGTTTAAACACATTTGAAGTGTAGGAACAAGATTCGGGACTGTCGGAACAAGTTTGCTCCATCCGTGCGTCAATGACTCCAATTTGACTCAGTTTGTGCGTTACATTCCTAAGCTTATAACAAGTGACTTTTTCGCAACCGGACCTCGTAAATAGACTCAATATCTTCTATTACAATTGTTTAAACACATATGAAGTGTAGGAACAAGATTCGGGACTGTCGGAACAAGTTTGCTCCATCCGTGCGTCAATGACTCCAATTGGACTCAGTTTGTCCGTTACATTCCTAAGCTTATAACAAGTGACTTTTTCGCAACCGGAACAGGTAATTTGACTCAATCTCTTTTATTATAATTGTTTAAACACATTTGAAGTCTTGGAACAAGATTCGGGACAGTCGAAACAAGTTTGCTCCATCCGTGCGTCAATGTCGCTAATTGGACTCAGTTTGTGTGTTACATTCCTAAGCCTATAACTAGTGACTTGTTCTCAACCGGACCTCGTAAATAGACTCAATATCTTCTATTACAATTGTTTAAACACATTTGAAGTATAGGAACAAGATTCGGGACTGTCGGAACAAGTTTGCTCCATCCGTGCGTCAATGACTCCAATTGGACTCAGTTTGTGCGTTACATTCCTAAGCTTATAACAAGTGACTTTTTCGCAACCGGACCACGTAATTTGACTCAATCTCTTCCATTACAATTGTTTAAACACATTTGAATTGTAGAAACAAGATTCAGGACTGTGGAAACAAGTTTGCCCCATCCGTGCGTCACTGACTCTAATTGGACTCAGTTTGTGCGTTACATTCCTAAGCTTATAACAAGTGACTTTTTCGCAACCGGACCTCGTAAATAGACTCAATATCTTCTATTACAATTGTTTAAACACATATGAAGTGTAGGAACAAGATTCGGGACTGTCGGAACAAGTTTGCTCCATCCGTGCGTCAATGACTCCAATTGGACTCAGTTTGTCCGTTACATTCCTAAGCTTATAACAAGTGACTTTTTCGCAACCGGAACAGGTAATTTGACTCAATCTCTTTTATTATAATTGTTTAAACACATTTGAAGTCTTGGAACAAGATTCGGGACAGTCGAAACAAGTTTGCTCCATCCGTGCGTCAATGTCGCTAATTGGACTCAGTTTGTGCGTTACATTCCTAAGCCTATAACTAGTGACTTGTTCTCAACCGGACCTCGTAAATAGACTCAATATCTTCTATTACAATTGTTTAAACACATATGAAGTGTAGGAACAAGATTCGGGACTGTCGGAACAAGTTTGCTCCATCCGTGCGTCAATGACTCCAATTGGACTCAGTTTGTGCGTTACATTGCTAAGCTTATAACAAGTGACTTTTTCGCAACCGGAACAGGTAATTTGACTCGATCTCTTTTATTATAATTGTTTAAACACATTTGAAGTCTTGGAACAAGATTCGGGACAGTCGAAACAAGTTTGCTCCATCCGTGTGTCAATGTCGCTAATTGGACTCAGTTTGTGTGTTACATTCCTAAGCCTATAACTAGTGACTTGTTCTCAACCGGACCTCGTAAATAGACTCAATATCTTCTATTACAATTGTTTAAACACATTTGAAGTGTAGGAACAAGATTCGGGACTGTCGGAACAAGTTTGCTCCATCCGTGCGTCAATGACTCCAATTGGACTCAGTTTGTGCGTTACATTCCTAAGCTTATAACAAGTGACTTTTTCGCAACCGGACCACGTAATTTGACTCAATCTCTTCCATTACAATTGTTTGAACACATTTGAATTGTAGAAACAAGATTCAGGACTGTGGAAACAAGTTTGCCCCATCCGTGCGTCACTGACTCTAATTGGACTCATTTTGTGCGTTACATTCCTAAGCTTATAACAAGTGACTTTTTCGCAACCGGACCACGTAATTTGACTCAATCTCTTCCATTACAATTGTTTAAACACATTTGAATTGTAGAAACAAGATTCAGGACTGTGGAAACAAGTTTGCCCCATTCGTGCGTCACTGACTCTAATTGGACTCAGTTTGTGCGTTACATTCCTAAGCTTATAACAAGTGCTTTTTCGCAACCGGACCACGTAATTTGACTCAATCTCTTCCATTACAATTGTTTAAACACATTTGAATTTTAGAAACAAGATTCAGGACTGTTGAAACAAGTTTGCCCCATCCGTGCGTCAATGACTCTAATTAGACTCAGTTTGTGCGTTACATTCCTAAGCTTATAACAAGTGACTTTTTCGCAACCGGAACAGGTAATTTGACTCAATCTCTTTTATTATAATTGTTTAAACACATTTGAAGTCTTGGAACAAGATTCGGGACAGTCGAAACAAGTTTGCTCCATCCGTGCATCAATGTCGCTAATTGGACTCAATTTGTTTGTTACATTCCTAAGCCTATAACTAGTGACTTGTTCTCAACCGGACCTCGTAAATAGACTCAATATCTTCTATTACAATTGTTTAAACACATTTGAAGTGTAAGAACAAGATTCGGGACTGTCGGAACAAGTTTGCTCCATCCGTGCGTCAATGACTCCAATTGGACTCAGTTTGTGCGTTACATTCCTAAGCTTATAACAAGTGACTATTTCGCAACCGGAACAGGTAATTTGACTCAATCTCTTTTATTATAATTGTTTAAACACATTTGAAGTCTTGGAACAAGATTCGGGACAGTCGAAACAAGTTTGCTCCATCCGTGCGTCAATGTCGCTAATTGGACTCAGTTTGTGTGTTACATTCCTAAGCCTATAACTAGTGACTTGTTCTCAACCGGACCTCGTAAATAGACTCAATATCTTCTATTACAATTGTTTAAACACATATGAAGTGTAGGAACAAGATTCGGGACTGTCGAACAAGTTTGCTCCATCCGTGCGTCAATGACTCCAATTGGACTCAGTTTGTGCGTTACATTCCTAAGCTTATAACAAGTGACTTTTGCGCAACCGGAACAGGTAATTTGACTCGATCTCTTTTATTATAATTGTTTAAACACATTTGAAGTCTTGGAACAAGATTCGGGACAGTCGAAACAAGTTTGCTCCATCCGTGCGTCAATGTCGCTAATTGGACTCAGTTTGTGTGTTACATTCCTAAGCCTATAACTAGTGACTTGTTCTCAACCGGACCTCGTAAATAGACTCAATATCTTCTATTACAATTGTTTAAACACATTTGAAGTGTAGGAACAAGATTCGGGACTGTCGGAACAAGTTTGCTCCATTCGTGCGTCAATGACTCCAATTGGACTCAGTTTGTGCGTTACATTCCTAAGCTTATAACAAGTGACTTTTTCGCAACCGGACCACGTAATTTGACTCAATCTCTTCCATTACAATTGTTTAAACACATTTGAATTGTAGAAACAAGATTCAGGACTGTGGAAACAAGTTTGCCCCATCCGTGCGCCACTGACTCCAATTGGACTCAGTTTGTGCGTTACATTCCTAAGCTTATAAAAGTGACTTTTTCGCAACCGGACCACGTAATTTGACTCAATCTCTTCCATTACAATTGTTTAAACACATTTGAATTGTAGAAACAAGATTCAGGACTGTGGAAACAAGTTTGCCGCATTCGTGCGTCACTGACTCTAATTGGACTCAGTTTGTGCGTTACATTCCTAAGCTTATAACAAGTGACTTTTTCGCAACCGGACCACGTAATTTGACTCAATCTCTTCCATTACAATTGTTTAAACACATTTGAATTTTAGAAACAAGATTCAGGACTGTTGAAACAAGTTTGCCCCATCCGTGCGTCAATGACTCTAATTAGACTCAGTTTGTGCGTTACATTCCTAAGCTTATAACAAGTGACTTTTTTCGCAACCGGAACAGGTAATTTGACTCAATCTCTTTTATTATAATTGTTTAAACACATTTGAAGTCTTGGAAAAAGATTCGGGACAGTCGAAACAAGTTTGCTCCATCCGTGCGTCAATGTCGCTAATTGGACTCAGTTTGTGTGTTACATTCCTAAGCCTATAACTAGTGACTTGTTCTCAACCGGACCTCGTAAATAGACATAATATCTTCTATTACAATTGTTTAAACACATATGAAGTGTAGGAACAAGATTCGGGACTGTCGGAACAAGTTTGCTCCATCCGTACGTCAATGACTCCAATTGGACTCAGTTTGTGCGTTACATTCCTAAGCTTATAACAAGTGACTTTTTCGCAACCGGAACAGGTAATTTTACTCAATCTCTTTTATTATAATTGTTTAAACACATTTGAAGTCTTGGAACAAGATTCGGGACAGTCGAAACAAGTTTGCTCCATCCGTGCGTCAATGTCGCTAATTGGACTCAGTTTGTGTGTTACATTCCTAAGCCTATAACTAGTGACTTGTTCTCAACCGGACCTCGTAAATAGACTCAATATCTTCTATTACAATTGTTTAAACACATTTGAAGTGTAGGAACAAGATTCGGGACTGTCGGAACAAGTTTGCTCCATCCGTGCGTCAATGACTCCAATTGGACTCAGTTTGTGCGTTACATTCCTAAGCTTATAACAAGTGACTTTTTCGCAACCGGACCACGTAATTTGACTCAATCTCTTCCATTACAATTGTTTAAACACATTTGAATTGTAGAAACAAGATTCAGGACTATGGAAACAAGTTTGCCCCATCCGTGCGTCACTGACTCTAATTGGACTCAGTTTGTGCGTTACATTCCTAAGCTTATAACAAGTGACTTTTTCGCAACCGGACCTCGTAAATAGACTCAATATCTTCTATTACAATTGTTTAAACACATATGAAGTGTAGGAACAAGATTCGGGACTGTCGGAACAAGTTTGCTCCATCCGTGCGTCAATGACTCCAATTGGACTCAGTTTGTCCGTTACATTCCTAAGCTTATAACAAGTGACTTTTTCGCAACCGGAACAGGTAATTTGACTCAATCTCTTTTATTATAATTGTTTAAACACATTTGAAGTCTTGGAACAAGATTCGGGACAGTCGAAACAAGTTTGCTCCATCCGTGCGTCAATGTCGCTAATTGGACTCAGTTTGTGTGTTACATTCCTAAGCCTATAACTAGTGACTTGTTCTCAACCGGACCTCGTAAATAGACTCAATATCTTCTATTACAATTGTTTAAACACATATGAAGTGTAGGAACAAGATTCGGGACTGTCGGAACAAGTTTGCTCCATCCGTGCGTCAATGACTCCAATTGGACTCAGTTTGTGCGTTACATTGCTAAGCTTATAACAAGTGACTTTTTCGCAACCGGAACAGGTAATTTGACTCGATCTATTTTATTATAATTGTTTAAACACATTTGAAGTCTTGGAACAAGATTCGGGACAGTCGAAACAAGTTTGCTCCATCCGTGTGTCAATGTCGCTAATTGGACTCAGTTTGTGTGTTACATTCCTAAGCCTATAACTAGTGACTTGTTCTCAACCGGACCTCGTAAATAGACTCAATATCTTCTATTACAATTGTTTAAACACATTTGAAGTGTAGGAACAAGATTCGGGACTGTCGGAACAAGTTTGCTCCATCCGTGCGTCAATGACTCCAATTGGACTCAGTTTGTGCGTTACATTCCTAAGCTTATAACAAGTGACTTTTTCGCCACCGGACCACGTAATTTGACTCAATCTCTTCCATTACAATTGTTTAAACACATTTGAATTGTAGAAACAAGATTCAGGACTGTGGAAACAAGTTTGCCCCATCCGTGCGTCACTGACTCTAATTGGACTCAGTTTGTGCGTTACATTCCTAAGCTTATAACAAGTGACTTTTCGCAACCGGACCACGTAATTTGACTTGATCTCTTCCATTACAATTGTTTAAACACATTTGAATTTTAGAAACAAGATTCAGGACTGTTGAAACAAGTTTGCCAAATCCGAGCGTCAATGACTTTAATTAGACTCAGTTTGTGCGTTACATTCCTAAGCTTATAACAAGTGACTTTTTCGCAACCGGATCTCGTAATTTGACTCAATTTCTTCCATTACAATTGTTTAAACACATTTGAAGTCTGGGAACAAGATTCGGGACGGTCGAAACAAGTTTGCTCCATCCGTGCGTCAATGTCTCTAATTGGACTCAGTTTGTGTGTTACATTCCTAAGCCTATAACTAGTGACTTGTTCTCAACCGGACCTCGTAAATAGACTCAATATCATCTCTTACAATTGTTTAAACACATTTGAAGTGTAGGAACAAGATTCGGGACTGTCGGAACAAGTTTGCTCCATCCGTGCGTCAATGACTCCAATTGGACTCAGTTTGTGCGTTACATTCCTAAGCTTATAACAAGTGACTTTTTCGCAACCGGAACAGGTAATTTGACTCAATCTCTTTTATTATAATTGTTTTAAACACATTTGAAGTCTTGGAACAAGATTCGGGACAGTCGAAACAAGTTTGCTCCATCCGTGCGTCAATGACTCCAATTGGACTCAGTTTGTGCGTTACATTCCGAAGCTTATAACAAGTGACTTTTCCGCAACCGGACCTGGTAATTTGACTCAATCTCTTCCATTACAATTGTTTAAACACATTTGAAGTCTTGGAACAAGATTCGAGACGGTTGAAACAAGTTTGCTCCATCCGTGCGTCAATGTCTCTAATTGGATTCAGTTTGTGTGTTACATTCCTAAGCCTATAACAAGTGACTTGTTCTCAACCGGACCTCGTAATTTGACTCAATATCCTCTATTACAATTGTTTAAACACATTTGAATTGTAGAAACAAGATTCAGGACTATCGAAACAAGTTTGCCCCATCCGTGCGTCAATGACTCCAATTGGACTCAGTTTGTGCGTTACATTCCTAAGCTTATAACAAGTGACTTTTTCGCAACCGGAACAGGTAATTTGACTCAATCTCTTTTATTATAATTGTTTAAACACATTTGAAGTCTTGGAACAAGATTCGGGACAGTCGAAACAAGTTTGCTCCATCCGTGCGTCAATGTCGCTAATTGGACTCAGTTTGTTTGTTACATTCCTAAGCCTATAACTAGTGACTTGTTCTCAACCGGACCTCGTAAATAGACTCAATATCTTCTATTACAATTGTTTAAACACATTTGAAGTGTAGGAACAAGATTCGGGACTGTCGGAACAAGTTTGCTCCATCCGTGCGTCAATGACTCCAATTTGACTCAGTTTGTGCGTTACATTCCTAAGCTTATAACAAGTGACTTTTTCGCAACCGGACCTCGTAAATAGACTCAATATCTTCTATTACAATTGTTTAAACACATATGAAGTGTAGGAACAAGATTCGGGACTGTCGGAACAAGTTTGCTCCATCCGTGCGTCAATGACTCCAATTGGACTCAGTTTGTCCGTTACATTCCTAAGCTTATAACAAGTGACTTTTTCGCAACCGGAACAGGTAATTTGACTCAATCTCTTTTATTATAATTGTTTAAACACATTTGAAGTCTTGGAACAAGATTCGGGACAGTCGAAACAAGTTTGCTCCATCCGTGCGTCAATGTCGCTAATTGGACTCAGTTTGTGTGTTACATTCCTAAGCCTATAACTAGTGACTTGTTCTCAACCGGACCTCGTAAATAGACTCAATATCTTCTATTACAATTGTTTAAACACATTTGAAGTATAGGAACAAGATTCGGGACTGTCGGAACAAGTTTGCTCCATCCGTGCGTCAATGACTCCAATTGGACTCAGTTTGTGCGTTACATTCCTAAGCTTATAACAAGTGACTTTTTCGCAACCGGACCACGTAATTTGACTCAATCTCTTCCATTACAATTGTTTAAACACATTTGAATTGTAGAAACAAGATTCAGGACTGTGGAAACAAGTTTGCCCCATCCGTGCGTCACTGACTCTAATTGGACTCAGTTTGTGCGTTACATTCCTAAGCTTATAACAAGTGACTTTTTCGCAACCGGACCTCGTAAATAGACTCAATATCTTCTATTACAATTGTTTAAACACATATGAAGTGTAGGAACAAGATTCGGGACTGTCGGAACAAGTTTGCTCCATCCGTGCGTCAATGACTCCAATTGGACTCAGTTTGTCCGTTACATTCCTAAGCTTATAACAAGTGACTTTTTCGCAACCGGAACAGGTAATTTGACTCAATCTCTTTTATTATAATTGTTTAAACACATTTGAAGTCTTGGAACAAGATTCGGGACAGTCGAAACAAGTTTGCTCCATCCGTGCGTCAATGTCGCTAATTGGACTCAGTTTGTGCGTTACATTCCTAAGCCTATAACTAGTGACTTGTTCTCAACCGGACCTCGTAAATAGACTCAATATCTTCTATTACAATTGTTTAAACACATATGAAGTGTAGGAACAAGATTCGGGACTGTCGGAACAAGTTTGCTCCATCCGTGCGTCAATGACTCCAATTGGACTCAGTTTGTGCGTTACATTGCTAAGCTTATAACAAGTGACTTTTTCGCAACCGGAACAGGTAATTTGACTCGATCTCTTTTATTATAATTGTTTAAACACATTTGAAGTCTTGGAACAAGATTCGGGACAGTCGAAACAAGTTTGCTCCATCCGTGTGTCAATGTCGCTAATTGGACTCAGTTTGTGTGTTACATTCCTAAGCCTATAACTAGTGACTTGTTCTCAACCGGACCTCGTAAATAGACTCAATATCTTCTATTACAATTGTTTAAACACATTTGAAGTGTAGGAACAAGATTCGGGACTGTCGGAACAAGTTTGCTCCATCCGTGCGTCAATGACTCCAATTGGACTCAGTTTGTGCGTTACATTCCTAAGCTTATAACAAGTGACTTTTTCGCAACCGGAACAGGTAATTTGACTCAATCTCTTTTATTATAATTGTTTAAACACATTTGAAGTCTTGGAACAAGATTCGGGACAGTCGAAACAAGTTTGCTCCATCCGTGCGTCAATGTCGCTAATTGGACTCAGTTTGTTTGTTACATTCCTAAGCCTATAACAAGTGACTTGTTCTCAACCGGACCTCGTAATTTGACTCAATATCCTCTATTACAATTGTTTAAACACATTTGAATTGTAGAAACAAGATTCAGGACTATCGAAACAAGTTTGCCCCATCCGTGCGTCAATGACTCCAATTGGACTCAGTTTGTGCGTTACATTCCTAAGCTTATAACAAGTGACTTTTTCGCAACCGGAACAGGTAATTTGACTCAATCTCTTTTATTATAATTGTTTAAACACATTTGAAGTCTTGGAACAAGATTCGGGACAGTCGAAACAAGTTTGCTCCATCCGTGCGTCAATGTCGCTAATTGGACTCAGTTTGTTTGTTACAT
The DNA here is from genome assembly GCA_035048495.1 of Euptelea pleiosperma. Lineage (NCBI taxonomy): Eukaryota > Viridiplantae > Streptophyta > Magnoliopsida > Ranunculales > Eupteleaceae > Euptelea > Euptelea pleiosperma. Next base: position 56,061,475 of record CM068543.1, read on the forward strand.
TCCTAAGCCTATAACTAGTGACTTGTTCTCAACCGGACCTCGTAAATAGACTCAATATCTTCTATTACAATTGTTTAAACACATTTGAAGTGTAGGAACAAGATTCGGGACTGTCGGAACAAGTTTGCTCCATCCGTGCGTCAATGACTCCAATTGGACTCAGTTTGTGCGTTACATTCCTAAGCTTATAACAAGTGACTTTTTCGCAACCGGACCACGTAATTTGACTCAATCTCTTCCATTACAATTGTTTAAACACATTTGAATTGTAGAAACAAGATTCAGGACTGTGGAAACAAGTTTGCCCCATCCGTGCGTCACTGACTCTAATTGGACTCAGTTTGTGCGTTACATTCCTAAGCTTATAACAAGTGACTTTTTCGCAACCGGACCACTTAATTTGACTCAATCTCTTCCATTACAATTGTTTAAACACATTTGAATTTTAGAAACAAGATTCAGGACTGTTGAAAGAAGTTTGCCCCATCCGTGCGTCAATGACTCTAATTAGACTCAGTTTGTGCGTTACATTCCTAAGCTTATAACAGGTGACTTTTTCGCAACCGGATCTCGTAATTTGACTCAATTTCTTCCATTACAATTGTTTAAACACATTTGAAGTCTGGGAACAAGATTCGGGACGGTCGAAACAAGTTTGCTCCATCCGTGCGTCAATGTCTCTAATTGGACTCTGTTTGTGTGTTGCATTCCTAAGCCTATAACTAGTGACTTGTTCTCAACCGGACCTCGTAATTTGACTCTATATCTTCTATTGCAATTGTTTAAACACATTTGAAGTTTTGGAACAAGATTCGGGACAGTCGAAACAAGTTTGCTCCATTCGTGTGTCAATGACTCTAGTTGGACTTAGTTTGTGCGTTACATTCCGAAGTCTGTAACTAGTGACTTGTTCTCGACCGGACCTCGTAATTTGACCCAATATCTTCTATAACAATTGTTTTAACCCATTTGAAGTGTTGGAATAAGATTCGGGACTGTCAAACAAGTTTGCCCCATCCGTGCGTCAATGACTCTAATTGGACTCAGTTTGTGCGTTACCTTCCGAAGCTTATAACAAGTGTCTTTTTCGCAACCGGACCAGGTAATTTGACTCAATCTCTTCCATTACAATTGTCTAAACACATTTGAAGTCTTGGAACAAGATTCGGGATGGTCGAAACATGTTTGCTCCATCCGTGCGTCAATGTCTCTAATTGGATTCAGTTTGTGTGTCACATTCCTAAGCCTATAACTAGTGACTTATTCTCAACCGGACCTCGTAATTTGACTCAATATCTTCTATTACAATTGTTTAAACACATTTGAAGTGTAGGAACAAGATTCGGGACTGTCGTAACAAGTTTGCCCCATCCGTGCGTCAATGACTCTAATTGGACTCAGTTTGTCCGTTACATTCCTAAGCTTATAACAAGTGATTTTTTCACAACCGAACCTGGTAATTTGACTCAATCTCTTCTATTACAATTGTTTAAACACATTTGAAGTCTTGGAACAAGATTCGGGACAGTCGAAACAAGTTTGCTCCTTTCGTGCGTCAATGACTCTAATTGGACTTAGTTTGGGCGTTACATTCCGAAGTCTATAACTAGTGACTTGTTCTCGACCGAACCTCGTAATTTGACCCAATATCTTCTATAACAATTGTTTTAACACATTTGAGGCGCTGCAAAGAGATTCAGGACTGTTAAACAAGTTTGCCCCATCCGTGCGTCAATGACTCTAATTGGACTCAGTTTGTGCATTACATTCCGAAGCTTATAACAAGTGACTTTTTCGCAACCGGACCTGGTAATTTGACTCAATCTCTTCCATTACAATTGTTTAAACACATTTGAAGTCTTGGAACAAGATTCGGGACGGTTGAAACAAGTTTGCTCCATCCGTGCGTCAATGTCTCTAATTGGATTCAGTTTGTGTGTTACATTCCTAAGCCTATAACAAGTGACTTGTTCTCAACCGGACCTCGTAATTTGACTCAATATCCTCTATTACAATTGTTTAAACACATTTGAATTGTAGAAACCAGATTCAGGACTGTCGAAACAAGTTTGCCCCATCCGTGCGTCAATGACTCTAATTGGACTCAGTTTGTGCGTTACATTCCTAAGCTTATAACAAGTGACTTTTTCGCAACCGGAACAGGTAATTTGACTCAATCTCTTTTATTATAATTGTTTAAACACATTTGAAGTCTTGGAACAAGATTCGGGACAGTCGAAACAAGTTTGCTCCATCCGTGCGTCAATGTCGCTAATTGGACTCAGTTTGTGTGTTACATTCCTAAGCCTATAACTAGTCACTTGTTCTCAACCGGACCTCGTAAATAGACTCAATATCTTCTATTACAATTGTTTAAACACATATGAAGTGTAGGAACAAGATTCGGGACTGTCGGAACAAGTTTGCTCCATCCGTGCGTCGATGACTCCGATTGGACTCAGTTTGTGCGTTACATTCCTAAGCTTATAACAAGTGACTTTTTCGCAACCGGAACAGGTAATTTGACTCAATCTCTTTTATTATAATTGTTTAAACACATTTGAAGTCTTGGAACAAGATTCGGGACAGTCGAAACAAGTTTGCTCCATCCGTGCGTCAATCTCGCTAATTGGACTCAGTTTGTTTGTTACATTCCTAAGCCTATAACTAGTGACTTGTTCTCAACCGGACCTCGTAAATAGACTCAATATCTTCTATTACAATTGTTTAAACACATTTGAAGTGTAGGTACAAGATTCGGGACTGTCGGAACAAGTTTGCTCCATCCGTGCGTCAATGACTCCAATTGGACTCAGTTTGTGCGTTACATTCCTAAGCTTATAACAAGTGACTTTTTCGCAACCGGAACAGGTAATTTGACTCAATCTCTTTTATTATAATTGTTTAAACACATTTGAAGTCTTGGAACAAGATTTGGGACAGTCGAAACAAGTTTGCTCCATCCGTGCGTCAATGTCGCTAATTGGACTCAGTTTGTGTGTTACATTCCTAAGCCTATAACTAGTCACTTGTTCTCAACCGGACCTCGTAAATAGACTCAATATCTTCTATTACAATTGTTTAAACACATATGAAGTGTAGGAACAAGATTCGGGACTGTCGGAACAAGTTTGCTCCATCCGTGCGTCGATGACTCCGATTGGACTCAGTTTGTGCGTTACATTCCTAAGCTTATAACAAGTGACTTTTTCGCAACCGGAACAGGTAATTTGACTCAATCTCTTTTATTATAATTGTTTAAACACATTTGAAGTCTTGGAACAAGATTCGGGACAGTCGAAACAAGTTTGCTCCATCCGTGCGTCAATGTCGCTAATTGGACTCAGTTTGTTTGTTACATTCCTAAGCCTATAACTAGTGACTTGTTCTCAACCGGACCTCGTAAATAGACTCAATATCTTCTATTACAATTGTTTAAACACATTTGAAGTGTAGGAACAAGATTCGGGACTGTCGGAACAAGTTTGCTCCATCCGTGCGTCAATGACTCCAATTGGACTCAGTTTGTGCGTTACATTCCTAAGCTTATAACAAGTGACTTTTTCGCAACCGGACCACGTAATTTGACTCAATCTCTTCCATTACAATTGTTTAAACACATTTGAATTGTAGAAACAAGATTCAGGACTGTGGAAACAAGTTTGCCCCATTCCTGCGTCACTGACTCTAATTGGACTCAGTTTGTGCGTTACATTCCTAAGCTTATAACAAGTGACTTTTTCGCAACCGGACCACGTAATTTGACTCAATCTCTTCCATTACAATTGTTTAAACACATTTGAATTTTAGAAACAAGATTCAGGACTGTTGAAACAAGTTTGCCCCATCCGTGCGTCAATGACTCTAATTAGACTCAGTTTGTGCGTTACATTCCTAAGCTTATAACAAGTGACTTTTTCGCAACCGGAACAGGTAATTTGACTCAATCTCTTTTATTATAATTGTTTAAACACATTTGAAGTCTTGGAACAAGATTCGGGACAGTCGAAACAAGTTTGCTCCATCCGTGCGTCAATGACTCCAATTGGACTCAGTTTGTGCGTTACATTCCGAAGCTTATAACAAGTGACTTTTCCGCAACCGGACCTGGTAATTTGACTCAATCTCTTCCATTACAATTGTTTAAACACATTTGAAGTCTTGGAACAAGATTCGGGACAGTCGAAACAAGTTTGCTCCATCCGTGCGTCAATGTCGCTAATTGGACTCAGTTTGTTTGTTACATTCCTAAGCCTATAACTAGTGACTTGTTCTCAACCGGACCTCGTAAATAGACTCAATATCTTCTATTACAATTGTTTAAACACATTTGAAGTGTAGGTACAAGATTCGGGACTGTCGGAACAAGTTTGCTCCATCCGTGCGTCAATGACTCCAATTGGACTCAGTTTGTGCGTTACATTCCTAAGCTTATAACAAGTGACTTTTTCGCAACCGGAACAGGTAATTTGACTCAATCTCTTTTATTATAATTGTTTAAACACATTTGAAGTCTTGGAACAAGATTTGGGACAGTCGAAACAAGTTTGCTCCATCCGTGCGTCAATGACTCCAATTGGACTCAGTTTGTGCGTTACATTCCGAAGCTTATAACAAGTGACTTTTCCGCAACCGGACCTGGTAATTTGACTCAATCTCTTCCATTACAATTGTTTAAACACATTTGAAGTCTTGGAACAAGATTCGGGACGGTTGAAACAAGTTTGCTCCATCCGTGCGTCAATGTCTCTAATTGGATTCAGTTTGTGTGTTACATTCCTAAGCCTATAACAAGTGACTTGTTCTCAACCGGACCTCGTAATTTGACTCAATATCCTCTATTACAATTGTTTAAACACATTTGAATTGTAGAAACCAGATTCAGGACTGTCGAAACAAGTTTGCCCCATCCGTGCGTCAATGACTCTAATTGGACTCAGTTTGTGCGTTACATTCCTAAGCTTATAACAAGTGACTTTTTCGCAACCGGAACAGGTAATTTGACTCAATCTCTTTTATTATAATTGTTTAAACACATTTGAAGTCTTGGAACAAGATTCGGGACAGTCGAAACAAGTTTGCTCCATCCGTGCGTCAATGTCGCTAATTGGACTCAGTTTGTTTGTTACATTCCTAAGCCTATAACTAGTGACTTGTTCTCAACCGGACCTCGTAAATAGACTCAATATCTTCTATTACAATTGTTTAAACACATTTGAAGTGTAGGTACAAGATTCGGGACTGTCGGAACAAGTTTGCTCCATCCGTGCGTCAATGACTCCAATTGGACTCAGTTTGTGCGTTACATTCCTAAGCTTATAACAAGTGACTTTTTCGCAACCGGAACAGGTAATTTGACTCAATCTCTTTTATTATAATTGTTTAAACACATTTGAAGTCTTGGAACAAGATTTGGGACAGTCGAAACAAGTTTGCTCCATCCGTGCGTCAATGACTCCAATTGGACTCAGTTTGTGCGTTACATTCCGAAGCTTATAACAAGTGACTTTTCCGCAACCGGACCTGGTAATTTGACTCAATCTCTTCCATTACAATTGTTTAAACACATTTGAAGTCTTGGAACAAGATTCGGGACGGTTGAAACAAGTTTGCTCCATCCGTGCGTCAATGTCTCTAATTGGATTCAGTTTGTGTGTTACATTCCTAAGCCTATAACAAGTGACTTGTTCTCAACCGGACCTCGTAATTTGACTCAATATCCTCTATTACAATTGTTTAAACACATTTGAATTGTAGAAACCAGATTCAGGACTGTCGAAACAAGTTTGCCCCATCCGTGCGTCAATGACTCTAATTGGACTCAGTTTGTGCGTTACATTCCTAAGCTTATAACAAGTGACTTTTTCGCAACCGGAACAGGTAATTTGACTCAATCTCTTTTATTATAATTGTTTAAACACATTTGAAGTCTTGGAACAAGATTCGGGACAGTCGAAACAAGTTTGCTCCATCCGTGCGTCAATGTCGCTAATTGGACTCAGTTTGTTTGTTACATTCCTAAGCCTATAACTAGTGACTTGTTCTCAACCGGACCTCGTAAATAGACTCAATATCTTCTATTACAATTGTTTAAACACATTTGAAGTGTAGGAACAAGATTCGGGACTGTCGGAACAAGTTTGCTCCATCCGTGCGTCAATGACTCCAATTGGACTCAGTTTGTGCGTTACATTCCTAAGCTTATAACAAGTGACTTTTTCGCAACCGGACCACGTAATTTGACTCAATCTCTTCCATTACAATTGTTTAAACACATTTGAATTGTAGAAACAAGATTCAGGACTGTGGAAACAAGTTTGCCCCATTCATGCGTCACTGACTCTAATTGGACTCAGTTTGTGCGTTACATTCCTAAGCTTATAACAAGTGACTTTTTCGCAATCGGACCACGTAATTTGACTCAATCTCTTCCATTACAATTGTTTAAACACATTTGAATTTTAGAAACAAGATTCAGGACTGTTGAAACAAGTTTGCCCCATCCGTGCGTCAATGACTCTAATTAGACTCAGTTTGTGCGTTACATTCCTAAGCTTATAACAAGTGACTTTTTCGCAACCGGAACAGGTAATTTGACTCAATCTCTTTTATTATAATTGTTTAAACACATTTGAAGTCTTGGAACAAGATTCGGGACAGTCGAAACAAGTTTGCTCCATCCGTGCGTCAATGACTCCAATTGGACTCAGTTTGTGCGTTACATTCCGAAGCTTATAACAAGTGACTTTTCCGCAACCGGACCTGGTAATTTGACTCAATCTCTTCCATTACAATTGTTTAAACACATTTGAAGTCTTGGAACAAGATTCGGGACAGTCGAAACAAGTTTGCTCCATCCGTGCGTCAATGTCGCTAATTGGACTCAGTTTGTTTGTTACATTCCTAAGCCTATAACTAGTGACTTGTTCTCAACCGGACCTCGTAAATAGACTCAATATCTTCTATTACAATTGTTTAAAGACATTTGAAGTGTAGGTACAAGATTCGGGACTGTCGGAACAAGTTTGCTCCATCCGTGCGTCAATGACTCCAATTGGACTCAGTCTGTGCGTTACATTCCTAAGCTTATAACAAGTGACTTTTTCGCAACCGGAACAGGTAATTTGACTCAATCTCTTTTATTATAATTGTTTAAACACATTTGAAGTCTTGGAACAAGATTTGGGACAGTCGAAACAAGTTTGCTCCATCCGTGCGTCAATGACTCCAATTGGACTCAGTTTGTGCGTTACATTCCTAAGCCTATAACTAGTCACTTGTTCTCAACCGGACCTCGTAAATAGACTCAATATCTTCTATTACAATTGTTTAAACACATATGAAGTGTAGGAACAAGATTCGGGACTGTCGGAACAAGTTTGCTCCATCCGTGCGTCGATGACTCCGATTGGACTCAGTTTGTGCGTTACATTCCTAAGCTTATAACAAGTGACTTTTTCGCAACCGGAACAGGTAATTTGACTCAATCTCTTTTATTATAATTGTTTAAACACATTTGAAGTCTTGGAACAAGATTCGGGACAGTCGAAACAAGTTTGCTCCATCCGTGCGTCAATGTCGCTAATTGGACTCAGTTTGTTTGTTACATTCCTAAGCCTATAACTAGTGACTTGTTCTCAACCGGACCTCGTAAATAGACTCAATATCTTCTATTACAATTGTTTAAACACATTTGAAGTGTAGGAACAAGATTCGGGACTGTCGGAACAAGTTTGCTCCATCCGTGCGTCAATGACTCCAATAGGACTCAGTTTGTGCGTTACATTCCTAAGCTTATAACAAGTGACTTTTTCGCAACCGGACCACGTAATTTGACTCAATCTCTTCCATTACAATTGTTTAAACACATTTGAATTGTAGAAACAAGATTCAGGACTGTGGAAACAAGTTTGCCCCATTCGTGCGTCACTGACTCTAATTGGACACAGTTTGTGCGTTACATTCCTAAGCTTATAACAAGTGACTTTTTCGCAACCTGACCACGTAATTTGACTCAATCTCTTCCATTACAATTGTTTAAACACATTTGAATTTTAGAAACAAGATTCAGGACTGTTGAAACAAGTTTGCCCCATCCGTGCGTCAATGACTCTAATTAGACTCAGTTTGTGCGTTACATTCCTAAGCTTATAACAAGTGACTTTTTCGCAACCGGAACAGGTAATTTGACTCAATCTCTTTTATTATAATTGTTTAAACACATTTGAAGTCTTGGAACAAGATTTGGGACAGTCGAAACAAGTTTGCTCCATCCGTGCGTCAATGACTCCAATTGGACTCAGTTTGTGCGTTACATTCCGAAGCTTATAACAAGTGACTTTTCCGCAACCGGACCTGGTAATTTGACTCAATCTCTTCCATTACAATTGTTTAAACACATTTGAAGTCTTGGAACAAGATTCGGGACGGTTGAAACAAGTTTGCTCCATCCGTGCGTCAATGTCTCTAATTGGATTCAGTTTGTGTGTTACATTCCTAAGCCTATAACAAGTGACTTGTTCTCAACCGGACCTCGTAATTTGACTCAATATCCTCTATTACAATTGTTTAAACACATTTGAATTGTAGAAACCAGATTCAGGACTGTCGAAACAAGTTTGCCCCATCCGTGCGTCAATAACTCTAATTGGACTCAGTTTGTGCGTTACATTCCTAAGCTTATAACAAGTGACTTTTTCGCAACCGGAACAGGTAATTTGACTCAATCTCTTTTATTATAATTGTTTAAACACATTTGAAGTCTTGGAACAAGATTCGGGACAGTCGAAACAAGTTTGCTCCATCCGTGCGTCAATGTCGCTAATTGGACTCAGTTTGTTTGTTACATTCCTAAGCCTATAACTAGTGACTTGTTCTCAACCGGACCTCGTAAATAGACTCAATATCTTCTATTACAATTGTTTAAACACATTTGAAGTGTAGGTACAAGATTCGGGACTGTCGGAACAAGTTTGCTCCATCCGTGCGTCAATGACTCCAATTGGACTCAGTTTGTGCGTTACATTCCTAAGCTTATAACAAGTGAGTTTTTCGCAACCGGAACAGGTAATTTGACTCAATCTCTTTTATTATAATTGTTTAAACACATTTGAAGTCTTGGAACAAGATTCGGGACAGTCGAAACAAGTTTGCTCCATCCGTGCGTCAATGTCGCTAATTGGACTCAGTTTGTGTGTTACATTCCTAAGCCTATAACTAGTGACTTGTTCTCAACCGGACCTCGTAAATAGACTCAATATCTTCTATTACAATTGTTTAAACACATATGAAGTGTAGGAACAAGATTCGGGACTGTCGGAACAAGTTTGCTCCATCCGTGCGTCGATGACTCCGATTGGACTCAGTTTGTGCGTTACATTCCTAAGCTTATAACAAGTGACTTTTTCGCAACCGGAATAGGTAATTTGACTCAATCTCTTTTATTATAATTGTTTAAACACATTTGAAGTCTTGGAACAAGATTTGGGACAGTCGAAACAAGTTTGCTCCATCCGTGCGTCAATGTCGCTAATTGGACTCAGTTTGTGTGTTACATTCCTAACCTATAACTAGTGACTTGTTCTCAACCGGACCTCGTAAATAGACTCAATATCTTCTATTACAATTGTTTAAACACATTTGAAGTGTAGGAACAAGATTCGGGACTGTCGGAACAAGTTTGCTCCATCCGTGCGTCAATGACTCCAATTGGACTCAGTTTGTGCGTTACATTCCTAAGCTTATAACAAGTGACTTTTTCGCAACCGGACCACGTAATTTAACTCAATCTCTTCCATTACAATTGTTTAAACACATTTGAATTGTAGAAACAAGATTCAGGACTGTGGAAACAAGTTTGCCCCATTCGTGCGTCACTGACTCTAATTGGACTCAGTTTGTGCGTTACATTCCTAAGCTTATAACAAGTGACTTTTTCGCAACCGGATCTCGTAATTTGACTCAATTTCTCCCATTACAATTGTTTAAACACATTTGAACTCTGGGAACAAGATTCGGGACGGTCGAAACAAGTTTGCTCCATCCGTGCGTCAATGTCTCTAATTGGACTCAGTTTGTGTGTTACATTACTAAGCCTATAACTAGTGACTTGTTCTCAACCGGACCTCGTAATTTGACTCTATATCTTCTATTGCAATTGTTTAAACACATATGAAGTGTAGGAACAAGATTCGGGACTGTCGGAACAAGTTTGCTCCATCCGTGCGTCGATGACTCCGATTGGACTCAGTTTGTGCGTTACATTCCTAAGCTTATAACAAGTGACTTTTTCGCAACCGGAACAGGTAATTTGACTCAATCTCTTTTATTATAATTGTTTAAACACATTTGATGTCTTGGAACAAGATTCGGGACAGTCGAAACAAGTTTGCTCCATCCGTGCGTCAATGTCGCTAATTGGACTCAGTTTGTTTGTTACATTCCTAAGCCTATAACTAGTGACTTGTTCTCAACCGGACCTCGTAAATAGACTCAATATCTTCTATTACAATTGTTTAAACACATTTGAAGTGTAGGTACAAGATTCGGGACTGTCGGAACAAGTTTGCTCCATCCGTGCGTCAATGACTCCAATTGGACTCAGTTTGTGCGTTACATTCCTAAGCTTATAACAAGTGACTTTTTCGCAACCGGACCACGTAATTTGACTCAATCTCTTCCATTACAATTGTTTAAACACATTTGAATTGTAGAAACAAGATTCAGGACGGTGGAAACAAGTTTGCCCCATTCGTGCGTCACTGACTCTAATTGGACTCAGTTTGTGCGTTACATTCCTAAGCTTATAACAAGTGACTTTTTCGCAACCGGACCACGTAATTTGACTCAATCTCTTCCATTACAATTGTTTAAACACATTTGAATTTTAGAAACAAGATTCAGGACTGTTGAAACAAGTTTGCCCCATCCGTGCGTCAATGACTCTAATTAGACTCAGTTTGTGCGTTACATTCCTAAGCTTATAACAAGTGACTTTTTCGCAACCGGAACAGGTAATTTGACTCAATCTCTTTTATTATAATTGTTTAAACACATTTGAAGTCTTGGAACATGATTGGGGACAGTCGAAACAAGTTTGCTCCATCCGTGCGTCAATGTCGCTAATTGGACTCAGTTTGTGTGTTACATTCCTAAGCCTATAACTAGTGACTTGTTCTCAACCGGACCTCGTAAATAGACTCAATATCTTCTATTACAATTGTTTAAACACATATGAAGTGTAGGAACAAGATTCGGGACTGTCGGAATAAGTTTGCTCCATCCGTGCGTCGATGACTCCGATTGGACTCAGTTTGTGCGTTACATTCCTAAGCTTATAACAAGTGAATTTTTCGCAACCGGAATAGGTAATTTGACTCAATCTCTTTTATTATAATTGTTTAAACACATTTGAAGTCTTGGAACAAGATTTGGGACAGTCGAAACAAGTTTGCTCCATCCGTGCGTCAATGTCGCTAATTGGACTCAGTTTGTGTGTTACATTCCTAACCTATAACTAGTGACTTGTTCTCAACCGGACCTCGTAAATAGACTCAATATCTTCTATTACAATTGTTTAAACACATTTGAAGTGTAGGAACAAGATTCGGGACTGTCGGAACAAGTTTGCTCCATCCGTGCGTCAATGACTCCAATTGGACTCAGTTTGTGCGTTACATTCCTAAGCTTATAACAAGTGACTTTTTCGCAACCGGACCACGTAATTTAACTCAATCTCTTCCATTACAATTGTTTAAACACATTTGAATTGTAGAAACAAGATTCAGGACTGTGGAAACAAGTTTGCCCCATTCGTGCGTCACTGACTCTAATTGGACTCAGTTTGTGCGTTACATTCCTAAGCTTATAACAAGTGACTTTTTCGCAACCGGATCTCGTAATTTGACTCAATTTCTTCCATTACAATTGTTTAAACACATTTGAAGTCTGGGAACAAGATTCGGGACGGTCGAAACAAGTTTGCTCCATCCGTGCGTCAATGTCTCTAATTGGACTCAGTTTGTGTGTTACATTACTAAGCCTATTACTAGTGACTTGTTCTCAACCGGACCTCGTAATTTGACTCTATATCTTCTATTGCAATTGTTTAAACACATTTGAAGTTTTGGAACAAGATTCGGGACAGTCGAAACAAGTTTGCTCCATTCGTGTGTCAATGACTCTAGTTGGACTTAGTTTGTGCGTTACATTCCGAAGTCTATAACTAGTGACTTGTTCTCGACCGGACCTCGTAATTTGACCCAATATCTTCTATAACAATTGTTTTAACCCATTTGAAGTGTTGGAATAAGATTCGGGACTGTCAAACAAGTTTGCCCCATCCGTGCGTCAATGACTCTAATTGGACTCAGTTTGTGCGTTACCTTCCGAAGCTTATAACAAGTGACTTTTTCGCAACCGGACCAAGTAATTTGACTCAATCTCTTCCATTCCAATTGTCTAAACACATTTGAAGTCTTGGAACAAGATTCGGGATGGTCGAAACAAGTTTGCTCCATCCGTGCGTCAATGTCTCTAATTGGATTCAGTTTGTGTGTCACATTCCTAAGCCTATAACTAGTGACTTATTCTCAACCGGACCTCGTAATTTGACTCAATATATTCTATTACAATTGTTTAAACACATTTGAAGTGTAGGAACAAGATTCGGGACTGTCGTAACAAGTTTGCCCCATCCGTGCGTCAATGACTCTAATTGGACTCAGTTTGTCCGTTACATTCCTAAGCTTATAACAAGTGATTTTTTCACAACCGAACCTGGTAATTTGACTCAATCTCTTCTATTACAATTGTTTAAACACATTTGAAGTCTTGGAACAAGATTCGGGACAGTCGAAACAAGTTTGCTCCTTTCGTGCGTCAATGACTCTAATTGGACTTAGTTTGGGCGTTACATTCCGAAGTCTATAACTAGTGACTTGTTCTCGACCGGACCTCGTAATTTGACCCAATATCTTCTATTACAATTGTTTAAACACATTTGAAGTGTAGGTACAAGATTCGGGACTGTCGGAACAAGTTTGCTCCATCCGTGCGTCAATGACTCCAATTGGACTCAGTTTGTGCGTTACATTCCTAAGCTTATAACAAGTGACTTTTTCGCAACCGGATCAGGTAATTTGACTCAATCTCTTTTATTATAATTGTTTAAACACATTTGAAGTCTTGGAACAAGATTTGGGACAGTCGAAACAAGTTTGCTCCATCCGTGCGTCAATGACTCCAATTGGACTCAGTTTGTGCGTTACATTCCGAAGCTTATAACAAGTGACTTTTCCGCAACCGGACCTGGTAATTTGACTCAATCTCTTCCATTACAATTGTTTAAACACATTTGAAGTCTTGGAACAAGATTCGGGACGGTTGAAACAAGTTTGCTCCATCCGTGCGTCAATGTCTCTAATTGGATTCAGTTTGTGTGTTACATTCCTAAGCCTATAACAAGTGACTTGTTCTCAACCGGACCTCGTAATTTGACTCAATATCCTCTATTACAATTGTTTAAACACATTTGAATTGTAGAAACCAGATTCAGGACTGTCGAAACAAGTTTGCCCCATCCGTGCGTCAATGACTCTAATTGGACTCAGTTTGTGCGTTACATTCCTAAGCTTATAACAAGTGACTTTTTCGCAACCGGAACAGGTAATTTGACTCAATCTCTTTTATTATAATTGTTTAAACACATTTGAAGTCTTGGAACAAGATTCGGGACAGTCGAAACAAGTTTGCTCCATCCGTGCGTCAATGTCGCTAATTGGACTCAGTTTGTTTGTTACATTCCTAAGCCTATAACTAGTGACTTGTTCTCAACCGGACCTCGTAAATAGACTCAATATCTTCTATTACAATTGTTTAAACACATTTGAAGTGTAGGTACAAGATTCGGGACTGTCGGAACAAGTTTGCTCCATCCGTGCGTCAATGACTCCAATTGGACTCAGTTTGTGCGTTACATTCCTAAGCTTATAACAAGTGAGTTTTTCGCAACCGGAACCGGTAATTTGACTCAATCTCTTTTATTATAATTGTTTAAACACATTTGAAGTCTTGGAACAAGATTTGGGACAGTCGAAACAAGTTTGCTCCATCCGTGAGTCAATCTCGCTAATTGGACTCAGTTTGTGTGTTACATTCCTAACCTATAACTAGTGACTTGTTCTCAACCGGACCTCGTAAATAGACTCAATATCTTCTATTACAATTGTTTAAACACATTTGAAGTGTAGGAACAAGATTCGGGACTGTCGGAACAGGTTTGCTCCATCCGTGCGTCAATGACTCCAATTGGACTCAGTTTGTGCGTTACATTCCTAAGCTTATAACAAGTGACTTTTTCGCAACCGGACCACGTAATTTTACTCAATCTCTTCCATTACAATTGTTTAAACACATTTGAATTGTAGAAACAAGATTCAGGACTGTGGAAACAAGTTTGCCCCATTCGTGCGTCACTGACTCTAATTGGACTCAGTTTGTGCGTTACATTCCTAAGCTTATAACAAGTGACTTTTTCGCAACCGGATCTCGTAATTTGACTCAATTTCTCCCATTACAATTGTTTAAACACATTTGAACTCTGGGAACAAGATTCGGGACGGTCGAAACAAGTTTGCTCCATCCGTGCGTCAATGTCTCTAATTGGACTCAGTTTGTGTGTTACATTACTAAGCCTATAACTAGTGACTTGTTCTCAACCGGACCTCGTAATTTGACTCTATATCTTCTATTGCAATTGTTTAAACACATATGAAGTGTAGGAACAAGATTCGGGACTGTCGGAACAAGTTTGCTCCATCCGTGCGTCGATGACTCCGATTGGACTCAGTTTGTGCGTTACATTCCTAAGCTTATAACAAGTGACTTTTTCGCAACCGGAACAGGTAATTTGACTCAATCTCTTTTATTATAATTGTTTAAACACATTTGAAGTCTTGGAACAAGATTCGGGACAGTCGAAACAAGTTTGCTCCATCCGTGCGTCAATGTCGCTAATTGGACTCAGTTTGTGTGTTACGTTCCTAACCTATAACTAGTGACTTGTTCTCAACCGGACCTCGTAAATAGACTCAATATCTTCTATTACAATTGTTTAAACACATTTGAAGTGTAGGAACAAGATTCGGGACTGTCGGAACAAGTTTGCTCCATCCGTGCGTCAATGACTCCAATTGGACTCAGTTTGTGCGTTACATTCCTAAGCTTATAACAAGTGACTTTTTCGCAACCGGACCACGTAATTTAACTCAATCTCTTCCATTACAATTGTTTAAACACATTTGAATTGTAGAAACAAGATTCAGGACTGTGGAAACAAGTTTGCCCCATTCGTGCGTCACTGACTCTAATTGGACTCAGTTTGTGCGTTACATTCCTAAGCTTATAACAAGTGACTTTTTCGCAACCGGATCTCGTAATTTGACTCAATTTCTTCCATTACAATTGTTTAAACACATTTGAAGTCTGGGAACAAGATTCGGGACGGTCGAAACAAGTTTGCTCCATCCGTGCGTCAATGTCTCTAATTGGACTCAGTTTGTGTGTTACATTCCTAAGCCTATAACTAGTGACTTGTTCTCAACCGGACCTCGTAATTTGACTCTATATCTTCTATTGCAATTGTTTAAACACATTTGAAGTTTTGGAACAAGATTCGGGACAGTCGAAACAAGTTTGCTCCATTCGTGTGTCAATGACTCTAGTTGGACTTAGTTTGTGCGTTACATTCCGAAGTCTATAACTAGTGACTTGTTCTCGACCGGACCTCGTAATTTGACCCAATATCTTCTATAACAATTGTTTTAACCCATTTGAAGTATTGGAATAAGATTCGGGACTGTCAAACAAGTTTGCCCCATCCGTGCGTCAATGACTCTAATTGGACTCAGTTTGTGCGTTACCTTTCGAAGCTTATAACAAGTGACTTTTTCGCAACCGGACCAGGTAATTTGACTCAATCTCTTCCATTCCAATTGTCTAAACACATTTGAAGTCTTGGAACAAGATTCGGGATGGTCGAAACAAGTTTGCTCCATCCGTGCGTCAATGTCTCTAATTGGATTCAGTTTGTGTGTCACATTCCTAAGCCTATAACTAGTGACTTATTCTCAACCGGACCTCGTAATTTGACTCAATATATTCTATTACAATTGTTTAAACACATTTGAAGTGTAGGAACAAGATTCGGGACTGTCGTAACAAGTTTGCCCCATCCGTGCGTCAATGACTCTAATTGGACTCAGTTTGTCCGTTACATTCCTAAGCTTATAACAAGTGATTTTTCACAACCGAACCTGGTAATTTGACTCAATCTCTTCTATTACAATTGTTTAAACACATTTGAAGTCTTGGAACAAGATTCGGGACAGTCGAAACAAGTTTGCTCCTTTCGTGCGTCAATGACTCTAATTGGACTTAGTTTGGGCGTTACATTCCGAAGTCTATAACTAGTGACTTGTTCTCGACCGGACCTCGTAATTTGACCCAATATCTTATATAACAATTGTTTTAACACATTTGAGGCGCTGCAAGGAGATTCAGGACTGTTAAACAAGTTTGCCCCATCCGTGCGTCAATGACTCTAATTGGACTCAGTTTGTGCGTTACATTCCGAAGCTTATAACAAGTGACTTTTTCGCAACCGGACCTGGTAATTTGACTCAATCTCTTCCATTACAATTGTTTAAACACATTTGAAGTCTTGGAACAAGATTCGGGACGGTTGAAACAAGTTTGCTCCATCCGTGCGTCAATGTCTCTAATTGGATTCAGTTTGTGTGTTACATTCCTAAGCCTATAACAAGTGACTTGTTCTCAACCGGACCTCGTAATTTGACTCAATATCCTCTATTACAATTGCTTAAACACATTTGAATTGTAGAAACCAGATTCAGGACTGTTGAAACAAGTTTGCCCCATCCGTGCGTCAATGACTCTAATTGGACTCAGTTTGTGCGTTACATTCCTAAGCTTATAACAAGTGACTTTTTCACAACCGGAACAGGTAATTTGACTCAATCTCTTTTATTAGAATTGTTTAAACACATTTGAAGTCTTGGAACAAGATTCGGGACAGTCGAAACAAGTTTGCTCCATCCGTGCGTCAATGTCGCTAATTGGACTCAGTTTGTTTGTTACATTCCTAAGCTTATAACTAGTGACTTGTTCTCAACCGGACCTCGTAAATAGACTCAATATCTTCTATTACAATTGTTTAAACACATTTGAAGTGTAGGAAAAAGATTTGGGACTGTCGGAACAAGTTTGCTCCATCCGTGCGTCAATGACTCCAATTGGACTCAGTTTGTGCGTTACATTCCTAAGCTTATAACAAGTGACTTTTTCGCAACCGGAACAGGTAATTTGACTCAATCTCTTTTATTATAATTGTTTAAACACATTTGAAGTCTTGGAACAAGATTCGGGACAGTCGAAACAAGTTTGCTCCATCCGTGCGTCAATGTCGCTAATTGGACTCAGTTTGTGTGTTACATTCCTAAGCCTATAACTAGTGACTTGTTCTCAACCGGACCTCGTAAATAGACTCAATATCTTCTATTACAATTGTTTAAACACATTTGAAGTGTAGGTACAAGATTCGGGACTGTCGGAACAAGTTTGCTCCATCCGTGCGTCAATGACTCCAATTGGACTCAGTTTGTGCGTTACATTCCTAAGCTTATAACAAGTGAGTTTTTCGCAACCGGAACCGGTAATTTGACTCAATCTCTTTTATTATAATTGTTTAAACACATTTGAAGTCTTGGAACAAGATTTGGGACAGTCGAAACAAGTTTGCTCCATCCGTGAGTCAATGTCGCTAATTGGACTCAGTTTGTGTGTTACATTCCTAACCTATAACTAGTGACTTGTTCTCAACCGGACCTCGTAAATAGACTCAATATCTTCTATTACAATTGTTTAAACACATTTGAAGTGTAGGAACAAGATTCGGGACTGTCGGAACAGGTTTGCTCCATCCGTGCGTCAATGACTCCAATTGGACTCAGTTTGTGCGTTACATTCCTAAGCTTATAACAAGTGACTTTTTCGCAACCGGACCACGTAATTTAACTCAATCTCTTCCATTACAATTGTTTAAACACATTTGAATTGTAGAAACAAGATTCAGGACTGTGGAAACAAGTTTGCCCCATTCGTGCGTCACTGACTCTAATTGGACTCAGTTTTTGCGTTACATTCCTAAGCTTATAACAAGTGACTTTTTCGCAACCGGATCTCGTAATTTGACTCAATTTCTCCCATTACAATTGTTTAAACACATTTGAACTCTGGGAACAAGATTCGGGACGGTCGAAACAAGTTTGCTCCATCCGTGCGTCAATGTCTCTAATTGGACTCAGTTTGTGTGTTACATTACTAAGCCTATAACTAGTGACTTGTTCTCAACCGGACCTCGTAATTTGACTCTATATCTTCTATTGCAATTGTTTAAACACATATGAAGTGTAGGAACAAGATTCGGGACTGTCGGAACAAGTTTGCTCCATCCGTGCGTCGATGACTCCGATTGGACTCAGTTTGTGCGTTACATTCCTAAGCTTATAACAAGTGACTTTTTCGCAACCGGAACAGGTAATTTGACTCAATCTCTTTTATTATAATTGTTTAAACACATTTGAAGTCTTGGAACAAGATTCGGGACAGTCGAAACAAGTTTGCTCCATCCGTGCGTCAATGTCGCTAATTGGACTCAGTTTGTGTGTTACGTTCCTAACCTATAACTAGTGACTTGTTCTCAACCGGACCTCGTAAATAGACTCAATATCTTCTATTACAATTGTTTAAACACATTTGAAGTGTAGGAACAAGATTCGGGACTGTCGGAACAAGTTTGCTCCATCCGTGCGTCAATGACTCCAATTGGACTCAGTTTGTGCGTTACATTCCTAAGCTTATAACAAGTGACTTTTTCGCAACCGGACCACGTAATTTAACTCAATCTCTTCCATTACAATTGTTTAAACACATTTGAATTGTAGAAACAAGATTCAGGACTGTGGAAACAAGTTTGCCCCATTCGTGCGTCACTGACTCTAATTGGACTCAGTTTGTGCGTTACATTCCTAAGCTTATAACAAGTGACTTTTTCGCAACCGGATCTCGTAATTTGACTCAATTTCTCCCATTACAATTGTTTAAACACATTTGAAGTCTGGGAACAAGATTCGGGACGGTCGAAACAAGTTTGCTCCATCCGTGCGTCAATGTCTCTAATTGGACTCAGTTTGTGTGTTACATTACTAAGCCTATAACTAGTGACTTGTTCTCAACCGGACCTCGTAATTTGACTCTATATCTTCTATTGCAATTGTTTAAACACATTTGAAGTTTTGGAACAAGATTCGGGACAGTCGAAACAAGTTTGCTCCATTCGTGTGTCAATGACTCTAGTTGGACTTAGTTTGTGCGTTACATTCCGAAGTCTATAACTAGTGACTTGTTCTCGACCGGACCTCGTAATTTGACCCAATATCTTCTATAACAATTGTTTTAACCCATTTGAAGTATTGGAATAAGATTCGGGACTGTCAAACAAGTTTGCCCCATCCGTGCGTCAATGACTCTAATTGGACTCAGTTTGTGCGTTACCTTTCGAAGCTTATAACAAGTGACTTTTTCGCAACCGGACCAGGTAATTTGACTCAATCTCTTCCATTCCAATTGTCTAAACACATTTGAAGTCTTGGAACAAGATTCGGGATGGTCGAAACAAGTTTGCTCCATCCGTGCGTCAATGTCTCTAATTGGATTCAGTTTGTGTGTCACATTCCTAAGCCTATAACTAGTGACTTATTCTCAACCGGACCTCGTAATTTGACTCAATATATTCTATTACAATTGTTTAAACACATTTGAAGTGTAGGAACAAGATTCGGGACTGTCGTAACAAGTTTGCCCCATCCGTGCGTCAATGACTCTAATTGGACTCAGTTTGTCCGTTACATTCCTAAGCTTATAACAAGTGATTTTTTCACAACCGAACCTGGTAATTTGACTCAATCTCTTCTATTACAATTGTTTAAACACATTTGAAGTCTTGGAACAAGATTCGGGACAGTCGAAACAAGTTTGCTCCTTTCGTGCGTCAATGACTCTAATTGGACTTAGTTTGGGCGTTACATTCCGAAGTCTATAACTAGTGACTTGTTCTCGACCGGACCTCGTAATTTGACCCAATATCTTATATAACAATTGTTTTAACACATTTGAGGCGCTGCAAGGAGATTCAGGACTGTTAAACAAGTTTGCCCCATCCGTGCGTCAATGACTCTAATTGGACTCAGTTTGTGCGTTACATTCCGAAGCTTATAACAAGTGACTTTTTCGCAACCGGACCTGGTAATTTGACTCAATCTCTTCCATTACAATTGTTTAAACACATTTGAAGTCTTGGAACAAGATTCGGGACGGTTGAAACAAGTTTGCTCCATCCGTGCGTCAATGTCTCTAATTGGATTCAGTTTGTGTGTTACATTCCTAAGCCTATAACAAGTGACTTGTTCTCAACCGGACCTCGTAATTTGACTCAATATCCTCTATTACAATTGCTTAAACACATTTGAATTGTAGAAACCAGATTCAGGACTGTTGAAACAAGTTTGCCCCATCCGTGCGTCAATGACTCTAATTGGACTCAGTTTGTGCGTTACATTCCTAAGCTTATAACAAGTGACTTTTTCACAACCGGAACAGGTAATTTGACTCAATCTCTTTTATTAGAATTGTTTAAACACATTTGAAGTCTTGGAACAAGATTCGGGACAGTCGAAACAAGTTTGCTCCATCCGTGCGTCAATGTCGCTAATTGGACTCAGTTTGTTTGTTACATTCCTAAGCTTATAACTAGTGACTTGTTCTCAACCGGACCTCGTAAATAGACTCAATATCTTCTATTACAATTGTTTAAACACATTTGAAGTGTAGGAAAAAGATTTGGGACTGTCGGAACAAGTTTGCTCCATCCGTGCGTCAATGACTCCAATTGGACTCAGTTTGTGCGTTACATTCCTAAGCTTATAACAAGTGACTTTTTCGCAACCGGAACAGGTAATTTGACTCAATCTCTTTTATTATAATTGTTTAAACACATTTGAAGTCTTGGAACAAGATTCGGGACAGTCGAAACAAGTTTGCTCCATCCGTGCGTCAATGTCGCTAATTGGACTCAGTTTGTGTGTTACATTCCTAAGCCTATAACTAGTGACTTGTTCTCAACCGGACCTCGTAAATAGACTCAATATCTTCTATTACAATTGTTTAAACACATTTGAAGTGTAGGTACAAGATTCGGGACTGTCGGAACAAGTTTGCTCCATCCGTGCGTCAATGACTCCAATTGGACTCAGTTTGTGCGTTACATTCCTAAGCTTATAACAAGTGAGTTTTTCGCAACCGGAACCGGTAATTTGACTCAATCTCTTTTATTATAATTGTTTAAACACATTTGAAGTCTTGGAACAAGATTTGGGACAGTCGAAACAAGTTTGCTCCATCCGTGAGTCAATGTCGCTAATTGGACTCAGTTTGTGTGTTACATTCCTAACCTATAACTAGTGACTTGTTCTCAACCGGACCTCGTAAATAGACTCAATATCTTCTATTACAATTGTTTAAACACATTTGAAGTGTAGGAACAAGATTCGGGACTGTCGGAACAGGTTTGCTCCATCCGTGCGTCAATGACTCCAATTGGACTCAGTTTGTGCGTTACATTCCTAAGCTTATAACAAGTGACTTTTTCGCAACCGGACCACGTAATTTAACTCAATCTCTTCCATTACAATTGTTTAAACACATTTGAATTGTAGAAACAAGATTCAGGACTGTGGAAACAAGTTTGCCCCATTCGTGCGTCACTGACTCTAATTGGACTCAGTTTTTGCGTTACATTCCTAAGCTTATAACAAGTGACTTTTTCGCAACCGGATCTCGTAATTTGACTCAATTTCTCCCATTACAATTGTTTAAACACATTTGAACTCTGGGAACAAGATTCGGGACGGTCGAAACAAGTTTGCTCCATCCGTGCGTCAATGTCTCTAATTGGACTCAGTTTGTGTGTTACATTACTAAGCCTATAACTAGTGACTTGTTCTCAACCGGACCTCGTAATTTGACTCTATATCTTCTATTGCAATTGTTTAAACACATATGAAGTGTAGGAACAAGATTCGGGACTGTCGGAACAAGTTTGCTCCATCCGTGCGTCGATGACTCCGATTGGACTCAGTTTGTGCGTTACATTCCTAAGCTTATAACAAGTGACTTTTTCGCAACCGGAACAGGTAATTTGACTCAATCTCTTTTATTATAATTGTTTAAACACATTTGAAGTCTTGGAACAAGATTCGGGACAGTCGAAACAAGTTTGCTCCATCCGTGCGTCAATGTCGCTAATTGGACTCAGTTTGTGTGTTACGTTCCTAACCTATAACTAGTGACTTGTTCTCAACCGGACCTCGTAAATAGACTCAATATCTTCTATTACAATTGTTTAAACACATTTGAAGTGTAGGAACAAGATTCGGGACTGTCGGAACAAGTTTGCTCCATCCGTGCGTCAATGACTCCAATTGGACTCAGTTTGTGCGTTACATTCCTAAGCTTATAACAAGTGACTTTTTCGCAACCGGACCACGTAATTTAACTCAATCTCTTCCATTACAATTGTTTAAACACATTTGAATTGTAGAAACAAGATTCAGGACTGTGGAAACAAGTTTGCCCCATTCGTGCGTCACTGACTCTAATTGGACTCAGTTTGTGCGTTACATTCCTAAGCTTATAACAAGTGACTTTTTCGCAACCGGATCTCGTAATTTGACTCAATTTCTCCCATTACAATTGTTTAAACACATTTGAAGTCTGGGAACAAGATTCGGGACGGTCGAAACAAGTTTGCTCCATCCGTGCGTCAATGTCTCTAATTGGACTCAGTTTGTGTGTTACATTACTAAGCCTATAACTAGTGACTTGTTCTCAACCGGACCTCGTAATTTGACTCTATATCTTCTATTGCAATTGTTTAAACACATTTGAAGTTTTGGAACAAGATTCGGGACAGTCGAAACAAGTTTGCTCCATTCGTGTGTCAATGACTCTAGTTGGACTTAGTTTGTGCGTTACATTCCGAAGTCTATAACTAGTGACTTGTTCTCGACCGGACCTCGTAATTTGACCCAATATCTTCTATAACAATTGTTTTAACCCATTTGAAGTATTGGAATAAGATTCGGGACTGTCAAACAAGTTTGCCCCATCCGTGCGTCAATGACTCTAATTGGACTCAGTTTGTGCGTTACCTTTCGAAGCTTATAACAAGTGACTTTTTCGCAACCGGACCAGGTAATTTGACTCAATCTCTTCCATTCCAATTGTCTAAACACATTTGAAGTCTTGGAACAAGATTCGGGATGGTCGAAACAAGTTTGCTCCATCCGTGCGTCAATGTCTCTAATTGGATTCAGTTTGTGTGTCACATTCCTAAGCCTATAACTAGTGACTTATTCTCAACCGGACCTCGTAATTTGACTCAATATATTCTATTACAATTGTTTAAACACATTTGAAGTGTAGGAACAAGATTTGGGACTGTCGTAACAAGTTTGCCCCATCCGTGCGTCAATGACTCTAATTGGACTCAGTTTGTCCGTTACATTCCTAAGCTTATAACAAGTGATTTTTTCACAACCGAACCTGGTAATTTGACTCAATCTCTTCTATTACAATTGTTTAAACACATTTGAAGTCTTGGAACAAGATTCGGGACAGTCGAAACAAGTTTGCTCCTTTCGTGCGTCAATGACTCTAATTGGACTTAGTTTGGGCGTTACATTCCGAAGTCTATAACTAGTGACTTGTTCTCGACCGGACCTCGTAATTTGACCCAATATCTTATATAACAATTGTTTTAACACATTTGAGGCGCTGCAAGGAGATTCAGGACTGTTAAACAAGTTTGCCCCATCCGTGCGTCAATGACTCTAATTGGACTCAGTTTGTGCGTTACATTCCGAAGCTTATAACAAGTGACTTTTTCGCAACCGGACCTGGTAATTTGACTCAATCTCTTCCATTACAATTGTTTAAACACATTTGAAGTCTTGGAACAAGATTCGGGACGGTTGAAACAAGTTTGCTCCATCCGTGCGTCAATGTCTCTAATTGGATTCAGTTTGTGTGTTACATTCCTAAGCCTATAACAAGTGACTTGTTCTCAACCGGACCTCGTAATTTGACTCAATATCCTCTATTACAATTGCTTAAACACATTTGAATTGTAGAAACCAGATTCAGGACTGTTGAAACAAGTTTGCCCCATCCGTGCGTCAATGACTCTAATTGGACTCAGTTTGTGCGTTACATTCCTAAGCTTATAACAAGTGACTTTTTCACAACCGGAACAGGTAATTTGACTCAATCTCTTTTATTAGAATTGTTTAAACACATTTGAAGTCTTGGAACAAGATTCGGGACAGTCGAAACAAGTTTGCTCCATCCGTGCGTCAATGTCGCTAATTGGACTCAGTTTGTTTGTTACATTCCTAAGCTTATAACTAGTGACTTGTTCTCAACCGGACCTCGTAAATAGACTCAATATCTTCTATTACAATTGTTTAAACACATTTGAAGTGTAGGAAAAAGATTTGGGACTGTCGGAACAAGTTTGCTCCATCCGTGCGTCAATGACTCCAATTGGACTCAGTTTGTGCGTTACATTCCTAAGCTTATAACAAGTGACTTTTTCGCAACCGGAACAGGTAATTTGACTCAATCTCTTTTATTATAATTGTTTAAACACATTTGAAGTCTTGGAACAAGATTCGGGACAGTCGAAACAAGTTTGCTCCATCCGTGCGTCAATGTCGCTAATTGGACTCAGTTTGTGTGTTACATTCCTAAGCCTATAACTAGTGACTTGTTCTCAACCGGACCTCGTAAATAGACTCAATATCTTCTATTACAATTGTTTAAACACATATGAAGTGTAGGAACAAGATTCGGGACTGTCGGAACAAGTTTGCTCCATCCGTGCGTCGATGACTCCGATTGGACTCAGTTTGTGCGTTACATTCCTAAGCTTATAACAATTGACTTTTTCGCAACCGGAATAGGTAATTTGACTCAATCTCTTTTATTATAATTGTTTAAACACATTTGAAGTCTTGGAACAAGATTTGGGACAGTCGAAACAAGTTTGCTCCATCCGTGCGTCAATGTCGCTAATTGGACTCAGTTTGTGTGTTACATTCCTAACCTATAACTAGTGACTTGTTCTCAACCGGACCTCGTAAATAGACTCAATATCTTCTATTACAATTGTTTAAACACATTTGAAGTGTAAGAACAAGATTCGGGACTGTCGGAACAAGTTTGCTCCATCCGTGCGTCAATGACTCCAATTGGACTCAGTTTGTGCGTTACATTCCTAAGCTTATAACAAGTGACTTTTTCGCAACCGGACCACGTAATTTAACTCAATCTCTTCCATTACAATTGTTTAAACACATTTGAATTGTAGAAACAAGATTCAGGACTGTGGAAACAAGTTTGCCCCATTCGTGCGTCACTGACTCTAATTGGACTCAGTTTGTGCGTTACATTCCTAAGCTTATAACAAGTGACTTTTTCGCAACCGGATCTCGTAATTTGACTCAATTTCTCCCATTACAATTGTTTAAACACATTTGAAGTCTGGGAACAAGATTCGGGACGGTCGAAACAAGTTTGCTCCATCCGTGCGTCAATGTCTCTAATTGGACTCAGTTTGTGTGTTACATTACTAAGCCTATAACTAGTGACTTGTTCTCAACCGGACCTCGTAATTTGACTCTATATCTTCTATTGCAATTGTTTAAACACATTTGAAGTTTTGGAACAAGATTCGGGACAGTCGAAACAAGTTTGCTCCATTCGTGTGTCAATGACTCTAGTTGGACTTAGTTTGTGCGTTACATTCCGAAGTCTATAACTAGTGACTTGTTCTCGACCGGACCTCGTAATTTGACCCAATATCTTCTATAACAATTGTTTTAACCCATTTGAAGTGTTGGAATAAGATTCGGGACTGTCAAACAAGTTTGCCCCATCCGTGCGTCAATGACTCTAATTGGACTCAGTTTGTGCGTTACCTTCCGAAGCTTATAACAAGTGACTTTTTCGCAACCGGACCAGGTAATTTGACTCAATCTCTTCCATTCCAATTGTCTAAACACATTTGAAGTCTTGGAACAAGATTCGGGATGGTCGAAACAAGTTTGCTCCATCCGTGCGTCAATGTCTCTAATTGGATTCAGTTTGTGTGTCACATTCCTAAGCCTATAACTAGTGACTTATTCTCAACCGGACCTCGTAATTTGACTCAATATATTCTATTACAATTGTTTAAACACATTTGAAGTGTAGGAACAAGATTCGGGACTGTCGTAACAAGTTTGCCCCATCCGTGCGTCAATGACTCTAATTGGACTCAGTTTGTCCGTTACATTCCTAAGCTTATAACAAGTGATTTTTTCACAACCGAACCTGGTAATTTGACTCAATCTCTTCTATTACAATTGTTTAAACACATTTGAAGTCTTGGAACAAGATTCGGGACAGTCGAAACAAGTTTGCTCCTTTCGTGCGTCAATGACTCTAATTGGACTTAGTTTGGGCGTTACATTCCGAAGTCTATAACTAGTGACTTGTTCTCGACCGGACCTCGTAATTTGACCCAATATCTTCTATTACAATTGTTTAAACACATTTGAAGTGTAGGTACAAGATTCGGGACTGTCGGAACAAGTTTGCTCCATCCGTGCGTCAATGACTCCAATTGGACTCAGTTTGTGCGTTACATTCCTAAGTGAAAGTAGGGTTTTTCCGCGTCGTTGGTTACGGAAACCCTAGAATCAACAAGATTTGTAATTATCCGAAACTTTTAACCTGTAAAATATGAACTTTTGTATAGGGATTCGTGTCGGATGTCGATCCGCACTCGGGATTAGTCGGATTAGCGCAAATAAGAACATAAAATGATAGGAAATTTCCTGAAAATGGAACACAATTTTATTCAAATCAATTTCATTCATTCGAAAATGTCTCTTACAATCAAGTAAAAATAACTGAATTATAAAGCAATAAAAAAAATAAAATGAACTAGAGAGAGAAAGTAGAAAAATCTAGAGAGAGAAAGTAGAGAGGAGATTGTAGAGATAGAGAGAGAGAAAGAAGAATGAAAGTAGGTGAGAAAAGTAGGGAGAGGAAGACCTATCCTAGAGAGAGAAAGGTAGAGAGATGAGAAAAAGAAAATACTCACCATGGTAACTTACCGAATTGGTGAGCCGGATATCAGCCATCGATGAGTGAGTGAGGTTGAATCGCCAAAGGTGGACCGACATGGTGTTGCGTGGTGGTTCTCCAGCCAAGAATGGTGGTGATGAGTAGTGCGTGATTCAACTGAGTACACTTGGTGCATGATGGAGCAACTTCCTGATTTGCAAGTTTTTGAGAAGATATGGCTACGGGATCTCGAACTTGCTTCCCTGTATGAAGAAGGTGAGAAGCACCGTGATCATTGGAGGTGTGGAAGGTTGGTGGAGTTGTAGACGACGGTACAGGGTGGAAGACAAGTTGATCGTTGCACCACGCCACCAACCTATGAAGGATCAACACGTGGTTTGCAAGCAAGCTGACGAGAGATGGTGGGACAGAACTTTGCAGGCGTTTGTATGAGTGAGCAATGGTGATGGAGGCGTTGCTGGGTGTTGGTGCGTGGTGGAAGGTGTGCCCGTGTGAAGGAGGCGGCAGCAAGGTGGATGGAGGCGTTGCTGGGTGTTGGTGCGTGGTGGAAGGTGTGCCCGTGTGAAGGAGGCGGCAGCAAGGGGTTGCTGTTTGTCAGCGAGGCAGCAAGGTGGATGGAGGCGTTGCTGGGTGTTGGATGAGCAGTGGTGGAGCAAGGAAGGAGCCTTTTGAGATGGACGGACCAGCCAAAGAAGAGAAGCCGTTGGCTTCCTCCTCTTCCCCTCTTTCCCACTTTTTTTTTTCTTTTATTTTCTCTTTGGAAGAGAGAGAGGGGTCTGCAGGGAGATAACACAAACGGTGGAGAGAAGATTTGTTGGCGGAAGAAGGTGGTACAGGAGCTGCTGGAAGGAAGGAGGAAGAAGAAGGCGGAGACGGCCGGAGTTGCAGAACTCCGGCCGGACGAAAAGATGAAGGACGCAAGAAGAAGAAGAAGAAGAAGAAGAAGACGAGAAGGAGAAGAAGAAAGGGAAGAGAAGAAGAGGAACGAAGAGAAGGAAGAGAAGAAAGAAAAGAGAAGAAGGAAGAAGGACGGCCGGAGTTGCAAACCTGCAACTCCGGCGAAGAAAGGTGAAGAAGATGAAGAAGAAAGGAGGAAGAAGAGGAGAGGGAAGTCGTGGGGAAGAAGGGAAAGGATAGGGGGAAGGAGAGGAAGAGAGGGGAGAGGGATTAGGGTTCGAACGAACCCTTCTCCTTCCTCTTATAAAGCTCCCTATTTCCATTAATGGAAATAGTCGAAACAAGTTTGCTCCATCCGTGCGTCAATGACTCCAATTGGACTCAGTTTGTGCGTTACATTCCGAAGCTTATAACAAGTGACTTTTCCGCAACCGGACCTGGTAATTTGACTCAATCTCTTCCATTACAATTGTTTAAACACATTTGAAGTCTTGGAACAAGATTCGGGACGGTTGAAACAAGTTTGCTCCATCCGTGCGTCAATGTCTCTAATTGGATTCAGTTTGTGTGTTACATTCCTAAGCCTATAACAAGTGACTTGTTCTCAACCGGACCTCGTAATTTGACTCAATATCCTCTATTACAATTGTTTAAACACATTTGAATTGTAGAAACCAGATTCAGGACTGTCGAAATAAGTTTGCCCCATCCGTGCGTCAATGACTCTAATTGGACTCAGTTTGTGCGTTACATTCCTAAGCTTATAACAAGTGACTTTTTCGCAACCGGAACAGGTAATTTGACTCAATCTCTTTTATTATAATTGTTTAAACACATTTGAAGTCTTGGAACAAGATTCGGGACAGTCGAAACAAGTTTGCTCCATCCGTGAGTCAATGTCGCTAATTGGACTCAGTTTGTTTGTTACATTCCTAAGCCTATAACTAGTGACTTGTTCTCAACCGGACCTCGTAAATAGACTCAATATCTTCTATTACAATTGTTTAAACACATTTGAAGTGTAGGTACAAGATTCGGGACTGTCGGAACAAGTTTGCTCCATCCGTGCGTCAATGACTCCAATTGGACTCAGTTTGTGCGTTACATTCCTAAGCTTATAACAAGTGAGTTTTTCGCAACCGGAACAGGTAATTTGACTCAATCTCTTTTATTATAATTGTTTAAACACATTTGAAGTCTTGGAACAAGATTCGGGACAGTCGAAACAAGTTTGCTCCATCCGTGCGTCAATGTCGCTAATTGGACTCAGTTTGTGTGTTACATTCCTAAGCCTATAACTAGTGACTTCTTCTCAACCGGACCTCGTAAATAGACTCAATATCTTCTATTACAATTGTTTAAACACATATGAGGTGTAGGAACAAGATTTGGGACTGTCGGAACAAGTTTGCTCCATCCGTGCGTCGATGACTCCGATTGGACTCAGTTTGTGCGTTACATTCCTAAGCTTATAACAAGTGACTTTTTCGCAACCGGAATAGGTAATTTGACTCAATCTCTTTTATTATAATTGTTTAAACACATTTGAAGTCTTGGAACAAGATTTGGGACAGTCGAAACAAGTTTGCTCCATCCGTGCGTCAATGTCGCTAATTGGACTCAGTTTGTGTGTTACATTCCTAACCTATAACTAGTGACTTGTTCTCAACCGGACCTCGTAAATAGACTCAATATCTTCTATTACAATTGTTTAAACACATTTGAAGTGTAGGAACAAGATTCGGGACTGTCGGAACAAGTTTGCTCCATCCGTGCGTCAATGACTCCAATTGGACTCAGTTTGTGCGTTACATTCCTAAGCTTATAACAAGTGACTTTTTCGCAACCGGACCACGTAATTTAACTCAATCTCTTCCATTACAATTGTTTAAACACATTTGAATTGTAGAAACAAGATTCAGGACTGTGGAAACAAGTTTGCCCCATTCGTGCGTCACTGACTCTAATTGGACTCAGTTTGTGCGTTACATTCCTAAGCTTATAACAAGTGACTTTTTCGCAACCGGATCTCGTAATTTGACTCAATTTCTCCCATTACAATTGTTTAAACACATTTGAAGTCTGGGAACAAGATTCGGGACGGTCGAAACAAGTTTGCTCCATCCGTGCGTCAATGTCTCTAATTGGACTCAGTTTGTGTGTTACATTACTAAGCCTATAACTAGTGACTTGTTCTCAACCGGACCTCGTAATTTGACTCTATATCTTCTATTCCAATTGTTTAAACACATTTGAAGTTTTGGGACAAGATTCGGGACAGTCGAAACAAGTTTGCTCCATTCGTGTGTCAATGACTCTAGTTGGACTTAGTTTGTGCGTTACATTCCGAAGTCTATAACTAGTGACTTGTTCTCGACCGGACCTCGTAATTTGACCCAATATCTTCTATAACAATTGTTTTAACCCATTTGAAGTGTTGGAATAAGATTCGGGACTGTCAAACAAGTTTGCCCCATCCGTGCGTCAATGACTCTAATTGGACTCAGTTTGTGCGTTACCTTCCGAAGCTTATAACAAGTGACTTTTTCGCAACCGGACCAGGTAATTTGACTCAATCTCTTCCATTCCAATTGTCTAAACACATTTGAAGTCTTGGAACAAGATTCGGGATGGTCGAAACAAGTTTGCTCCATCCGTGCGTCAATGTCTCTAATTGGATTCAGTTTGTGTGTCACATTCCTAAGCCTATAACTAGTGACTTATTCTCAACCGGACCTCGTAATTTGACTCAATATATTCTATTACAATTGTTTAAACACATTTGAAGTGTAGGAACAAGATTCGGGACTGTCGTAACAAGTTTGCCCCATCCGTACGTCAATGACTCTAATTGGACTCAGTTTGTCCGTTACATTCCTAAGCTTATAACAAGTGATTTTTTCACAACCGAACCTGGTAATTTGACTCAATCTCTTCTATTACAATTGTTTAAACACATTTGAAGTCTTGGAACAAGATTCGGGACAGTCGAAACAAGTTTGCTCCTTTCGTGCGTCAATGACTCTAATTGGACTTAGTTTGGGCGTTACATTCCGAAGTCTATAACTAGTGACTTGTTCTCGACCGGACCTCGTAATTTGACCCAATATCTTCTATAACAATTGTTTTAACACATTTGAGGCGCTGCAAAGAGATTCAGGACTGTTAAACAAGTTTGCCCCATCCGTGCGTCAATGACTCTAATTGGACTCAGTTTGTGCGTTACATTCCGAAGCTTATAACAAGTGACTTTTTCGCAACCGGACCTGGTAATTTGACTCAATCTCTTCTATTACAATTGTTTAAACACATTTGAAGTCTTGGAACAAGATTCGGGACGGTTGAAACAAGTTTGCTCCATCCGTGCGTCAATGTCTCTAATTGGATTCAGTTTGTGTGTTACATTCCTAAGCCTATAACAAGTGACTTGTTCTCAACCGGACCTCGTAATTTGACTCAATATCCTCTATTACAATTGTTTAAACACATTTGAATTGTAGAAACCAGATTCAGGACTGTCGAAACAAGTTTGCCCCATCCGTGCGTCAATGACTCTAATTGGACTCAGTTTGTGCGTTACATTCCTAAGCTTATAACAAGTGACTTTTTCGCAACCGGAACAGGTAATTTGACTCAATCTCTTTTATTATAATTGTTTAAACACATTTGAAGTCTTGGAACAAGATTCGGGACAGTCGAAACAAGTTTGCTCCATCCGTGCGTCAATGTCGCTAATTGGACTCAGTTTGTTTGTTACATTCCTAAGCCTATAACTAGTGACTTGTTCTCAACCGGACCTCGTAAATAGACTCAATATCTTCTATTACAATTGTTTAAACACATTTGAAGTGTAGGTACAAGATTCGGGACTGTCGGAACAAGTTTGCTCCATCCGTGCGTCAATGACTCCAATTGGACTCAGTTTGTGCGTTACATTCCTATGCTTATAACAAGTGACTTTTTCGCAACCGGAACAGGTAATTTGACTCAATCTCTTTTATTATAATTGTTTAAACACATTTGAAGTCTTGGAACAAGATTCGGGACAGTCGAAACAAGTTTGCTCCATCCGTGCGTCAATGTCGCTAATTGGACTCAGTTTGTGTGTTACATTCCTAAGCCTATAACTAGTGACTTGTTCTCAACCGGACCTCGTAAATAGACTCAATATCTTCTATTACAATTGTTTAAACACATATGAAGTGTAGGAACAAGATTCGGGACTGTCGGAACAAGTTTGCTCCATCTGTGCATCGATGACTCCGATTGGACTCAGTTTGTGCGTTACATTCCTAAACTTATAACAAGTGACTTTTTCGCAACCGGAACAGGTAATTTGACTCAATCTCTTTTATTATAATTGTTTAAACACATTTGAAGTCTTGGAACAAGATTCGGGACAGTCGAAACAAGTTTGCTCCATCCGTGCGTCAATGTCGCTAATTGGACTCAGTTTGTGTGTTACATTCCTAAGCCAATAACTAGTGACTTGTTCTCAACCGGACCTCGTAAATAGACTCAATATCTTCTATTACAATTGTTTAAACACATTTGAAGTGTAGGAACAAGATTCGGGACTGTCGGAACAAGTTTGCTCCATCCGTGCGTCAATGACTCCAATTGAACTCAGTTTGTGCGTTACATTCCTAAGCTTATAACAAGTGACTTTTTCGCAACCGGACCACGTAATTTGACTGAATCTCTTCCATTACAATTGTTTAAACACATTTGAATTGTAGAAACAAGATTCAGGACTGTGGAAACAAGTTTGCCCCATCCGTGCGTCACTGACTCTAATTGGACTCAGTTTGTGCGTTACATTCCTAAGCTTATAACAAGTGACTTTTTCGCAAACGGACCACGTAATTTGACTCAATCTCTTCCATTACAATTGTTTAAACACATTTGAATTTTAGAAACAAGATTCAGGACTGATGAAACAAGTTTGCCCCATCCGTGCGTCAATGACTCTAATTAGACTCAGTTTGTGCGTTACATTCCTAAGCTTATAACAAGTGACTTTTTCGCAACCGGATCTCGTAATTTGACTCAATTTCTTCCATTACAATTGTTTGTAAACATTTGAAGTCTGCGAACAAGATTCGGGACGGTCGAAACAAGTTTGCTCCATCCGTGCGTCAATGTCTCTAATTGGACTCAGTTTGTGTGTTACATTCCTAAGCCTATAACTAGTGACTTGTTCTCAACCGGACCTCGTAATTTGACTCTATATCTTCTATTGCAATTGTTTAAACACATTTGAAGTTTTGGAACAAGATTCGGGACAGTCGAAACAAGTTTGCTCCATTCGTGTGTCAATGACTCTAGTTGGACTTAGTTTGTGCGTTACATTCCGAAGTCTGTAACTAGTGACTTGTTCTCGACCGGACCTTGTAATTTGACCCAATATCTTCTATAACAATTGTTTTAACCCATTTGAAGTGTTGGAATAAGATTCGGGACTGTCAAACAAGTTTGCCCCATCCGTGCGTCAATGACTCTAATTGGACTCAGTTTGTGCGTTACCTTCCGAAGCTTATAACAAGTGACTTTTTCGCAACCGGACCAGGTAATTTGACTCAATCTCTTCCATTACAATTGTCTAAACACATTTGAAGTCTTGGAACAATATTCGGGATGGTCGAAACAAGTTTGCTCCATCCGTGCGTCAATGTCTCTAATTGGATTCAATTTGTGTGTCACATTCCTAAGCCTATAACTAGTGACTTATTCTCAACCGGACCTCGTAATTTGACTCAATATCTTCTATTACAATTGTTTAAACACATTTGAAGTGTAGGAACAAGATTCGGGACTGTCGTAACAAGTTTGCCCCATCCGTGCGTCAATGACTCTAATTGGACTCAGTTTGTCCGTTACATTCCTAAGCTTATAACAAGTGATTTTTTCACAACCGAACCTGGTAATTTGACTCAATCTCTTCTATCACAATTGTTTAAACACATTTGAAGTCTTGGAACAAGATTCGGGACAGTCGAAACAAGTTTGCTCCTTTCGTGCGTCAATTACTCTAATTGGACTTAGTTTGGGCGTTACATTCCGAAGTCTATAACTAGTGACTTTTTCTCGACCGGACCTCGTAATTTGACCCAATATCTTCTATAACAATTGTTTTCAAACATTTGAGGCGCTGCAAAGAGATTCAGGACTGTTAAACAAGTTTGCCCCATCCGTGCGTCAATGACTCTAATTGGACTCAGTTTGTGCGTTACATTCCGAAGCTTATAACAAGTGACTTTTTCGCAACCGGACCTGGTAATTTGACTCAATCTCTTCCATTACAATTGTTTAAACACATTTGAAGTCTTGGAACAAGATTCGGGACGGTTGAAACAAGTTTGCTCCATCCGTGCGTCAATGTCTCTAATTGGATTCAGTTTGTGTGTTACATTCCTAAGCCTATAACAAGTGACTTGTTCTCAACCGGACCTCGTAATTTGACTCAATATCCTCTATTACAATTGTTTAAACACATTTGAATTGTAGAAACAAGATTCAGGACTGTCGAAACAAGTTTGACCCATCCGTGCGTCAATGACTCTAATTGGACTCAGTTTGTGCGTTACATTCCTAAGCTTATAACAAGTGACTTTTTCGCAACCGGAACAGGTAATTTGACTCAATCTCTTTTATTATAATTGTTTAAACACATTTGAAGTCTTGGAACAAGATTCGGGACAGTCGAAACAAGTTTGCTCCATCCGTGCGTCAATGTCGCTAATTGGACTCAGTTTGTTTGTTACATTCCTAAGCCTATAACTAGTGACTTGTTCTCAACCGGACCTCGTCAATAGACTCAATATCTTCTATTACAATTGTTTAAACACATTTGAAGTGTAGGAACAAGATTCGGGACTGTCGGAACAAGTTTGCTCCATCCGTGCGTCAATGACTCCAATTGGACTCAGTTTGTGCGTTACATTCCTAAGCTTATAACAAGTGACTTTTTCGCAACTGGACCACGTAATTTGACTCAATCTCTTCCATTACAATTGTTTAAACACATTTGAATTGTAGAAACAAGATTCAGGACTGTGGAAACAAGTTTGCCCCATCCGTGCGTCACTGACTCTAATTCGACTCAGTTTGTGCGTTACATTCCTAAGCTTATAACAAGTGACTTTTTCGCAACCGGACCACGTAATTTGACTCAATCTCTTCCATTACAATTGTTTAAACACATTTGAATTTTAGAAACAAGATTCAGGACTGTTGAAACAAGTTTGCCCCATCCGTGCGTCAATGACTCTAATTAGACTCAGTTTGTGCGTTACATTCCTAAGCTTATAACAAGTGACTTTTTCGCAACCGGATCTCGTAATTTGACTCAATTTCTTCCATTACAATTGTTTAAACAAATTTGAAGTCTGGGAACAAGATTCGGGACGGTCGAAACAAGTTTGCTCCATCCGTGCGTCAATGTCTGTAATTGGACTCAGTTTGTGTGTTACATTCCTAAGCCTATAACTAGTGACTTGTTCTCAACCGGACCTCGTAATTTAACTCTATATCTTCTATTGCAATTGTTTAAACACATTTGAAGTTTTGGAACAAGATTCGGGACAGTCGAAACAAGTTTGCTCCATTCGTGTGTCAATGACTCTAGTTGGACTTAGTTTGTGCGTTACATTCCGAAGTCTATAACAAGTGATTTTTTCACAACCGAACCTGGTAATTTGACTCAATCTCTTCTATTACAATTGTTTAAACACATTTGAAGTCTTGGAACAAGATTCGGGACAGTCGAAACAAGTTTGCTCCTTTCGTGCGTCAATGACTCTAATTGGACTTAGTTTGGGCGTTACATTCCGAAGTCTATAACTAGTGACTTGTTCTCGACCGGACCTCGTAATTTGACCCAATATCTTCTATAACAATTGTTTTAACACATTTGAGGCGCTGCAAAGAGATTCAGGACTGTTAAACAAGTTTGCCCCATCCGTGCGTCAATGACTCTAATTGGACTCAGTTTGTGCGTTACATTCCGAAGCTTATAACAAGTGACTTTTTCGCAACCGGACCTGGTAATTTGACTCAATCTCTTCTATTACAATTGTTTAAACACATTTGAAGTCTTGGAACAAGATTCGGGACGGTTGAAACAAGTTTGCTCCATCCGTGCGTCAATGTCGCTAATTGGACTCAGTTTGTTTGTTACATTCCTAAGCCTATAACTAGTGACTTGTTCTCAACCGGACCTCGTCAATAGACTCAATATCTTCTATTACAATTGTTTAAACACATTTGAAGTGTAGGAACAAGATTCGGGACTGTCGGAACAAGTTTGCTCCATCCGTGCGTCAATGACTCCAATTGGACTCAGTTTGTGCGTTACATTCCTAAGCTTATAACAAGTGACTTTTTCGCAACTGGACCACGTAATTTGACTCAATCTCTTCCATTACAATTGTTTAAACACATTTGAATTGTAGAAACAAGATTCAGGACTGTGGAAACAAGTTTGCCCCATCCGTGCGTCACTGACTCTAATTCGACTCAGTTTGTGCGTTACATTCCTAAGCTTATAACAAGTGACTTTTTCGCAACCGGACCACGTAATTTGACTCAATCTCTTCCATTACAATTGTTTAAACACATTTGAATTTTAGAAACAAGATTCAGGACTGTTGAAACAAGTTTGCCCCATCCGTGCGTCAATGACTCTAATTAGACTCAGTTTGTGCGTTACATTCCTAAGCTTATAACAAGTGACTTTTTCGCAACCGGATCTCGTAATTTGACTCAATTTCTTCCATTACAATTGTTTAAACAAATTTGAAGTCTGGGAACAAGATTCGGGACGGTCGAAACAAGTTTGCTCCATCCGTGCGTCAATGTCTGTAATTGGACTCAGTTTGTGTGTTACATTCCTAAGCCTATAACTAGTGACTTGTTCTCAACCGGACCTCGTAATTTAACTCTATATCTTCTATTGCAATTGTTTAAACACATTTGAAGTTTTGGAACAAGATTCGGGACAGTCGAAACAAGTTTGCTCCATTCGTGTGTCAATGACTCTAGTTGGACTTAGTTTGTGCGTTACATTCCGAAGTCTATAACAAGTGATTTTTTCACAACCGAACCTGGTAATTTGACTCAATCTCTTCTATTACAATTGTTTAAACACATTTGAAGTCTTGGAACAAGATTCGGGACAGTCGAAACAAGTTTGCTCCTTTCGTGCGTCAATGACTCTAATTGGACTTAGTTTGGGCGTTACATTCCGAAGTCTATAACTAGTGACTTGTTCTCGACCGGACCTCGTAATTTGACCCAATATCTTCTATAACAATTGTTTTAACACATTTGAGGCGCTGCAAAGAGATTCAGGACTGTTAAACAAGTTTGCCCCATCCGTGCGTCAATGACTCTAATTGGACTCAGTTTGTGCGTTACATTCCGAAGCTTATAACAAGTGACTTTTTCGCAACCGGACCTGGTAATTTGACTCAATCTCTTCTATTACAATTGTTTAAACACATTTGAAGTCTTGGAACAAGATTCGGGACGGTTGAAACAAGTTTGCTCCATCCGTGCGTCAATGTCTCTAATTGGATTCAGTTTGTGTGTTACATTCCTAAGCCTATAACAAGTGACTTGTTCTCAACCGGACCTCGTAATTTGACTCAATATCCTCTATTACAATTGTTTAAACACATTTGAATTGTAGAAACCAGATTCAGGACTGTCGAAACAAGTTTGCCCCATCCGTGCGTCAATGACTCTAATTGGACTCAGTTTGTGCGTTACATTCCTAAGCTTATAACAAGTGACTTTTTCGCAACCGGAACAGGTAATTTGACTCAATCTCTTTTATTATAATTGTTTAAACACATTTGAAGTCTTGGAACAAGATTCGGGACAGTCGAAACAAGTTTGCTCCATCCGTGCGTCAATGTCGCTAATTGGACTCAGTTTGTTTGTTACATTCCTAAGCCTATAACTAGTGACTTGTTCTCAACCGGACCTCGTAAATAGACTCAATATCTTCTATTACAATTGTTTAAACACATTTGAAGTGTAGGTACAAGATTCGGGACTGTCGGAACAAGTTTGCTCCATCCGTGCGTCAATGACTCCAATTGGACTCAGTTTGTGCGTTACATTCCTAAGCTTATAACAAGTGACTTTTTCGCAACCGGAACAGGTAATTTGACTCAATCTCTTTTATTATAATTGTTTAAACACATTTGAAGTCTTGGAACAAGATTCGGGACAGTCGAAACAAGTTTGCTCCATCCGTGCGTCAATGTCGCTAATTGGACTCAGTTTGTGTGTTACATTCCTAAGCCTATAACTAGTGACTTGTTCTCAACCGGACCTCGTAAATAGACTCAATATCTTCTATTACAATTGTTTAAACACATATGAAGTGTAGGAACAAGATTCGGGACTGTCGGAACAAGTTTGCTCCATCTGTGCATCGATGACTCCGATTGGACTCAGTTTGTGCGTTACATTCCTAAACTTATAACAAGTGACTTTTTCGCAACCGGAACAGGTAATTTGACTCAATCTCTTTTATTATAATTGTTTAAACACATTTGAAGTCTTGGAACAAGATTCGGGACAGTCGAAACAAGTTTGCTCCATCCGTGCGTCAATGTCGCTAATTGGACTCAGTTTGTGTGTTACATTCCTAAGCCAATAACTAGTGACTTGTTCTCAACCGGACCTCGTAAATAGACTCAATATCTTCTATTACAATTGTTTAAACACATTTGAAGTGTAGGAACAAGATTCGGGACTGTCGGAACAAGTTTGCTCCATCCGTGCGTCAATGACTCCAATTGAACTCAGTTTGTGCGTTACATTCCTAAGCTTATAACAAGTGACTTTTTCGCAACCGGACCACGTAATTTGACTCAATCTCTTCCATTACAATTGTTTAAACACATTTGAATTGTAGAAACAAGATTCAGGACTGTGGAAACAAGTTTGCCCCATCCGTGCGTCACTGACTCTAATTGGACTCAGTTTGTGCGTTACATTCCTAAGCTTATAACAAGTGACTTTTTCGCAAACGGACCACGTAATTTGACTCAATCTCTTCCATTACAATTGTTTAAACACATTTGAATTTTAGAAACAAGATTCAGGACTGATGAAACAAGTTTGCCCCATCCGTGCGTCAATGACTCTAATTAGACTCAGTTTGTGCGTTACATTCCTAAGCTTATAACAAGTGACTTTTTCGCAACCGGATCTCGTAATTTGACTCAATTTCTTCCATTACAATTGTTTGAAAACATTTGAAGTCTGCGAACAAGATTCGGGACGGTCGAAACAAGTTTGCTCCATCCGTGCGTCAATGTCTCTAATTGGACTCAGTTTGTGTGTTACATTCCTAAGCCTATAACTAGTGACTTGTTCTCAACCGGACCTCGTAATTTGACTCTATATCTTCTATTGCAATTGTTTAAACACATTTGAAGTTTTGGAACAAGATTCGGGACAGTCGAAACAAGTTTGCTCCATTCGTGTGTCAATGACTCTAGTTGGACTTAGTTTGTGCGTTACATTCCGAAGTCTGTAACTAGTGACTTGTTCTCGACCGGACCTTGTAATTTGACCCAATATCTTCTATAACAATTGTTTTAACCCATTTGAAGTGTTGGAATAAGATTCGGGACTGTCAAACAAGTTTGCCCCATCCGTGCGTCAATGACTCTAATTGGACTCAGTTTGTGCGTTACCTTCCGAAGCTTATAACAAGTGACTTTTTCGCAACCGGACCAGGTAATTTGACTCAATCTCTTCCATTACAATTGTCTAAACACATTTGAAGTCTTGGAACAATATTCGGGATGGTCGAAACAAGTTTGCTCCATCCGTGCGTCAATGTCTCTAATTGGATTCAATTTGTGTGTCACATTCCTAAGCCTATAACTAGTGACTTATTCTCAACCGGACCTCGTAATTTGACTCAATATCTTCTATTACAATTGTTTAAACACATTTGAAGTGTAGGAACAAGATTCGGGACTGTCGTAACAAGTTTGCCCCATCCGTGCGTCAATGACTCTAATTGGACTCAGTTTGTCCGTTACATTCCTAAGCTTATAACAAGTGATTTTTTCACAACCGAACCTGGTAATTTGACTCAATCTCTTCTATCACAATTGTTTAAACACATTTGAAGTCTTGGAACAAGATTCGGGACAGTCGAAACAAGTTTGCTCCTTTCGTGCGTCAATTACTCTAATTGGACTTAGTTTGGGCGTTACATTCCGAAGTCTATAACTAGTGACTTTTTCTCGACCGGACCTCGTAATTTGACCCAATATCTTCTATAACAATTGTTTTCAAACATTTGAGGCGCTGCAAAGAGATTCAGGACTGTTAAACAAGTTTGCCCCATCCGTGCGTCAATGACTCTAATTGGACTCAGTTTGTGCGTTACATTCCGAAGCTTATAACAAGTGACTTTTTCGCAACCGGACCTGGTAATTTGACTCAATCTCTTCCATTACAATTGTTTAAACACATTTGAAGTCTTGGAACAAGATTCGGGACGGTTGAAACAAGTTTGCTCCATCCGTGCGTCAATGTCTCTAATTGGATTCAGTTTGTGTGTTACATTCCTAAGCCTATAACAAGTGACTTGTTCTCAACCGGACCTCGTAATTTGACTCAATATCCTCTATTACAATTGTTTAAACACATTTGAATTGTAGAAACAAGATTCAGGACTGTCGAAACAAGTTTGACCCATCCGTGCGTCAATGACTCTAATTGGACTCAGTTTGTGCGTTACATTCCTAAGCTTATAACAAGTGACTTTTTCGCAACCGGAACAGGTAATTTGACTCAATCTCTTTTATTATAATTGTTTAAACACATTTGAAGTCTTGGAACAAGATTCGGGACAGTCGAAACAAGTTTGCTCCATCCGTGCGTCAATGTCGCTAATTGGACTCAGTTTGTTTGTTACATTCCTAAGCCTATAACTAGTGACTTGTTCTCAACCGGACCTCGTCAATAGACTCAATATCTTCTATTACAATTGTTTAAACACATTTGAAGTGTAGGAACAAGATTCGGGACTGTCGGAACAAGTTTGCTCCATCCGTGCGTCAATGACTCCAATTGGACTCAGTTTGTGCGTTACATTCCTAAGCTTATAACAAGTGACTTTTTCGCAACTGGACCACGTAATTTGACTCAATCTCTTCCATTACAATTGTTTAAACACATTTGAATTGTAGAAACAAGATTCAGGACTGTGGAAACAAGTTTGCCCCATCCGTGCGTCACTGACTCTAATTCGACTCAGTTTGTGCGTTACATTCCTAAGCTTATAACAAGTGACTTTTTCGCAACCGGACCACGTAATTTGACTCAATCTCTTCCATTACAATTGTTTAAACACATTTGAATTTTAGAAACAAGATTCAGGACTGTTGAAACAAGTTTGCCCCATCCGTGC
Source organism: Euptelea pleiosperma (assembly GCA_035048495.1). Classification (NCBI taxonomy): domain Eukaryota; kingdom Viridiplantae; phylum Streptophyta; class Magnoliopsida; order Ranunculales; family Eupteleaceae; genus Euptelea; species Euptelea pleiosperma. The sequence continues at coordinate 56,103,149 of CM068543.1, forward strand.
GTCAATGACTCTAATTAGACTCAGTTTGTGCGTTACATTCCTAAGCTTATAACAAGTGACTTTTTCGCAACCGGATCTCGTAATTTGACTCAATTTCTTCCATTACAATTGTTTGAAAACATTTGAAGTCTGCGAACAAGATTCGGGACGGTCGAAACAAGTTTGCTCCATCCGTGCGTCAATGTCTGTAATTGGACTCAGTTTGTGTGTTACATTCCTAAGCCTATAACTAGTGACTTGTTCTCAACCGGACCTCGTAATTTAACTCTATATCTTCTATTGCAATTGTTTAAACACATTTGAAGTTTTGGAACAAGATTCGGGACAGTCGAAACAAGTTTGCTCCATTCGTGTGTCAATGACTCTAGTTGGACTTAGTTTGTGCGTTACATTCCGAAGTCTATAACAAGTGATTTTTTCACAACCGAACCTGGTAATTTGACTCAATCTCTTCTATTACAATTGTTTAAATACATTTGAAGTCTTGGAACAAGATTCGGGACAGTCGAAATAAGTTTGCTCCTTTCGTGCGTCAATTACTCTAATTGGACTTAGTTTGGGCGTTACATTCCGAAGTCTATAACTAGTGACTTGTTCTCGACCGGACCTCGTAATTTGACCCAATATCTTCTATAACAATTGTTTTCACCCATTTGAGGCGCTGCAAAGAGATTCAGGACTGTTAAAGAAGTTTGCCCCATCCGTGCGTCAATGACTCTAATTGGACTCAGTTTGTGCGTTACATTCCGAAGCTTATAACAAGTGACTTTTTCGCAATCGGAACAGGTAATTTGACTCAATCTCTTTTATTATAATTGTTTAAACACATTTGAAGTCTTGGAACAAGATTCGGGACAGTCGAAACAAGTTTGCTCCATCCGTGCGTCAATGTCGCTAATTGGACTCAGTTTGTTTGTTACATTCCTAAGCCTATAACTAGTGACTTGTTCTCAACCGGACCTCGTAAATAGACTCAATATCTTCTATTACAATTGTTTAAACACATTTGAAGTGTAGGAACAAGATTCGGGACTGTCGGAACAAGTTTGCTCCATCCGTGCGTCAATGACTCCAATTGGACTCAGTTTGTGCGTTACATTCCTAAGCTTATAACAAGTGACTTTTTCGCAACCGGAACAGGTAATTTGACTCAATCTCTTTTATTATAATTGTTTAAACACATTTGAAGTCTTGGAACAAGATTCGGGACAGTCGAAACAAGTTTGCTCCATCCGTGCGTCAATGTCGCTAATTGGACTCAGTTTGTGTGTTACATTCCTAAGCCTATAACTAGTGACTTGTTCTCAACCGGACCTCGTAAATAGACTCAATATCTTCTATTACAATTGTTTAAACACATATGAAGTGTAGGAACAAGATTCGGGACTGTCGGAACAAGTTTGCTCCATCCGTGCGTCGATGACTCCAATTGGACTCAGTTTGTGCGTTACATTCCTAAGCTTATAACAAGTGACTTTTTCGCAACCGGAACAGGTAATTTGACTCAATCTCTTTTATTATAATTGTTTAAACACATTTTAAGTCTTGGACCAAGATTCGGGAGAGTCGAAACAAGTTTACTCCATCCGTGCGTCAATGTCGCTAATTGGACTCAGTTTGTGTGTTACATTCCTAACCTATAACTAGTGACTTGTTCTCAACCGGACCTCGTAAATAGACTCAATATCTTCTATTACAATTGTTTAAACACATTTGAAGTGTAGGAACAAGATTCGGGACTGTCGGAACAAGTTTGCTCCATCCGTGCGTCAATGACTCCAATTGGACTCAGTTTGTGCGTTACATTCCTAAGCTTATAACAAGTGACTTTTTCGCAACCGGACCACGTAATTTGACTCAATCTCTTCCATTACAATTGTTTAAACACATTTGAATTGTAGAAACAAGATTCAGGACTGTGGAAACAAGTTTGCCCCATCCGTGCGTCACTGACTCTAATTGGACTCAGTTTGTGCATTACATTCCTAAGCTTATAACAAGTGACTTTTTCGCAACCGGACCACATAATTTGACTCAATCTCTTCCATTACAATTGTTTAAACACATTTGAATTTTAAAAACAAGATTCAGGACTGTTGAAACAAGTTTGCCCCATCCGTGCGTCAATGACTCTAATTAGACTCAGTTTGTGCGTTACATTCCTAAGCTTATAACAAGTGACTTTTTCGCAATCGGATCTCGTAATTTGACTCAATTTCTTCCATTACAATTGTTTAAACACATTTGAAGTCTGGGAACAAGATTCGGGACGGTCGAAACAAGTTTGCTCCATCCGTGCGTCAATGTCTCTAATTGGACTCAGTTTGTGTGTTACATTCCTAAGCCTATAACTAGTGACTTGTTCTCAAACGGACCTCGTAATTTGACTCTATATCTTCTATTGCAATTGTTTAAAAACATTTGAAGTTTTGGAACAAGATTCGGGACAGTCGAAACAAGTTTGCTCCTTTCGTGTGTCAATGACTCTAGTTGGACTTAGTTTGTGCGTTACATTCCGAAGTCTATAACTAGTGACTTGTTCTCGACCGGACCTCGTAATTTGACCCAATATCTTCTATAACAATTGTTTTAACCCATTTGAAGTGTTGGAATAAGATTCGGGACTGTCAAACAAGTTTGCCCCATCCGTGCGTCAATGACTCTAATTGGACTCAGTTTGTGCGTTACCTTCCGAAGCTTATCACAAGTGACTTTTTCGCAACCGGACCAGGTAATTTGACTCAATCTCTTCCATTCCAATTGTCTAAACACATTTGAAGTCTTGGAACAAGATTCGGGATGGTCGAAACAAGTTTGCTCAATCCGTGCGTCAATGTCTCTAATTGGATTCAGTTTGTGTGTCACATTCCTAAGCCTATAACTAGTGACTTGTTCTCAACCGGACCTCGTAATTTGACTCTATATCTTCTATTGCAGTTGTTTAAACACATTTGAAGTTTTGGAACAAGATTCGGGACAGTCGAAACAAGTTTGCTCCATTCGTGTGTCAATGACTCTAGTTGGACTTAGTTTGTGCGTTACATTCCGAAGTCTATAACTAGTGACTTGTTCTCGACCGGACCTCGTAATTTGACCCAATATCTTCTATAACAATTGTTTTAACACATTTGAGGCTCTGCAAAGAGATTCAGGACTGTTAAACAAGTTTGCCCCATCCGTGCGTCAATGACTCTAATTGGACTCAGTTTGTGCGTTACATTCCGAAGCTTATAACAAGTGACTTTTTCGCAACCGGACCTGGTAATTTGACTCAATCTCTTCCATTACAATTGTTTAAAGACATATGAAGTCTTGGAACAAGATTCGGGACGGTTGAAACAAGTTTGCTCCATCCGTGCGTCAATGTCTCTAATTGGATTCAGTTTGTGTGTTATATTCCTAAGCCAATAACAAGTGACTTGTTCTCAACCGGACCTCGTAATTTTACTCAATATCCTCTATTACAATTGTTTAAACACATTTGAATTGTAGAAACCAGATTCAGGACTGTCGAAACAAGTTTGCCCCATCCGTGCGTCAATGACTCTAATTGGACTCAGTTTGTGCGTTACATTCCTAAGCTTATAACAAGTGACTTTTTCGCAACCGGAACAGGTAATTTGACTCAATCTCTTTTATTATAATTGTTTAAACACATTTGAAGTCTTGGAACAAGATTTGGGACAGTCGAAACAAGTTTGCTCCATCCGTGCGTCAATGTCGCTAATTGGACTCAGTTTGTTTGTTACATTCCTAACCCTATAACTAGTGACTTGTTCTCTACCGGACCTCATAAATAGACTCAATATCTTCTATTACAATTGTTTAAACACATTTGAAGTGTAGGAACAAGATTCGGGACTGTCGGAACAAGTTTGCTCCATCCGTGCGTCAATGACTCCAATTGGACTCAGTTTGTGCGTTACATTCCTAAGCTTATAACAAGTGACTTTTTCGCAACTGGACCACGTAATTTGACTCAATCTCTTCCATTACAATTGTTTAAACACATTTGAATTGTAGAAACAAGATTCAGGACTGTGGAAACAAGTTTGCCCCATCCGTGCGTCACTAACTCTAATTCGACTCAGTTTGTGCGTTACATTCCTAAGCTTATAACAAGTGACTTTTTCGCAACCGGACCACGTAATTTGACTCAATCTCTTCCATTACAATTGTTTAAACACATTTGAATTTTAGAAACAAGATTCAGGACTGTTGAAACAAGTTTGCCCCATCCGTGCGTCAATGACTCTAATTAGACTCAGTTTGTGCGTTACATTCCTAAGCTTATAACAAGTGACTTTTTCGCAACCGGATCTCGTAATTTGACTCAATTTCTTCCATTACAATTGTTTAAACAAATTTGAAGTCTGGGAACAAGATTCGGGACGGTCGAAACAAGTTTGCTCCATCCGTGCGTCAATGTCTGTAATTGGACTCAGTTTGTGTGTTACATTCCTAAGCCTATAACTAGTGACTTGTTCTCAACCGGACCTCGTAATTTGACTCTATATCTTCTATTGCAATTGTTTAAACACATTTGAAGTTTTGGAACAAGATTCGGGACAGTCGAAACAAGTTTGCTCCATTCGTGTGTCAATGACTCTAGTTGGACTTAGTTTGTGCGTTACATTCCGAAGTCTATAACTAGTGACTTGTTCTCAACCGGACCTCGTAAATAGACTCAATATCTTCTATTACAATTGTTTAAACACATTTGAAGTGTAGGTACAAGATTCGGGACTGTCGGAACAAGTTTGCTCCATCCGTGCGTCAATGACTCTAATTGGACTCAGTTTGTCCGTTACATTCCTAAGCTTATAACAAGTGATTTTTTCACAACCGAACCTGGTAATTTGACTCAATCTCTTCTATTACAATTGTTTAAACACATTTGAAGTCTTGGAACAAGATTCGGGACAGTCGAAATAAGTTTGCTCCTTTCGTGCGTCAATTACTCTAATTGGACTTAGTTTGGGCGTTACATTCCGAAGTCTATAACTAGTGACTTGTTCTCGACCGGACCTCGTAATTTGACCCAATATCTTCTATAACAATTGTTTTCACCCATTTTAGGCGCTGCAAAGAGATTCAGGACTGTTAAACAAGTTTGCCCCATCCGTGCGTCAATGACTCTAATTGGACTCAGTTTGTGCGTTACATTCCGAAGCTTATAACAAGTGACTTTTTCGCAATCGGAACAGGTAATTTGACTCAATCTCTTTTATTATAATTGTTTAAACACATTTGAAGTCTTGGAACAAGATTCGGGACAGTCGAAACAAGTTTGCTCCATCCGTGCGTCAATGTCGCTAATTGGACTCAGTTTGTTTGTTACATTCCTAAGCCTATAACTAGTGACTTGTTCTCAACCGGACCTCGTAAATAGACTCAATATCTTCTATTACAATTGTTTAAACACATTTGAAGTGTAGGAACAAGATTCGGGACTGTCGGAACAAGTTTGCTCCATCCGTGCGTCAATGACTCCAATTGGACTCAGTTTGTGCGTTACATTCCTAAGCTTATAACAAGTGACTTTTTCGCAACCGGAACAGGTAATTTGACTCAATCTCTTTTATTATAATTGTTTAAACACATTTGAAGTCTTGGAACAAGATTCGGGACAGTCGAAACAAGTTTGCTCCATCCGTGCGTCAATGTCGCTAATTGGACTCAGTTTGTGTGTTACATTCCTAAGCCTATAACTAGTGACTTGTTCTCAACCGGACCTCGTAAATAGACTCAATATCTTCTATTACAATTGTTTAAACACATATGAAGTGTAGGAACAAGATTCGGGACTGTCGGAACAAGTTTGCTCCATCCGTGCGTCGATGACTCCAATTGGACTCAGTTTGTGCGTTACATTCCTAAGCTTATAACAAGTGACTTTTTCGCAACCGGAACAGGTAATTTGACTCAATCTCTTTTATTATAATTGTTTAAACACATTTTAAGTCTTGGAACAAGATTCGGGAGAGTCGAAACAAGTTTACTCCATCCGTGCGTCAATGTCGCTAATTGGACTCAGTTTGTGTGTTACATTCCTAACCTATAACTAGTGACTTGTTCTCAACCGGACCTCGTAAATAGACTCAATATCTTCTATTACAATTGTTTAAACACATTTGAAGTGTAGGAACAAGATTCGGGACTGTCGGAACAAGTTTGCTCCATCCGTGCGTCAATGACTCCAATTGGACTCAGTTTGTGCGTTACATTCCTAAGCTTATAACAAGTGACTTTTTCGCAACCGGACCACGTAATTTGACTCAATCTCTTCCATTACAATTGTTTAAACACATTTGAATTGTAGAAACAAGATTCAGGACTGTGGAAACAAGTTTGCCCCATCCGTGCGTCACTGACTCTAATTGGACTCAGTTTGTGCATTACATTCCTAAGCTTATAACAAGTGACTTTTTCAGAACCGGACCACATAATTTGACTCAATCTCTTCCATTACAATTGTTTAAACACATTTGAATTTTAAAAACAAGATTCAGGACTGTTGAAACAAGTTTGCCCCATCCGTGCGTCAATGACTCTAATTAGACTCAGTTTGTGCGTTACATTCCTAAGCTGATAACAAGTGACTTTTTCGCAATCGGATCTCGTAATTTGACTCAATTTCTTCCATTACAATTGTTTAAACACATTTGAAGTCTGGGAACAAGATTCGGGACGGTCGAAACAAGTTTGCTCCATCCGTGCGTCAATGTCTGTAATTGGATTCAGTTTGTGTGTTATATTCCTAAGCCTATAACAAGTGACTTGTTCTCAACCGGACCTCGTAATTTGACTCAATATCCTCTATTACAATTGTTTAAACACATTTGAATTGTAGAAACCAGATTCAGGACTGTCGAAACAAGTTTGCCCCATCCGTGCGTCAATGACTCTAATTGGACTCAGTTTGTGCGTTACATTCCTAAGCTTATAACAAGTGACTTTTTCGCAACCGGAACAGGTAATTTGACTCAATCTCTTTTATTATAATTGTTTAAACACATTTGAAGTCTTGGAACAGGATTCGGGACGGTTGAAACAAGTTTGCTCCATCCGTGCGTCAATGTCTCTAATTGGATTCAGTTTGTGTGTTATATTCCTAAGCCTATAACAAGTGACTTGTTCTCAACCGGACCTCGTAATTTGACTCAATATCCTCTATTACAATTGTTTAAACACATTTGAATTGTAGAAACCAGATTCAGGACTGTCAAAACAAGTTTGCCCCATCCGTGCGTCAATGACTCTAATTGGACTCAGTTTGTGCGTTACATTCCTAAGCTTATAACAAGTGACTTTTTCGCAACCGGAACAGGTAATTTGACTCAATCTCTTTTATTATAATTGTTTAAACACATTTGAAGTCTTGGAACAAGATTCGGGACAGTCGAAACAAGTTTGCTCCATCCGTGCGTCAATGTCGCTAATTGGACTCAGTTTGTTTGTTACATTCCTAAGCCTATAACTAGTGACTTGTTCTCAACCGGACCTCGTAAATAGACTCAATATCTTCTATTACAATTGTTTAAACACATTTGAAGTGTAGGTACAAGATTCGGGACTGTCGGAACAAGTTTGCTCCATCCGTGCGTCAATGACTCCAATTGGACTCAGTTTGTGTGTTACATTCCTAAGCTTATAACAAGTGACTTTTTCGCAACCGGAACAGGTAATTTGACTCAATCTCTTTTATTATAATTGTTTAAACACATTTGAAGTCTTGGAACAAGATTTGACACAGTCGAAACAAGTTTGCTCCATCCGTGCGTCAATGTCGCTAATTGGACTCAGTTTGTGTGTTACATTCCTAACCTATAACTAGTGACTTGTTCTCAACCGGACCTCGTAAATAGACTCAATATCTTCTATTACAATTGTTTAAACACATTTGAAGTGTAGGAACAAGATTCGGGACTGTCGGAACAAGTTTGCTCCATCCGTGCGTCAATGACTCCAATTGGACTCAGTTTGTGCGTTACATTCCTAAGCTTATAACAAGTGACTTTTTCGCAACCGGACCACGTAATTTAACTCAATCTCTTCCATTACAATTGTTTAAACACATTTGAATTGTAGAAACAAGATTCAGGACTGTGGAAACAAGTTTGCCCCATTCGTGCGTCACTGACTCTAATTGGACTCAGTTTGTGCGTTACATTCCTAAGCTTATAACAAGTTACTTTTTCGCAACCGGATCTCGTAATTTGACTCAATTTCTCCCATTACAATTGTTTAAACACATTTGAAGTCTGGGAACAAGATTCGGGACGGTCGAAACAAGTTTGCTCCATCCGTGCGTCAATGTCTCTAATTGGACTCAGTTTGTGTGTTACATTACTAAGCCTATAACTAGTGACTTGTTCTCAACCGGACCTCGTAATTTGACTCTATATCTTCTATTGCAATTGTTTAAACACATTTGAAGTTTTGGAACAAGATTCGGGACAGTCGAAACAAGTTTGCTCCATTCGTGTGTCAATGACTCTAGTTGGACTTAGTTTGTGCATTACATTCCGAAGTCTATAACTAGTGACTTGTTCTCGACCGGACCTCGTAATTTGACCCAATATCTTCTATAACAATTGTTTTAACCCATTTGAAGTGTTGGAATAAGATTCGGGACTGTCAAACAAGTTTGCCCCATCCGTGCGTCAATGACTCTAATTGGACTCAGTTTGTGCGTTACCTTCCGAAGCTTATAACAAGTGACTTTTTCGCAACCGGACCAGGTAATTTGACTCAATCTCTTCCATTCCAATTGTCTAAACACATTTGAAGTCTTGGAACAAGATTCGGGATGGTCGAAACAAGTTTGCTCCATCCGTGCGTCAATGTCTCTAATTGGATTCAGTTTGTGTGTCACATTCCTAAGCCTATAACTAGTGACTTATTCTCAACCTGACCTCGTAATTTGACTCAATATATTCTATTTCAATTGTTTAAACACATTTGAAGTGTAGGAACAAGATTCGGGACTGTCGTAACAAGTTTGCCCCATCCGTGCGTCAATGACTCTAATTGGACTCAGTTTGTCCGTTACATTCCTAAGCTTATAACAAGTGATTTTTTCACAACCGAACCTGGTAATTTGACTCAATCTCTTCTATTACAATTGTTTAAACACATTTGAAGTCTTGGAACAAGATTCGGGACAGTCGAAACAAGTTTGCTCCTTTCGTGCGTCAATGACTCTAATTGGACTTAGTTTGGGCGTTACATTCCGAAGTCTATAACTAGTGACTTGTTCTCGACCGGACCTCGTAATTTGACCCAATATCTTCTATAACAATTGTTTTAACACATTTGAGGCGCTGCAAAGAGATTCAGGACTGTTAAACAAGTTTGCCCCATCCGTGCGTCAATGACTCTAATTGGACTCAGTTTGTGCGTTACATTCCGAAGCTTATAACAAGTGACTTTTTCTCAACCGGACCTGGTAATTTGACTCAATCTCTTCCATTACAATTGTTTAAACACATTTGAAGTCTTGGAACAAGATTCGGGACGGTTGAAACAAGTTTGCTCCATCCGTGCGTCAATGTCTCTAATTGGATTCAGTTTGTGTGTTACATTCCTAAGCCTATAACAAGTGACTTGTTCTCAACCGGACCTCGTAATTTGACTCAATATCCTCTATTACAATTGTTTAAACACATTTGAATTGTAGAAACCAGATTCAGGACTGTCGAAACAAGTTTGCCCCATCCGTGCGTCAATGACTCTAATTGGACTCAGTTTGTGCGTTACATTCCTAAGCTTATAACAAGTGACTTTTTCGCAACCGGAACAGGTAATTTGACTCAATCTCTTTTATTATAATTGTTTAAACACATTTGAAGTCTTGGAACAAGATTCGGGACAGTCGAAACAAGTTTGCTCCATCCGTGCGTCAATGTCGCTAATTGGACTCAGTTTGTTTGTTACATTCCTAAGCCTATAACTAGTGACTTGTTCTCAACCGGACCTCGTAAATAGACTCAATATCTTCTATTACAATTGTTTAAACACATTTGAAATGTAGGTACAAGATTCGGGACTGTCGGAACAAGTTTGCTCCATCCGTGCGTCAATGACTCCAATTGGACTCAGTTTGTGCGTTACATTCCTAAGCTTATAACAAGTGACTTTTTCGCAACCGGAACAGGTAATTTGACTCAATCTCTTTTATTATAATTGTTTAAACACATTTGAAGTCTTGGAACAAGATTCGGGACAGTCGAAACAAGTTTGCTCCATCCGTGCGTCAATGTCGCTAATTGGACTCAGTTTGTGTGTTACATTCCTAAGCCTATAACTAGTGACTTGTTCTCAACCGGACCTCGTAAATAGACTCAATATCTTCTATTACAATTGTTTAAACACATATGAAGTGTAGGAACAAGATTCGGGACTGTCGGAACAAGTTTGCTCCATCTGTGCGTCGATGACTCCGATTGGACTCAGTTTGTGCGTTACATTCCTAAACTTATAACAAGTGACTTTTTCGCAACCGGAACAGGTAATTTGACTCAATCTCTTTTATTATAATTGTTTAAACACATTTGAAGTCTTGGAACAAGATTCGGGACAGTCGAAACAAGTTTGCTCCATCCGTGCGTCAATGTCGCTAATTGGACTCAGTTTGTGTGTTACATTCCTAAGCCAATAACTAGTGACTTGTTCTCAACCGGACCTCGTAAATAGACTCAATATCTTCTATTACAATTGTTTAAACACATTTGAAGTGTAGGAACAAGATTCGGGACTGTCGGAACAAGTTTGCTCCATCCGTGCGTCAATGACTCCAATTGGACTCAGTTTGTGCGTTATATTCCTAAGCTTATAACAAGTGACTTTTTCGCAACCGGACCACGTAATTTGACTCAATCTCTTCCATTACAATTGTTTAAATACATTTGAATTGTAGAAACAAGATTCAGGACTGTGGAAACAAGTTTGCCCCATCCGTGCGTCACTGACTCTAATTGGACTCAGTTTGTGCGTTACATTCCTAAGCTTATAACAAGTGACTTTTTCGCAAACGGACCACGTAATTTGACTCAATCTCTTCCATTACAATTGTTTAAACACATTTGAATTTTAGAAACAAGATTCAGGACTGTTGAAACAAGTTTGCCCCATCCGTGCGTCAATGACTCTAATTAGACTCAGTTTGTGCGTTACATTCCGAAGCTTATAACAAGTGACTTTTTCGCAACCGGATCTCGTAATTTGACTCAATTTCTTCCATTACAATTGTTTGAAAACATTTGAAGTCTGCGAACAAGATTCGGGACGGTCGAAACAAGTTTGCTCCATCCGTGCGTCAATGTCTCTAATTGGACTCAGTTTGTGTGTTACATTCCTAAGCCTATAACTAGTGACTTGTTCTCAACCGGACCTCGTAATTTGACTCTATATCTTCTATTGCAATTGTTTAAACACATTTGAAGTTTTGGAACAAGATTCGGGACAGTCGAAACAAGTTTGCTCCATTCGTGTGTCAATGACTCTAGTTGGACTTAGTTTGTGCGTTACATTCCGAAGTCTGTAACTAGTGACTTGTTCTCGACCGGACCTCGTAATTTGACCCAATATCTTCTATAACAATTGTTTTAACCCATTTGAAGTGTTGGAATAAGATTCGGGACTGTCAAACAAGTTTGCCCCATCCGTGCGTCAATGACTCTAATTGGACTCAGTTTGTGCGTTACCTTCCGAAGCTTATAACAAGTGACTTTTTCGCAACCGGACCAGGTAATTTGACTCAATCTCTTCCATTACAATTGTCTAAACACATTTGAAGTCTTGGAACAATATTCGGGATGGTCGAAACAAGTTTGCTCCATCCGTGCGTCAATGTCTCTAATTGGATTCAATTTGTGTGTCACATTCCTAAGCCTATAACTAGTGACTTATTCTCAACCGGACCTCGTAATTTGACTCAATATCTTATATTACAATTGTTTAAACACATTTGAAGTGTAGGAACAAGATTCGGGACTGTCGTAACAAGTTTGCCCCATCCGTGCGTCAATGACTCTAATTGGACTCAGTTTGTCCGTTACATTCCTAAGCTTATAACAAGTGATTTTTTCACAACCGAACCTGGTAATTTGACTCAATCTCTTCTATCACAATTGTTTAAACACATTTGAAGTCTTGGAACAAGATTCGGGACAGTCGAAACAAGTTTGCTCCTTTCGTGCGTCAATTACTCTAATTGGACTTAGTTTGGGCGTTACATTCCGAAGTCTATAACTAGTGACTTGTTCTCGACCGGACCTCGTAATTTGACCCAATATCTTCTATAACAATTGTTTTCACACATTTGAGGCGCTGCAAAGAGATTCAGGACTGTTAAACAAGTTTGCCCCATCCGTGCGTCAATGACTCTAATTGGACTCAGTTTGTGCGTTACATTCCGAAGCTTATAACAAGTGACTTTTTCGCAACCGGACCTGGTAATTTGACTCAATCTCTTCCATTACAATTGTTTAAACACATTTGAAGTCTTGGAACAAGATTCGGGACGGTTGAAACAAGTTTGCTCCATCCGTGCGTCAATGTCTCTAATTGGATTCAGTTTGTGTGTTACATTCCTAAGCCTATAACAAGTGACTTGTTCTCAACCGGACCTCGTAATTTGACTCAATATCCTCTATTACAATTGTTTAAACACATTTGAATTGTAGAAACAAGATTCAGGACTATCGAAACAAGTTTGCCCCATCCGTGCGTCAATGACTCTAATTGGACTCAGTTTGTGCGTTACATTCCTAAGCTTATAACAAGTGACTTTTTCGCAACCGGAACAGGTAATTTGACTCAATCTCTTTTATCATAATTGTTTAAACACATTTGAAGTCTTGGAACAAGATTCGGGACAGTCGAAACAAGTTTGCTCCATCCGTGCGTCAATGTCGCTAATTGGACTCAGTTTGTTTGTTACATTCCTAAGCCTATAACTAGTGACTTGTTCTCAACCGGACCTCGTCAATAGACTCAATATCTTCTATTACAATTGTTTAAACACATTTGAAGTGTAGGAACAAGATTCGGGACTGTCGGAACAAGTTTGCTCCATCCGTGCGTCAATGACTCCAATTGGACTCAGTTTGTGCGTTACATTCCTAAGCTTATAACAAGTGACTTTTTCGCAACCGGAACAGGTAATTTGACTCAATCTCTTTTATTATAATTGTTTAAACACATTTGAAGTCTTGGAACAAGATTCGGGACAGTCGAGACAAGTTTGCTCCATCCGTGCGTCAATGTCGCTAATTGGACTCAGTTTGTGTGTTACATTCCTAAGCCAATAACTAGTGACTTGTTCTCTACCGGACCTCATAAATAGACTCAATATCTTCTATTACAATTGTTTAAACACATTTGAAGTGTAGGAACAAGATTCGGGACTGTCGGAACAAGTTTGCTCCATCCGTGCGTCAATGACTCCAATTGGACTCAGTTTGTGCGTTACATTCCTAAGCTTATAACAAGTGACTTTTTCGCAACTGGACCACGTAATTTGACTCAATCTCTTCCATTACAATTGTTTAAACACATTTGAATTGTAGAAACAAGATTCAGGACTGTGGAAACAAGTTTGCCCCATCCGTGCGTCACTGACTCTAATTCGACTCAGTTTGTGCGTTACATTCCTAAGCTTATAACAAGTGACTTTTTCGCAACCGGACCACGTAATTTGACTCAATCTCTTCCATTACAATTGTTTAAACACATTTGAATTTTAGAAACAAGATTCAGGACTGTTGAAACAAGTTTGCCCCATCCGTGCGTCACTGACTCTAATTAGACTCAGTTTGTGCGTTACATTCCTAAGCTTATAACAAGTGACTTTTTCGCAACCGGATCTCGTAATTTGACTCAATTTCTTCCATTACAATTGTTTAAACAAATTTGAAGTCTGGGAACAAGATTCGGGACGGTCGAAACAAGTTTGCTCCATCCGTGCGTCAATGTCTGTAATTGGACTCAGTTTGTGTGTTACATTCCTAATCCTATAACTAGTGACTTGTTCTCAACCGGACCTCGTAATTTGACTCTATATCTTCTATTGCAATTGTTTAAACACATTTGAAGTTTTGGAACAAGATTCGGGACAGTCGAAACAAGTTTGCTCCATTCGTGTGTCAATGACTCTAGTTGGACTTAGTTTGTGCGTTACATTCCGAAGTCTATAACTAGTGACTTGTTCTCAACCGGACCTCGTAAATAGACTCAATATCTTCTATTACAATTGTTTAAACACATTTGAAGTGTAGGTACAAGATTCGGGACTGTCGGAACAAGTTTGCTCCATCCGTGCGTCAATGACTCTAATTGGACTCAGTTTGTCCGTTACATTCCTAAGCTTATAACAAGTGATTTTTTCACAACCGAACCTGGTAATTTGACTCAATCTCTTCTATTACAATTGTTTAAACACATTTGAAGTCTTGGAACAAGATTCGGGACAGTCGAAATAAGTTTGCTCCTTTCGTGCGTCAATTACTCTAATTGGACTTAGTTTGGGCGTTACATTCCGAAGTCTATAACTAGTGACTTGTTCTCGACCGGACCTCGTAATTTGACCCAATATCTTCTATAACAATTGTTTTCACCCATTTGAGGCGCTGCAAAGAGATTCAGGACTGTTAAACAAGTTTGCCCCATCCGTGCGTCAATGACTCTAATTGGACTCAGTTTGTGCGTTACATTCCGAAGCTTATAACAAGTGACTTTTTCGCAATCGGAACAGGTAATTTGACTCAATCTCTTTTATTATAATTGTTTAAACACATTTGAAGTCTTGGAACAAGATTCGGGACAGTCGAAACAAGTTTGCTCCATCCGTGCGTCAATGTCGCTAATTGGACTCAGTTTGTTTGTTACATTCCTAAGCCTATAACTAGTGACTTGTTCTCAACCGGACCTCGTAAATAGACTCAATATCTTCTATTACAATTGTTTAAACACATTTGAACTGTAGGAACAAGATTCGGGACTGTCGGAACAAGTTTGCTCCATCCGTGCGTCAATGACTCCAATTGGACTCAGTTTGTGCGTTACATTCCTAAGCTTATAACAAGTGACTTTTTCGCAACCGGAACAGGTAATTTGACTCAATCTCTTTTATTATAATTGTTTAAACACATTTGAAGTCTTGGAACAAGATTCGGGACAGTCGAAACAAGTTTGCTCCATCCGTGCGTCAATGTCGCTAATTGGACTCAGTTTGTGTGTTACATTCCTAAGCCTATAACTAGTGACTTGTTCTCAACCGGACCTCGTAATTTGACTCTATATCTTCTATTGCAATTGTTTAAACACATTTGAAGTTTTGGAACAAGATTCGGGACAGTCGAAACAAGTTTGCTCCTTTCGTGTGTCAATGACTCTAGTTGGACTTAGTTTGTGCGTTACATTCCGAAGTCTATAACTAGTGACTTGTTCTCGACCGGACCTCGTAATTTGACCCAATATCTTCTATAACAATTGTTTTAACCCATTTGAAGTGTTGGAATAAGATTCGGGACTGTCAAACAAGTTTGCCCCATCCGTGCGTCAATGACTCTAATTGGACTCAGTTTGTGCGTTACCTTCCGAAGCTTATCACAAGTGACTTTTTCGCAACCGGACCAGGTAATTTGACTCAATCTCTTCCATTCAAATTGTCTAAACACATTTGAAGTCTTGGAACAAGATTCGGGATGGTCGAAACAAGTTTGCTCCATCCGTGCGTCAATGTCTCTAATTGGATTCAGTTTGTGTGTCACATTCCTAAGCCTATAACTAGTGACTTGTTCTCAACCGGACCTCGTAATTTGACTCTATATCTTCTATTGCAGTTGTTTAAACACATTTGAAGTTTTGGAACAAGATTCGGGACAGTCGAAACAAGTTTGCTCCATTCGTGTGTCAATGACTCTAGTTGGACTTAGTTTGTGCGTTACATTCCGAAGTCTATAACTAGTGACTTGTTCTCGACCGGACCTCGTAATTTGACCCAATATCTTCTATAACAATTGTTTTAACACATTTGAGGCTCTGCAAAGAGATTCAGGACTGTTAAACAAGTTTGCCCCATCCGTGCGTCAATGACTCTAATTGGACTCAGTTTGTGCGTTACATTCCGAAGCTTATAACAAGTGACTTTTTCGCAACCGGACCTGGTAATTTGACTCAATCTCTTCCATTACAATTGTTTAAAGACATATGAAGTCTTGGAACAAGATTCGGGACGGTTGAAACAAGTTTGCTCCATCCGTGCGTCAATGTCTCTAATTGGATTCAGTTTGTGTGTTATATTCCTAAGCCTATAACAAGTGACTTGTTCTCAACCGGACCTCGTAATTTGACTCAATATCCTCTATTACAATTGTTTAAACACATTTGAATTGTAGAAACAAGATTCAGGACTGTCGAAACAAGTTTGCCCCATCCGTGCGTCAATGACTCTAATTGGACTCAGTTTGTGCGTTACATTCCTAAGCTTATAACAAGTGACTTTTTCGCAACCGGAACAGGGAATTTGACTCAATCTCTTTTATTATAATTGTTTAAACACATTTGAAGTCTTGGAACAAGATTCGGGACAGTCGAAACAAGTTTGCTCCATCCGTGCGTCAATGTCGCTAATTGGACTCAGTTTGTTTGTTACATTCCTAAGCCTATAACTAGTGACTTGTTCTCAACCGGACCTCGTAAATAGACTCAATATCTTCTATTACAATTGTTTAAACACATTTGAACTGTAGGAACAAGATTCGGGACTGTCGGAACAAGTTTGCTCCATCCGTGCGTCAATGACTCCAATTGGACTCAGTTTGTGCGTTACATTCCTAAGCTTATAACAAGTGACTTTTTCGCAACCGGAACAGGTAATTTGACTCAATCTCTTTTATTATAATTGTTTAAACACATTTGAAGTCTTGGAACAAGATTCGGGACAGTCGAAACAAGTTTGCTCCATCCGTGCGTCAATGTCGCTAATTGGACTCAGTTTGTGTGTTACATTCCTAAGCCTATAACTAGTGACTTGTTCTCAACCGGACCTCGTAATTTGACTCTATATCTTCTATTGCAATTGTTTAAACACATTTGAAGTTTTGGAACAAGATTCGGGACAGTCGAAACAAGTTTGCTCCTTTCGTGTGTCAATGACTCTAGTTGGACTTAGTTTGTGCGTTACATTCCGAAGTCTATAACTAGTGACTTGTTCTCGACCGGACCTCGTAATTTGACCCAATATCTTCTATAACAATTGTTTTAACCCATTTGAAGTGTTGGAATAAGATTCGGGACTGTCAAACAAGTTTGCCCCATCCGTGCGTCAATGACTCTAATTGGACTCAGTTTGTGCGTTACCTTCCGAAGCTTATCACAAGTGACTTTTTCGCAACCGGACCAGGTAATTTGACTCAATCTCTTCCATTCCAATTGTCTAAACACATTTGAAGTCTTGGAACAAGATTCGGGATGGTCGAAACAAGTTTGCTCCATCCGTGCGTCAATGTCTCTAATTGGATTCAGTTTGTGTGTCACATTCCTAAGCCTATAACTAGTGACTTGTTCTCAACCGGACCTCGTAATTTGACTCTATATCTTCTATTGCAGTTGTTTAAACACATTTGAAGTTTTGGAACAAGATTCGGGACAGTCGAAACAAGTTTGCTCCATTCGTGTGTCAATGACTCTAGTTGGACTTAGTTTGTGCGTTACATTCCGAAGTCTATAACTAGTGACTTGTTCTCGACCGGACCTCGTAATTTGACCCAATATCTTCTATAACAATTGTTTTAACACATTTGAGGCTCTGCAAAGAGATTCAGGACTGTTAAACAAGTTTGCCCCATCCGTGCGTCAATGACTCTAATTGGACTCAGTTTGTGCGTTACATTCCGAAGCTTATAACAAGTGACTTTTTCGCAACCGGACCTGGTAATTTGACTCAATCTCTTCCATTACAATTGTTTAAAGACATATGAAGTCTTGGAACAAGATTCGGGACGGTTGAAACAAGTTTGCTCCATCCGTGCGTCAATGTCTCTAATTGGATTCAGTTTGTGTGTTATATTCCTAAGCCTATAACAAGTGACTTGTTCTCAACCGGACCTCGTAATTTGACTCAATATCCTCTATTACAATTGTTTAAACACATTTGAATTGTAGAAACCAGATTCAGGACTGTCGAAACAAGTTTGCCCCATCCGTGCGTCAATGACTCTAATTGGACTCAGTTTGTGCGTTACATTCCTAAGCTTATAACAAGTGACTTTTTCGCAACCGGAACAGGGAATTTGACTCAATCTCTTTTATTATAATTGTTTAAACACATTTGAAGTCTTGGAACAAGATTCGGGACAGTCGAAACAAGTTTGCTCCATCCGTGCGTCAATGTCGCTAATTGGACTCAGTTTGTTTGTTACATTCCTAAGCCTATAACTAGTGACTTGTTCTCAACCGGACCTCGTAAATAGACTCAATATCTTCTATTACAATTGTTTAAACACATTTGAACTGTAGGAACAAGATTCGGGACTGTCGGAACAAGTTTGCTCCATCCGTGCGTCAATGACTCCAATTGGACTCAGTTTGTGCGTTACATTCCTAAGCTTATAACAAGTGACTTTTTCGCAACCGGAACAGGTAATTTGACTCAATCTCTTTTATTATAATTGTTTAAACACATTTGAAGTCTTGGAACAAGATTCGGGACAGTCGAAACAAGTTTGCTCCATCCGTGCGTCAATGTCGCTAATTGGACTCAGTTTGTGTGTTACATTCCTAAGCCTATAACTAGTGACTTGTTCTCAACCGGACCTCGTAATTTGACTCTATATCTTCTATTGCAATTGTTTAAACACATTTGAAGTTTTGGAACAAGATTCGGGACAGTCGAAACAAGTTTGCTCCTTTCGTGTGTCAATGACTCTAGTTGGACTTAGTTTGTGCGTTACATTCCGAAGTCTATAACTAGTGACTTGTTCTCGACCGGACCTCGTAATTTGACCCAATATCTTCTATAACAATTGTTTTAACCCATTTGAAGTGTTGGAATAAGATTCGGGACTGTCAAACAAGTTTGCCCCATCCGTGCGTCAATGACTCTAATTGGACTCAGTTTGTGCGTTACCTTCCGAAGCTTATCACAAGTGACTTTTTCGCAACCGGACCAGGTAATTTGACTCAATCTCTTCCATTCCAATTGTCTAAACACATTTGAAGTCTTGGAACAAGATTCGGGATGGTCGAAACAAGTTTGCTCCATCCGTGCGTCAATGTCTCTAATTGGATTCAGTTTGTGTGTCACATTCCTAAGCCTATAACTAGTGACTTGTTCTCAACCGGACCTCGTAATTTGACTCTATATCTTCTATTGCAGTTGTTTAAACACATTTGAAGTTTTGGAACAAGATTCGGGACAGTCGAAACAAGTTTGCTCCATTCGTGTGTCAATGACTCTAGTTGGACTTAGTTTGTGCGTTACATTCCGAAGTCTATAACTAGTGACTTGTTCTCGACCGGACCTCGTAATTTGACCCAATATCTTCTATAACAATTGTTTTAACACATTTGAGGCTCTGCAAAGAGATTCAGGACTGTTAAACAAGTTTGCCCCATCCGTGCGTCAATGACTCTAATTGGACTCAGTTTGTGCGTTACATTCCGAAGCTTATAACAAGTGACTTTTTCGCAACCGGACCTGGTAATTTGACTCAATCTCTTCCATTACAATTGTTTAAAGACATATGAAGTCTTGGAACAAGATTCGGGACGGTTGAAACAAGTTTGCTCCATCCGTGCGTCAATGTCTCTAATTGGATTCAGTTTGTGTGTTATATTCCTAAGCCTATAACAAGTGACTTGTTCTCAACCGGACCTCGTAATTTGACTCAATATCCTCTATTACAATTGTTTAAACACATTTGAATTGTAGAAACAAGATTCAGGACTGTCGAAACAAGTTTGCCCCATCCGTGCGTCAATGACTCTAATTGGACTCAGTTTGTGCGTTACATTCCTAAGCTTATAACAAGTGACTTTTTCGCAACCGGAACAGGGAATTTGACTCAATCTCTTTTATTATAATTGTTTAAACACATTTGAAGTCTTGGAACAAGATTCGGGACAGTCGAAACAAGTTTGCTCCATCCGTGCGTCAATGTCGCTAATTGGACTCAGTTTGTTTGTTACATTCCTAAGCCTATAACTAGTGACTTGTTCTCAACCGGACCTCGTAAATAGACTCAATATCTTCTATTACAATTGTTTAAACACATTTGAACTGTAGGAACAAGATTCGGGACTGTCGGAACAAGTTTGCTCCATCCGTGCGTCAATGACTCCAATTGGACTCAGTTTGTGCGTTACATTCCTAAGCTTATAACAAGTGACTTTTTCGCAACCGGAACAGGTAATTTGACTCAATCTCTTTTATTATAATTGTTTAAACACATTTGAAGTCTTGGAACAAGATTCGGGACAGTCGAAACAAGTTTGCTCCATCCGTGCGTCAATGTCGCTAATTGGACTCAGTTTGTGTGTTACATTCCTAAGCCTATAACTAGTGACTTGTTCTCAACCGGACCTCGTAATTTGACTCTATATCTTCTATTGCAATTGTTTAAACACATTTGAAGTTTTGGAACAAGATTCGGGACAGTCGAAACAAGTTTGCTCCTTTCGTGTGTCAATGACTCTAGTTGGACTTAGTTTGTGCGTTACATTCCGAAGTCTATAACTAGTGACTTGTTCTCGACCGGACCTCGTAATTTGACCCAATATCTTCTATAACAATTGTTTTAACCCATTTGAAGTGTTGGAATAAGATTCGGGACTGTCAAACAAGTTTGCCCCATCCGTGCGTCAATGACTCTAATTGGACTCAGTTTGTGCGTTACCTTCCGAAGCTTATCACAAGTGACTTTTTCGCAACCGGACCAGGTAATTTGACTCAATCTCTTCCATTCCAATTGTCTAAACACATTTGAAGTCTTGGAACAAGATTCGGGATGGTCGAAACAAGTTTGCTCCATCCGTGCGTCAATGTCTCTAATTGGATTCAGTTTGTGTGTCACATTCCTAAGCCTATAACTAGTGACTTGTTCTCAACCGGACCTCGTAATTTGACTCTATATCTTCTATTGCAGTTGTTTAAACACATTTGAAGTTTTGGAACAAGATTCGGGACAGTCGAAACAAGTTTGCTCCATTCGTGTGTCAATGACTCTAGTTGGACTTAGTTTGTGCGTTACATTCCGAAGTCTATAACTAGTGACTTGTTCTCGACCGGACCTCGTAATTTGACCCAATATCTTCTATAACAATTGTTTTAACACATTTGAGGCTCTGCAAAGAGATTCAGGACTGTTAAACAAGTTTGCCCCATCCGTGCGTCAATGACTCTAATTGGACTCAGTTTGTGCGTTACATTCCGAAGCTTATAACAAGTGACTTTTTCGCAACCGGACCTGGTAATTTGACTCAATCTCTTCCATTACAATTGTTTAAAGACATATGAAGTCTTGGAACAAGATTCGGGACGGTTGAAACAAGTTTGCTCCATCCGTGCGTCAATGTCTCTAATTGGATTCAGTTTGTGTGTTATATTCCTAAGCCTATAACAAGTGACTTGTTCTCAACCGGACCTCGTAATTTGACTCAATATCCTCTATTACAATTGTTTAAACACATTTGAATTGTAGAAACAAGATTCAGGACTGTCGAAACAAGTTTGCCCCATCCGTGCGTCAATGACTCTAATTGGACTCAGTTTGTGCGTTACATTCCTAAGCTTATAACAAGTGACTTTTTCGCAACCGGAACAGGGAATTTGACTCAATCTCTTTTATTATAATTGTTTAAACACATTTGAAGTCTTGGAACAAGATTCGGGACAGTCGAAACAAGTTTGCTCCATCCGTGCGTCAATGTCGCTAATTGGACTCAGTTTGTTTGTTACATTCCTAAGCCTATAACTAGTGACTTGTTCTCAACCGGACCTCGTAAATAGACTCAATATCTTCTATTACAATTGTTTAAACACATTTGAACTGTAGGAACAAGATTCGGGACTGTCGGAACAAGTTTGCTCCATCCGTGCGTCAATGACTCCAATTGGACTCAGTTTGTGCGTTACATTCCTAAGCTTATAACAAGTGACTTTTTCGCAACCGGAACAGGTAATTTGACTCAATCTCTTTTATTATAATTGTTTAAACACATTTGAAGTCTTGGAACAAGATTCGGGACAGTCGAAACAAGTTTGCTCCATCCGTGCGTCAATGTCGCTAATTGGACTCAGTTTGTGTGTTACATTCCTAAGCCTATAACTAGTGACTTGTTCTCAACCGGACCTCGTAATTTGACTCTATATCTTCTATTGCAATTGTTTAAACACATTTGAAGTTTTGGAACAAGATTCGGGACAGTCGAAACAAGTTTGCTCCTTTCGTGTGTCAATGACTCTAGTTGGACTTAGTTTGTGCGTTACATTCCGAAGTCTATAACTAGTGACTTGTTCTCGACCGGACCTCGTAATTTGACCCAATATCTTCTATAACAATTGTTTTAACCCATTTGAAGTGTTGGAATAAGATTCGGGACTGTCAAACAAGTTTGCCCCATCCGTGCGTCAATGACTCTAATTGGACTCAGTTTGTGCGTTACCTTCCGAAGCTTATCACAAGTGACTTTTTCGCAACCGGACCAGGTAATTTGACTCAATCTCTTCCATTCCAATTGTCTAAACACATTTGAAGTCTTGGAACAAGATTCGGGATGGTCGAAACAAGTTTGCTCCATCCGTGCGTCAATGTCTCTAATTGGATTCAGTTTGTGTGTCACATTCCTAAGCCTATAACTAGTGACTTGTTCTCAACCGGACCTCGTAATTTGACTCTATATCTTCTATTGCAGTTGTTTAAACACATTTGAAGTTTTGGAACAAGATTCGGGACAGTCGAAACAAGTTTGCTCCATTCGTGTGTCAATGACTCTAGTTGGACTTAGTTTGTGCGTTACATTCCGAAGTCTATAACTAGTGACTTGTTCTCGACCGGACCTCGTAATTTGACCCAATATCTTCTATAACAATTGTTTTAACACATTTGAGGCTCTGCAAAGAGATTCAGGACTGTTAAACAAGTTTGCCCCATCCGTGCGTCAATGACTCTAATTGGACTCAGTTTGTGCGTTACATTCCGAAGCTTATAACAAGTGACTTTTTCGCAACCGGACCTGGTAATTTGACTCAATCTCTTCCATTACAATTGTTTAAAGACATATGAAGTCTTGGAACAAGATTCGGGACGGTTGAAACAAGTTTGCTCCATCCGTGCGTCAATGTCTCTAATTGGATTCAGTTTGTGTGTTATATTCCTAAGCCTATAACAAGTGACTTGTTCTCAACCGGACCTCGTAATTTGACTCAATATCCTCTATTACAATTGTTTAAACACATTTGAATTGTAGAAACAAGATTCAGGACTGTCGAAACAAGTTTGCCCCATCCGTGCGTCAATGACTCTAATTGGACTCAGTTTGTGCGTTACATTCCTAAGCTTATAACAAGTGACTTTTTCGCAACCGGAACAGGGAATTTGACTCAATCTCTTTTATTATAATTGTTTAAACACATTTGAAGTCTTGGAACAAGATTCGGGACAGTCGAAACAAGTTTGCTCCATCCGTGCGTCAATGTCGCTAATTGGACTCAGTTTGTTTGTTACATTCCTAAGCCTATAACTAGTGACTTGTTCTCAACCGGACCTCGTAAATAGACTCAATATCTTCTATTACAATTGTTTAAACACATTTGAAGTGTAGGAACAAGATTCGGGACTGTCGGAACAAGTTTCCTCCATCCGTGCGTCAATGACTCCAATTGGACTCAGTTTGTGCGTTACATTCCTAAGCTTATATTTAGTGACTTTTTCGCAACCGGAACAGGTAATTTGACTCAATCTCTTTTATTATAATTGTTTAAACACATTTGAAGTCTTGGAACAAGATTCGGGACAGTCGAAACAAGTTTGCTCCATCCGTGCGTCAATGTCGCTAATTGGACTCAGTTTGTGTGTTACATTCCTAAGCCTATAACTAGTGACTTGTTCTCAACCGGACCTCGTAAATAGACTCAATATCTTCTATTACAATTGTTTAAACACGTTTGAAGTGTAGGAACAAGATTCGGGACTGTCGGAACAAGTTTACTCCATCCGTGCGTCAATGACTCCAATTGGACTCAGTTTGTGCGTTACATTCCTAAGCTTATAACAAGTGACTTTTTCGCAACTGGACCACGTAATTTGACTCAATCTCTTCCATTACAATTGTTTAAACACATTTGAATTGTAGAAACAAGATTCAGGACTGTGGAAACAAGTTTGCCCCATCCGTGCGTCACTGACTCTAATTCGACTCAGTTTGTGCGTTACATTCCTAAGCTTATAACAAGTGACTTTTTCGCAACCGGACCACGTAATTTGACTCAATCTCTTCCATTACAATTGTTTAAACACATTTGAATTTTAGAAACAAGATTCAGGACTGTTGAAACAAGTTTGCCCCATCCGTGCGTCAATGACTCTAATTAGACTCAGTTTGTGCGTTACATTCCTAAGCTTATAACAAGTGACTTTTTCGCAACCGGAACTCGTAATTTGACTCAATTTCTTCCATTACAATTGTTTAAACAAATTTGAAGTCTGGGAACAAGATTCGGGACGGTCGAAACAAGTTTGCTCCATCCGTGCGTCAATGTCTGTAATTGGACTCAGTTTGTGTGTTACATTCCTAAGCCTATAACTAGTGACTTGTTCTTAACCGGACCTCGTAATTTGACTCTATATCTTCTATTGCAATTGTTTAAACACATTTGAAGTTTTGGAACAAGATTCGGGACAGTCGAAACAAGTTTGCTCCATTCGTGTGTCAATGACTCTAGTTGGACTTAGTTTGTGCGTTACATTCCGAAGTCTATAACTAGTGACTTGTTCTCAACCGGACCTCGTAAATAGACTCAATATCTTCTATTACAATTGTTTAAACACATTTGAAGTGTAGGTACAAGATTCGGGACTGTCGGAACAAGTTTGCTCCATCCGTGCGTCAATGACTCTAATTGGACTCAGTTTGTCCGTTACATTCCTAAGCTTATAACAAGTGATTTTTTCACAACCGAACCTGGTAATTTGACTCAATCTCTTCTATTACAATTGTTTAAACACATTTGAAGTCTTGGAACAAGATTCGGGACAGTCGAAATAAGTTTGCTCCTTTCGTGCGTCAATTACTCTAATTGGACTTAGTTTGGGCGTTACATTCCGAAGTCTATAACTAGTGACTTGTTCTCGACCGGACCTCGTAATTTGACCCAATATCTTCTATAACAATTGTTTTCACCCATTTGAGGCGCTGCAAAGAGATTCAGGACTGTTAAACAAGTTTGCCCCATCCGTGCGTCAATGACTCTAATTGGACTCAGTTTGTGCGTTACATTCCAAAGCTTATAACAAGTGACTTTTTCGCAATCGGAACAGGTAATTTGACTCAATCTCTTTTATTATAATTGTTTAAACACATTTGAAGTCTTGGAACAAGATTCGGGACAGTCGAAACAAGTTTGCTCCATCCGTGCGTCAATGTCGCTAATTGGACTCAGTTTGTTTGTTACATTCCTAAGCCTATGACTAGTGACTTGTTCTCAACCGGACCTTGTAAATAGACTCAATATCTTCTATTACAATTGTTTAAACACATTTGAAGTGTAGGAACAAGATTCGGGACTGTCGGAACAAGTTTGCTCCATCCGTGCGTCAATGACTCTAATTGGACTCAGTTTGTGCGTTACATTCCTAAGCTTATATTTAGTGACTTTTTCGCAACCGGAACAGGTAATTTGACTCAATCTCTTTTATTATAATTGTTTAAACACATTTGAAGTCTTGGAACAAGATTCGGGACAGTCGAAACAAGTTTGCTCCATCCGTGCGTCAATGTCGCTAATTGGACTCAGTTTGTGTGTTACATTCCTAAGCCTATAACTAGTGACTTGTTCTCAACCGGACCTCGTAAATAGACTCAATATCTTCTATTACAATTGTTTAAACACATATGAAGTGTAGGAACAAGATTCGGGACTGTCGGAACAAGTTTGCTCCATCCGTGCGTCAATGACTCCAATTGGACTCAGTTTGTGCGTTACATTCCTAAGCTTATAACAAGTGACTTTTTCGCAACCGGAACAGGTAATTTGACTCAATCTCTTTTATTATAATTGTTTAAACACATTTGAAGTCTTGGAACAAGATTCGGGACAGTCGAAACAAGTTTGCTCCATCCGTGCGTCAATGTCGCTAATTGGACTCAGTTTGTGTGTTACATTCCTAAGCCTATAACTAGTGACTTGTTCTCAACCGGATCTCGTAAATAGACTCAATATCTTCTATTACAATTGTTTAAACACATTTGAAGTGTAGGAACAAGATTCGGGACTGTCGGAACAAGTTTACTCCATCCGTGCGTCAATGACTCCAATTGGACTCAGTTTGTGCGTTACATTCCTAAGCTTATAACAAGTGACTTTTTCGCAACTGGACCACGTAATTTGACTCAATCTCTTCCATTACAATTGTTTAAACACATTTGAATTGTAGAAACAAGATTCAGGACTGTTGAAACAAGTTTGCCCCATCCGTGCGTCAATGACTCTAATTAGACTCAGTTTGTGCGTTACATTCCTAAGCTTATAACAAGTGACTTTTTCGCAACCGAATCTCGTAATTCGACTCAATTTCTTCCATTACAATTGTTTAAACACATTTGAAGTCTGGGAACAAGATTCGGGACGGTCGAAACAAGTTTGCTCCATCCATGCGTCAATGTCTCTAATTGGACTCAGTTTGTGTGTTACATTCCTAAGCCTATAACTAGTGACTTGTTCTCAACCGGACCTCGTAATTTGACTCTATATCTTCTATTGCAGTTGTTTAAACACATTTGAAGTTTTGGAACAAGATTCGGGACAGTTGAAACAAGTTTGCTCCATTCGTGTGTCAATGACTCTAGTTGGACTTAGTTTGTGCGTTACATTCCGAAGTCTATAACTAGTGACTTGTCCTCGACCGGACCTCGTAATTTGACCCAATATCTTCTATAACAATTGTTTTAACCCATTTGAAGTGTTGGAATAAGATTCGGGACTGTCAAACAAGTTTGCCCCATCCGTGCGTCAATGACTCTAATTGGACTCAGTTTGTGCGTTACCTTCCGAAGCTTATAACAAGTGACTTTTTCGCAACCGGACCAGGTAATTTGACTCAATCTCTTCCATTACAATTGTCTAAACACATTTGAAGTCTTGGAACAAGATTCGGGATGGTCGAAACAAGTTTGCTCCATCGTGCGTCAATGTCTCTAATTGGATTCAGTTTGTGTGTCACATTCCTAAGCCTATAACTAGTGACTTATTCTCAACCGGACCTCGTAATTTGACTCAATATCTTCTATTACAATTGTTTAAACACATTTGAAGTGTAGGAACAAGATTCGGGACTGTCGTAACAAGTTTGCCCCATCCGTGCGTCAATGACTCTAATTGGACTCAGTTTGTCCATTACATTCCTAAGCTTATAACAAGTGATTTTTTCACAACCGAACCTGGTAATTTGACTCAATCTCTTCTATTACAATTGTTTAAACACATTTGGAGTCTTGGAACAAGATTCGGGACAGTCGAAACAAGTTTGCTCCTTTCGTGCGTCAATGACTCTAATTGGACTTAGTTTGGGCGTTACATTCCGAAGTCTATAACTAGTGACTTGTTCTCGACCGGACCTCGTAATTTGACCCAATATCTTCTATAACAATTGTTTTAACACATTTGAGGCGCTGCAAAGAGATTCAGGACTGTTAAACAAGTTTGCCCCATCCGTGCGTCAATGACTCTAATTGGACTCAGTTTGTGCGTTACATTCCGAAGCTTATAACAAGTGACTTTTTCGCAACCGGACCTGGTAATTTGACTCAATCTCTTCCATTACAATTGTTTAAGCACATTTGAAGTCTTGGAACAAGATTCGGGATGGTTGAAACAAGTTTGCTCCATCCGTGCGTCTATGTCTCTAATTGGATTCAGTTTGTGTGTTACATTCCTAAGCCTATAACAAGTGACTTGTTCTCAACCGGACCTCGTAATTTGACTCAATATCCTCTATTACAATTGTTTAAACACATTTGAATTGTAGAAACAAGATTCAGGACTGTCGAAACAAGTTTGCCCCATCCGTGCGTCAATGACTCTAATTGGACTCAGTTTGTGCGTCACATTCCTAAGCTTATAACAAGTGACTTTTTCGCAACCGGAACAGGTAATTTGACTCAATCTCTTTTATTATAATTGTTTAAACACATTTGAAGTCTTGGAACAAGATTCGGGACAGTCGAAACAAGTTTGCTCCATCCGTGCGTCAATGTCGCTAATTGGACTCAGTTTGTTTGTTACATTCCTAAGCCTATAACTAGTGACTTGTTCTCAACCAGACCTCGTAAATAGACTCAATATCTTCTATTACAATTGTTTAAACACATTTGAAGTGTAGGAACAAGATTCGGGACTGTCGGAGCAAGTTTGCTCCATCAGTGCGTCAATGACTCCAATTGGACTCAGTTTGTGCGTTACATTCCGAAGCTTATAACAAGTGACTTTTTCGCAACCGGACCTGGTAATTTGACTCAATCTCTTCCATTACAATTGTTTAAACACATTTGAAGTCTTGGAATAAGATTCGGGACGGTTGAAACAAGTTTGCTCCATCCGTGCGTCAATGTCTCTAATTGGATTCAGTTTGTGTGTTTTTTTTTTTTTTTGGTAGTTAAGCTGGGGTTAGGCAGACCCCTACCTGAAATTGGATGAATTAAGATCTACAATACACACTCCCAGAGGCGTCATCTGTGATAATATTTACAAGCTCAAAGTGAAAAGGCGGTAGCATGATCTTTATTGTTGCCGAATTAGCCTTTGAAGCAATCCAATCAGCTGCTTGATTTGTTTCTCGATAGATGTGAGATATTTCAATGTCTTCATATCTATCCCAATGTTCTAAGATAGCATGAAGGACTTTGCGAGATCGCCAAGGAACTTTACAATCTCCTTTGATTACTGATATGGCATGTGAGGAGTCAGAAGCAATACGAAGCTTGAGAATATGATGCGCTAAGGCGATCTTGATTCCTTCAAGGATGGCTTGAAGCTCATGATGAACCACCGACAAACTCGGAGTGGAGCCTGAATAGGTCAGCAAAGGTGCGCCAAATTCATTCCTTATAATACCGCCATAGATGGAGAGATTATCATGGAATGATCCATCGGAATTAAGTAACCAAAATCCCGTTGGAGGCCGATTCCAAACACAGCATTTAGGCATAGGATTCTGGAACTCCACATTGATCCGCCACGCTTCAAAGAATTCTCTTGTTCTAGGATTATCCTCAATTTGATTCCGACCCGAGGTAAGTCTAATTTTGGTAGAAGTAATAATCTGATGGAGGACGTGTTCTTTGGGTTTGCAAGAGTTTTGAAAGATCCTTAAGTTCCTTTCGCTCCATATGAAGTAGAGAGTAGCATTGAAGGCTACTTGTAAAACTTGAGATTGTAAATCAGACCCCATAAGGTTCATAAGAATCCATTGTGCTTCTTGATCTGGATCTAACACTATTCTGTTGTATCTGGACAGGATGAGAATATTGTGCCAAACGAACTGAGAATAAGGACAGTCAAAGTACAGATGTTTCACTGTTTCACTACCCATTCGACATAGAACACATGTGCTGTTGGGGTTGATAAATTTAATATACGCCTTGTCCATGGTCAGCAAGCAGCCGTTGATCGCTAACCAAGCAATGAAGCTTTGTCGGGGAACAACCTTCCCATTCCAAATGAGTTTGTACCAGTCTACGAGAGGTCCTTTGTGGCGTAATTGTTCATAGGCGGATTTGAGAGTGTAGTCTCCAGATATCGAAGGAGTCCAAATTATATCATCTTCCAAGACATTTGGGTCTATATCCACACTGACTAGATCTTGCCAGACTTGAGCTATATCGGTAGTCAAGGCTAGCGGAACTTGCCAAGACTGATTATCGATTAGTTTAGCCACCCTATCTTCTATATGAAGTCTGGAATCAAAACGTTGATTGCGCTGGAGAGTCTCAAGAAGGATGCCTCTAGGATGCCAAGGGTCATGCCATAAGGCAGTACTTTGCCCATTGGCTATTAAGTGCTTCGTGAATTTGCTGGCGCATTCTCTGCTAGCAAGTATCTTCCTCCAAGCCCAAGAACAGTTTTGAGGGATCGACATAGTCCAGAAATGTTTGGTTTTGATAAGATTACCTTGTGCCCATTGTACCCAGATATTGTCTTTCTTGGCAGCAATGCAGAATGTGTGCCTCATGATCGCTGCTTCATTCCAAACTAAGAGGTCCTTAAGACCCAAACCTCCCTCTTGTTTTGGTCTACAAATGGACTTCCAAGATATAAGGTGAAGCTTCCGCTTTAAATCTGGACCACCCCATAGAAATTGAGCACATAAGCTATTCATGCTTTTGATAATCTTCTTAGGAAGCAAGAAACAGTAAGACCAGAAGATCTGAATGCTATTTAGGACCGATTTTATGAGCTCGACTCGGCCAGCATAAGAAAGAATCCGTCCCTTCCAAGATTGGATACGAGAGGTTATTCGTTCAAGAAGAGGCTGACAATCAGAAGTCGATAACCGAGTAGAAATAAGAGGCAGCCCCAAATAGCGAATTGGCTTGAGCCCTTCTTTGAATCCCAAGATGTCCATGACTTCCAGTTTGGTGGCTTCTCCCATGCTAGCACAAAAAATCTCACTTTTATATCGATTGGCTTCCAAGCCAGTGACTTGAGAAAAGAGATCAAGGACTTCGTAGATAGTAGCTGCTGACTGAACATCGCCCCCAAAGAATATCATGAGGTCATCGGCGAAGCACATATGAGTAATCAACGGATACAAACATCTGGGATGAACTGTGAATAGACCCTGTTGGACTTTATTCTGAAGCATGTTGTTAAGCATCTCCATAGCAAGAACAAACAAGTAAGGAGAAAGAGGACATCCTTGTCTAAGTCCTTTGCGGCCGTCAAAGTAACCTTCCGGGCTCCCATTGATAAGGATCGAGTATTTAACAGTTGAAAGGCAAAGTTTGATCCAGTCTATGAGAGTAGGATGGAAATTCACCATTGAGAGGAGATCAAGAACATAATCCCATCGGATGTTGTCATATGCCTTCTTGAGATCAATTTTGACAGTACATCTAGGGGCCCCTCCGTCCTTGTGGTAGTTATGGAAAAGCTCATGGCATACTAGAATGTTGTCACTGATACGTCGGCCTTTTATAAAGGCAGATTGTGTTGATCCCACCAAAGATGGTAGATAGTCCTTCATCCTATTAGCAATTATCTTGGCAATACACTTGTAAATAATGTTGCAACAAGATATGGGACGAAAATCTCCCAGCTGAGTAGGATTACTTACCTTAGGGATGAGAGCAATGAAGGTAGAGTTGATCCCTGATGGTAACTTATGAGCTTTAAAGAAATTTCTAATTGCCTTGATGAAGTCAGCACCTATAATCTTCCAAGTTCTTTTAAAGAAAAAGGCATTAAAGCCGTCAGGGCCAGGAGCTTTAGAGTCTTTCATACTGAATAAGGTGGCTTTAACTTCTTCGTCAGAAATTTCCCTGATCATCTCTAGGCTATGTTCATCGCTCAGAGGATGATCAAAGTGCATTGCCTTAAGGATATCCCCATTGTATTCACGATCTTCACTACCCAACTGCTGCTTGAAATGAGTTACAACCATCTCTGTGATCTTGCTGGGTTCAATTATTTTGAGACCATTGGCATCCAAGAGGCTGAGAATCGAATTCCGAGCTCGACGAGACTTTATAGAGTTGTAGAAGAAAGAGCTGTTGCTATCACCAAGCTGAAGCCAATTAATCCTTGATTTTTGTTTCAGGAAAGATTCTTCATCGCGAGAGAGTTTGGCATAATTTTGAAGAGCTTCAGCTTCCTTGATATCAGTGGTAACATCAAAAGGGTTCTGCTGTGACATGGTTTGTAAGTTATCCAATTCTGTTTTAGCTTCTCGGACTCGAGTTTTCAGATCATTAAAGGACGAATAATTCCACTCCTTCAGCCTGCTCTTCAACAATTTAAGTTTTTGAGATAGGCGGAACATTGGATTCCCCAAAATCCGAACCTTCCAAACCTCTTCCACTAGAGTTAGGAATTCATGGTGTTCCACCCAGAAGTCAAAGAATCTAAAAGGTTTTTTCCCCTGGCAGGCAGTCCCGTACCAACCCAGTAACATTGGACTATGATCAGAAACACCCGGCTGGAGAAATTCCACTTCAGATGTGAATTCGTTGATCCATGCTCTATTAACAAGAGTCCTATCCAACTTACACTGAATTTTGTTACCGGAGTTTTTATTACTCCAAGTGTATTTGAACCCTGTTGCTTTGAGGTCCTCCAAATCAGCTTCTCTAGTGCATTCATTAAATTCTCGCATAGAACTTAGGTTGGCCGGAGCACCACCCACTTTTTCTTCAGCAAATCTCACCGTGTTAAAATCCCCTATTACAGTCCAAGGAGTAACCGATGCTGGTAGAAATATTCAGTAGATCAGACCATAAGCCCCTCCTGAGCTCTTTACGATTATCAGCATACACCATTGTTAGAAAGAATTTCTTGCCATCAGTCAAGTCTTCCACTTCACAATGAATGGCTTGGGGACTAGTGTGAGTGACCGTAACCATAACTACTTGAGGATTCCACAGAATCCAGATGCGCCCCTTCAGATCCTTACTATAGTTATCTTCCAATTTCCATCCCGGAGCAATCCAGTCTTGGATTCTACTGCTATGTATTTGTCGAACTTTAGTTTCAAGCAACCCCATTACAGAAATATTCTGAGTGTGGATAAAGTTCTTAACCTCTTTCTGTTTGAGGCCATCATTGAGACCTCGAGTATTCCAGACCATGATCTTATTCATTGAGTAATTAGAGATTCAGCGGAGCCTTCTAGGGTAGTCCCCTGTTTATCTGGCATTGGTGGACGGATCACTCCAGCTTTGTGTGTTACATTCCTAAGCCTATAACAAGTGACTTGTTCTCAACCGGACCTCGTAATTTGACTCAATATCCTCTACTACAATTGTTTAAACACATTTGAATTGTAGAAACAAGATTCAGGACTGTCGAAACAAGTTTGCCCCATCCGTGCGTCAATGACTCTAATTGGACTCAATTTGTGCGTTACATTCCTAAGCTTATAACAAGTGACTTTTTCGCAACCGGAACAGGTAATTTGACTCAATCTCTTTTATTATAATTGTTTAAACACATTTGAAGTCTTGGAACAAGATTCGGGACAGTCGAAACAAGTTTGCTCCATCCGTGCGTCAATGTCGCTAATTGGACTCAGTTTGTTTGTTACATTCCTAAGCCTATAACTAGTGACTTGTTCTCAACCGGACCTCGTAAATAGACTCAATATCTTCTATTACAATTGTTTAAACACATTTGAAGTGTAGGAACAAGATTCGGGACTGTCGGAACAAGTTTGCTCCATCCGTGCGTCAATGACTCCAATTGGACTCAGTTTGTGCGTTACATTTCTAAGCTTATAACAAGTGACTTTTTCGCAACCGGAACAGGTAATTTGACTCAATCTCTTTTGTTATAATTGTTTAAACACATTTGAAGTCTTGGAACAAGATTCGGGACAGTCGAAACAAGTTTGCTCCATCCGTGCGTCAATGTCGCTAATTGGACTCAGTTTGTGTGTTACATTCCTAAGCCTATAACTAGTGACTTGTTCTCAACCGGACCTCGTAAATAGACTCAATATCTTCTATTACAATTGTTTAAACACATATGAAGTGTAGGAACAAGATTCGGGACTGTCGGAACAAGTTTGCTCCATCCGTGCGTCAATGACTCCAATTGGGCTCAGTTTGTGCGTTACATTCCTAAGCTTATAACAAGTGACTTTTTCGCAACCGGAACAGGTAATTTGACTCAATCTCTTTTATTATAATTGTTTAAACACATTTGAAGTCTTGGAACAAGATTCGGGACAGTCAAAACAAGTTTGCTCCATCTGTGCGTCAATGTCGCTAATTGGACTCAGTTTGTGTGTTACATTCCTAAGCCTATAACTAGTGACTTGTTCACAACCGGACCTCGTAAATAGACTCAATATCTTCTATTACAATTGTTTAAACACATTTGAAGTGTAGGAACAAGATTCGGGACTGTCGGAACAAGTTTGCTCCATCCGTGCGTCAATGACTCCAATTGGACTCAGTTTGTGCGTTACATTCCTAAGCTTATAACAAATGACTTTTTCGCAACCGGACCACGTAATTTGACTCAATCTCTTCCATTACAATTGTTTAAACACATTTGAATTGTAGAAACAAGATTCAGGACTGTGGAAACAAGTATGCCCCATCCGTGCGTCACTGACTCTAATTGGACTCAGTTTGTGCGTTACATTCCTAAGCTTATAACAAGTGACTTTTTCGCAACCGGACCACGTAATTTGACTCAATCTCTTCCATTACAATTGTTTAAACACATTTGAATTTTAGAAACAAGATTCAGGACTGTTGAAACAAGTTTGCCCCATCCGTGCGTCAATGACTCTAATTAGACTCAGTTTGTGCGTTACATTCCTAAGCTTATAACAAGTGACTTTTTCGTAACCGGATCTCGTAATTTGACTCAATTTCTTCCATTACAATTGTTTAAACACATTTGAAGTCTGGGAACAAGATTCGGGACGGTCGAAACAAGTTTGCTCCATCCGTGCGTCAATGTCTCTAATTGGACTCAGTTTGTGTGTTACATTCCTAAGCCTATAACTAGTGACTTGTTCTCAACCGGACCTCGTAATTTGACTCTATATCTTCTATTGCAGTTGTTTAAACACATTTGAAGTTTTGGAACAAGATTCGGGACAGTCGACACAAGTTTGCTCCATTCGTGTGTCAATGACTCTAGTTGGACTTAGTTTGTGCGTTACATTCCGAAGTCTATAACTAGTGACTTGTTCTCGACCGGACCTCGTAATTTGACCCAATATCTTCTATAACAATTGTTTTAACCCATTTGAAGTGTTGGAATAAGATTCGGGACTGTCAAACAAGTTTGCCCCATCCGTGCGTCAATGACTCTAATTGGACTCAGTTTGTGCGTTACCTTCCGAAGCTTATAACCAGTGACTTTTTCGCAACCGGACCAGGTAATTTGACTCAATCTCTTCCATTACAATTGTCTAAACACATTTGAAGTCTTGGAACAAGATTCGGGATGGTCAAAACAAGTTTGCTCCATCCGTGCGTCAATGTCTCTAATTGGATTCAGTTTGTGTGTCACATTCCTAAGCCTATAACTAGTGACTTATTCTCAACCGGACCTCGTAATTTGACTCAATATCTTCTATTACAATTGTTTAAACACATTTGAAGTGTAGGAACAAGTGATATTCGCTCAAAAGTACTTATTTTAAGCAATTATCCTTTTAGCGTTATTGCATTCTCCTACGTAAAATACTCTATTTATCTACTTTTCTACGTAAGTGTCTCTTCTGTTGCGTAGGACACACTTTTCTGGACGAAATGGTATATTTGCATGCATTAAACACATTTTTGGAAGTCTAGATATAAAGCCGTTCTGATTGAGTCTCATTACGCGCTTCTTTTGTCGCAGGAAACCTGATCAGACGGTTCTCAAGACTGGTGGGCCCACAATCAACTTCCAGAGCCTAGGATCAAAGCTGAAGGACCAACAGGCTGAGGATGAGAAGATATAGGCCAATGACAGGAAGAGCCAGAGAGTCGAAAGAATCGAGGGACGATCAAGAGAGAAGGAGAGACAAGCCCTCAAAGAAGAAACTAAAGAGATTAAAGCTTATAAGCTAACATAAGGCGAGTGCTTGCTCAGTTGGTAAAGCATGCAGAAGACCAAGTCAAAGACTAGGGTTTCAAGCCCCTCTGCTAGCATTTTTTCTCTTTATTTTGTAATATTTTCTCTCTCCTCTCTCATTTCTCTCTCCAAATCATCATTCTCTCTCTACTCTCAAATCCACATCATCCGATCCTCTCCCTTCCCTCAATCACTTAATTCTACGGCCTACCTTGGCCAATTTCCATCACTCGATCATCAACGTCCATCTCTACCATACAATCACTCAGTCAGTCCCCCAACCATCCCCCTCACCATCTCATAAATCCAATGGCCCTCATCACTTCATGTTCAATCCTATGGGTCTAAGCCAAGATGAAGTGCGGGCCCATTACCCATGGCCCAACCATTCAGTAGGACCCACATCCCTAGCATGAATAGGAAATGGCTACTAAAGAAGGAAAGGAGAGAATTTTGAAAAGATTTTAGAATCAAAGCATTTTTTTCAAGAAAGGAATTTTTTCTAAAAATGTGGAGCCATTTTGGAAAAAGAATATTTCCCAAAAAGAAAAATAGAAGGGAATGTCGTGAAGAGATCCCATTTTTGGCATGGATGTTTTTTTTTACAGAAGAATTCATCTTTTTTTGGAAAGAAAAGTTATTTCCTTAGTAAGCTGATGTGGCAAAGAGTTATTGCCAAGATTTGGGCATAAGAGTGGATAATTTTTATGGATATTAAGTGAAGAATTTATGGCTAATGTGGCAGCACCTATTGGCATGAAAGTGGGACCCACATGAAGCTAACGGTTTCTACTTTGATTTGGAAACCTTTTTCTCCACATGAATCTCTTTAATTCTCACTTTCTATTCTCTCATGCATATACACAAAACCCTAGCCGTTCCAACTCATATATAAGATCTCTTCCTTCTCTTCTCCGAAGAGAACTCTTCCCACGTCCTCTCTTCTCTCCTCTTTGCCCCATCTCCCACGAAACCTTCTCACCATCACCGCCCCCAACTAGATCTCCCTTTGTTGCTGCAACGATCAGCAGATCGTCTCCAAGTTCTCCTCTCCCAAGCCGTCACCACCATCTCTTGGTCCGCCACCATCACCAACAGCTCCCCAAGTTCGCCTGGTTCTTCTTGCCGCTGCTGCTGCTACTGCTGCCGCCTCCTTCTCACCATTACCGCTGCAACTCTCCACGTTTGCTGCCCAGTCCCCAACTCATCTGCTGGCCTGCAACAACGAGTTGCAGGCAGCAGATAGGTCTCCTTCTCCTCCTCACCACGTTCTCCTCTCCCTCATCCCCTTCACAACCCTTTCTGGATAAGCAAACTAATCGAAAAAAAAAAAAAAAAAAGAGAAAAAAAAAAAAATTCAAGATCACCGGAGGCAACTCCGGCGAGCTCCATTAAAGCCGGCGAGAAGGATCTCACAGCCGTTCCTCTCTCATCTGTCTCTCTCGACCCTAGCTTCGATAAAGAAACAAAATAAAAAAAAAAAAGAAAGAAGAAGAAAAGTAGGATGAGAAGAAACCATTTTTCACACAAGCCTGCTCCACAATCAAACGGCCCACGCTGCTCATCTGCAAACAACCACCGGTAAGTGCAGCCTCTTCTTCACCATCCAACAGAGCAACTTGCAACTTCTGGTTGTTGGTTCTCTTCCACAGCAAGCCACCACGCCTCACCACCGTGCTGATCTTCTTCCAACCCTATACCGAACCTACAACTCCACCACGGTATTGACCACTAGCAGCAGCGCCTCTGCCTTCCCTTGCATCTGCACACCATCTCGTCCAGGGTCTTGTTGCTGCACCTCATCAACCACGTCCTTCAACTCCACCACCACAGCATCTTCTCCTCCACCGTTGCGCACCGGTGTCTCATTCCAGCATACAGACTCTCCAATCCTCTCTCTCTCTCTCTCAAAAAAAAAAAAACTACAAAAAAAAGAGAAACAAAAAAAAAAAAAAAAAAAAAAAAAAAAAAAAAAAAAAAAGAGGAGAAGAAGAAGAAGTGAAGGGAAGATTGCTCCTACCTGCCCATCTCTCCATCACCGCCTGCTGCTCTATTCCCAGCCTTCTCTCACCTTGAGTGGAGGCGAGTCCAACAGCAAACATCCATGGTCCATGTGGGCCACCGAAATATCCTCCATTGCTGGTCAACTGGATCTGCAACTCCATAGTTGCATCCTCGTTGCAATATAGACCTTGGTACTCATCCACGGTGCACACCACATTGCTGTTGCACCCAATGCACTCCTCAAGCCGATAACTCCTCTATTCTCTCCTTGAACAGCTCGTGTACATGGTGCACCTTACTCAGACCGATGTTCTCCATCTAACGGCTCATTGGTAAGTGCGCAAACGGTGAGTTTCTTACTTTCTCTCTCTACCTTATTTTCTTTTCTCTCTCTATTTTTTTTTCTCCTATTCTTAATTTATCTCTCTAGGTTTCGATTAGGCTTTCCCTTAATTCGTTTCTCTCTCTACATTTTCTCATTTCTCTCTCTAATTTTTATGGCTTTCTAGGTTATTTTTGAATTTAATTTGATTTTGTAAGACTCATTGAGGATGAATAAAATTATTATTTTTGCATTTGTTAGTTTACTTTTGTGTTTTTGGTCGTTTGTGGTAATTTCTCTCTCTAAAAATCACTAAGAATGTTTTAAATCCATCACCATTCTCATCTCTCCATATTTTCTACAATCTCCTTCAATTTCTATGGAAAAATTCATAATTTTAGGTTCTTATTCGCGCTAATCCGACTAATCCCGAGTGCGGATCGACATCAGACACGAATCCCTATACAAAATCTGTCAATTTTGCAGGATAATCAGGATAAAATCGGATAAAATTACAAATCTTGTTGAAGTTAGGGTTTCCGTACCAAACGACGCGGAAAAACTCTAATTTCAACAAGATTCGGGACTGTCGTAACAAGTTTGCCCCATCCGTGCTTCAATGACTCTAATTGGACTCAGTTTGTCCGTTACATTCCTAAGCTTATAACAAGTGATTTTTTCACAACCGAACCTGGTAATTTGACTCAATCTCTTCTATTACAATTGTTTAAACACATTTGAAGTCTTGGAACAAGATTCGGGATAGTCGAAACAAGTTTGCTCCTTTCGTGCGTCAATGACTCTAATTGGACTTAGTTTGGGCGTTACATTCCGAAGTCTATAACTAGTGACTTGTTCTCGACCGGACCTCGTAATTTGACCCAATATCTTCTATAACAATTGTTTTAACACATTTGAGGCGCTGCGAAGAGATTCAGGACTGTTAAACAAGTTTGCCCCATCCGTGCGTCAATGACTCTAATTGGACTCAGTTTGTGTGTTACATTCCGAAGCTTATAACAAGTGACTTTTTCGCAACCGGACCTGGTAATTTGACTCAATCTCTTCCATTACAATTGTTTAAACACATTTGAAGTCTTGGAACAAGATTCGGGACGGTTGAAACAAGTTTGCTCCATCCGTGCGTCAATGTCTCTAATTGGATTCAGTTTGTGTGTTACATTCCTAAGCCTATAACAAGTGACTTGTTCTCAACCGGACCTCGTAATTTGACTCAATATCCTCTATTACAATTGTTTAAACACATTTGAATTGTAGAAACAAGATTCAGGACTGTCGAAACAAGTTTGCCCCATCCGTGCGTCAATGACTCTAATTGGACTCAGTTTGTGCGTTACATTCCTAAGCTTATAAGAAGTGACTTTTTCGCAACCGGAACAGGTAATTTGACTCAATCTCTTTTATTATAATTGTTTAAACACATTTGAAGTCTTGGAACAAGATTCGGGACAGTCGAAACAAGTTTGCTCCATCCGTGCGTCAATGTCGCTAATTGGACTCAGTTTGTTTGTTACATTCCTAAGCCTATAACTAGTGACTTGTTCTCAACCGGACCTCGTAAATAGACTCAATATCTTCTATTACAATTGTTTAAACACATTTGAAGTGTAGGAACAAGATTCGGGACTGTCGGAACAAGTTTGCTCCATCCGTGCGTCAATGACTCCAATTGGACTCAGTTTGTGCGTTACATTCCTAAGCTTATAACAAGTGACTTTTTCGCAACCGGAACAGGTAATTTGAGTCAATCTCTTTTATTATAATTGTTTAAACACATTTGAAGTCTTGGAACAAGATTCGGGACAGTCGAAACAAGTTTGCTCCATCCGTGCGTCAATGTCGCTAATTGGACTCAGTTTGTGTGTTACATTCCTAAGCCTATAACTAGTGACTTGTTCTCAACCGGACCTCGTAAATAGACTCAATATCTTCTATTACAATTGTTTAAACACATATGAAGTGTAGGAACAAGATTCGGGCCTGTCGGAACAAGTTTGCTCCATCCGTGCGTCGATGACTCCAATTGGACTCAGTTTGTGCGTTACATTCCTAAGCTTATAACAAGTGACTTTTTCGCAACCGGACCACGTAATTTGACTCAATCTCTTCCATTACAATTGTTTAAACACATTTGAATTGTAGAAACAAGATTCAGGACTGTGGAAACAAGTTTGCCCCATCCGTGCGTCACAGACTCTAATTGAACTCAGTTTGTGCGTTACATTCCTAAGCTTATAACAAGTGACTTTTTCGCAACCGGACCACGTAATTTGACTCAATCTCTTCCATTACAATTGTTTAAACACATTTGAATTTTAGAAATAAGATTCAGGACTGTTGAAACAAGTTTGCCCCATCCGTGCGTCAATGACTCTAATTAGACTCAGTTTGTGCGTTACATTCCTAAGCTTATAACAAGCGACTTTTTCGCAACCGGATCTCGTAATTTGACTCAATTTCTTCCATTACAATTGTTTAAACACATTTGAAGTCTGGGAACAAGATTCGGGACGGTCGAAACAAGTTTGCTCCATCCGTGCGTCAATGTCTCTAATTGGACTCAGTTTGTGTGTTAAATTCCTAAGCCTATAACTACTGACTTGTTCTCAACCGGACCTTGTAATTTGACTCTATATCTTCTATTGCAGTTGTTTAAACACATTTGAAGTTTTGGAACAAGATTCGGGACAGTCGAAACAAGTTTGCTCCATTCGTGTGTCAATGACTCTAGTTGGACTTAGTTTGTGCGTTACATTCCGAAGTCTATAACTAGTGACTTGTTCTCGACCGGACCTCGTAATTTGACCCAATATCTTCTATAACAATTGTTTTAACCCATTTGAAGTGTTGGAATAAGATTCGGGACTGTCAAACAAGTTTGCCCCATCCGTGCGTCAATGACTCTAATTGGACTCAGTTTGTGCGTTACCTTCCGAAGCTTATAACAAGTGACTTTTTCGCAACCGGACCAGGTAATTTGACTCAATCTCTTCCATTACAATTGTCTAAACACATTTGAAGTCTTGGAACAAGATTCGGGATGGTCGAAACAAGTTTGCTCCATCCGTGCGTCAATGTCTCTAATTGGATTCAGTTTGTGTGTCACATTCCTAAGCCTATAACTAGTGACTTATTCTCAACCGGACCTCGTAATTTGACTCAATATCTTCTATTACAATTGTTTAAACACATTTGAAGTGTAGGAACAAGATTCGGGACTGTCGTAACAAGTTTGCCCCATCCGTGCGTCAATGACTCTAATTGGACTCAGTTTGTCCGTTACATTCCTAAGCTTATAACAAGTGATTTTTTCACAACCGAACCTGGTAATTTGACTCAATCTCTTCTATTACAATTGTTTAAACACATTTGAAGTCTTGGAACAAGATTCGGGACAGTCGAAACAAGTTTGCTCCTTTCGTGCGTCAATGACTCTAATTGGACTTAGTTTGGGCGTTACATTCCGAAGTCTATAACTAGTGACTTGTTCTCGACCGGACCTCGTAATTTGACCCAATATCTTCTATAACAATTGTTTTAACACATTTGAGGTGCTGCAAAGAGATTCAGGACTGTTAAACAAGTTTGCCCCATCCGTGCGTCAATGACTCTAATTGGACTCAGTTTGTGCGTTACATTCCGAAGCTTATAACAAGTTACTTTTTCGCAACCGGACTTGGTAATTTGACTCAATCTCTTCCATTACAATTGTTTAAACACATTTGAAGTCTTGGAACAAGATTCGGGACGGTTGAAACAAGTTTGCTCCATCCGTGCGTCAATGTCTCTAATTGGATTCAGTTTGTGTGTTACATTCCTAAGCCTATAACAAGTGACTTGTTCTCAACCGGACCTCGTAATTTGACTCAATATCCTCTATTACAATTGTTTAAACACATTTGAATTGTAGAAACAAGATTCAGGACTGTCGAAACAAGTTTGCCCCATCCGTGCGTCAATGACTCTAATTGGACTCAGTTTGTGCGTTACATTCATAAGCTTATAACAAGTGACTTTTTCGCAACCGGAACAGGTAATTTGACTCAATCTCTTTTATTATAATTGTTTAAACACATTTGAAGTCTTGGAACAAGATTCGGGACAGTCAAAACAAGTTTGCTCCATCCGTGCGTCAATGTCGCTAATTGGACTCAGTTTGTTTGTTACATTCCTAAGCCTATAACTAGTGACTTGTTCTCAACCGGACCTCGTAAATAGACTCAATATCTTCTATTACAATTGTTTAAACACATTTGAAGTGTAGGAACAAGATTCGGGACTGTCGGAACAAGTTTGCTCCATCCGTGCGTCAATGACTCCAATTGTACTCAGTTTGTGCGTTACATTCCTAAGCTTATAACAAGTGACTTTTTCGCAACCGGAACAGGAAATTTGACTCAATCTCTTTTATTATAATTGTTTAAACACATTTGAAGTCTTGGAACAAGATTCGGGACAGTCGAAACAAGTTTGCTCCATCCGTGCGTCAATGTCGCTAATTGGACTCAGTTTGTGTGTTACATTCCTAAGCCTATAACTAGTGACTTGTTCTCAACCGGACCTCGTAAATAGACTCAATATCTTCTATTACAATTGTTTAAACACATATGAAGTGTAGGAACAAGATTCGGGACTGTCGGAACAAGTTTGCTCCATCCGTGCGTCGATGACTCCAATTGGACTCAGTTTGTGCGTTACATTCCTAAGCTTATAACAAGTGACTTTTTCGCAACCGGACCACGTAATTTGACTCAATCTCTTCCATTACAATTGTTTAAACACATTTGAAGTCTGGGAACAAGATTCGGGATGGTCGAAACAAGTTTGCTCCATCCGTGCGTCAATGTCTCTAATTGGACTCAGTTTGTGTGTTACATTCCTAAGCCTATAACTAGTGACTTGTTCTCAACCGGACCTCGTAATTTGACTCTATATCTTCTATTGCAGTTGTTTAAACACATTTGAAGTTTTGGAACAAGATTCGGGACAGTCGAAACAAGTTTGCTCCATTCGTGTGTCAATGACTCTAGTTGGACTTAGTTTGTGCGTTACATTCCGAAGTCTATAACTAGTGACTTGTTCTCGACCGGACGTCGTAATTTGACCCAATATCTTCTATAACAATTGTTTTAACCCATTTGAAGTGTTGGAATAAGATTCGGGACTGTCAAACAAGTTTGCCCCATCCGTGCGTCAATGACTCTAATTGGACTAAGTTTGTGCGTTACCTTCCAAAGCTTATAACAAGTGACTTTTTCGCAACCGGACCAGGTAATTTGACTCAATCTCTTCCATTACAATTGTCTAAACACATTTGAAGTCTTGGAACAAGATTCGGGATGGTCGAAACAAGTTTGCTCCATCCGTGCGTCAATGTCTCTAATTGGATTCAGTTTGTGTGTCACATTCCTAAGCCTATAACTAGTGACTTATTCTCAACCGGACCTCGTAATTTGACTCAATATCTTCTATTACAATTGTTTAAACACATTTGAAGTGTAGGAACAAGATTCGGGACTGTCGTAACAAGTTTGCCCCATCCGTGCGTCAATGACTCTAATTGGACTCAGTTTGTCCGTTACATTCCTAAGCTTATAACAAGTGATTTTTTCACAACCGAACCTGGTAATTTGAAGTCTTGGAACAAGATTCGGGACAGTCAAAACAAGTTTGCTCCATCCGTGCGTCAATGTCGCTAATTGGACTCAGTTTGTTTGTTACATTCCTAAGCCTATAACTAGTGACTTGTTCTCAACCGGACCTCGTAAATAGACTCAATATCTTCTATTACAATTGTTTAAACACATTTGAAGTGTAGGAACAAGATTCGGGACTGTCGGAACAAGTTTGCTCCATCCGTGCGTCAATGACTCCAATTGTACTCAGTTTGTGCGTTACATTCCTAAGCTTATAACAAGTGACTTTTTCGCAACCGGAACAGGTAATTTGACTCAATCTCTTTTATTATAATTGTTTAAACACATTTGAAGTCTTGGAACAAGATTCGGGACAGTCGAAACAAGTTTGCTCCATCCGTGCGTCAATGTCGCTAATTGGACTCAGTTTGTGTGTTACATTCCTAAGCCTATAACTAGTGACTTGTTCTCAACCGGACCTCGTAAATAGACTCAATATCTTCTATTACAATTGTTTAAACACATATGAAGTGTAGGAACAAGATTCGGGACTGTCGGAACAAGTTTGCTCCATCCGTGCGTCGATGACTCCAATTGGACTCAGTTTGTGCGT
Organism: Euptelea pleiosperma; assembly: GCA_035048495.1. Taxonomy (NCBI): domain Eukaryota; kingdom Viridiplantae; phylum Streptophyta; class Magnoliopsida; order Ranunculales; family Eupteleaceae; genus Euptelea; species Euptelea pleiosperma. The sequence goes on from CM068543.1 coordinate 56,147,761, forward strand.
TACATTCCTAAGCTTATAACAAGTGACTTTTTCGCAACCGGACCACGTAATTTGACTCAATCTCTTCCATTACAATTGTTTAAACACATTTGAAGTCTGGGAACAAGATTCGGGATGGTCGAAACAAGTTTGCTCCATCCGTGCGTCAATGTCTCTAATTGGACTCAGTTTGTGTGTTACATTCCTAAGCCTATAACTAGTGACTTGTTCTCAACCGGACCTCGTAATTTGACTCTATATCTTCTATTGCAGTTGTTTAAACACATTTGAAGTTTTGGAACAAGATTCGGGACAGTCGAAACAAGTTTGCTCCATTCGTGTGTCAATGACTCTAGTTGGACTTAGTTTGTGCGTTACATTCCGAAGTCTATAACTAGTGACTTGTTCTCGACCGGACGTCGTAATTTGACCCAATATCTTCTATAACAATTGTTTTAACCCATTTGAAGTGTTGGAATAAGATTCGGGACTGTCAAACAAGTTTGCCCCATCCGTGCGTCAATGACTCTAATTGGACTAAGTTTGTGCGTTACCTTCCAAAGCTTATAACAAGTGACTTTTTCGCAACCGGACCAGGTAATTTGACTCAATCTCTTCCATTACAATTGTCTAAACACATTTGAAGTCTTGGAACAAGATTCGGGATGGTCGAAACAAGTTTGCTCCATCCGTGCGTCAATGTCTCTAATTGGATTCAGTTTGTGTGTCACATTCCTAAGCCTATAACTAGTGACTTATTCTCAACCGGACCTCGTAATTTGACTCAATATCTTCTATTACAATTGTTTAAACACATTTGAAGTGTAGGAACAAGATTCGGGACTGTCGTAACAAGTTTGCCCCATCCGTGCGTCAATGACTCTAATTGGACTCAGTTTGTCCGTTACATTCCTAAGCTTATAACAAGTGATTTTTTCACAACCGAACCTGGTAATTTGACTCAATCTCTTCTATTACAATTGTTTAAACACATTTGAAGTCTTGGAACAAGATTCGGGACAGTCGAAACAAGTTTGCTCCTTTCGTGCGTCAATGACTCTAATTGGATTTAGTTTGGGCGTTACATTCCGAAGTCTATAACTAGTGACTTGTTCTTGACCGGACCTCGTAATTTGACCCAATATCTTCTATAACAATTGTTTTAACACATTTGAGGCGCTGCAAAGAGATTCAGGACTGTTAAACAAGTTTGCCCCATCCGTGCGTCAATGACTCTAATTGGACTCAGTTTGTGCGTTACATTCTGAAGCTTATAACAAGTGACTTTTTCGCAACCGGACCTGGTAATTTGACTCAATCTCTTCCATTACAATTGTTTAAACACATTTGAAGTCTTGGAACAAGATTCGGGACGGTTGAAACAAGTTTGCTCCATCCGTGCGTCAATGTCTCTAATTGGATTCAGTTTGTGTGTTACATTCCTAAGCCTATAACAAGTGACTTGTTCTCAACCGGACCTCGTAATTTGACTCAATATCCTCTATTACAATTGTTTAAACACATTTGAATTGTAGAAACATGATTCAGGACTGTCGAAACAAGTTTGCCCCATCCGTACGTCAATGACTCTAATTGGACTCAGTTTGTGCGTTACATTCCTAAGCTTATAACAAGTGACTTTTTCGCAACCGGAACAGGTAATTTGACTCAATCTCTTTTATTATAAATTTTTTAAACACATTTGAAGTCTTGGAACAAGATTCGGGACAGTCGAAACAAGTTTGCTCCATCCGTGCGTCAATGTCGCTAATTGGACTCAGTTTGTTTGTTACATTCCTAAGCCTATAACTAGTGACTTGTTCTCAACCGGACCTCGTAAATAGACTCAATATCTTCTATTACAATTGTTTAAACACATTTGAAGTGTAGGAACAAGATTCGGGACTGTCGGAACAAGTTTGCTCCATCCGTGCGTCAATGACTCCAATTGGACTCAGTTTGTGCGTTACATTCCTAAGCTTATAACAAGTGACTTTTTCGCAACCGGAACAGGTAATTTGACTCAATCTCTTTTATTATAATTGTTTAAACACATTTAAAGTCTTGGAACAAGATTCGGGACAGTCGAAACAAGTTTGCTCCATCCGTGCGTCAATGTCGCTAATTGGACTCAGTTTGTGTGTTACATTCCTAAGCCTATAACTAGTGACTTGTTCTCAACCGGACCTCGTAAATAGACTCAATATCTTCTATTACAATTGTTTAAACACATATGAAGTGTAGGAACAAGATTCGGGACTGTCGGAACAAGTTTGCTCCATCCGTGCGTCGATGACTCCAATTGGACTCAGTTTGTGCGTTACATTCCTAAGCTTATAACAAGTGACTTTTTCGCAACCGGACCACGTAATTTGACTCAATCTCTTCCATTACAATTGTTTAAACACATTTGAATTGTAGAAACAAGATTCAGGACTGTGGAAACAAGTTTGCCCCATCCGTGCGTCACTGACTCTAATTGGACTCAGTTTGTGCGTTACATTCCTAAGCTTATAACAAGTGACTTTTTCGCAACCGGACCATGTAATTTGACTCAATCTCTTCCATTACAATTGTTTAAACACATTTGAATTTTAGAAACAAGATTCAGGACTGTTGAAACAAGTTTGCCCCATCCGTGCGTCAATGACTCTAATTAGACTCAGTTTGTGCGTTACATTCCTAAGCTTATAACAAGTGACTTTTTCGCAACCGGATCTCGTAATTTGACTCAATTTCTTGCATTACAATTGTTTAAACACATTTGAAGTCTGGGAACAAGATTCGGGACGGTCGAAACAAGTTTGGTCCATCCGTGCGTCAATGTCTCTAATTGGACTCAGTTTGTGTGTTACATTCCTAAGCCTATAACTAGTGACTTGTTCTCAACCGGACCTCGTAATTTGACTCTATATCTTCTATTGCAATTGTTTAAACACATTTGAAGTTTTGGAACAAGATTCGGGATGGTCGAAACAAGTTTGCCCCATCCGTGCGTCAATGACTCTAATTGGACTCAGTTTGTGCGTTACCTTCCGAAGCTTATAACAAGTGACTTTTTCGCAACCGGACCAGGTAATTTGACTCAATCTCTTCCATTACAATTGTCTAAACACATTTGAAGTCTTGGAACAAGATTCGGGATGGTCGAAACAAGTTTGCTCCATCCGTGCGTCAATGTCTCTAATTGGATTCAGTTTGTGTGTCACATTCCTAAGCCTATAAATAGTGACTTATTCTCAACCGGACCTCGTAATTTGACTCAATATCTTCTATTACAATTATTTAAACACATTTGAAGTGTAGGAACAAGATTCGGGACTGTCGTAACAAGTTTGCCCCATCCGTGCGTCAATGACTCTAATTGGACTCAGTTTGTCCGTTACATTCCTAAGCTTATAACAAGTGATTTTTTCACAACTGAACCTGGTAATTTGACTCAATCTCTTCTATTACAATTGTTCAAACACATTTGAAGTCTTGGAACAAGATTCGGGACAGTCGAAACAAGTTTGCTCCTTTCGTGCGTCAATGACTCTAATTGGACTTAGTTTGGGCGTTACATTCCGAAGTCTATAACTAGTGACTTGTTCTCGACCGGACCTCGTAATTTGACCCAATATCTTCTATAACAATTGTTTTAACCCATTTGAAGTGTTGGAATAAGATTCGGGACTGTCAAACAAGTTTGCCCCATCCGTGCGTCAATGACTCTAATTGGACTCAGTTTGTGCGTTACCTTCCGAAGCTTATAACAAGTGACTTTTTCGCAACCGGACCAGGTAATTTGACTCAATCTCTTCCATTACAATTGTCTAAACACATTTGAAGTCTTGGAACAAGATTCGGGATGGTCGAAACAAGTTTGCTCCATCCGTGCGTCAATGTCTCTAATTGGATTCAGTTTGTGTGTCACATTCCTAAGCCTATAACTAGTGACTTATTCGCAACCGGAACAGGTAATTTGACTCAATCTCTTTTATTATAATTGTTTAAACACATTTGAAGTCTTGGAACAAGATTCGGGACAGTCGAAACAAGTTTGCTCCATCCGTGCGTCAATGTCGCTAATTGGACTCAGTTTGTGTGTTACATTCCTAAGCCTATAACTAGTGACTTGTTCTCGACCGGACCTCGTAATTTGACCCAATATCTTCTATAACAATTGTTTTAACACATTTGAGGCGCTGCAAAGAGATTCAGGACTGTTAAACAAGTTTGCCCCATCCGTGCGTCAATGACTCTAATTGGACTCAGTTTGTGCGTTACATTCCTAAGCTTATAACAAGTGACTTTTTCGCAACCGGAACAGGTAACTTGACTCAATCTCTTTTATTATAATTGTTTAAACACATTTGAAGTCTTGGAACAAGATTCGGGACAGTCGAAACAAGTTTGCTCCATCCGTGCGTCAATGTCGCTAATTGGACTCAGTTTGTGTGTTACATTCCTAAGCCTATAACTAGTGACTTGTTCTCAACCGGACCTCGTAAATAGACTCAATATCTTCTATTACAATTGTTTAAACACATATGAAGTGTAGGAACAAGATTCGGGACTGTCGGAACAAGTTTGCTCCATCCGTGCGTCGATGACTCCAATTGGACTCAGTTTGTGCGTTACATTCCTAAGCTTATAACAAGTGAATTTTTCGCAACCGGACAACGTAATTTGACTCAATCTCTTCCATTACTATTGTTTAAACACATTTGAATTGTAGAAACAGGATTCAGGACTGTGGAAACAAGTTTGCCCCATCAGTGCGTCACTGACTCTAATTGGACTCAGTTTGTGCGTTACATTCCTAAGCTTATAACAAGTGACTTTTTCGCAACCGGACCACGTAATTTGACTCAATCTATTCCATTACAATTGTTTAAACACATTTGAATTTTAGAAACAAGATTCAGGACTGTTGAAACAAGTTTGCCCCATCCGTGCGTCAATGACTCTAATTAGACTCAGTTTGTGCGTTACATTCCTAAGCTTATAACAAGTGAGTTTTTCGCAACCGGATCTCGTAATTTGACTCAATTTCTTCCATTACAATTGTTTAAACACATTTGAAGTCTGGGACCAAGATTCGGGACGGTCGAAACAAGTTTGCTCCATCCGTGCGTCAATGTCTCTAATTGGACTCAGTTTGTGTGTTACATTCCTAAGCCTATAACAAGTGACTTGTTCTCAACCGGACCTCATAATTTGACTCTATATCTTCTATTGCAGTTGTTTAAACACATTTGAAGTTTTGGAACAAGATTCGGGACAGTCGAAACAAGTTTGCTCCATTCGTGTGTCAATGACTCTAGTTGGACTTAGTTTGTGCGTTACATTCCGAAGTCTATAACTAGTGACTTGTTCTCGACCGGACCTCGTAATTTGACCCAATATCTTCTATAACAATTGTTTTAACCCATTTGAAGTGTTGGAATAAGATTCGGGACTGTCAAACAAGTTTGCCCCATCCGTGCGTCAATGACTCTAATTGGACTCAGTTTGTGCGTTACCTTCCGAAGCTTATAACAAGTGACTTTTTCGCAACCGGACCAGGTAATTTGACTCAATCTCTTCCATTACAATTGTCTAAACACATTTGAAGTCTTGGAACAAGATTCGGGATGGTCGAAACAAGTTTGCTCCATCCGTGCGTCAATGTCTCTAATTGGATTCAGTTTGTGTGTCACATTCCTAAGCCTCTAACTAGTGACTTATTCTCAACCGGACCTCGTAATTTGACTCAATATCTTCTATTACAATTGTCTAAACACATTTGAAGTGTAGGAACAAGATTCGGGACTGTCGTAACAAGTTTGCCCCATCCGTGCGTCAATGACTCTAATTGGACTCAGTTTGTCCGTTACATTCCTAAGCTTATAACAAGTGATTTTTTCACAACCGAACCTGGTAATTTGACTCAATCTCTTCTATTACAATTGTTTAAACACATTTGAAGTCTTGGAACAAGATTCGGGACAGTCGAAACAAGTTTGCTCCTTTCGTGCGTCAATGACTCTAATTGGACTTAGTTTGGGCGTTACATTCCGAAGTCTATAACTAGTGACTTGTTCTCGACCGGACCTCGTAATTTGACCCAATATCTTCTATAACAATTGTTTTAACACATTTGAGGCGCTGCAAAGAGATTCAGGACTGTTAAACAAGTTTGCCCCATCCGTGCGTCAATGACTCTAATTGGACTCAGTTTGTGCGTTACATTCCAAAGCTTATAACAAGTGACTTTTTCGCAACCGGACCTGGTAATTTGACTCAATCTCTTCCATTACACTTGTTTAAACACATTTGAAGTCTTGGAACAAGATTCGGGACGGTTGAAACAAGTTTGCTCCATCCGTGCGTCAATGTCTCTAATTGGATTCAGTTTGTGTGTTACATTCCTAAGCCTATAACAAGTGACTTGTTCTCAACCGGACCTTGTAATTTGACTCAATATCCTCTATTACAATTGTTTAAACACATTTGAATTGTAGAAACAAGAGTCAGGACTGTCGAAACAAGTTTGCCCCATCCGTGCGTCAATGACTCTAATTGGACTCAGTTTGTGCGTTACATTCCTAAGCTTATAACAAGTGACTTTTTCGCAACCGGAACAGGTAACTTGACTCAATCTCTTTTATTATAATTGTTTAAACACATTTGAAGTCTTGGAACAAGATTCGGGACAGTCGAAACAAGTTTGCTCCATCCGTGCGTCAATGTCGCTAATTGGACTCAGTTTGTTTGTTACATTCCTAAGCCTATAACTAGTGACTTGTTCTCAACCGGACCTCGTAAATAGACTCAATATCTTCTATTACAATTGTTTAAACACATTTGAAGTGTAGGAACAAGATTCGGGACTGTCGGAACAAGTTTGCTCCATCCGTGCGTCAATGACTCCAATTGGACTCAGTTTGTGCGTTACATTCCTAAGCTTATAACAAGTGACTTTTTCGCAACCGGAACAGGTAATTTGACTCAATCTCTTTTATTATAATTGTTTAAACACATTTGAAGTCTTGGAAAAAGATTCGGGACAGTCGAAACAAGTTTGCTCCATCCGTGCGTCAATGTCGCTAATTGGACTCAGTTTGTGTGTTACATTCCTAAGCCTATAACTAGTGACTTGTTCTCAACCGGACCTCGTAAATAGACTCAATATCTTCTATTACAATTGTTTAAACACATATGAAGTGTAGGAACAAGATTCGGGACTGTCGGAACAAGTTTGCTCCATCCGTGCGTCGATGACTCCAATTGGACTCAGTTTGTGCGTTACATTCCTAAGCTTACAACAAGTGACTTTTTCGCAACCGGACCACGTAATTTAACTCAATCTCTTCCATTACAATTGTTTAAACACATTTGAATTGTAGAAACAAGATTCAGGACTGTGGAAACAAGTTTGCCCCATCCGTGCGTCACTGACTCTAATTGGACTCAGTTTGTGCGTTACATTCCTAAGCTTATAACAAGTGACTTTTTCGCAACCGGACCACGCAATTTGACTCAATATCTTCCATTACAATTGTTTAAACACATTTGAAGTCTGGGAACAAGATTCGGGACGGTCGAAACAAGTTTGCTCCATCCGTGCGTCAATGTCTCTAATTGGACTCAGTTTGTGTGTTAGATTCCTAAGCCTATAACTAGTGACTTGTTCTCAACCGGACCTCGTAATTTGACTCTATATCTTCTATTGCAGTTGTTTAAACACATTTAAAGTTTTGGAACAAGATTCGGGACAGTCGAAACAAGTTTGCTCCATTCGTGTGTCAATGACTCTAGTTGGACTTAGTTTGTGAGTTACATTCCGAAGTCTATAACTAGTGACTTGTTCTCGACCGGACCTCGTAATTTGACCCAATATCTTCTATAACAATTGTTTTAACCCATTTGAAGTGTTGGAATAAGATTCGGGACTGTCAAACAAGTTTGCCCCATCCGTGCGTCAATGACTCTAATTGGACTCAGTTTGTGCGTTACCTTCCGAAGCTTATAACAAGTGACTTTTTTGCAACCGGACCAGGTAATTTGACTCAATCTCTTCCATTACAATTGTCTAAACACATTTGAAGTCTTGGAAGAAGATTCGGGATGGTCGAAACAAGTTTGCTCCATCCATGCGGCAATGTCTCTAATTGGATTCAGTTTGTGTGTCACATTCCTAAGCCTATAACTAGTGACTTATTCTCAACCGGACCTCGTAATTTGACTCAATATCTTCTATTACAATTGTTTAAACACATTTGAAGTGTAGGAACAAGATTCGGGACTGTCGTAACAAGTTTGCCCCATCCGTGCGTCAATGACTCTAATTGGACTCAGTTTGTCCGTTACATTCCTAAGCTTATAACAAGTGATTTTTTCACAACCGAACCTGGTAATTTGACTCAATCTCTTCTATTACAATTGTTTAAACACATTTGAAGTCCTGGAACAAGATTCGGGACAGTCGAAACAAGTTTGCTCCTTTCGTACGTCAATGACTCTAATTGGACTTAGTTTGGGCGTTACATTCCGAAGTCTATAACTAGTGACTTGTTCTCGACCGGACCTCGTAATTTGACCCAATATCTTCTATAACAATTGTTTTAACACATTTGAGGCGCTGCAAAGAGATTCAGGACTGTTAAACAAGTTTGCCCCATCCGTGCGTCAATGACTCTAATTGGACTCAGTTTGTGCGTTACATTCCGAAGCTTATAACAAGTGACTTTTTCGCAACCGGACCTGGTAATTTGACTCAATCTCTTCCATTACAATTGTTTAAAGACATTTGAAGTCTTGGAACATGATTCGGGACGGTTGAAACAAGTTTGCTCCATCCGTGCGTCAATGTCTCTAATTGGATTCAGTTTGTGTGTTACATTCCTAAGCCTATAACAAGTGACTTGTTCTCAACCGGACCTCGTAATTTGACTCAATATCCTCTATTACAATTGTCTAAACACATTTGAATTGTAGAAACAAGATTCAGGACTGTCGAAACAAGTTTGCCCCATCCGTGCGTCAATGACTCTAAATGGACTCAGTTTGTGCGTTACATTCATAAGCTTATAACAAGTGACTTTTTCGCAACCGGAACAGGTAATTTGACTCAATCTCTTTTATTATAATTTTTTAAACACATTTGAAGTCTTGGAACAAGATTCGGGACAGTCGAAACAAGTTTGCTCCATCCGTGCGTCAATGTCGCTAATTGGACTCAGTTTGTTTGTTACATTCCTAAGCTTATAACTAGTGACTTGTTCTCAACCGGACCTCGTAAATAGACTCAATATCTTCTATTACAATTGTTTAAACACATTTGAAGTGTAGGAACAAGATTCGGGACTGTCGGAACAAGTTTGCTCCATCCGTGCGTCAATGACTCCAATTGGACTCAGTTTGTGCGTTACATTCCTAAGCTTATAACAAGTGACTTTTTCGCAACCGGAACAGGTAATTTGACTCAATCTCTTTTATTATAATTTTTTAAACACATTTGAAGTCTTGGAACAAGATTCGGGACAGTCGAAACAAGTTTGCTCCATCCGTGCGTCAATGTCGCTAATTGGACTCAGTTTGTGTGTTACATTCCTAAGCCTATAACTAGTGACATGTTCTCAACCGGACCTCGTAAATAGACTCAATATCTTCTATTACAATTGTTTAAACACATATGAAGTGTGGGAACAAGATTCGGGACTGTCGGAACAAGTTTGCTCCATCCGTGCGTCGATGACTCCAATTGGACTCAGTTTGTGCGTTACATTCCTAAGCTTATAACAAGTGACTTTTTTGCAACCGGACCACGTAATTTGACTCAATCTCTTCCATTACAATTGTTTAAACACATTTGAATTGTAGAAACAAGATTCAGGACTGTGGAAACAAGTTTGCCCCATCCGTGCGTCACTGACTCTAATTGGACTCAGTTTGTGCGTTACATTCCTGAGCTTATAACAAGTGACTTTTTCGCAACCGGACCACGTAATTTGACTCAATCTCTTCCATTACAATTGTTTAAACACATTTGAATTTTAGAAACAAGATTCAGGACTGTTGAAACAAGTTTGCCCCATCCGTGCGTCAATGACTCTAATTAGACTCAGTTTGTGCGTTACATTCCTAAGCTTATAACAAGTGACTTTTTCGCAACCGGATCTCGTAATTTGACTCAATTTCTTCCATTACAATTGTTTAAACACATTTGAAGTCTGGGAACAAGATTCGGGACGGTCGAAACAAGTTTGCTCCATCCGTGCGTCAATGTCTCTAATTGGACTCAGTTTGTGTGTTACATTCCTAAGCCTATAACTAGTGACTTGTTCTCAACCGGACCTCGTAATTTGACTCTATTTTCTTCTATTGCAATTGTTTAAACACATTTGAAGTTTTGGAACAAGATTCGGGACAGTCGAAACAAGTTTGCTCCATTCGTGTGTCAATGACTCTAGTTGGACTTAGTTTGTGCGTTACATTCCGAAGTCTATAACTAGTGACTTGTTCTCGACCGGACCTCGTAATTTGACCCAATATCTTCTATAACAATTGTTTTAACCCATTTGAAGTGTTGGAATAAGATTCGGGACTGTCAAACAAGTTTGCCCCATCCGTGCGTCAATGACTCTAATTGGACTCAGTTTGTGCGTTACCTTCCGAAGCTTATAACAAGTGACTTTTTTGCAACCGGACCAGGTAATTTGACTCAATCTCTTCCATTACAATTATTTAAACACATTTGAATTGTAGAAACAAGATTCAGGACTGTGGAAACAAGTTTGCCCCATCCGTGCGTCACTGACTCTAATTGGACTCAGTTTGTGCGTTACATTCCTGAGCTTATAACAAGTGACTTTTTCGCAACCGGACCACGTAATTTGACTCAATCTCTTCCATTACAATTGTTTAAACACATTTGAATTTTAGAAACAAGATTCAGGACTGTTGAAACAAGTTTGCCCCATCCGTGCGTCAATGACTCTAATTAGACTCAGTTTGTGCGTTACATTCCTAAGCTTATAACAAGTGACTTTTTCGCAACCGGATCTCGTAATTTGACTCAATTTCTTCCATTACAATTGTTTAAACACATTTGAAGTCTGGGAACAAGATTCGGGACGGTCGAAACAAGTTTGCTCCATCCGTGCGTCAATGTCTCTAATTGGACTCAGTTTGTGTGTTACATTCCTAAGCCTATAACTAGTGACTTGTTCTCAACCGGACCTCGTAATTTGACTCTATTTTCTTCTATTGCAATTGTTTAAACACATTTGAAGTTTTGGAACAAGATTCGGGACAGTCGAAACAAGTTTGCTCCATTCGTGTGTCAATGACTCTAGTTGGACTTAGTTTGTGCGTTACATTCCGAAGTCTATAACTAGTGACTTGTTCTCGACCGGACCTCGTAATTTGACCCAATATCTTCTATAACAATTGTTTTAACCCATTTGAAGTGTTGGAATAAGATTCGGGACTGTCAAACAAGTTTGCCCCATCCGTGCGTCAATGACTCTAATTGGACTCAGTTTGTGCGTTACCTTCCGAAGCTTATAACAAGTGACTTTTTTGCAACCGGACCAGGTAATTTGACTCAATCTCTTCCATTACAATTGTCTAAACACATTTGAAGTCTTGGAACAAGATTCGGGATGGTCGAAACAAGTTTGCTCCATCCGTGCGTCAATGTCTCTAATTGGATTCAGTTTGTGTGTCACATTCCTAAGCCTATAACTAGTGACTTATTCTCAACCGGACCTCGTAATTTGACTCAATATCTTCTATTACAATTGTTTAAACACATTTGAAGTGTAGGAACAAGATTCGGGACTGTCGTAACAAGTTTGCCCCATCCGTGCGTCAATGACTCTAATTGGACTCAGTTTGTCCGTTACATTCCTAAGCTTATAACAAGTGATTTTTTCACAACCGAACCTGGTAATTTGACTCAATCTCTTCTATTACAATTGTTTAAACACATTTGAAGTCTTGGAACAAGATTCGGGACAGTTGAAACAAGTTTGCTCCTTTCGTACGTCAATGACTCTAATTGGACTTAGTTTGGGCGTTACATTCCGAAGTCTATAACTAGTGACTTGTTCTCGACCGGACCTCGTAATTTGACCCAATATCTTCTATAACAATTGTTTTAACACATTTGAGGCGCTGCAAAGAGATTCAGGACTGTTAAACAAGTTTGCCCCATCCGTGCGTCAATGACTCTAATTGGACTCAGTTTGTGCGTTACATTCCGAAGCTTATAACAAGTGACTTTTTCGCAACCGGACCTGGTAATTTGACTCAATCTCTTCCATTACAATTGTTTAAAGACATTTGAAGTCTTGGAACATGATTCGGGACGGTTGAAACAAGTTTGCTCCATCCGTGCGTCAATGTCTCTAATTGGATTCAGTTTGTGTGTTACATTCCTAAGCCTATAACAAGTGACTTGTTCTCAACCGGACCTCGTAATTTGACTCAATATCCTCTATTACAATTGTCTAAACACATTTGAATTGTAGAAACAAGATTCAGGACTGTCGAAACAAGTTTGCCCCATCCGTGCGTCAATGACTCTAAATGGACTCAGTTTGTGCGTTACATTCATAAGCTTATAACAAGTGACTTTTTCGCAACCGGAACAGGTAATTTGACTCAATCTCTTTTATTATAATTGTTTAAACACATTTGAAGTCTTGGAACAAGATTCGGGACAGTCGAAACAAGTTTGCTCCATCCGTGCGTCAATGTCGCTAATTGGACTCAGTTTGTTTGTTACATTCCTAAGCCTATAACTAGTGACTTGTTCTCAACCGGACCTCGTAAATAGACTCAATATCTTCTATTACAATTGTTTAAACACATTTGAAGTGTAGGAACAAGATTCGGGACTGTCGGAACAAGTTTGCTCCATCCGTGCGTCAATGACTCCAATTGGACTCAGTTTGTGCGTTACATTCCTAAGCTTATAACAAGTGACTTTTTCGCAACCGGAACAGGTAATTTGACTCAATCTCTTTTATTATAATTTTTTAAACACATTTGAAGTCTTGGAACAAGATTCGGGACAGTCGAAACAAGTTTGCTCCATCCGTGCGTCAATGTCGCTAATTGGACTCAGTTTGTGTGTTACATTCCTAAGCCTATAACTAGTGACATGTTCTCAACCGGACCTCGTAAATAGACTCAATATCTTCTATTACAATTGTTTAAACACATATGAAGTGTGGGAACAAGATTCGGGACTGTCGGAACAAGTTTGCTCCATCCGTGCGTCGATGACTCCAATTGGACTCAGTTTGTGCGTTACATTCCTAAGCTTATAACAAGTGACTTTTTTGCAACCGGACCACGTAATTTGACTCAATCTCTTCCATTACAATTGTTTAAACACATTTGAATTGTAGAAACAAGATTCAGGACTGTGGAAACAAGTTTGCCCCATCCGTGCGTCACTGACTCTAATTGGACTCAGTTTGTGCGTTACATTCCTAAGCTTATAACAAGTGACTTTTTCGCAACCGGACCACGTAATTTGACTCAATCTCTTCCATTACAATTGTTTAAACACATTTGAATTTTAGAAACAAGATTCAGGACTGTTGAAACAAGTTTGCCCCATCCGTGCGTCAATGACTCTAATTAGACTCAGTTTGTGCGTTACATTCCTAAGCTTATAACAAGTGACTTTTTCGCAACCGGATCTCGTAATTTGACTCAATTTCTTCCATTACAATTGTTTAAACACATTTGAAGTCTGGGAACAAGATTCGGGACGGTCGAAACAAGTTTGCTCCATCCGTGCGTCAATGTCTCTAATTGGACTCAGTTTGTGTGTTACATTCCTAAGCCTATAACTAGTGACTTGTTCTCAACCGGACCTCGTAATTTGACTCTATATCTTCTATTGCAATTGTTTAAACACATTTGAAGTTTTGGAACAAGATTCGGGACAGTCGAAACAAGTTTGCTCCATTCGTGTGTCAATGACTCTAGTTGGACTTAGTTTGTGCGTTACATTCCGAAGTCTATAACTAGTGACTTGTTCTCGACCGGACCTCGTAATTTGACCCAATATCTTCTATAACAATTGTTTTAACCCATTTGAAGTGTTGGAATAAGATTCGGGACTGTCAAACAAGTTTGCCCCATCCGTGCGTCAATGACTCTAATTGGACTCAGTTTGTGCGTTACCTTCCGAAGCTTATAACAAGTGACTTTTTTGCAACCGGACCAGGTAATTTGACTCAATCTCTTCCATTACAATTGTCTAAACACATTTGAAGTCTTGGAACAAGATTCGGGATGGTCGAAACAAGTTTGCTCCATCCGTGCGTCAATGTCTCTACTTGGACTCAGTTTGTGTGTCACATTCCTAAGCCTATAACTAGTGACTTATTCTCAACCGGACCTCGTAATTTGACTCAATATCTTCTATTACAATTGTTTAAACACATTTGAAGTGTAGGAACAAGATTCGGGACTGTCGTAACAAGTTTGCCCCATCCGTGCGTCAATGACTCTAATTGGACTCAGTTTGTCCATTACATTCCTAAGCTTATAACAAGTGATTTTTTCACAACCGAACCTGGTAATTTGACTCAATCTCTTCTATTACAATTGTTTAAACACATTTGAAGTCTTGGAACAAGATTCGGGACAGTCAAAACAAGTTTGCTCCTTTCGTGCGTCAATGACTCTAATTGGACTTAGTTTGGGCGTTACATTCCGAAGTCTATAACTAGTGACTTGTTCTCGACCGGACCTCGTAATTTGACCCAATATCTTCTATAACAATTGTTTTAACACATTTGAGGCGCTGCAAAGAGATTCAGGACTGTTAAACAAGTTTGCCCCATCCGTGCGTCAATGACTCTAATTGGACTCAGTTTGTGCGTTACATTCCGAAGCTTATAACAAGTGACTTTTTCGCAACCGGACCTGGTAATTTGACTCAATCTCTTCCATTACACTTGTTTAAACACATTTGAAGTCTTGGAACAAGATTCGGGACGGTTGAAACAAGTTTGCTCCATCCGTGCGTCAATGTCTCTAATTGGATTCAGTTTGTGTGTTACATTCCTAAGCCTATAACAAGTGACTTGTTCTCAACTAGACCTCGTAATTTGACTCAATATCCTCTATTACAATTGTTTAAACACATTTGAATTGTAGAAACAAGATTCAGGACTGTCGAAACAAGTTTGCCCCATCCGTGCGTCAATGACTCTAATTGGACTCAGTTTGTGCGTTACATTCCTAAGCTTATAACAAGTGACATTTTCGCAACCGGAACAGGTAATTTGACTCAATCTCTTTTATTATAATTTTTTAAACACATTTGAAGTCTTGGAACAAGATTCGGGACAGTCGAAACAAGTTTGCTCCATCCGTGCGTCAATGTCGCTAATTGGACTCAGTTTGTTTGTTACATTCCTAAGCCTATAACTAGTGACTTGTTCTCAACCGGACCTCGTAAATAGACTCAATATCTTCTATTACAATTGTTTAAACACATTTGAAGTGTAGGAACAAGATTCGGGACTGTCGGAACAAGTTTGCTCCATCCGTGCGTCAATGACTCCAATTGGACTCAGTTTGTGCGTTACATTCCTAAGCTTATAACAAGTGACTTTTTCGCAACCGGAACAGGTAATTTGACTCAATCTCTTTTATTATAATTGTTTAAACACATTTGATGTCTTGGAACAAGATTCGGGACAGTCGAAACAAGTTTGCTCCATCCGTGCGTCAATGTCGCTAATTGGACTCAGTTTGTGTGTTACATTCCTAAGCCTATAACTAGTGACTTGTTCTCAACCGGACCTCGTAAATAGACTCAATATCTTCTATTACAATTGTTTAAACACATATGAAGTGTAGGAACAAGATTCGGGACTGTCGGAACAAGTTTGCTCCATCCGTGCGTCGATGACTCCAATTGGACTCAGTTTGTGCGTTACATTCCTAAGCTTATAACAAGTGACTTTTTCGCAACCGGACAACGTAATTTGACTCAATCTATTCCATTACTATTGTTTAAACACATTTGAATTGTAGAAACAGGATTCAGGACTGTGGAAACAAGTTTGCCCCATCAGTGCGTCACTGACTCTAATTGGACTCAGTTTGTGCGTTACATTCCTAAGCTTATAACAAGTGACTTTTTCGCAACCGGACCACGTAATTTGACTCAATCTCTTCCATTACAATTGTTTAAACACATTTGAAGTCTGGGAACAAGATTCGGGACGGTCGAAACAAGTTTGCTCCATCCGTGCGTCAATGTCTCTAATTGGACTCAGTTTGTGTGTTACATTCCTAAGCCTATAACTAGTGACTTGTTCTCAACCGGACCTCGTAATTTGACTCTATATCTTCTATTGCAATTGTTTAAACACATTTGAAGTTTTGGAACAAGATTCGGGACAGTCGAAACAAGTTTGCTCCATTCGTGTGTCAATGACTCTAGTTGGACTTAGTTTGTGCGTTACATTCCGAAGTCTATAACTAGTGACTTGTTCTCGACCGGACCTCGTAATTTGACCCAATATCTTCTATAACAATTGTTTTAACACATTTGAGGCGCTGCAAAGAGATTCAGGACTGTTAAACAAGTTTGCCCCATCCGTGCGTCAATGACTCTAATTGGACTCAGTTTGTGCGTTACATTCCGAAGCTTATAACAAGTGACTTTTTCGCAACCGGACCTGGTAATTTGACTCAATCTCTTCTATTACAATTGTTTAAACACATTTGAAGTCTTGGAACAAGATTCCGGACAGTCGAAACAAGTTTGCTCCTTTCGTGCGTCAATGACTCTAATTGGACTTAGTTTGGGCGTTACATTCCGAAGTCTATAACTAGTGACTTGTTCTCGACCGGACCTCGTAATTTGACCCAATATCTTCTATAACAATTGTTTTAACACATTTGAGGCGCTGCAAAGAGATTCAGGACTGTTAAACAAGTTTGCCCCATCCGTGCGTCAATGACTCTAATTGGACTCAGTTTGTGCGTTACATTCCGAAGCTTATAACAAGTGACTTTTTCGCAACCGGACCTGGTAATTTGACTCAATCTCTTCCATTACAATTGTTTAAACACATTTGAAGTCTTGGAACATGATTCGGGACGGTTGAAACAAGTTTGCTCCATCCATGCGTCAATGTCTCTAATTGGATTCAGTTTGTGTGTTACATTCCTAAGCCTATAACAAGTGACTTGTTCTCAACCGGACCTCGTAATTTGACTCAATATCCTCTATTACAATTGTTTAAACACATTTGAATTGTAGAAACAAGATTCAGGACTGTCGAAACAAGTTTGCCCCATCCGTGCGTCAATGACTCTAAATGGACTCAGTTTGTGCGTTACATTCATAAGCTTATAACAAGTGACTTTTTCGCAACCGGAACAGGTAATTTGACTCAATCTCTTTTATTATAATTGTTTAAACACATTTGAAGTCTTGGAACAAGATTCGGGACAGTCGAAACAAGTTTGCTCCATCCGTGCGTCAATGTCGCTAATTGGACTCAGTTTGTTTGTTACATTCCTAAGCCTATAACTAGTGACTTGTTCTCAACCGGACCTCGTAAATAGACTCAATATCTTCTATTTCAATTGTTTAAACACATTTGAAGTGTAGGAACAAGATTCGGGACTGTCGGAACAAGTTTGCTTCATCCGTGCGTCAATGACTCCAATTGGACTCAGTTTGTGCGTTACATTCCTAAGCTTATAACAAGTGACTTTTTCGCAACCGGAACAGGTAATTTGACTCAATCTCTTTTATTATAATTTTTTAAACACATTTGAAGTCTTGGAACAAGATTCGGGACAGTCGAAACAAGTTTGCTCCATCCGTGCGTCAATGTCGCTAATTGGACTCAGTTTGTGTGTTACATTCCTAAGCCTATAACTAGTGACATGTTCTCAACCGGACCTCGTAAATAGACTCAATATCTTCTATTACAATTGTTTAAACACATATGAAGTGTGGGAACAAGATTCGGGACTGTCGGAACAAGTTTGCTCCATTCGTGCGTCGATGACTCCAATTGGACTCAGTTTGTGCGTTACATTCCTAAGCTTATAACAAGTGACTTTTTTGCAACCGGACCACGTAATTTGACTCAATCTCTTCCATTACAATTGTTTAAACACATTTGAATTGTAGAAACAAGATTCAGGACTGTGGAAACAAGTTTGCCCCATCCGTGCGTCACTGACTCTAATTGGACTCAGTTTGTGCGTTACATTCCTAAGCTTATAACAAGTGACTTTTTCGCAACCGGACCACGTAATTTGACTCAATCTCTTCCATTACAATTGTTTAAACACATTTGAATTTTAGAAACAAGATTCAGGACTGTTGAAACAAGTTTGCCCCATCCGTGCGTCAATGACTCTAATTAGACTCAGTTTGTGCGTTACATTCCTAAGCTTATAACAAGTGACTTTTTCGCAACCGGATCTCGTAATTTGACTCAATTTCTTCCATTACAATTGTTTAAACACATTTGAAGTCTGGGAACAAGATTCGGGACGGTCGAAACAAGTTTGCTCCATCCGTGCGTCAATGTCTCTAATTGGACTCAGTTTGTGTGTTACATTCCTAAGCCTATAACTAGTGACTTGTTCTCAACCGGACCTCGTAATTTGACTCTATATCTTCTATTGCAATTGTTTAAACACATTTGAAGTTTTGGAACAAGATTCGGGACAGTCGAAACAAGTTTGCTCCATTCGTGTGTCAATGACTCTAGTTGGACTTAGTTTGTGCGTTACATTCCGAAGTCTATAACTAGTGACTTGTTCTCGACCGGACCTCGTAATTTGACCCAATATCTTCTATAACAATTGTTTTAACCCATTTGAAGTGTTGGAATAAGATTCGGGACTGTCAAACAAGTTTGCCCCATCCGTGCGTCAATGACTCTAATTGGACTCAGTTTGTGCGTTACCTTCCGAAGCTTATAACAAGTGACTTTTTTGCAACCGGACCAGGTAATTTGACTCAATCTCTTCCATTACAATTGTCTAAACACATTTGAAGTCTTGGAACAAGATTCGGGATGGTCGAAACAAGTTTGCTCCATCCGTGCGTCAATGTCTCTAATTGGATTCAGTTTGTGTGTCACATTCCTAAGCCTATAACTAGTGACTTATTCTCAACCGGACCTCGTAATTTGACTCAATATCTTCTATTACAATTGTTTAAAAACATTTGAAGTGTAGGAACAAGATTCGGGACTGTCGTAACAAGTTTGCCCCATCCGTGCGTCAATGACTCTAATTGGACTCAGTTTGTCCGTTACATTCCTAAGCTTATAACAAGTGATTTTTTCACAACCGAACCTGGTAATTTGACTCAATCTCTTCTATTACAATTGTTTAAACACATTTGAAGTCTTGGAACAAGATTCGGGACAGTCGAAACAAGTTTGCTCCTTTCGTGCGTCAATGACTCTAATTGGACTTAGTTTGGGCGTTACATTCCGAAGTCTATAACTAGTGACTTGTTCTCGACCGGACCTCGTAATTTGACCCAATATCTTCTATAACAATTGTTTTAACACATTTGAGGCGCTGCAAAGAGATTCAGGACTGTTAAACAAGTTTGCCCCATCCGTGCGTCAATGACTCTAATTGGACTCAGTTTGTGCGTTACATTCCGAAGCTTATAACAAGTGACTTTTTCGCAACCGGACCTGGTAATTTGACTCAATCTCTTCCATTACACTTGTTTAAACACATTTGAAGTCTTGGAACAAGATTCGGGACGGTTGAAACAAGTTTGCTCCATCCGTGCGTCAATGTCTCTAATTGGATTCAGTTTGTGTGTTACATTCCTAAGCCTATAACAAGTGACTTGTTCTCAACTAGACCTCGTAATTTGACTCAATATCCTCTATTACAATTGTTTAAACACATTTGAATTGTAGAAACAAGATTCAGGACTGTCGAAACAAGTTTGCCCCATCCGTGCGTCAATGACTCTAATTGGACTCAGTTTGTGCGTTACATTCCTAAGCTTATAACAAGTGACTTTTTCGCAACCGGAACAGGTAATTTGACTCAATCTCTTTTATTATAATTTTTTAAACACATTTGAAGTCTTGGAACAAGATTCGGGACAGTCGAAACAAGTTTGCTCCATCCGTGCGTCAATGTCGCTAATTGGACTCAGTTTGTTTGTTACATTCCTAAGCCTATAACTAGTGACTTGTTCTCAACCGGACCTCGTAAATAGACTCAATATCTTCTATTACAATTGTTTAAACACATTTGAAGTGTAGGAACAAGATTCGGGACTGTCGGAACAAGTTTGCTCCATCCGTGCGTCAATGACTCCAATTGGACTCAGTTTGTGCGTTACATTCCTAAGCTTATAACAAGTGACTTTTTCGCAACCGGAACAGGTAATTTGACTCAATCTCTTTTATTATAATTGTTTAAACACATTTGATGTCTTGGAACAAGATTCGGGACAGTCGAAACAAGTTTGGTCCATCCGTGCGTCAATGTCGCTAATTGGACTCAGTTTGTGTGTTACATTCCTAAGCCTATAACTAGTGACTTGTTCTCAACCGGACCTCGTAAATAGACTCAATATCTTCTATTACAATTGTTTAAACACATATGAAGTGTAGGAACAAGATTCGGGACTGTCGGAACAAGTTTGCTCCATCCGTGCGTCGATGACTCCAATTGGACTCAGTTTGTGCGTTACATTCCTAAGCTTATAACAAGTGACTTTTTCGCAACCGGACAACGTAATTTGACTCAATCTCTTCCATTACTATTGTTTAAACACATTTGAATTGTAGAAACAGGATTCAGGACTGTGGAAACAAGTTTGCCCCATCAGTGCGTCACTGACTCTAATTGGACTCAGTTTGTGCGTTACATTCCTAAGCTTATAACAAGTGACTTTTTCGCAACCGGACCACGTAATTTGACTCAATCTATTCCATTACAATTGTTTAAACACATTTGAATTTTAGAAACAAGATTCAGGACTGTTGAAACAAGTTTGCCCCATCCGTGCGTCAATGACTCTAATTAGACTCAGTTTGTGCGTTACATTCCTAAGCTTATAACAAGTGAGTTTTTCGCAACCGGATCTCGTAATTTGACTCAATTTCTTCCATTACAATTGTTTAAACACATTTGAAGTCTGGGAACAAGATTCGGGACGGTCGAAACAAGTTTGCTCCATCCGTGCGTCAATGTCTCTAATTGGACTCAGTTTGTGTGTTACATTCCTAAGCCTATAACTAGTGACTTGTTCTCAACCGGACCTCGTAATTTGACTCTATATCTTCTATTGCAATTGTTTAAACACATTTGAAGTTTTGGAACAAGATTCGGGACAGTCGAAACAAGTTTGCTCCATTCGTGTGTCAATGACTCTAGTTGGACTTAGTTTGTGCGTTACATTCCGAAGTCTATAACTAGTGACTTGTTCTCGACCGGACCTCGTAATTTGACCCAATATCTTCTATAACAATTGTTTTAACACATTTGAGGCGCTGCAAAGAGATTCAGGACTGTTAAACAAGTTTGCCCCATCCGTGCGTCAATGACTCTAATTGGACTCAGTTTGTGCGTTACATTCCGAAGCTTATAACAAGTGACTTTTTCGCAACCGGACCTGGTAATTTGACTCAATCTCTTCTATTACAATTGTTTAAACACATTTGAAGTCTTGGAACAAGATTCGGGACAGTCGAAACAAGTTTGCTCCTTTCGTGCGTCAATGACTCTAATTGGACTTAGTTTGGGCGTTACATTCCGAAGTCTATAACTAGTGACTTGTTCTCGACCGGACCTCGTAATTTGACCCAATATCTTCTATAACAATTGTTTTAACACATTTGAGGCGCTGCAAAGAGATTCAGGACTGTTAAACAAGTTTGCCCCATCCGTGCGTCAATGACTCTAATTGGACTCAGTTTGTGCGTTACATTCCGAAGCTTATAACAAGTGACTTTTTCGCAACCGGACCTGGTAATTTGACTCAATCTCTTCCATTACAATTGTTTAAACACATTTGAAGTCTTGGAACATGATTCGGGACGGTTGAAACAAGTTTGCTCCATCCATGCGTCAATGTCTCTAATTGGATTCAGTTTGTGTGTTACATTCCTAAGCCTATAACAAGTGACTTGTTCTCAACCGGACCTCGTAATTTGACTCAATATCCTCTATTACAATTGTTTAAACACATTTGAATTGTAGAAACAAGATTCAGGACTGTCGAAACAAGTTTGCCCTATCCGTGCGTCAATGACTCTAATTGGACTCAGTTTGTGCGTTACATTCCTAAGCTTATAACAAGTGACTTTTTCGCAACCGGAACAGGTAACTTGACTCAATCTCTTTTATTATAATTGTTTAAACACATTTGAAGTCTTGGAACAAGATTCGGGACAGTCGAAACAAGTTTGCTCCATCCGTGCGTCAATGTCGCTAATTGGACTCAGTTTGTTTGTTACATTCCTAAGCCTATAACTAGTGACTTGTTCTCAACCGGACCTCGTAAATAGACTCAATATCTTCTATTACAATTGTTTAAACACATTTGAAGTGTAGGAACAAGATTCGGGACTGTCGGAACAAGTTTGCTCCATCCGTGCGTCAATGACTCCAATTGGACTCAGTTTGTGCGTTACATTCCTAAGCTTATAACAAGTGACTTTTTCGCAACCGGAACAGGTAATTTGACTCAATATCTTTTATTATAATTGTTTAAACACATTTGAAGTCTTGGAACAAGATTCGGGACAGTCGAAACAAGTTTGTTCCATCCGTGCGTCAATGTCGCTAATTGGACTCAGTTTGTGTGTTACATTCCTAAGCCTATAACTAGTGACTTGTTCTCAACCGGACCTCGTAAATAGACTCAATATCTTCTATTACAATTGTTTAAACACATATGAAGTGTAGGAACAAGATTCGGGACTGTCGGAACAAGTTTGCTCCATCCGTGCGTCGATGACTCCAATTGGACTCAGTTTGTGCGTTACATTCCTAAGCTTATAAAAAGTGACTTTTTCGCAACCGGACCACGTAATTTGACTCAATCTCTTCCATTACAATTGTTTAAACACATTTGAATTGTAGAAACAAGATTCAGGACTGTGGAAACAAGTTTGCCCCATCCGTGCGTCACTGACTCTAATTGGACTCAGTTTGTGCGTTACATTCCTAAGCTTATAACAAGTGACTTTTTCGCAATCGGACCACGTAATTTGACTCAATATCTTCCATTACAATTGTTTAAACACATTTGAAGTCTGGGAACAAGATTCGGGACGGTCGAAACAAGTTTGCTCCATCCGTGCGTCAATGTCTCTAATTGGACTCAGTTTGTGTGTTACATTCCTAAGCCTATAACTAGTGACTTGTTCTCAACCGGATCTCGTAATTTGACTCTATATCTTCTATTTCAGTTGTTTAAACACATTTGAAGTTTTGGAACAAGATTCGGGACAGTCGAAACAAGTTTGCTCCATTCGTGTGTCAATGACTCTAGTTGGACTTAGTTTGTGCGTTACATTCCGAAGTCTATAACTAGTGACTTGTTCTCGACCGGACCTTGTAATTTGACCCAATATCTTCTATAACAATTGTTTTAACCCATTTGAAGTGTTGGAATAAGATTCGGGACTGTCAAACAAGTTTGCCCCATCCGTGCGTCAATGACTCTAATTGGACTCAGTTTGTGCGTTACCTTCCGAAGCTTATAACAAGTGACTTTTTTGCAACCGGACCAGGTAATTTGACTCAATCTCTTCCATTACAATTGTCTAAACACATTTGAAGTCTTGGAACAAGATTCGGGATGGTCGAAACAAGTTTGCTCCATCCATGCGTCAATGTCTCTAATTGGATTCAGTTTGTGTGTCACATTCCTAAGCCTATAACTAGTGACTTATTCTCAACCGGACCTCGTAATTTGACTCAATATCTTCTATTACAATTGTTTAAACACATTTGAAGTGTAGGAACAAGATTCGGGACTGTCGTAACAAGTTTGCCCCATCCGTGCGTCAATGACTCTAATTGGACTCAGTTTGTCCGTTACATTCCTAAGCTTATAACAAGTGATTTTTTCACAACCGAACCTGGTAATTTGACTCAATCTCTTCTATTACAATTGTTTAAACACATTTGAAGTCTTGGAACAAGATTCGGGACAGTCGAAACAAGTTTGATCCTTTCGAGCGTCAATGACTCTAATAGGACTTAGTTTGGGCGTTACATTCCGAAGTCTATAACTAGTGACTTGTTCTCGACCGGACCTCGTAATTTGACCCAATATCTTCTATAACAATTGTTTTAACACATTTGAGGCGCTGCAAAGAGATTCAGGACTGTTAAACAAGTTTGCCCCATCCGTGCGTCAATGACTCTAATTGGACTCAGTTTGTGCGTTACATTCCGAAGCTTATAACAAGTCACTTTTTCGCAACCGGACCTGGTAATTTGACTCAATCTCTTCCATTACAATTGTTTAAACACATTTGAAGTCTTGGAACATGATTCGGGACGGTTGAAACAAGTTTGCTCCATCCGTGCGTCAATGTCTCTAATTGGATTCAGTTTGTGTGTTACATTCCTAAGCCTATAACAAGTGACTTTTTCTCAACCGGACCTCGTAATTTGACTCAATATCCTCTATTACAATTGTTTAAACACATTTGAATTGTAGAAACAAGATTCAGGACTGTCGAAACAAGTTTGCCCCATCCGTGCGTCAATGACTCTAAATGGACTTAGTTTGTGCGTTACATTCATAAGCTTATAACAAGTGACTTTTTCGCAACCGGAACAGGTAATTTGACTCAATCTCTTTTATTATAATTGTTTAAACACATTTGAAGTCTTGGAACAAGATTCGGGACAGTCGAAACAAGTTTGCTCCATCCGTGCGTCAATGTCGCTAATTGGACTCAGTTTGTGTGTTACATTCCTAAGCCTATAACTAGTGACTTGTTCTCAACCGGACCTCGTAAATAGACTCAATATCTTCTATTACAATTGTTTAAACACATATGAAGTGTGGGAACAAGATTCGGGACTATCGGAACAAGTTTGCTCCATCCGTGCGTCGATGACTCCAATTGGACTCAGTTTGTGCGTTACATTCCTAAGCTTATAACAAGTGACTTTTTTGCAACCGGACCACGTAATTTGAATCAATCTCTTCCATTACAATTGTTTAAACACATTTGAATTGTAGAAACAAGATTCAGGACTGTGGAAACAAGTTTGCCCCATCCGTGCGTCACTGACTCTAATTGGACTCAGTTTGTGCGTTACATTCCTAAGCTTATAACAAGTGACTTTTTCGCAACCGGACCACGTAATTTGACTCAATCTCTTCCATTACAATTGTTTAAACACATTTGAAGTCTGGGAACAAGATTCGGGACGGTCGAAACAAGTTTGCTCCATCCGTGCGTCAATGTCTCTAATTGGACTCAGTTTGTGTGTTACATTCCTAAGCCTATAACTTGTGACTTGTTCTCAACCGGACCTCGTAATTTGACTCTATATCTTCTATTGCAGTTGTTTAAACACATTTGAAGTTTTGGAACAAGATTCGGGACAGTCGAAACAAGTTTGCTCCATTCGTGTGTCAATGACTCTAGTTGGACTTAGTTTGTGCGTTACATTCCGAAGTCTATAACTAGTAACTTGTTCTCGACCGGACCTCGTAATTTGACCCAATATCTTCTATAACAATTGTTTTAACCCATTTGAAGTGTTGGAATAAGATTCGGGACTGTCAAACAAGTTTGCCCCATCCATGCGTCAATGACTCTAATTGGACTCAGTTTGTACGTTACCTTCCGAAGCTTATAACAAGTGACTTTTTCGCAACCGGACTAGGTAATTTGACTCAATCTCTTCCATTACAATTGTCTAAACACATTTGAAGTCTTGGAACAAGATTCGGGATGGTCGAAACAAGTTTGCTCCATCCGTGCGTCAATGTCTCTAATTGGATTCAGTTTGTGTGTCACATTCCTAAGCCTATAACTAGTGACTTATTCTCAACCGGACCACGTAATTTGACTCAATCTCTTCCATTACAATTGTTTAAACACATTTGAATTTTAGAAACAAGATTCAGGACTGTTGAAACAAGTTTGCCCCATCCGTGCGTCACTGACTCTAATTGGACTCAGTTTGTGCGTTACATTCCTAAGCTTATAACAAGTGACTTTTTCGCAACCGGACCACGTAATTTGACTCAATCTCTTCCATTACAATTGTTTAAACACATTTGAAGTCTGGGAACAAGATTCGGGACGGTCGAAACAAGTTTGCTCCATCCGTGCGTCAATGTCTCTAATTGGATTCAGTTTGTGCGTTACATTCCGAAGCTTATAACAAGTGACTTTTTCGCAACCGGACCTGGTAATTTGACTCAATCTCTTCCATTACAATTGTTTAAACACATTCGAAGTCTTGGAACAAGATTCGGGACGGTTGAAACAAGTTTGCTCCATCCGTGCGTCAATGTCTCTAATTGGATTCAGTTTGTGTGTCACATTCCTAAGCCTATAACAAGTGACTTGTTCTCAACCGGACCACGTAATTTGACTCAATATCCTCTATTACAATTGTTTAAACACATTTGAATTGTAGAAACAAGATTCAGGACTGTCGAAACAAGTTTGCCCCATCCATGCGTCAATGACTCTAATTGGACTCAGTTTGTGCGTTACATTCCTAAGCTTATAACAAGTGACTTTTTCGCAACCGGAACAGGTAATTTGACTCAATCTCTTTTATTATAATTGTTTAAACACATTTGAAGTCTTGGAACAAGATTCGGGACAGTCGAAACAAGTTTGCTCCATCCGTGCGTCAATGTCGCTAATTGGACTCAGTTTGTTTGTTACATTCCTAAGCCTATAACTAGTGACTTGTTCTCAACCGGACCTCGTAAATAGACTCAATATCTTCTATTACAATTGTTTAAACACATTTGAAGTGTAGGAACAAGATTCGGGACTGTCGGAACAAGTTTGCTCCATCCGTGCGTCAATGACTCCAATTGGACTCAGTTTGTGCGGTACATTCCTAAGCTTATAACAAGTGACTTTTTCGCAATCGGAACAGGTAATTTGACTCAATCTCTTTTATTATAATTGTTTAAACACATTTGAAGTCTTGGAACAAGATTCGGGACAGTCGAAACAAGTTTGCTACATCCGTGCGTCAATGTCGCTAATTGGACTCAGTATGTGTGTTACATTCCTAAGCCTATAACTAGTGACTTGTTCTCAACCGGACCTCGTAAATAGACTCAATATCTTCTATTACAATTGTTTAAACACATTTGAATTGTAGAAACAAGATTCAGGACTGTCGAAACAAGTTTGCCCCATCCGTGCGTCAATGACTCTAATTGGACTCAGTTTGTGCGTCACATTCCTAAGCTTATAACAAGTGACTTTTTCGCAACCGGAACAGGTAATTTGACTCAATCTCTTTTATTATAATTGTTTAAACACATTTGAAGTCTTGGAACAAGATTCGGGACAGTCGAAACAAGTTTGCTCCATCCGTGCGTCAATGTCGCTAATTGGACTCAGTTTGTGTGTTACATTCCTAAGCCTATAACTAGTGACTTGTTCTCAACCGGACCTCGTAAATAGACTCAATATCTTCTATTACAATTGTTTAAACACATATGAAGTGTGGGAACAAGATTCGGGACTATCGGAACAAGTTTGCTCCATCCGTGCGTCGATGACTCCAATTGGACTCAGTTTGTGCGTTACATTCCTAAGCTTATAACAAGTGACTTTTTTGCAACCGGACCACGTAATTTGAATCAATCTCTTCCATTACAATTGTTTAAACACATTTGAATTGTAGAAACAAGATTCAGGACTGTGGAAACAAGTTTGCCCCATCCGTGCGTCACTGACTCTAATTGGACTCAGTTTGTGCGTTACATTCCTAAGCTTATAACAAGTGACTTTTTCGCAACCGGACCACGTAATTTGACTCAATCTCTTCCATTACAATTGTTTAAACACATTTGAAGTCTGGGAACAAGATTCGGGACGGTCGAAACAAGTTTGCTCCATCCGTGCGTCAATGTCTCTAATTGGACTCAGTTTGTGTGTTACATTCCTAAGCCTATAACTTGTGACTTGTTCTCAACCGGACCTCGTAATTTGACTCTATATCTTCTATTGCAGTTGTTTAAACACATTTGAAGTTTTGGAACAAGATTCGGGACAGTCGAAACAAGTTTGCTCCATTCGTGTGTCAATGACTCTAGTTGGACTTAGTTTGTGCGTTACATTCCGAAGTCTATAACTAGTAACTTGTTCTCGACCGGACCTCGTAATTTGACCCAATATCTTCTATAACAATTGTTTTAACCCATTTGAAGTGTTGGAATAAGATTCGGGACTGTCAAACAAGTTTGCCCCATCCATGCGTCAATGACTCTAATTGGACTCAGTTTGTACGTTACCTTCCGAAGCTTATAACAAGTGACTTTTTCGCAACCGGACCAGGTAATTTGACTCAATCTCTTCCATTACAATTGTCTAAACACATTTGAAGTCTTGGAACAAGATTCGGGATGGTCGAAACAAGTTTGCTCCATCCGTGCGTCAATGTCTCTAATTGGATTCAGTTTGTGTGTCACATTCCTAAGCCTATAACTAGTGACTTATTCTCAACCGGACCACGTAATTTGACTCAATCTCTTCCATTACAATTGTTTAAACACATTTGAATTTTAGAAACAAGATTCAGGACTGTTGAAACAAGTTTGCCCCATCCGTGCGTCACTGACTCTAATTGGACTCAGTTTGTGCGTTACATTCCTAAGCTTATAACAAGTGACTTTTTCGCAACCGGACCACGTAATTTGACTCAATCTCTTCCATTACAATTGTTTAAACACATTTGAAGTCTGGGAACAAGATTCGGGACGGTCGAAACAAGTTTGCTCCATCCGTGCGTCAATGTCTCTAATTGGATTCAGTTTGTGCGTTACATTCCGAAGCTTATAACAAGTGACTTTTTCGCAACCGGACCTGGTAATTTGACTCAATCTCTTCCATTACAATTGTTTAAACACATTCGAAGTCTTGGAACAAGATTCGGGACGGTTGAAACAAGTTTGCTCCATCCGTGCGTCAATGTCTCTAATTGGATTCAGTTTGTGTGTCACATTCCTAAGCCTATAACAAGTGACTTGTTCTCAACCGGACCACGTAATTTGACTCAATATCCTCTATTACAATTGTTTAAACACATTTGAATTGTAGAAACAAGATTCAGGACTGTCGAAACAAGTTTGCCCCATCCGTGCGTCAATGACTCTAATTGGACTCAGTTTGTGCGTTACATTCCTAAGCTTATAACAAGTGACTTTTTCGCAACCGGAACAGGTAATTTGACTCAATCTCTTTTATTATAATTGTTTAAACACATTTGAAGTCTTGGAACAAGATTCGGGACAGTCGAAACAAGTTTGCTCCATCCGTGCATCAATGTCGCTAATTGGACTCAGTTTGTTTGTTACATTCCTAAGCCTATAACTAGTGACTTGTTCTCAACCGGACCTCGTAAATAGACTCAATATCTTCTATTACAATTGTTTAAACACATTTGAAGTGTAGGAACAAGATTCGGGACTGTCGGAACAAGTTTGCTCCATCCGTGCGTCAATGACTCCAATTGGACTCAGTTTGTGCGGTACATTCCTAAGCTTATAACAAGTGACTTTTTCGCAATCGGAACAGGTAATTTGACTCAATCTCTTTTATTATAATTGTTTAAACACATTTGAAGTCTTGGAACAAGATTCGGGACAGTCGAAACAAGTTTGCTACATCCGTGCGTCAATGTCGCTAATTGGACTCAGTATGTGTGTTACATTCCTAAGCCTATAACTAGTGACTTGTTCTCAACCGGACCTCGTAAATAGACTCAATATCTTCTATTACAATTGTTTAAACACATTTGAATTGTAGAAACAAGATTCAGGACTGTCGAAACAAGTTTGCCCCATCCGTGCGTCAATGACTCTAATTGGACTCAGTTTGTGCGTCACATTCCTAAGCTTATAACAAGTGACTTTTTCGCAACCGGAACAGGTAATCTGACTCAATCTCTTTTATTATAATTGTTTAAACACATTTGAAGTCTTGGAACAAGATTCGGGACGGTTGAAACAAGTTTGCTCCATCCGTGCGTCAATGTCGCTAATTGGACTCAGTTTGTGTGTTACATTCCTAAGCCTATAACTAGTGACTTGTTCTCAACCGGACCTCGTAAATAGACTCAATATCTTCTATTACAATTGTTTAAACACATATGAAGTGTAGGAACAAGATTCGGGACTGTCGGAACAAGTTTGCTCCATCCGTGCGTCAATGACTCCAATTGGACTCAGTTTGTGCATTACATTCCTAAGCTTATAACAAGTGACTTTTTCGCAACCGGAACAGGTAATTTGACTCAATCTCTTTTATTATAATTGTTTAAACACATTTGAAGTCTTGGAACAAGATTCGGGACAGTCGAAATAAGTTTGCTCCATCCGTGCATCAATGTCGCTAATTGGACTCAGTTTGTGTGTTACATTCCTAAGCCTATAACTAGTGACTTGTTCTCAACCGGACCTCGTAAATAGACTCAATATCTTCTATTACAATTGTCTAAACACATTTAAAGTGTAGGAACAAGATTCGGGACTGTCGGAACAAGTTTGCTCCATCCGTGCGTCAATGACTCCAATTGGACTCAGTTTGTGCGTTACATTCCTAAGCTTATAACAAATGACTTTTTCGCAACCGGACCACGTAATTTGACTCAATCTCTTCCATTACAATTGTTTAAACACATTTGAATTGTAGAAACAAGATTCAGGACTGTGGAAACAAGTATGCCCCATCCGTGCGTCACTGACTCTAATTGGACTCAGTTTGTGCGTTACATTCCTAAGCTTATAACAAGTGACTTTTTCGCAACCGGACCACGTAATTTGACTCAATCTCTTCCATTACAATTGTTTAAACACATTTGAATTTTAGAAACAAGATTCAGGACTGTTGAAACAAGTTTGCCCCATCCGTGCGTCAATGACTCTAATTTTACTCAGATTGTGCGTTACATTCCTAAGCTTATAACAAGTGACTTTTTCGCAACCGGATCTCGTAATTTGACTCAATTTCTTCCATTACAATTGTTTAAACACATTTGAAGTCTGGGAACAAGATTCGGGATGGTTGAAACAAGTTTGCTCCATCCGTGCGTCAATGTCTCTAATTGGACTCAGTTTGTGTGTTACATTCCTAAGCCTATAACTAGTGACTTGTTCTCAACCGGACCTCGTAATTTGACTCTATATCTTCTATTGCAGTTGTTTAAACACATTTGAAGTTTTGGAACAAGATTCGGGACAGTCGAAACAAGTTTGCTCCATTCGTGTGTCAATGACTCTAGTTGGACTTAGTTTGTGCGTTACATTCCGAAGTCTATAACTAGTGACTTGTTCTCGACCGGACCTCGTAATTTGACCCAATATCTTCTATAACAATTGTTTTAACCCATTTGAAGTGTTGGAATAAGATTCGGGACTGTCAAACAAGTTTGCCCCATCCGTGCGTCAATGACTCTAATTGGACTCAGTTTGTGCGTTACCTTCCGAAGCTTATAACAAGTGACTTTTTCGCAACCGGACCAGGTAATTTGACTCAATCTCTTCCATTACAATTGTCTAAACACATTTGAAGTCGTGGAACAAGATTCGGGATGGTCGAAACAAGTTTGCTCCATCCGTGCGTCAATGTCTCTAATTGGATTCAGTTTGTGTGTCACATTCCTAAGCCTATAACTAGTGACTTATTCTCAACCGGACCTCGTAATTTGACTCAATATCTTCTATTACAATTGTTTAAACACATTTGAAGTGTAGGAACAAGATTCGGGACTGTCGTAACAAGTTTGCCCCATCCGTGCGTCAATGACTCTAATTGGACTCAGTTTGTCCGTTACATTCCTAAGCTTATAACAAGTGATTTTTTCACAACCGAACCTGGTAATTTGACTCAATTTCTTCTATTACAATTGTTTAAACACATTTGAAATCTTGGAACAAGATTCCGGACAGTCGAAACAAGTTTGCTCTTTCGTGCGTCAATGACTCTAATTGGACTTAGTTTGGGCGTTACATTCCGAAGTCTATAACTAGTGACTTGTTCTCGACCGGACCTCGTAATTTGACCCAATATCTTCTATAACAATTGTTTTAACACATTTGAGGCGCTGCAAAGAGATTCAGGACTGTTCAACAAGTTTGCCCCATCCGTGCGTCAATGACTCTAATTGGACTCAGTTTGTGCGTTACATTCCGAAGCTTATAACAAGTGACTTTTTCGCAACCGGACCTGGTAATTTGACTCAATCTCTTCCATTACAATTGTTTAAACACATTTGAAGTCTTGGAACAAGATTCGGGACGGTTGAAACAAGTTTGCTCCATCCGTGCGTCAATGTCTCTAATTGGATTCAGTTTGTGTGTTACATTCCTAAGCCTATAACAAGTGACTTGTTCTCAACTGGACCTCGTAATTTGACTCAATATCCTCTATTACAATTGTTTAAACACATTTGAATTATAGAAACAAGATTCAGGACTGTCGAAACAAGTTTGCCCCATCCGTGCGTCAATGACTCTAATTGGACTCAGTTTGTGCGTTACATTCCTAAGCTTATAACAAGTGACTTTTTCGCAACCGGAACAGGTAATTTGACTCAATCTCTTTTATTATAATTGTTTAAACACATTTGAAGTCTTGGAACAAGATTCGGGATAGTCGAAACAAGTTTGCTCCATCCGTGCGTCAATGTCGCTAATTGGACTCAATTTGTGTGTTACATTCCTAAGCCTATAACTAGTGACTTGTTCTCAACCGGACCTCATAAATAGACTGAATATCTTCTATTACAATTGTTTAAACACATATGAAGTGTAGGAACAAGATTCGGGATTGTCGGAACAAGTTTGCTCCATCCGTGCGTCAATGACTCCAATTGGACTCAGTTTGTGCGTTACATTCCTAAGCTTATAACAAGTGACTTTTTCGCAACCGGACCACGTAATTTGACTCAATCTCTTCCATTACAATTGTTTAAACACATTTGAAGTCTGGGAACAAGATTCGGGACGGTCGAAACAAGTTTGCTCCATCCGTGCGTCAATGTCTCTAATTGGACTCAGTTTGTGTGTTACATTCCTAAGCCTATAACTAGTGACTTGTTCTCAACCGGACCTCGTAATTTGACTCTATATCTTCTATTGCAGTTGTTTAAACACATTTGAAGTTTTGGAACAAGATTCGGGACAGTCGAAACATGTTTGCTCCATTCGTGTGTCAATGACTCTAGTTGGACTTAGTTTGTGCGTTACATTCCGAAGTCTATAACTAGTGACTTGTTCTCGACCGGACCTCGTAATTTGACCCAATATCTTCTATAACAATTGTTTTAACCCATTTGAAGTGTTGGAATAAGATTCGGGACAGTCGAAACAAGTTTGCTCCATTCGTGTGTCAATGACTCTAGTTGGACTTAGTTTGTGCGTTACATTCTGAAGTCTATAACTAGTGACTTGTTCTCGACCGGACCTCGTAATTTGACCCAATATCTTCTATAACAATTGTTTTAACCCATTTGAAGTGTTGGAATAAGATTCGGGACTGTCAAACAAGTTTGCCCCATCCGTGCGTCAATGTCGCTAATTGGACTCAGTTTGTGCGTTACCTTCCGAAGCTTATAACAAGTGACTTTTTCGCAACCGGACCAGGTAATTTGACTCAATCTCTTCCATTACAATTGTCTAAACACATTTGAAGTCTTGGAACAAGATTCGGGATGGTCGAAACAAGTTTGCTCCATCCGTGCGTCAATGTCTCTAATTGGATTCAGTTTGTGTGTCACATTCCTAAGCCTATAACTAGTGACTTATTCTCAACCGGACCTCGTAATTTGACTCAATATCTTCTATTACAATTGTTTAAACACATTTGAAGTGTAAGAACAAGATTCGGGACTGTCGTAACAAGTTTGCCCCATCCGTGCGTCAATGACTCTAATTGGACTCAGTTCGTCTGTTACATTCCTAAGCTTATAACAAGTGATTTTTTCACAACCGAACCTGGTAATTTGACTCAATCTCTTCTGTTACAATTGTTTAAACACATTTGAAGTCTTGGAACAAGATTCGGGACAGTCGAAACAAGTTTGCTCCTTTCGTGAGTCAATGACTCTAATTGGACTTAGTTTGGGCGTTACATTCCGAAGTCTATAACTAGTGACTTGTTCTCGACCGGACCTCGTAATTTGACCCAATATCTTCTATAACAATTGTTTTAACACATTTGAGGCGCTGCAAAGAGATTCAGGACTGTTAAACAAGTTTGCCCCATCCGTGCGTCAATGACTCTAATTGGACTCAGTTTGTGCGTTACATTCCGAAGCTTATAACAAGTGACTTTTTCGCAACCGGACCTGGTAATTTGATTCAATCTCTTCCATTACAATTGTTTAAACACATTTGAAGTCTTGGAACAAGATTCGAGACGGTTGAAACAAGTTTGCTCCATCCGTGCGTCAATGTCTCTAATTGGATTCAGTTTGTGTGGTACATTCCTAAGCCTATAACAAGTGACTTGTTCTCAACCGGACCTCGTAATTTGACTCAATATCCTCTATTACAATTGTTTAAACACATTTGAATTGTAGAAACAAGATTCAGGACTGTCGAAACAAGTTTGCCCCATCCGTGCGTCAATGACTCTAATTAGACTCAGTTTGTGCGTTACATTCCTAAGCTTATAACAAGTGACTTTTTCGCAACCGGAACAGGTAATTTGACTCAATCTCTTTTATTATAATTGTTTAAACACATTTGAAGTCTTGGAACAAGATTCGGGACAGTCGAAACAAGTTTACTCCATCCGTGCGTCAATGTCGCTAATTGGACTCAGTTTGTGTGTTACATTCCTAAGCCTATAACTAGTGACTTGTTCTCAACCGGACCTCGTAATTTGACTCTATATCTTCTATTGCAGTTGTTTAAACACATTTGAGGTTTTGGAACAAGATTCGGGACAGTCGAAACAAGTTTGCTCCATTCGTGTGTCAATGACTCTAGTTGGACTTAGTTTGTGCGTTACATTCCGAAGTCTATAACTAATGACTTGTTCTTGACCGGACCTCGTAATTTGACCCAATATCTTCTATAACAATTGTTTTAACCCATTTGAAGTGTTGGAATAAGATTCGGGACAGTCGAAACAAGTTTGCTCCATTCGTGTGTCAATGACTCTAGTTGGACTTAGTTTGTGCGTTACATTCCGAAGTCTATAACTAGTGACTTGTTCTCGACCGGACCTCGTAATTTGACCCAATATCTTCTATAACAATTGTTTTAACCCATTTGAAGTGTTGGAATAAGATTCGGGACTGTCAAACAAGTTTGCCCCATCCGTGGGTCAATGACTCTAATTGGACTCAGTTTGTGCGTTACCTTCCGAAGCTTATAACAAGTGACTTTTTCGCAATCGGACCAGGTAATTTGACTCAATCTCTTCCATTACAATTGTCTAAACACATTTGAAGTCTTGGAACAAGATTCGGGATGGTCGAAACAAGTTTGCTCCATCCGTGCGTCAATGTCTCTAATTAGATTCATTTTGTGTGTCACATTCCTAAGCCTATAACTAGTGACTTATTCTCAACCGGACCTCGTAATTTGACTCAATATCTTCTATTACAATTGTTTAATCACATTTGAAGTGTAGGAACAAGATTCGGGACTGTCGTAACAAGTTTGCCCCATCCGTGCGTCAATGACACTAATTGGACTCAGTTTGTCCGTTACATTCCTAAGCTTATAACAAGTGATTTTTTCACAACCGAACCTGGTAATTTGACTCAATCTCTTCTATTACAATTGTTTAAACACATTTGAAGTCTTGGAACAAGATTCGGGACAGTCGAAACAAGTTTGCTCCTTTCGAGCGTCAATGACTCTAATTGGACTTAGTTTGGGCGTTACATTCCGAAGTCTATAACTAGTGACTTGTTCTCGACCGGACCTCGTAATTTGACCCAATATCTTCTATAACAATTGTTTGAACACATTTGAGGCGCTGCAAAGAGATTCAGGACTGTTAAACAAGTTTGCCCCATCCGTGCGTCAATGACTCTAATTGGACTCAGTTTGTGCGTTACATTCCGAAGCTTATAACAAGTGACTTTTTCGCAACCGGACCTGGTAATTTGACTCAATCTCTTCCATTACAATTGTTTAAACACATTTGAAGTCTTGGAACAAGATTCGGGACGGTTG
This sequence comes from Euptelea pleiosperma, assembly GCA_035048495.1. Taxonomy (NCBI): domain Eukaryota; kingdom Viridiplantae; phylum Streptophyta; class Magnoliopsida; order Ranunculales; family Eupteleaceae; genus Euptelea; species Euptelea pleiosperma. The sequence goes on from CM068543.1 coordinate 56,184,140, forward strand.
AAACAAGTTTGCTCCATCCGTGCGTCAATGTCTCTAATTGGATTCAGTTTGTGTGTTACATTCCTAAGCCTATAACAAGTGACTTGTTCTCAACCGGACCTCGTAATTTGACTCAATATCCTCTATTACAATTGTTTAAACACATTTGAATTATAGAAACAAGATTCAGGACTGTCGAAACAAGTTTGCCCCATCCGTGCGTCAATGACTCTAATTGGACTCAGTTTGTGCGTTACATTCCTAAGCTTATAACAAGTGACTTTTTCGCAACCGGAACAGGTAATTTGACTCAATCTCTTTTATTATAATTGTTTAAACACATTTGAAGTCTTGGAACAAGATTCGGGACAGTCGAAACAAGTTTGCTCCATCCGTGCGTCAATGTCGCTAATTGGACTCAGTTTGTTTGTTACATTCCTAAGCCTATAACTAGTGACTTGTTCTCAATCGGACCTCGTAAATAGACTCAATATCTTTTATTACAATTGTTTAAACACATTTGAAGTGTAGGAACAAGATTCGGGACTGTCGGAACAAGTTTGCTCCATCCGTGCGTCGATGACTCCAATTGGACTCAATTTGTGCGTTACATTCCTAAGCTTATAACAAGTGACTTTTTCGCAACCGGACCACGTAATTTGACTCAATCTCTTCCATTACAATTGTTTAAACACATTTGAATTGTAGAAACAAGATTCAGGACTGTGGAAACAAGTTTGCCCCATCCGTGCGTCACTGACTCTAATTGGACTCAGTTTGTCTGTTACATTCCTAAGCTTATAACAAGTGACTTTTTCGCAACCGGAACAGGTAATTTGACTCAATCTCTTTTATTATAAAAAATTAAACACATTTGAAGTCTTGGAACAAGATTCGGGACAGTCGAAACAAGTTTGCTCCATCCGTGCGTCAATGTCGCTAATTGGACTCAGTTTGTGTGTTACATTCCTAAGCCTATAACTAGTGACTTGTTCTCAACCGGACCTCGTAAATAGACTCAATATCTTCTATTACAATTGTTTAAACACATATGAAGTGTAGGAACAAGATTCGGGACTGTCGGAACAAGTTTGCTCCATCCGTGCGTCGATGACTCCAATTGGACTCAGTTTGTGCGTTACATTGCTAAGCTTATAACAAGTGACTTTTTCGCAACCGGACCACGTAATTTGACTCAATCTCTTCCATTACAATTGTTTAAACACATTTGAATTGTAGAAACAAGATTCAGGACTGTGGAAACAAGTTTGCCCCATCCGTGCGTCACTGACTCTAATTGGACTCAGTTTGTGCGTTACATTCCTAAGCTTATAACAAGTGACTTTTTCGCAACCGGACCACGTAATTTGACTCAATCTCCTCCATTACAATTGTTTAAACACATTTGAATTTTAGAAACAAGATTCAGGACTGTTGAAACAAGTTTCCCCCATCCGTGCGTCAATGACTCTAATTAGACTCAGTTTGTGCGTTACATTCCTAAGCTTATAACAAGTGACTTTTTCGCAACCGGATCTCGTAATTTGACTCAATTTCTTCCATTACAATTGTTTAAACACATTTGAAGTCTGGGAACAAGATTCGGGACGGTCGAAACAAGTTTGCTCCATCCGTGCGTCAATGTCTCTAATTGGACTCAGTTTGTGTGTTACATTCCTAAGCCTATAACTAGTGACTTGTTCTCAACCGGACCTCGTAATTTGACTCTGTATCTTCTATTGCAATTGTTTAAACACATTTGAAGTTTTGGAACAAGATTCGGGACAGTCGAAACAAGTTTGCTCCATTCGTGTGTCAATGACACTAGTTGGACTTAGTTTGTGCGTTACATTCCGAAGTCTATAACTAGTGACTTGTTCTCGACCGGACCTCGTAATTTGACCCAATATCTTCTATAACAATTGTTTTAACCCATTTGAAGTGTTGGAATAAGATTCGGGACTGTCAAACAAGTTTGCCCCATCCGTGCGTCAATGACTCTAATTGGACTCAGTTTGTGCGTTACATTCCTAAGCTTATAACAAGTGACTTTTTCGCAACCGGAACAGGTAATTTGACTCAATCTCTTTTATTATAATTGTTTAAACACATTTGAAGTCTTGGAACAAGATTCGGGACAGTCGAAACAAGTTTACTCCATCCGTGCGTCAATGTCGCTAATTGGACTCAGTTTGTGTGTTACATTCCTAAGCCTATAACTAGTGACTTGTTCTCAACCGGACCTCGTAAATAGACTCAATATCTTCTATTACAATTGTTTAAACACTTATGAAGTGTAGGAACAAGATTCGGGACTGTCGGAACAAGTTTGCTCCATCCGTGCGTCGATGACTCCAATTGGACTCAGTTTGTGCGTTACATTCCTAAGCTTATAACAAGTGACTTTCTCGCAACCGGACCACGTAATTTGACTCAATCTCTTCCATTACAATTGTTTAAACACATTTGAATTGTAGAAACAAGATTCAGGACTGTGGAAACAAGTTTGCCCCATCCGTGCGTCACTGACTCTAATTGGACTCAGTTTGTGCGTTACATTCCTAAGCTTATAACAAGTGACTTTTTCGCAACCGGACCACGTAATTTGACTCAATCTCTTCCATTACAATTGTTTAAACACATTTGAATTTTAGAAACAAGATTCAGGACTGTTGAAACAAGTTTGCCCCATCCGTGCGTCAATGACTCTAATTAGACTCAGTTTGTGAGTTACATTCCTAAGCTTATAACAAGTGACTTTTTCGCAACCGGATCTCGTAATTTGACTCAATTTCTTCCATTACAATTGTTTAAACACATTTGAAGTATGGGAACAAGATTCGGGACGGTCGAAACAAGTTTGCTCCATCCGTGCGTCAATGTCTCTAATTGGACTCAGTTTGTGTGTTACATTCCTAAGCCTATAACTAGTGACTTGTTCTCAACCGGACCTCGTAATTTGACTCTATATCTTCTATTGCAGTTGTTTAAACACATTTGAGGTTTTGGAACAAGATTCGGGACAGTCGAAACAAGTTTGCTCCATTCGTGTGTCAATGACTCTAGTTGGACTTAGTTTGTGCGTTACATTCCGAAGTCTATAACTAATGACTTGTTCTTGACCGGACTTCGTAATTTGACCCAATATCTTCTATAACAATTGTTTTAACCCATTTGAAGTGTTGGAATAAGATTCGGGACAGTCGAAACAAGTTTGCTCCATTCGTGTGTCAATGACTCTAGTTGGACTTAGTTTGTGCGTTACATTCCGAAGTCTATAACTGGTGACTTGTTCTCGACCGGACCTCGTAATTTGACCCAATATCTTCTATAACAATTGTTTTAACCCATTTGAATTGTTGGAATAAGATTCGGGACTGTCAAACAAGTTTGCCCCATCCGTGCGTCAATGACTCTAATTGGACTCAGTTTGTGCGTTACCTTCCGAAGCTTAAAACAAGTGACTTTTTCGCAACCGGACCAGGTAATTTGACTCAATCTCTTCCATTACAATTGTCTAAACACATTTGAAGTCTTGGAACAAGATTCGGGATGGTCGAAACAAGTTTGCTCCATCCGTGCGTCAATGTCTCTAATTGGATTCAGTTTGTGTGTCACATTCCTAAGCCTATAACTAGTGACTTATTCTCAACCGGACCTCGTAATTTGACTCAATATCTTCTATTACAATTGTTTAAACACATTTGAAGTGTAGGAACAAGATTCGGGACTGTCGTAACAAGTTTGCCCCATCCGTGCGTCAATGACTCTAATTGGACTCAGTTTGTCCGTTACATTCCTAAGCTTATAACAAGTGATTTTTTTAACAACCGAACCTGGTAATTTGACTCAATCTCTTCTATTACAATTGTTTAAACACATTTGAAGTCTTGGAACAAGATTCGGGACAGTCGAAACAAGTTTGCTCCTTTCGTGCGTCAATGACTCTAATTGGACTTAGTTTGGGCGTTACATTCCGAAGTCTATAACTAGTGACTTGTTCTCGACCGGACCTCGTAATTTGACACAATATCTTCTATAACAATTGTTTTAACACATTTGAGGCGCTGCAAAGAGATTCAGGACTGTTAAACAAGTTTGCCCCATCCGTGCGTCAATGACTCTAATTGGACTCAGTTTGTGCGTTACATTCCGAAGCTTATAACAAGTGACTTTTTCGCAACCGGACCTGGTAATTTGATTCAATCTCTTCCATTACAATTGTTTAAACACATTTGAAGTCTTGGAACAAGATTCGAGACGGTTGAAACAAGTTTGCTCCATCCGTGCGTCAATGTCTCTAATTGGATTCAGTTTGTGTGGTACATTCCTAAGCCTATAACAAGTGACTTGTTCTCAACCGGACCTCGTAATTTGACTCAATATCCTCTATTACAATTGTTTAAACACATTTGAATTGTAGAAACAAGATTCAGGACTGTCGAAACAAGTTTGCCCCATCCGTGCGTCAATGACTCTAATTGGACTCAGTTTGTGCGTTACATTCCTAAGCTTATAACAAGTGACTTTTTCGCAACCGGAACAGGTAATTTGACTCAATCTCTTTTATTATAATTGTTTAAACACATTTGAAGTCTTGGAACAAGATTCGGGACAGTCGAAACAAGTTTGCTCCATCCGTGCGTCAATGTCGCTAATTGGACTCAGTTTGTTTGTTACATTCCTAAGCTTATAACTAGTGACTTATTCTCAACCGGACCTCGTAAATAGACTCAATATCTTCTATTACAATTGTTTAAACACATTTGAAGTGTAGGAACAAGATTCGGGACTGTCGGAACAAGTTTGCTCCATCCGTGCGTCAATGACTCCAATTGGACTCAGTTTGTGCGTTACATTCCTAAGCTTATAACAAGTGACTTTTTCGCAACCGGAACAGGTAATTTGACTCAATCTCTTTTATTATAATTGTTTAAACACATTTGAAGTCTTGGAACAAGATTCAGGACAGTCGAAACAAGTTTACTCCATCCGTGCGTCAATGTCGCTAATTGGACTCAGTTTGTGTGTTACATTCCTAAGCCTATAACTAGTGACTTGTTCTCAACCGGACCTCGTAAATAGACTCAATATCTTCTATTACAATTGTTTAAACACATATGAAGTGTAGGAACAAGATTCGGGACTGTCGGAACAAGTTTGCTCCATCCGTGCGTCGATGACTCCAATTGGACTCAGTTTGTGCGTTACATTCCTAAGCTTATAACAAGTGACTTTTTCGCAACCGGACCACGTAATTTGACTCAATCTCTTCCATTACAATTGTCTAAACACATTTGAATTGTAGAAACAAGATTCAGGACTGTGGAAACAAGTTTGCCCCATCCGTGCGTCACTGACTCTAATTGGACTCAGTTTGTGCGTTACATTCCTAAGCTTATAACAAGTGACTTTTTCGCAACCGGACCACGTAATTTGACTCAATCTCTTCCATTACAATTGTTTAAACACATTTGAATTTTAGAAACAAGATTCAGGACTGTTGAAACAAGTTTGCCCCATCCGTGCGTCAATGACTCTAATTAGACTCAGTTTGTGCGTTACATTCCTAAGCTTATAACAAGTGACTTTTTCGCAACCAGATCTCGTAATTTGACTCAATTTCTTCCATTACAATTGTTTAAACACATTTGAAGTCTGGGAACAAGATTCGGGACGGTCGAAACAAGTTTGCTCCATCCGTGCGTCAATGTCTCTAATTGGACTCAGTTTGTGTGTTACATTCCTAAGCCTATAACTAGTGACTTGTTCTCAACCGGACCTCGTAATTTGACTCTATATCTTCTATTGCAGTTGTTTAAACACATTTGAGGTTTTGGAACAAGATTCGGGACAGTCGAAACAAGTTTGCTCCATTCGTGTGTCAATGACTCTAGTTGGACTTAGTTTGTGCGTTACATTCCGAAGTCTATAACTAATGACTTGTTCTTGACCGGACCTCGTAATTTGACCCAATATCTTCTATAACAATTGTTTTAACCCATTTGAAGTGTTGGAATAAGATTCGGGACAGTCGAAACAAGTTTGCTCCATTCGTGTGTCAATGACTCTAATTGGACTTAGTTTGTGCGTTACATTCCGAAGTCTATAACTAGTGACTTGTTCTCGACCGGACCTCGTAATTTGACCCAATATCTTCTATAACAATTGTTTTAACCCATTTGAAGTGTTGGAATAAGATTCGGGACTGTCAAACAAGTTTGCCCCATCCGTGGGTCAATGACTCTAATTGGACTCAGTTTGTGCGTTACCTTCCGAAGCTTATAACAAGTGACTTTTTCGCAACCGGACCAGGTAATTTGACTCAATCTCTTCCATTACAATTGTCTAAACACATTTGAAGTCTTGGAACAAGATTCGGGATGGTCGAAACAAGTTTGCTCCATCCGTGCGTCAATGTCTCTAATTAGATTCATTTTGTGTGTCACATTCCTAAGCCTATAACTAGTGACTTATTCTCAACCGGACCTCGTAATTTGACACAATATCTTCTATTACAATTGTTTAAACACATTTGAAGTGTAGGAACAAGATTCGGGACTGTCGTAACAAGTTTGCCCCATCCGTGCGTCAATGACTCTAATTGGACTCAGTTTGTCCGTTACATTCCTAAGCTTATAACAAGTGATTTTTTCACAACCGAACCTGGTAATTTGACTCAGTCTCTTCTATTACAATTGTTTAAACACATTTGAAGTCTTGGAACAAGATTCGGGACAGTCGAAACAAGTTTGCTCCTTTCGTGCGTCAATGACTCTAATTGGACTTAGTTTGGGCGTTACATTCCGAAGTCTATAACTAGTGACTTGTTCTCGACCGGACCTCGTAATTTGACCCAATATCTTCTATAACAATTCTTTGAACACATTTGAGGCGCTGCAAAGAGATTCAGGACTGTTAAACAAGTTTGCCCCATCCGTGCGTCAATGACTCTAATTGGACTCAGTTTGTGCGTTACATTCCGAAGCTTATAACAAGTGACTTTTTCGCAACCGGACCTGGTAATTTGACTCAATCTCTTCCATTACAATTGTTTAAACACATTTGAAGTCTTGGAACAAGATTCGGGACGGTTGAAACAAGTTTGCTCCATCCGTGCGTCAATGTCTCTAATTGGATTCAGTTTGTGTGTTACATTCCTAAGCCTATAACTAGTGACTTGTTCTCAACCGGACCTCGTAATTTGACTCAATATCCTCTATTACAATTGTTTAAACACATTTGAATTATAGAAACAAGATTCAGGACTGTCGAAACAAGTTTGCCCCATCCGTGCGTCAATGACTCTAATTGGACTCAGTTTGTGCGTTACATTCCTAAGCTTATAACAAGTGACTTTTTCGCAACCGGAACAGGTAATTTGACTCAATCTCTTTTATTATAATTGTTTAAACACATTTGAAGTCTTGGAACTAGATTCGGGACAGTCGAAACAAGTTTGCTCCATCCGTGCGTCAATGTCGCTAATTGGACTCAGTTTGTTTGTTACATTCCTAAGCCTATAACTAGTGACTTGTTCTCAATCGGACCTCGTAAATAGACTCAATATCTTTTATTACAATTGTTTAAACACATTTGAAGTGTAGGAACAAGATTCGGGACTGTCGGAACAAGTTTGCTCCATCCGTGCGTCGATGACTCCAATTGGACTCAATTTGTGCGTTACATTCCTAAGCTTATAACAAGTGACTTTTTCGCAACCGGACCACGTAATTTGACTCAATCTCTTCCATTACAATTGTTTAAACACATTTGAATTGTAGAAACAAGATTCAGGACTGTGGAAACAAGTTTGCCCCATCCGTGCGTCACTGACTCTAATTGGACTCAGTTTGTGCGTTACATTCCTAAGCTTATAACAAGTGACTTTTTCGCAACCGGACCACGTAATTTGACTCAATCTCTTCCATTACAATTGTTTAAACACATTTGAATTTTAGAAACAAGATTCAGGACTGTTGAAACAAGTTTGCCCCATCCGTGCGTCAATGACTCTAATTATACTCAGTTTGTGCGTTACATTCCTAAGCTTATAACAAGTGACTTTTTCGCAACCGGATCTCGTAATTTGACTCAATTTCTTCCATTACAATTGTTTAAACACATTTGAAGTCTGGGAACAAGATTCGGGACGGTCGAAACAGGTTTGCTCCATCCGTGCGTCAATGTCTCTAATTGGACTCAGTTTGTGTGTTACATTCCTAAGCCTATAACTAGTGACTTGTTCTCAATCGGACCTCGTAATTTGACTCTATATCTTCTATTGCAATTGTTTAAACACATTTGAAGTTTTGGAACAAGATTCGGGACAGTCGAAACAAGTTTGCTCCATTTGTGTGTCAATGACTCTAGTTGGACTTAGTTTGTGCGTTACATTCCGAAGTCTATAACTAGTGACTTGTTCTCGACCGGACCTCGTAATTTGACCCAATATCTTCTATAACAATTGTTTTAACACATTTGAGGCGCTGCAAAGAGATTCAGGACTGTTAAACAAATTTGCCCCATCCGTGCGTCAATGACTCTAATTGGACTCAGTTTGTGCGTTACATTCCGAAGCTTATAACAAGTGACTTTTTCGCAACCGGACCTGGTAATTTGACTTAATCTCTTCCATTACAATTGTTTAAACACATTTGAAGTCTTGGAACAAGATTCGGGACGGTTGAAACAAGTTTGCTCCATCCGTGCGTCAATGTCTCTAATTGGATTGAGTTTGTGTGTTACATTCCTAAGCCTATAACAAGTGACTTGTTCTCAACCGGACCTCGTAATTTGACTCAATATCCTCTATTACAATTGTTTAAACACATTTGAATTGTAGAAACAAGATTCAGGACTGTCGAAACAAGTTTGCCCCATCCGTGCGTCAATGCCTCTAATTGAACTCAGTTTGTGCGTTACATTCCTAAGCTTATAACAAGTGACTTTTTCGCAACCGGAACAGGTAATTTGACTCAATCTCTTTTATTATAATTGTTTAAACACATTTGAAGTCTTGGAACAAGATTCGGGACAGTCGAAACAAGTTTGCTCCATCCCTGCGTTAATGTCGCTAATTGGACTCAGTTTGTTTGTTACATTCCTAAGCCTATAACTAGTGACTTGTTCTCAACCGGACCTCGTAAATAGACCCAATATCTTCTATTACAATTGTTTAAACACATTTGAAGTGTAGGAACAAGATTCGGGACTGTCGGAACAAGTTTGCTCCATCCGTGCGTCAATGACTCCAATTGGACTCAGTTTGTGCGTTACATTCCTAAGCTTATAACAAGTGACTTTTTCGCAACCGGAACAGGTAATTTGACTCAATCTCTTTTATTATAATTGTTTAAACACATTTGAAGTCTTGGAACAAGATTCGGGACAGTCGAAACAAGTTTGCTCCATCCGTGCGTCAATGTCGCTAATTGGACTCAGTTTCCTAAGCCTATAACTAGTGACTTGTTCTCAACCGGACCTCGTAAATAGACTCAATATCTTCTATTACAATTGTTTAAACACATATGAAGTGTAGGAACAAGATTCGGGACTGTCGGAACAAGTTTGCTCCATCCGTGCGTCGATGACTCCAATTGGACTCAGTTTGTGCGCTACATTCCTAAGCTTATAACAAGTGACTTTTTCGCAACCGGAACAGGTAATTTGACTCAATCTCTTTTATTATAATTGTTTAAACACATTTGAAGTCTTGGAACAAGATTCGGGACAGTCGAAACAAGTTTGCTCCATCCGTGCGTCAATGTCGCTAATTGGACTCAGTTTGTGTGTTACATTCCTAAGCCTATAACTAGTGACTTGTTCTCAACCGGACCTCGTAAATAGACTCAATATCTTCTATTACAATTGTTTAAACACATATGAAGTTTAGGAACAAGATTCGGGACTGTCGGAACAAGTTTGCTCCATCCGTGCGTCGATGACTCCAATTGGACTCAGTTTGTGCGTTACATTGCTTAGCTTATAACAAGTGACTTTTTCGCAACCGGACCACGTAATTTGACTCAATCTCTTCCATTACAATTGTTTAAACACATTTGAATTGTAGAAACAAGATTCAGGACTGTGGAAACAAGTTTGCCCCATCCGTGCGTCACTGACTCTAATTGGACTCAGTTTGTGCGTTACATTCCTAAGCTTATAACAAGTGACTTTTTCGCAACCGGACCACGTAATTTGACTCAATCTCCTCCATTACAATTGTTTAAACACATTTGAATTTTAGAAACAAGATTCAGGACTGTTGAAACAAGTTTGCCCCATCCGTGCGTCAATGACTCTAATTAGACTCAGTTTGTGCGTTACATTCCTAAGCTTATAACAAGTGACTTTTTCGCAACCGGATCTCGTAATTTGACTCAATTTCTTCCATTACAATTGTTTAAACACATTTGAAGTCTGGGAACAAGATTCGGGACGGTCGAAACAAGTTTGCTCCATCCGTGCGTCAATGTCTCTAATTGGACTCAGTTTGTGTGTTATATTCCTAAGCCTATAACTAGTGACTTGTTCTCAACCGGACCTCGTAATTTGACTCTGTATCTTCTATTGCAATTGTTTAAACACATTTGAAGTTTTGGAACAAGATTCGGGACAGTCGAAACAAGTTTGCTCCATTCGTGTGTCAATGACTCTAGTTGGACTTAGTTTGTGCGTTACATTCCGAAGTCTATAACTAGTGACTTGTTCTCGACCGGACCTCGTAATTTGACCCAATATCTTCTATAACAATTGTTTTAACCCATTTGAAGTGTTGGAATAAGATTCGGGACTGTCAAACAAGTTTGCCCCATCCGTGCGTCAATGACTCTAATTGGACTCAGTTTGTGCGTTACATTCCTAAGCTTATAACAAGTGACTTTTTCGCAACCGGAACAGGTAATTTGACTCAATCTCTTTTATTATAATTGTTTAAACACATTTGAAGTCTTGGAACAAGATTCGGGACAGTCGAAACAAGTTTACTCCATCCGTGCGTCAATGTCGCTAATTGGACTCAGTTTGTGTGTTACATTCCTAAGCCTATAACTAGTGACTTGTTCTCAACCGGACCTCGTAAATAGACTCAATATCTTCTATTACAATTGTTTAAACACATATGAAGTGTAGGAACAAGATTCGGGACTGTCGGAACAAGTTTGCTCCATCCGTGCGTCGATGACTCCAATTGGACTCAGTTTGTGCGTTACATTCCTAAGCTTATAACAAGTGACTTTTTCGCAACCGGACCACGTAATTTGACTCAATCTCTTCCATTACAATTGTTTAAACACATTTGAATTGTAGAAACAAGATTCAGGACTGTGGAAACAAGTTTGCCCCATCCGTGCGTCACTGACTCTAATTGGACTCAGTTTGTGCGTTACATTCCTAAGCTTATAACAAGTGACTTTTTCGCAACCGGACCACGTAATTTGACTCAATCTCTTCCATTACAATTGTTTAAACACATTTGAATTTTAGAAACAAGATTCAGGACTGTTGAAACAAGTTTGCCCCATCCGTGCGTCAATGACTCTAATTAGACTCAGTTTGTGCGTTACATTCCTAAGCTTATAACAAGTGACTTTTTCGCAACCGGATCTCGTAATTTGACTCAATTTCTTCCATTACAATTGTTTAAACACATTTGAAGTCTGGGAACAAGATTCGGGACGGTCGAAACAAGTTTGCTCCATCCGTGCGTCAATGTCTCTAATTGGACTCAGTTTGTGTGTTACATTCCTAAGCCTATAACTAGTGACTTGTTCTCAACCGGACCTCGTAATTTGACTCTATTTCTTCTATTGCAGTTGTTTAAACACATTTGAGGTTTTGGAACAAGATTCGGGACAGTCGAAACAAGTTTGCTCCATTCGTGTGTCAATGACTCTAGTTGGACTTAGTTTGTGCGTTACATTCCGAAGTCTATAACTAATGACTTGTTCTTGACCGGACCTCGTAATTTGACCCAATATCTTCTATAACAATTGTTTTAACCCATTTGAAGTGTTGGAATAAGATTCGGGACAGTCGAAACAAGTTTGCTCCATTCGTGTGTCAATGACTCTAGTTGGACTTAGTTTGTGCGTTACATTCCGAAGTCTATAACTAGTGACTTGTTCTCGACCGGACCTCGTAATTTGACCCAATATCTTCTATAACAATTGTTTTAACCCATTTGAAGTGTTGGAATAAGATTCGGGACTGTCAAACAAGTTTGCCCCATCCGTGGGTCAATGACTCTAATTGGACTCAGTTTGTGCGTTACCTTCCGAAGCTTATAACAAGTGACTTTTTCGCAACCGGACCAGGTAATTTGACTCAATCTCTTCCATTACAATTGTCTAAACACATTTGAAGTCTTGGAACAAGATTCGGGATGGTCGAAACAAGTTTGCTCCATCCGTGCGTCAATGTCTCTAATTAGATTCATTTTGTGTGTCACATTCCTAAGCCTATAACTAGTGACTTATTCTCTACCGGACCTCGTAATTTGACTCAATATCTTCTATTACAATTGTTTAAACACATTTGAAGTGTAGGAACAAGATTCGGGACTGTCGTAACAAGTTTGCCCCATCCGTGCGTCAATGACTCTAATTGGACTCAGTTTGTCCGTTACATTCCTAAGCTTATAACAAGTGATTTTTTTACAACCGAACCTGGTAATTTGACTCAATCTCTTCTATTACAATTGTTTAAACACATTTGAAGTCTTGGAACAAGATTCGGGACAGTCGAAACAAGTTTGCTCCTTTCGTGCGTCAATGACTCTAATTGGACTTAGTTTGGGCGTTACATTCCGAAGTCTATAACTAGTGACTTGTTCTCGACCGGACCTTGTAATTTGACCCAATATCTTCTATAACAATTGTTTTAAGACATTTGAAGTGTTGGAACAAGATTCAGGACTGTTAAAGAAGTTTGCCCTATCCGTGCGTCAATGACTCTAATTGGACTCAGTTTGTGCGTTACTTTCCAAAGCTTATAACAAGTGACTTTTTCGCAACCGGACCTGGTAATTTGACTCAATCTCTTCCATTACAATTGTTTAAACACATTTGAAGTCTTGGAACAAGATTCGGGGCGGTTGAAACAAGTTTGCTCCATCCGTGCGTCAATGTCTCTAATTCGATTCAGTTTGTGCGTTATATTCCTAAGCTTATAACAAGTGACTTTTTCGCAACCGGACCACGTAAATTGACTCAATCTCTTCCATTACAATTGTTTAAACACATTTGAATTGTATGAACAATATTCAGGACAGTCGAAACAAGTTTTGCCCCATCCGTGCGTCAATGACTCTAATTGGACTCAGTTTTTGCGTTACATTCCTAAGCTTATAACAAGTTACTTTTTCGCAACCGGACCACGTAATTTGACTCAATCTCTTCCATTACAATTGTTTAAACACATTTGAATTGTAGAAACAAGATTTAGGACTGTATAAACAAGTTTGCCCCATTCGTGCGTCAATGACTCTAATTGGACTCAGTTTGTGCGTTACATTCCTAAGCATATAACAAGTGACTTTTTCGCAACCGGACCACCTAATTTGACTCAATCTCTTCCATTACAATTGTTTAAACACATTTGAATTGTAGAAATAGGATTCAGGACAGTGGAAACAAGTTTGCCCCATCCGTGCGTCAATGACTCTAATTGGACTCAGTTTGTGTGTTACATTCCGAAGCCTATAACTAGTGACTTGTTCTCAACCGGACCTTGTAAATTGACTCAATATCTTCTATTACAATTGTTTAAACACATTTGAAGTGTAGGAACAAGATTCGGGACTGTCGGAACAAGTTTGCCCCATCCGTGCGTCAATGACTCTAATTCGACTCAGTTTGTGCGTTACATTCCTAAGCTTATAACAAGTGACTTTTTCGCAACCGGACCACGTAATTTGACTCAATCTCTTCCATTACAATTGTTTAAACAGATTTGAAGTCTTGGAACAAGATTCGGGACGGTCGAACAAAGTTTGCACCATCCGTGCGTCAATGTCCCTAATTGGATTCAGTTTTTGTGTCACAATTCTAAACCTATAACTAGTGACTTGTTCTCAACCGGACCTCGTAAATTGACTCAATATCTTCTATGACAATTGTTTAAACACATTTGAATTGTAGAAACAGGATTCAGGACTGTGGAAACAAGTTTGCCCCATTCGTGCGTCAATGACTCTAATTGGACTCAGTTTGTGCGTTACATTCTTAAGCTTATAACAAGTGACTTTTTCGCAACCGGACCACGTAATTTGACTCAATCTCTTCCATTACAATTTTTTAAACACATTTGAAGTCTGGGAACAAGATTCGGGACGGTCGAAACAAGTTTGCGCCATCCGTGCGCCAATGTCTCTAATTGGACTCAGTTTGTGTGTTACATTCCTAAGCCTATAACTAGTGACTTGTTCTCAACTGGACCTCGTAATTTGACTCTATATCTTCTATTACAATTGTTTAAACACATTTGAAGTGTTGGAACAAGATTCGGGACAGTCGAAACAAGTTTGCTCCATTCGTGCGTCAATGACTCTAATTGGACTTAGTTTGGGCGTTACATTCCGAAGTCTATAACTAGTGACTTGTTCTCGACCGGACCTTGTAATTTGACCCAATATCTTCTATGACAACTGTTTAAACACATTTGAAGTGTAGGAACAAGATTTAGGACTGTCGGAACAAGTTTGCCCCATCCGTGCCTCAATGACTCTAATTGGACTCAGTTTGTGCGTTACATTCCTAAGCTTATAACAAGTTACTTTTTCACAACCGGACCACGTAATTTGACTCAATCTCTTCCATTACAATTGTTTAAACACATTTGAATTGTAGAAACAAGATTTAGGACTGTATAAACAAGTTTGCCCCATTCGTGCGTCAATGACTCTAATTGGACTCAGTTTGTGCGTTACATTCCTAAGCTTATAACAAGTGACTTTTTCGCAACCGGACCACCTAATTTGACTCAATCTCTTCCATTACAATTGTTTAAACACATTTGAATTGTAGAAATAGGATTCAGGACTGTGGAAACAAGTTTGCCCCATCCGTGCGTCAATGACTCTAATTGGACTCAGTTTGTGTGTTACATTCCGAAGCCTATAACTAGTGACTTGTTCTCAACCGGACCTTGTAAATTGACTCAATATCTTCTATTACAATTGTTTAAACACATTTGAAATGTAGGAACAAGATTCGGGACTGTCGGAACAAGTTTGCCCCATCCGTGCGTCAATGACTCTAATTCGACTCAGTTTGTGCGTTACATTCTTAAGCTTATAACAAGTGACTTTTTCGCAACCGGACCACGTAATTTGACTCAATCTCTTCCATTACTATTGTTTAAACACATTTGAAGTCTTGGAACAAGATTCGGGACGGTCGAAACAAGTTTGCTCCATCAGTGCGTCAATGTCCCTAATTGGATTCCGTTTGTGTGTCACATTCCCAAGCCTATAACTAGTGACTTGTTCTCAACCGGACCTCATAATTTGACTCAATATCTTCTCTTAGAATTGTTTAAACAAATTTGAATTGTATGAACAAGATTCAGGACTGTCGAAACAAGTTTGCCCCATCCGTGCGTCAATGACTCTAATTGGACTCAGTTTGTGCGTTACACTCCTAAGCTTATAACAACTGACTTTTTCGCAATCGGACCACGTAATATGACTCAATCTCTTCTATTACAATTGTTTAAACACATTTGAAGTCTTGGAACAAGATTCGGGACAGTCGAAACAAGTTTGCTCCATCCGTGCGTCAATGTCTCTAATTGGACTCAGTTTGTGTGTTACATTCCTAAGCCTATAACTAGTGACTTGTTCTCAACCGGACCTCGTAATTTGACTCTATATCTTCTATTACAATTGTTTATACACATTTGAAGTTTTGGAAAAAGATTCGGGACAATCGAAACAAGTTTGCTCCATTCGTGCGTCAATGACTCTAATTGGACTTAGTTTGTGCGTTACATTCCGAAGTCCATAACTAGTGACTTGTTCTCGACCGGACCTCGAAATTTGACACAATATCTTCTATAACAATTGTTTTAACACATTTGAAGTGTTGGAATAAGATTCGGGACTGTCAAACAAGTTTGCCCCATCCGTGCGTCAATGACTCTAATTGGACTCAGTTTGTGCGTTACATTCCGAAGCTTATAACAAGTGAATTTTTCGCAACCGGACCTGGTAAATTGACTCAATCTCTTCCATTACAATTGTCTAAACACATTTGAAGTCTTGGAACAAGATTCGGGATGGTCGAAACAAGTTTGCTCCATCCGTGCATCAATGTCTCTAATTCGACTCAGTTTGTGCGTTACATTCCTAAGCTTATAACAAGTGACTTTTTCGCAACCGGACCACGTAATTTGACTCAATCTCTTCCATTACAATTGTTTAAACACATTTGAAGTCTTGGAACAAGATTCGGGGCGGTTGAAACAAGTTTGCTCCATCCGTGCGTCAATGTCTCTAATTCGATTCAGTTTGTGCGTTACATTCCTAAGCTTATAACAAGTGACTTTTTCGCAACCGGACCACGTAAATTGACTCAATCTCTTCCATTACAATTGTTTAAACACATTTGAATTGTATGAACAATATTCAGGACAGTCGAAACAAGTTTGCCCCATCCGTGCGTCAC